>CM052811.1:66402243-66503937 GCA_028533885.1 Nasua narica
AAAAAAAAAAAAAAGAAGAACGGGATGCCAAAAGATTCTTCTATATACCTATAAAAAGTCTAGTTCTTTTTGTATAATGACACAAAGCTAGGATACATTGAAAGCAAGCAAATCTTGGCGTTTCAAAGTATTCTTTGCTTTTCTCAATCCTGATGAACAAAAGCAACCCAAAATAACATTTTCAGTTTAGCTGGGGAAATGGCACTGAAAGTTTTTCAGTAAAAAAAGAATTCATTCTTTTGTAAACACCAAGTTAAAAAAAAAAAGGAAAAAAAAAAGATGTATTCTGTGCAAAAAAAACAATTATGAAGGAAAAAAAATTTCAGGTGTAAATGACTATATGCCATGTTATGATTAAAAAGCCCTACCCTTTATTTTTATGACCTTCTGCAAGACCAAACCAGTCTTGACAACAAAGACACCCCACACTGACAATGGCATACTTGCCACAAAGTTCAGTCAAGTATCTGCTAAAAGAATTTAAAAATGTGCCACCACAAGAGAAAAGGGTATGGGGAACAGAGGATTCAACAGCTGCTACCATGCATCCATGATCAAACACATTTTAGAAACATGGAAAAAAGTCATTTAACATTCTTGAGAAAGAAAGAATAGTAGCAATTAATTAAATAGTAGAAAGTAGGATAGTAGAATAGTAGTACTGACTGCCACTCAATCTCAAAATAATTCACTGCATGAAACACATCAATGAACATCATCTTAGGAGAAGTCCACTTAAAGGCATTTAAAAAAACAAAGTCAGCAGACTAATACTGAATCCTTTAGGTGATCTCATACACTCTCTTGAGTTTAAATCCTATCTTTACAGTGATTACTCCAGACCAAGTCCCTGCTCTGAGCTCCAAACTCATTTATCCAACTACTTCCTTGACATCTCCACTTAATGTCCCATGAGCATCCAACTCAAATAGAACCTACCCGGTTGCTCAAGACATAATCCTGAACACCATCTCTGGTTATCCTTCTTCCTAAACATGAGTTTATTTCACTCTTAATCCAATCCAATTAAGTCAACTTAATTTGTCCTTTCCCATCATTCTATTCCAGGGCACCATCAAGTCTTCCCTGGATTAGTGCATTAGGTTCCTCACTGCTTTTTCTATTCTTGCCAAACAAATCTATTATCTTGAAAACCAGAATCAGAACGGGTGCTCCTCCTTCTGCTTAAAACAGTTTACTGCTGTTAAGCTTACTATGAGTAAAACGGAAACAAGTTGGCATAGCCAGTCTAATTCTACTCACCTTTCCAATCTTATTCCTCTCCCAATACCGTCCACATTCTACCCATTATTAGCTCTCTAACAATTCCTAGACCTGCTTGATTCCGTATATGAAGGGCTTCAGGAATGAGATTATTGTGTGTAGACGATCCCTCAATTCTCCTCATTTTGCTGGCTCCTTTTCATCTTTCTACCTCAGTTACAATATGGTTTCCCTAAGAGAAAACTTCCCTGACCAAATAATATATATAAATGTAGTTTCTATCACTACTTCCTAATAATGTTAGTTTTAGCAGCTACCTCTATGTAAAATTTAGCTGTTAGTTTACCTCAAACTATTCGCAAGGCATATCAATTATTTGTCTTCCCCACTGGACTGAAGGCTGAAACTGTGCCTACTTTGATCCTTATAAAACAACCCTTAAGAGTGTACCTAGATCATATTAGGCACTTAAATACCTAACAAATGAATAAATGGGTTCCTGCATTTTGTTGTTCTTAAGAGATTGATGAGAATGAGGTGCTAGGTAGCTCAGTCAGTTAAGTGTCCGACTCTTGATTGTGCTTGGGTCTAGATCTCAGGGTCGTCAGACTGAGCCCTGTGATGGGCTCCATGCTTGGTGGGGAGTTGCCGCCCCTTTCCCTGCTCAGGCTCACATGCTCGCTCTCAAATAAAATCTTAAAAAAGAGAGATTACTGAGAAAATTGTTTTCCACTCGAGAGAAAGACAAACAAGACACTATAAAAATGAAATGATATAGTCACCTCACTATCTTCCACAGCCACTTTTCCTGAGGGTGGTTTAAATGATGCAAGCATCTCTAATAAATCAAAAAGAGTAGTTAAATGAGGCTCTTGTAAAAGCAAAAGCATCGGAATGTTGTCCTTCTGAGGAGGTGGTAGGCAAGATGCTGGCAGCTGAACACCTTCCCCTTTCCGTTCTCTCCTTGGTGCACCCAAAGATACAAATACCATCTATAAAAACAAGAGAAAAAGGGGAAAACAACAATACATAATTAGACATATCAAGTCTTGGTTTACTAAATCTCTTAAGTATAAAATAACTTCACATACACTTAAAACAAAAGCAATAGTAACTGCTTTTAAAGGATACCCTCAACTATTCAACTGTTGACTATAATAGTCAATAGATCATTTAAACTCAAACCACATTTGTGTGTACCTGCATATCCTTAAAACCAAGCTCATGAAGTGCTTTTTCATCATAATCTGTTGTTAACTCATGTCCAGATGAAATCATCCTAACAGGTCCCATAAGGCCTCCTTAAAAATAGAGGAAAAAATGTTAAGTGAACATTTTTATAAAAGCTAACTTATGTGCTAACATAAATACATGGTTACATTATGTGAGCCTTCCTCCTAACCACTCATTCCACAGAGCCTCATTTTACTAAATTAATCCCTTATTCTGTTTTATCTTTCTTTAAAGCACTTACTAGCATCTGATATTATATATTTATTGGTCTTGCCTCAAAAAAACAAGAACAAAAAACGCAGTTCCATAAAGGCAGACATTTTATTACATCCAGAGATGTGGTTCCAGCACTAGAACATAGCAGGCATTCAAATTTATTATTTAACCCATGAAAATTTTTTTAAACAGGAAATGCTTGATACGAGTAGGAAATAAAGCAAAATGATGAAATATCTAATGAATGATTTAAACTTAAAGATTGTTAAATTTTATTAACTTCATATAGAAAAATTCCATTGGACAGACACCACATAGCTCCTTAGGAATGAGCGAAATAAGGCTACTACTTTTCCATAATGATACAATTCTTCACCAAAATCGTGTTACCGTAATTTTTAAATATTTTATAATAAGATTTTATTTATTTATTTGAGAGAGAACACAAGCAGCAGAGTGAGGAAGAAGCAGGTTCCCTGCTGAGCTGGGAGCCTGATGTGGGGCTCTATCCCAAGGTGCTGGGATCATGACCTGAGCCAAAGGCAGATGCTTAACCCACTAAGCCACCCAGGCACCCTGTAAATTTTAAATATTTTAAAGCTAGTATTGAAATTCATTTCTCTATTACCCTTTTGGGTTTTCCTCTCAGCACTTCTGATATTGCTTAGTTTATCCACACAGTTTATAATTCAGAGTAATTTCATCAAATTTAAAATGAAAATTCCATTAAGATTTTAGATAGAATATGTTAATTAATGCAATTCTACAGTATTTGTATAGACATGCTAAGCAGATACATGTGGTTAAGTGTTCATTTCTGTATCTCAACAGAAACTCTATGTTAAACTTACAATATTTCAGCAGACTTTTATTAAATAAATGTGTTTTCCACCTTATTGAGATAATAATACAATATACGACTGCTGATCGTTTTTAAAATATTGAAATAAAACATCCTTAGCTGTGATGAAGTGCTAATTTACACTTGGCTTGGTTCCAAGTGCATAAGACACTCTAACCATGCATAACTTCAAAAGAGAATTTCAAAAGAGAATTAAGATGGCTAGTACTTTATTTAGGCTTTTGGATTCTACTTAATGCCAGATAGGCCTACACGCTGTATTTTACATTAACTTTTTATTATAATGGTTGAGCTGGCTTTTACAATTAACTGAACACCTTTCTATCTTTTACCACTTTTGAAAGCATCATTTTTATCATATCAGGGCAACCCTCTCAGGTCCCCTCCCTCCTGAGAGCTTTGTACGATCACTTTGCTATCACTCAAAATAAACTTTGCTTTCCTGCCCAAGAAAAGGTAAAAAACAAAGAGAAACACACAAATTGCTTATTCCTTAAGAGTTCTAGAAAGAGTTACTACCTTTTAAATATTTCAAATTTTAATGTAGTAAATGTTTCAAAAAAAGAAAAAGTAACAAGAAATCTGGAAAAACTCTTAGTTTACAAAGGTATATTAAACAACACATCTACATTATACCCTCTGAAACTCCAATAAAGTCAATTTTCAAAATTTCACTAATTTTAGACTGGGAAAAGCAAAGAGACAATAACCAACCAAGTCTGCAAAGCTGAAAAGCAAGTGAACTTATGGCAACCAGGAAGACCCCAAAAAAGATAAATCTCAATCCGGAGACAGGCTAGGCTTACAATCTATTATTTAACCTGGATGAACACAGGAAGAAAATCAACACCTGACAAAGAGTGGGGAGAAGTTGAGGGGGGAGGGGAGAAGGAGGGAGACAAAGGGAAAAAGAGAGGGAAAGGAGAAAAGGAAAATAAGAGCAGCTCCGTGATCTGTGAGACACTAACAAAAGGTCTAGGATACATCTATTTAGAGGCCTAGAAATTAGATCGAGGGGAAAGGAAAAAGAAAAAATATTTGAAAAAAATATAATTGCTAATCCTTTTCAAATGTGATAAATATAAACACAAAGACCCAAGAAGCTAAACTTACCCAAAGTGTATAAACACAAAAGCACAACAAGGCACATTAAAATCAAACTGCTGAAAACCAATGTCAACAACAACAAAAATTCTTGGGGCACCTGACTGGCCCAGCTGGTAGAGGATGCAACTCTTAGAGTCATGAGTTCAAGCCTCACATCAGCGGAAGAACTTACTTTAAAAAAATTTAAAACCTGTAACAAAAAAATTTTTTTAAAATCAACCACCACAGTTAAAAAGACACTGTAGGGGTGCCTGCGTGGCTCAGTCAGTTGAGTCCAACACTTGATTTCAGCTCAAGTCATTATCTCAGGGTCTTGAGACTGAACCTGCCGTCTGACTCCCTGCTGGGCACAGGGCCTACTTAAGAATCTCTCCCTCCCAACCCCCTAAAAAAGGGGGCGGGGTCACCTGTGTGGCTCAGTTGGTGGAGTGTCAGGCTCTTGATTTTGGATCAGGTTGTGATCTCAGAGTTCTGGGGTGAAGCCCTGAGTCAGCTCCAAGCTCCAGCTTGACAATGAGTCTGCTTGGGATTCTTTCCCTCTTTTTCTCCCTACCCACCCCTCTGTCCCGCCATCCACATGTGTGCACCTTCTCTCCCTTGCTAAAACAAATAAAATCTTAAAAAAAAAAAAGACACACTGTATATACAAAGGATGAAAGAAAAAAAAAAATCAAACACTTTCAATTAGAAACTTTGTAAACGAAATAACAATGGGTTTATTTACTAAATTCTGAGAAGAAAACAATCCTGGACCTACAAGTCTATGTCCAGTGAAAATATTCTTCAAAACAGAAGGAAAAATTAAATTTTTTCTCAAACAAAAGCTTGAGAAAATATATCACTGAAAGACTTGAAGTACAAATTTTTTTTTAAAGATTTTATTTATTTGACAGAGAAGGAGAGATCACAAGTAGGCAGAGAAGCAGGCAGAGAGAGAGGGGGAAGTAGGCTCCATGCCGAGCAGATAGCCCGATGCGGGGCTTGACCCCAGGACCCTTTGATCATGATCTGAGCTGAAGGCAGAGGCTTTAACCCACTGAGCCACCCAGGCACACGAAGTACGAACATTTTTAAAAGAAGTTCATTAGAAAGAGAAAAAAAAAGAAAAAAGCCAAATGGAAATTTTGATCTATACATGGCAATGAAGAATGCCAAAATGGTAAATACACGATAGAAGAGAGAAAAGAGGAGATGAAACTAATAAAAAATAATCAGATAATATGCTTAACATTCTACTTAAAATGCAGGAACCATGAGTCTGAATTTTAAAAGATTCAACAATTTAAAAAAAATGCCAAAGACCTCAAACAGATATATGAACCATGAAAATAGGAGCACTCAGAGAATAACAGAGATGTTAGATACTAAAAGCATGACAGCGAAAACTTAAGAAGGAATGCAAAATAAAGTTGAAAACATCTCTCAGGAAGTTTAAAGCCAAAGAAATGAAACATGAGAAAAATAAGTAAATTTGGAATAATCCAAGAGATAAAACATGTAGAAAATGGAAGAAATTATTAAACAGCAGACAAGAAATCAATAAACTAATTCAAGAAAATATCCTCAAACTTAAAGACACAAGTTGCCAAACTAAGAGCTGCCATCCTATACAGTAAGGTACCCATCTGAGGCACTCAGAGCAGCTATTACAAAATTTCAGTGCATTAGGAACAAGAAGACTCATTACGTTCTACAAAAGAAAAAAACAGAATATGTAAAAAAAAAAAAAATTAGAAAGGAAATGGCTTCTGAGCACTGAACAGCAAAAACAGAAGCAAGAAATGCAGTGCAGCAATACCTCTAAAATTCTGAAAATGGGGTTATCTAGATAGCTCAGTTAGTTGAGCACCCAAGTCTTGGTTTTGGTTCAGGTCATGGGTCTCATGGATCATCGTATCAAGCCCTATATTGGGCTCCATGCTCAGCAGGGAGTCTGCTTGAAAGGTTGTCTCCCTCTGCTCCTCCCTCCCAAATAAATAAATCTTAAAAAAATAAAATAAAATTCTGAAAGAAAATTATTTCCAACCAAGACTTTTATACCCAGTCAAATTACCATTTAAGTACAGGAACATGAGAAATTAATTTTTGATTATTCAAAGAATCAAAACTTTATCCCATCAATCTCTCAGGAAACTACTGAACAAGTGCACTATAGTCCAGCAAACAGTAACAACAAGTGAAACAATAAAGAAGGCATGGGATACCAGAAACAGGACAGAGAAAAGAGAATTACTAGATGGTAAAGGATATCCTACTACTGTGTATCAGACCTGAAGAAGAATCAATTGAGGGGCATTATGACCAAAATACCTGCTACCTTTATAATACCTCCTCTGAAGAAGGAATGGCAAGTGGACCTTACCTAGATTCTTAGCTGTACCTGAACTACCTTCACCACAGGCTATGGTGAAGTTTCTACTCCCATCTCCATGTCCTATTACCTGAATCAGGAGAAAACATTCATATTTCACAGAAGAAATTCTTCCTTATTTTACTCTTGAGAGCTAAAGTACACCATGAGAAGATTACAAACTCTAGGACTATGTTTCTGTTGGATATTCCAGCATCTTGCCAAAATTACAGCATTGCTAGATATGTTTTGACTATGCCAAGACTTAAACTTGAGAACTTTCCTACTGATACCTTCAGATGAGGCTTTATAAAAACCTTTAGAGAAGGTCAAAAATACATCCTCTTTAGCTTGTTTCCTTCTCTGATCCTTTAACCTAGTAAGAACTGTACTCCCCTTTTCTCTAATCTATCAAATTTATGTTTCTCCATTTCACAAAACTAAATAACGTATTTTAGGAATGTATATACCCACGGTAAAGGTATAAAGAACATCAAAAACAAAAACCATAAACTAAAAACTCAAGATAGTGAGAGGTAAGCGGGAAAGAGGATATTAAAGAAGATACACAAGTAGCTTCTAAAAATGTTCTAGTTCTTAATTAGGATGGTATGTACGTGGACAGTTTTCATTTTACTATTACTCACTTCATACTCTCTTTTCTATGTATATTTCAACATAAGATACCTTTTGACCTGAAAATTCCATAACTAGGTATTTAGCCAACATGTATTAGATGATATATGTGTAGGGGTATTCTTTGTGCATTGCTTGTAAATAGTAAACAAATGCCCATTAACAGAGGTTAAGTAAAACATACCATGGCACCACATTACAGAATATGTATATTTAAAAAGAATGAAGCAACTTTCTATATGCAGTATAAATGGAATGCTACCATTTATGTTTTACGTACATGAATAATTCTTACATTACGTGTTGGTATCTCCTGGATATGTACGAAACCAACAACAACACGTGCATCAGGAAAAGGGAAATGGGTGGTTTAGAGATAGGGGTAGTGAGACTTTTCAACATCTGTTCTATTGTACCAAGAATATTTATTATTCAAGAAAAAAAATTTAAGATCTGATACTTTAGAAGATATATATGGTTTCATCTTAAGCATGATCTTCCTTACTAAAAGATGCTAAAGAATTATCACTGCACACAGACAAATAAAAACCCTAAGAGAAGCTTTTAAACTTTAAGATATTTATTTCTAAATATACATACAGCCTGTCACATTTTACTTAAAATTTAAAGGTCTGAAATTATAACAGCTTTTATGGGTGTTCCTCTGATTAGCTCACACTTTATGTGCTATGGAAAGACACTAAAAATGCTCTAGTGGTTACACTAAAAGAGGAATGAAATAAACTTTTTGGACCTATATGAAAAATTTCTTAATATGATACTCTTTTGAAGGGAAGGGGAGATAAACAGGTGTGATTTAAGGTTGTATTATTTTCATATGCTCTGGGGAAAAAAAGAAAATATACCAAAATGACCAAAAAATTTTATTGAGTAAAACTGGGAACTTAGGTAGTATATGGAAAGTAAAACATTTAATTCGCAAACTGCTTATCAAATACCCTCAAAAGTAAAATTTTTTTTTGAGAAAAATAAGAAAAAAAATTTGCAAATAACATCTGTAGGAACTCTTAACTCTTCTCTGTGAATCAATGGCACCCTACCAAAAAGAGGGGAGCCAGGAATATGCTTGATACTCTTAAAAGAAGCAAAGGTTCTAAGTTGATATATAACAGAATCTAGAAACTATGAAAATTTTAAATGCTGGACTTACCAGGAAACTCTCCCTTTCGACTGCTTTGACCAAACTCCTGAAGCTGAGCTTGTTGATTTATTTGTTCTTTCTGTAAATTTTCATACCAATGAGTTACTTCAGCCCTAAGATCTGCTACCTGGTCACTAGGATACATTTCAATAGTCATCTGAAATATGAGATGCAACCAATTTAAAAATACAACAACAACAAATATTTGAACTGGGAAATGTTATCAGTTTGGAAACTAAAATTATATGATTACCTTGTCAGGAAGTCCAGCTGGTTGGCACACAACCCTTAGCGGCAGGGACTGTTTGTCACTCAATGCTTTCAAATGACTACTAATACCAGTGCCTTCAATTTGCCACTGTCTGAGATGGTACGCAAACCTAAAACACACAAAACCACAGATAGGAAGAATATCATTTTAAACCATGTTAATGTTACAGAAGTTTTTAATATTTTACAAAATGAAAAAGCCCACAAAAGTTTCTAGCATATTCCAATTTACTCTACAGCATTAAGTTTAGATTCATCATACTGCATCAACTTAAATGTGTAAATACAGCTAAGAGTTCCTTAAAAGATAGTTTACAAGAAAAATTAGTGAGGAAAAAATTTCCCATTAAGAACATTATTTTTTTTTAAAAGGGGGAGAGGGGGAAATAGTAGAGGCAGGAGGAATTCAAAGTAACAAACTAATCCAGGAAGTGAAATGGTAAGTTCTCATTCCTACATTCACAAGAGGAAAAAAGGTTATTAGGAAACATTTTTCAGAGACAGAAATGTATCCTAGTAAATATATTCCTAACAGAATTTGAGAGAGGATTCCATGACTGCTAAAATTACAAAAGAAACCACAGACTAATCTTAAGGGAGAAAGGCATCTAGCAAGGCCACTCACTAAATAATGTCAGTTTTCTAAATGATTTTCAGTTGTTTGAAGACAGGATCCAGGATACCTGAATTTCGTTAAGAAAAGAATTATCAATATCAAAAACTAATCAGCAATTCTAGAATAGAAGGATGAAAAGGAAGGAAATAAAAGGACTTGATTTCCTAGAAGGGATCCAATGTCCAGCTTCTACAGCTGAGCAAAAGAGTAATCCTAATCTTTTGAGACCGGATAATTCTTAGTTGTGGGCAGGGGCACGCAGGGGACACAGTCTTGTGCAAAGTAGGATGTTTAGAGCATCCTTGGTCACTATCTACTATATGCCAATAGTAGCCCCTTCTCCCCTAAGCTATGGTAATCAAAAATATCTCCACAAACTACCTAATACCCCCTGGCCAACAAAATCACTCTGGAGAATCACTCTTTAAATTATATCCTTTCCTCTTTAAAAAAAATGTTTTAAAAGACAGTTTTATTTACTCTCTTAATATAAGGAACACACAATTTAAATTTAGAATTAAGCACATTAAGCACTTGAAACTGTACAGTAATACTACATAAATGTGTTCATGAAAATTCCTCACATTTTTAAACTAGCTCTTAGTGTTTTGAATATTCAATTCTGTTTTCTAGCTTCTCTACCTGCCACCCAAAATATAAATACTTATATAAGTTATTTAACACCAACATTAACTTTTAGAGTACAACATGAACAAATATAAAAGATTTCTAGCAAAGGATACTACAATCATTTTTCCATGTTAGAAAAAAAAAATGTACATCTGAGAAGGGATTTTTTTTAACTGAAATTCATTCAACTTATAAACAATACCACTGAATCTTAGGAAATTTAATTTATTTTTAAAGACTTTTAAAATAAATGCTTATTTTAAAAACACAAGTAACACTGTGTGTGGAGGAAGGGATTAAACCAATAGGCCCTTTTTTTGGTTTGCTATTTATAGACCCCAAAGCAAAAAAGAAAATTTTGGAAAAATACATATCAGCTTATTAACAGTAACTATCTCTAAGAGGAAGAGAGAGATTATGATGACTTTCATTTGTTGCAATATTACCCTTAATATCTGAATTTTACAAATAGTATTTATATTTATTAATTTGAATAAGACACAATACCACATTTGCTTATTTATTTTTACTTTTAGAGTGGTAAAAGTTATGAGGAAGTGTGATGTTTCTGTTCCAAAAAAACTCTACAAATTTCCCTTACACATTCTTTAAAAACACAAGGAATTATTTAAGTATAATTCCCACAAGTTGCAATCATAATCAAAATAAAGAATTTTGCAATGCCCAAATATATGAAATCATGAAGCCACGTTATTTATAAGGAATGTGTAGAATATCTTTTTATTATCATTGCCTGTTAACTTAAATAGAATCTCAAAAAACAGCGATTGTATGACTCATTATCAAACTAAGCTCTGAAGTTGAAAGATTAATTTTAACAATTTTTGCCAACACAGTTCGTTGTATTTTTACATTGTCATGATTTTTAACAAACAGAATTTCTTAATTAAAACTATCTACTCACCTTTCATTTCAGTCGATATATTCATAAATGTTAATTTGCTTTATTTCTGTATTACACAGGGTATGTCTAAATTAATTATACAGATATTCATTAACACAGAATTTTTTGATCATGTTTCCATGGTAAATGGAAATTCAAAATTAAAATACTGTCTCCTAGTCCAGGAAGAAAAAAAAACAGCAAATGAAACAAATGACTCAACTCGATTCAACTATGAGAGATTATCTGATGTTCGTGGTGAGGGTTTTAGAGAAACTTTTTTTGGTGGTGGTGCTCTGCCTTTCAATTGTAATACTTTCTTGTAGGTGGAATTCTGTCTAGAGTCTTATTCATGCATATCTTCTTAGCGTTTAAGAATTTTTAAAGTTCCACAATATTTACTGGGAACCTATGTTGCCTTCTCGGCAAAACGATACATATTATGAATAAAAGTACTTCTATTACTAACCCTTCACTTGTGATAAGTTAAAGCTTTCTACCTGCCCCAACAAAACTTTTACTTTAAGAATACTTTTGTATATGTCAGCAATGGAGGAAAAAAAAAAAAAAAAAAAAGACCTGAAATTCACTGTAATAATGTAGTATAAAACAATTACCTTCTCCTAAATGCTTCCAGATGCGTCTTCAGCATAAGGAGTCCTCTTTCTATAACAGTGAGACTTGAGTGTGATTCCTGTTCAAGACTGCTAGAAGCTATCATGAGACTCTCCATACACTTACTAATAAATTCTTGCTCCTTCTCCAAACCTGTTTTACCTGAAAATCAGACGTTTAAACAGTATATCAATCTTCATTGTTTAGCTATGTTTAAAAAAAAAGTGAATTGTAGCTAAACAAAAAAATCCTCACATAAGAAATTATCAGACAATACTCCAAATCACTCACCATTAATATAATAGGAGTTAATATACTGGATAGCTGCTCGACTGACATCACCAGATTGTGCTCTTAAAGCAATGCCCCAAAATTGGTCCATACCACAAAGCTGAGAAAGACAATATGACATCTGTAAATCTATTGTCAACAATGTAAACAATTAGAAGACTGAAGTAGTGTCAAGTTTCAAAGTCACAGAATGTCAAAGACCTTTAATATCCTATAAAGCATTTAAAAGGCAATTTCTATTAAAATTAAATAATAGGGGCGCCTGGGTGGCTCAGTTGGTTGAGTGACTGCCTTCGGCTCAGGTCATGATCCCGGAGTTCCGGGATTGAGTCCCACATCGGGCTCCCGGCTCCACAGGGAGTCTGCTTCTCCCTCTAACCTTCTCTCCTCTCATGCTCTCTCTCTCTCTCAAATAAATAAATAAATCTTTAAAAAAATAAAAAACATAAAAATGAAAAAAATAAAATTAAATAATAAAATGACAAAAGCCTTGAAAATTTCCTCAACTACTATAATACACCTGCACTGGTTCTAAAAAAATTCATAAAGCAGCTGTGTGTGTAATGTTTAACCACAAGTTGTGACTACATAGTGGGAAAAACTCAAATGCCCAAAACATGCTACAAGTGAATAAAAACACACACATAATTATTAGCAGAAAAAAGCCTCAATGCTTCCATCCAAATTACTCTGATAAAACCTCTGCTTTCAGATATTCACAGAAAAATTTTAAAATACACTAACTCAAGTTGTTACTTAAATTTATGATGTTAACTATGCTATGACAAAGAGAATGTGTTCACTGAAAACTACAGAAAAAGTGGAGTCAAAGTTCTCAAAAGTTGCGGAGGCCAAAGCAAGCTATTCTTCTAACAGGTAACCCTTTGAGTTCCTATCATCCACTTAAAAAGCAGTATTACCTCAAAATTAGAGTAGGAATACTTCTTAGGTAAAACAGATCTGACTGGTTGTCTGAAATTACCAAATTGAAATTTATCAAAGAATTAAGACCAAGATATTTTAAAAAAAAAAACACTATTCAAATAAGGAAAAAAGGTAGGAAAATACTATGGAAGCATTCTAGATCCAGTTAAAATTATTCTCTACCACACAGGCTAATAGCAGTTTTCCCTATCTTTCTCTTTATAAACAAAACTCCAACTTCTTAAGAAAATTAATGAAAAATGTGAGTAGATACTATCTAAATCAAAGCTAGCATTAATAAACTGGAACATCCAATGAGGAAGACTTTCAAATATGAGTCTGTGCTAGGTGAGTCTAATAATGCCTTCAAGAAAACCTAGCAGCCACCCATTGAGGCAAATGGAATAGTAAACCAGAAATAAAACTAGCAATTTGTGAGTCTTCAGTTAATGAATGGACATGCCTCAAGGTCAGAGATGATTTTAGATTCTATTTTAGAAACTCTGGTCCTGTCCAAGAGCAAGTTAAAGCTTGGCCACACAAATGGCATAACAATCAGATTTTAGGCAAATCAATTTCCTAATTGACAAAACTACTTGACTGTATTAGCTAGGAGCTTTTATGGTACTTTTAAGAACATTCAGATGGCCTCTTCTGCATCAAGGAATGTGTAGTAAGTTTTCGTTACATACAACCAAGGTTACATTTGGTAACCAAGAAGGGGGGGAAAAAGTCACCAAATTTACTTTGTAAAATTTGTTAAAACCAAACTTTAAAAATAAAGCTTTTTAAAACCTAAGAATAACAGTCTTGATAGTAAATTCAAATGATGGCAGACTACATAATTCAGTAATCTAATTTGAAGAATAAAAGAAAAATCCCGTAAGTTGACCTAATAAAATGCCAAGTTTAAATTCATACCTCAGAGTTTGAACCGCCATCATAGGCACTGGTCGCCAATCGAGCCAAGTTACAGAGATGCTGAAACAGGTTTAAGCCAGTCATGCTAATCGTTTCAGGTTTTAGCTGGGGCATCTTAAAAAAAAATTTTTTTAACTAGTTTAGTGTGATAATTAATATATTTTATCAAATTTAGATTAACAAATTTAACAAACTTAATTTTATTGTAACCACTGAAGAAAATGTTATCAGCTGAATTTTTTAGTGATGATTTTAAAATTAAAATAGATAATGAAAATTTTATTCAGATAATTGAAACCTAATATCTATTTCAATTTTCAATATATACATAGATCCAAATCAGAGGATATAAATGAAAGTTTTATCATTTATTGTATACCTAATCCCATACATTTATAAGATGTGTAACTGTATGTACAGTTTGTGTCTAAGTTAGGCTTGAAATTAAGATCCTTCAGGGTTTATCTGTAGCTTTGTAGTAGATCTATTAAGCGATTTAGTTTATATGTACCAAAACTCATTCATATATAATTCTACCAGAGATATTAGTTTGCAAAGACTGTATATAATCTCAAAAATAAAATAAAAAAGTCTATTGCTTTAATATTGTCAATGTTTCAAAATTCAAACGGAAAATTATTACCTGAACCAACTGGGGCATATGATAAAGAACAAAAACTAGACAGAAAAATATCTTTAACAACAAGACATGACAGTGCTTTCTAAAAAGGGCTTTTTGGCATCCACAAAAAATCTGGAGATTCGTTTATCACTGCCATAGGACTGGCTAAAACCACAGCCATCTAACTAAGAGTCATAGAACATAGCTCTCACTCATATTTATATCAATATACACACTGTGGAGGAAAAAAATTAAAGTAAAATCTATAGGACAAAATTATATCAAGAGAGCTGAAAAATAGTACACTTGTCTATTTTAAAGATCTATGTCAAAAGAGGAAAAAAATAACATTACAGAGTTTTTATTTCAAGAGATAAAAAGGAAATATGGGAAAACAACATGAACGGTAAACCTGTCAAGAAATAAAATTACCTTCTCCAGGAAAAGATGTTTGTAGGTTTCCATTCCCATAGCATGTTGATCTTTACTTCGAACTTGATTTAAAAACCAATGGAGTGCATCATCATAACACTCAGAATCTTCTACTAAACAATGCCATAAAATGTCGACTTGCTCTAAACTTAATCCTAGATAAAAATGACAAATTTTGAATCATGGTACGTACAATGTTTTGGTCTTAATTCAATGTACTAGAAGCGCCAATATATGCAGAAATATAAAGAAGGTATTTTATAGCATTTTATAAAAACTGTGTTAGAGATTTCATAATTTATACTTTCAAAATGCAAAATGTTATTTCTATATAATCCATATATAAATCATCTAAAAACACACAACTTATATAGTATCCTACAAGAGCCATTTGGTCTGGAAAATCACTTTCATTAAAATAAGGACATATACAAAAATAAATAAATAAGGACATATACTGGGTTACAATAAAAATGATTAATAGGGGAGCGTAATCCCAAAAGTTGAGAAGTCAGTTCTAAGGTTTAATTAAGGGTTAACGGAGTACATGCACATCAGGTTCAAAGATCATTCTATGCACACTGAAGAAAAACAATAAATGCCAATAAGCATTATTTTTGGAAACCATGGCGGGGGTGTGAAGGATCTGTATGATGAATAAAGCAAAAAGTAACTGACTGCCTAAAAGAGGAAACAGCAACACATCAGGATATTCAATTAGCTGGGAAGCCAATATAATAAGATGAAATCTGTATGACTCCCAAAGTCTGGCAGAAAGAAGGCAAAAGAACTGTTCAGAACCAAAGGGAAGGCAATACAGGCAATCACAAACCTGAATACGGATAAAGGAGAAAATCTGAAAGGGTAGAATAAAAGCATCATAGGGATTTTTAGAAGTTTATCATTAAAAGGTTCCAAAGCCTAGGTTGTTTCCCAGAATCACAAGGGATAGGAAAATATGACACAATCACAAGAAACCTCTTTCCTGGGAAAGGTAGGTGAGAACCAGAATAGAAAAGAAACACCTCAGAAAATATTTACCTAGTAGCAGTATAGGATGACTATAGAATTGGATCACAAAATAGGTATCCTATCAATTTCTCACATAACCATACAAGTTAAAGAATTTATGCTCCTGGGAGCCAATATTAAAAAAAAAAAAAATGAACGAACAAATGAACGGACCAGAAACAATCTTTACACCATATTCTAATTTAAATACATTCAATAATTAAGAAAAAAGAGAAGAAATTAAAGAGCTGAAAAACAAAACACAACAAGAAGAAAACAGTATCCAGGTTAATTATACTAAACTATATGATAAAATAAGTGTATTTATAAATGACTGCATCACCAATCCACACTTAATATAACTTTGGAGTAACTATATTATACCTGACAGGAATTGTGCCAGTAAGAAAAGAACAGTTATGATGTGGGAGAAGTGAAGTCCTCAGTTTTTCTCTGAACAGTAGCTATTATATGCCTATACACTAAGAATCTATACTGTGCTCCCTGCAATGGCAACAGCAAAATAAATAATTCATTATTCAATACTGAGAAGAGTGGTTAACAGTTTCCAGTGAGAATCTTAATTAAACAAACATGAAACTTCATAGTCACATGGAATTATTTATGCTGACAATATCTGTCTTAGGTTGACTTCTACATGTATAAGATTGGTTTTATGTGTTTTATATTATTTATTTCTTGTATATTATCAGTGATAATGGTTGTGATAAAAGACCTAATAACATGAAACAGAAGTTTCCTATCAAAAACCAGTGTCTCATTTTAAAATCTTTTGGTATCACTTTAGTGGGATGTATTACAAAGAGCTTAACTTGAAGAAATTACAGAGTTAAACAGTCAAATGAACAAATGGTGTATCTCAAGCACAGACATGGACTTAGGAGAGCCATACCTCTCAGGCTAGGCAAGACACTTACAAGTCTGACTATATTAAACATAGCCAAAGAAAGAGAATTTCCTAAAACAAAGTTTGTTGACATGGAGACACACAGAAAAAGTGTGGAGAGTGAAAAATAACAACATGTATCCCACAAGAGAAAAGGAGCTCTGGCCAAAAGGAAATCAAGCTTCCTCATCTCTTGTGAGAATAGGAGTGTGGATTTAGATATGGTCCACACCCTGAATATACCAGACCAGTTTTTTAAGGTTAATTATTAATGAAATTGAGTTTTAGATTAATCTAAATAAAACCAGGGACTCTAATCACCTGTCTCTATCACCTGCAAAGCCAAGCAATTTGGGGTTGAGACTAAGACTAGCCCTAATAATAATATGTAGACAGTGGCTGTTTCCAAATGGAGTGATAGGAGAATTCTCTAAGAAATAAAAAATGCAGTCACCCCTAAAAATGGTATCTTCTACCCCAAATATCTTATTCTTGAAATGAGCTGCTTATCCATTGAGAAAATGGCATTTTCAGAGACTGAAGCAGAAATGTGTCAGGGTCACGCTTGTACTGCCATACATACTAAGGACATTCGGTATTAAAAATATGAATTAAATATTAATTAGTCACTACAGAAATCTAAAGGCATGAGTACATTTAAACTGGACTCTTCCAAGAGTCAATACAGACCTCAAAACTGATTAAAATACTGATTAAAAGACTGAGTAAAAAGCTTACTGAAATGATCAGGTGATCCCAGAGTTGAAAACACACAAGTCAAGAACTGAAGTCGAACTTGAACTTCGGCACTATGGCTGTACCTATATTTAAAAAGTCATTAAAATAATTAACTGAAAGATCCTACTTCTTAATTATTTTTAAAGATTTAATGGTCCTAACCTTAAATTATACCAAAGTAAAATTCCACTTTAGTATCATAATTATTAAATATTTTAATTACAATTGACCCTCGAACAACACGGGGTTTAGGGATGCCAAATCCCGGGCAGGTAAAAATCTGTGTAGAACTTTTGACTCCCCAAAAACTTAGGTACTAATAGCTTACTATTGACCAGAAGCCTAACTGATAACATATACAGTTGATCACGACACATTTTGTATACGTATTATAGACTATATTTTTACAATGAAAGTATGCTAGAAGGAAAATGTTACTGTGAAAATTGTAAAAGAAAATACATATAGTACTGTACTGTATTTATCAAAAAAAGCCCACACGTAAGTGGACCCACGCAGTTAAAACCCGTGTTGTTCAAGGGTCAACTGTATATAACTTTGGTTATACAAAAAAAAAAAAAAAAAAAGTCATAAACCAAATGGTTATGTTTGAGATTTATGTTACTAAATAAATTATAAAAATCTGCCAACAATCAGAAAACATACTTTTAGATGAGAGAGTACGTAAGAACTCAACAGTGGAACAAAAGAAACATGTCATTCTGAACTTATGCAATATGCTCATAGGTTAGAGTCAATAAATTGTACTTCTATCCAAAAAATGCATTATCACTGTTTATAAATGAATTTATGAAAAATTCATTATCACTGTCCCATCAGTGATAATGCTATATTCCATAAACAAGAAATGCTAATGAAATATCAATTCCATATATCTAGTTTATAAAGAATACAGCTAATACAAAATTGGCATTTTTGAATGTTACTTCAAATCTAAATAACTATAATTCATGTGCACAAAAATCAATGGTAAGAGTTGGAGGCTTATTTAGGTGATTTCACAAGGTTCTCTAGGAATTCAATTTGTAAGCATGTGCAAAGGAACAGCATTTTAAGAATCAAGCGTTGGTCTCTCAGGGACGAAGGGTGGGGATGATCTGAAAGA
Organism: Nasua narica; assembly: GCA_028533885.1. Lineage (NCBI taxonomy): Eukaryota > Metazoa > Chordata > Mammalia > Carnivora > Procyonidae > Nasua > Nasua narica. The sequence continues at coordinate 66,421,041 of CM052811.1, forward strand.
GGTATATAGGATCCAGACTGTGGCCAGCCTGAAATGTCAAACAGAAGAATCTGGCACTATTTTGGATGAAAAAGGAGATCACTAAAGGGTGTTGAGGGGAGAGGGGACTCAGGACCAGGTCTGCATTTTAGGATTCCTTTAGTAACCCTGGGAACCACATACTGAACTGTTTCTGTGATAGTACAACATTCTAATTCCCACAAGCACCTGAGCATCCAATCAATGACTGATCATCATAAATCAATGATGAGTTCTTAGCTCTATGTTACAAATCAAAGGCTGGTTGTGGAAGAACTGCTCAAATTACACTGCCAACAACAGGCAGCAGCCGGTATGAGCCCTGATATATATATCCCAGGTTGCAGAGAGTAAAAGAGCCTCAATTCAATTTCCTATAATCTTCAAGTAAGTACAAAATTTGAAAAGCTTCCTAAAATTAGATCGTCTCAAAAATTATACTAGATTCACTGTTCAAGTTTAAAGTTAAGGTTTTATAAAGATTAAATTTGCTGGCTATACTTTGCGGCTCCTTACTGTCTCATATTAATATTGGCAAAGAAAAGATGGACCTTTCACTTCATTATTGTTGCAGTGCCCTTTGTGAAGGTCAAATTATGTGTGGCAAGATGGCTGGGGGCACACAGGAGGCAGTACAGTAAGCAACTCATAGACTAAAATGCCATCCAGGTAAAATTCAAGATGAGCTCTTAACAGCTTCTCATCCTTTTACTAAAAAGGACTGATTCTGTGGCAGAAGCCTTGGAGTACAGGTTCAAATTCAAGTTCTAGCATCCATCAGTTCTGTGACTTTAAGTAAGTTACTATACTTCTCTGTGCCTGAAGGGCTTGGTCACAGACATAAAGGGAGAATGAAATCTTACCCTGTACAAAGCGCTTTTATTTCCTGCATACATACTTCCCCTGTACTTGCAACTCAGACTAACAGACCCATAACCCCGGAAGGCATGGACCCAGTCCCTTTGTCCTCCTCCAGCTTCCACAGTAGAGCCACTGGCTCCACACTTCAAAGGACTCCCCTGCTCTGTCAGGGACTCACTGGCTGCTGAAATCACTAGCCAGGAAGTTTCTTAAGATGCAAAACAAAGGTAACATCAAAACTGGCAAATTCTCATGCATTTGTCCATGGCTTCTGACATTACAGAAAATATAAAACAAAAATAATCTCCCTACAGGCATGAAATTTTAGCAGCAAATTAAGCCTTAAAAAAATTGTTTGTAGCCTCTATGTTGATACAGCAGGATTTTCTCTAGAGGCCACTGGATTCAAGAAATATGTGACATGTCTATTTGAGAAATGAAATGTTATCTCTCATACTACAAGACTCTTTTTGTCCTAGGTGAAACTCTGAGAACTCTGTCTACTAAAATCCCCACAGAACAAAAGGAAAATAATGGGCCACAAACTCAAGAGGTCAGTATGCTTTAACATAGGGTAGCAAATGCACAACTCTGTTTTATAGCCTGAAGGAACAAGGCAGTTCTATCAAGAGGCCAGACAACATCTCTCTGTTCTAAGGTTTTATTCTCCTTAAGACGCCAGACAAGGCAAGACTGGAGGACTGAAAGGATACTATGTACCCGAAGACAGTTTAAAACTCATCTCCAAATAGCACCACTCCACTATTTATTTTTCACCACAGATACAAGCCATGTATGAGGCTCCACCTCTAATTCCACTAACAACATCAGCAAATTCCCTGTAGCCAATGCTGTGAACAATCAAGACTCAGACCTGTTTATTTTTTGGCACTTAATGTCAGACTTTCTTGGATGATTTTTTCTGCAGATGAATCATATAAGTCTTGTCTTCTATGCCCTTTCTTAAGCCTCATCCCTGCTCATTAAGCCAATAGGCTTGGAGCTGTGGTGAGAGCTCTTTTGTAACTTAGTGTTTATTTCTCTACTGACAGGTAACTTGAATTTCATCTCCTAAAAATGCTCAGGATGTAGGTCCTGTGGTTTTATTTCTGCTTCTTGTCAATCTTTATAGATATATGGAGATGCTCAGGTTCAGGAAACCACGATTATCTTCAACCTATGCTTCAAGAAGAACTAAAAGGAAGACACACACTACAAAGAACACTTAGAATTTTAATAGCATTTAAAGAAATGCATCTTATGTAGAGATAATATGTAAACAAAGCTATAGAATAAATTTAAGGTAATAATTCAGAAATCATTTGATAGGCTTATAAAATAGGAGGTCCTAAAAAAAAAATTGAGTAATAAAACAGGAAAGGCTGCTTGAGTTTTGATTTTATAGGGCCCAAAATACTAGGTTGAAGAAATGGAATTTACTTTTTACACAATGAAGAATCTAAATGGGGGTAAAGGGCAACTTTGTTGTCTGTTTTGTACCATAGTTTGTTATTAGCCAGGTAACTACAGTTTATAGACAACCTATGTGCCAGGTGCAACTTACTAAATTATTTCATGTAATTCTTATAAGAATTCATGATGTAAATAATTAAGAGTTTATTAGGAAGGTAACTATAATCAAAGGAAGATCAAAACAATACATTCATACTCTAAATCCAGGTCTGTATGATTCACAAGCCCGAGTGCTTTCCTCCAATACTACATTACAACTCCTAATATAATAAGGACAAGAAATTAATGAGCATGGCAGAGAATGATTCAAGAAGACTGATCCAGAGTTTGGATAATAGGACTGGAACAGCGTCTATGGGAATGTCAACTTGTGAAAAGACACGGAACTTATTTTAGCATTAAGATAACTAGAGACTGATGACAGTATAATGTAGAACTCAAGAATATTAGACTTGAGTTCTAAGAACTCAAGAATAAGAAAACAGACTGCTCCACTATTTATAAAATGTGTGACCTTGCGCAAGTTATTTATCATCTCATAGTTTAAACATTCTCATTTTTAAAATGAAACTGCCTAACTCAAATGAGTTGTTGTATATCTTGAAGTTAATTCTTAAGTTAAACAGTATCTGGCATATAGTAAGCATCAATAAACATTGCTATTTTTATGATCATTCATGTTTGGAAATGACAAAAAAAAAAAAAAAGGTCCCAAAGCCTCCAAGTTTTAGGTGACTAAGAAGATAATGGGATTCTGAAGGACACAGTAAAATCTGGAGATAGAACTGATTTGTGGAAAAAAATAATTCAGATTTGGAAGTAAGTATGCCTTAAAGGTCTATTATTTTTCTGAACACTTACATGGTGTGCTCAGTTTTCATTTATATAGAAGTTGTCTATAGGATTATTTTCTCAAAAACTATAAGGCTATGATATACAGTATATGATATACAGTACATATATATAAGGCTATGATACACAGTAAGCTGGTTTTCCTGACCTGGCCATCAGTCCCAACAACTAATAAACAGAAATGTTTACATGTTTCCTTCTAGACAGCAATTTTCTCTATAAGAAGCTTGGAACACAGCTACACCACTGATCAATTTCTACCAATTCTTATCCAAAGTCACTAAATGATGAAATATTTCAAAATTTCAGAACCAATGCCTTAACATCCAATAAAATAGGATATTGATGATTTCTGAAAAAAACTTCTGATTCCTGAAAACAATGACTTTGAACAGAACTCAACAGTAAAAGTTAACCAAACCCCAAAAGTTACATAACCTACATTTCCTTAAGGTTAAAAATTGGAAAAATAACTTTATAAAATTCTCCAACTTAAAAGAGCATTTCTTTTTCTTAAAATCTTTACAACTAAAGTTGTCATCACATTTATCTACTATATGAAAGAAAAGGAGTAGAAATACTGGGACATTATCTTTCAAAGGAGAAACAACACTTAAGCATAACCTAGTTAAGGTACTTACAGTGCGTGTTTCTGTCTTCCTTCTCTTACAGCTTGAATATAATATACCAAATTATCAAAGAAAAGCTTCATCATGTTCAGTTCTTTTTCTGCCCACCTGGCCCAAATGAAAGAAAAAATACTTTCAAAGGCATAGGGTAAGACAATAAATCTACTCTAGGACAAGAAAAAAATGTAGATCTAGAAATTGTTCAAATGCAAAACCTTCTAATTGCCAAAAATGTACAATTTCTATTTCTATTTGAATTGTGAACGATTATAAAGCAGTATGTCTTAATTTTTTGAATTTCAAGGGTCACTATTGTTTTTTAATCTCAAAACATTCAATCTCTGTGAAGAGGATAAAATGTCTGGCAAGAGCTAATTAGAAATGACTAATATGAGTTAATATTAAAAATAGTATGATACAGTCCATATAAGGATGGACTGGGTGCCTTGGTCATTATTTAGTAAAATTTAGCAGAGTGCCTGGCATATAATACACATACAATACAAACATACTACATTATTTTTTCTTTTTTATTGTGGAATATTTGTTAAAAAAAAGAAAATCAGGTATCAGTCTCCAAAATAACCTACAAACACTAGAATGAAAAAGAAAGTGACAAATACAATCAGGGATCTCAGGGATTAAAACATTCATAACTAACATCATCCACTCCACATAATATGTACTACCAATACATCTATTAAAATGTAGAAGAGTATTAAAATTCCAAAACTTCTGATGTAATTTACATGATGCTATAGTGCTCTTTTCAAAGTACGATACTCTCACCTTGACAATCCCTTAATGAATATGCCAATAACACAGAAAACACCAGTAAAACTTACGTTTGAAACCAGTTCCAATATAAATGCAGCATGGCTTTGGGCAAGTAACCTGACCTTTTAAAGTCTGTTTGCTGGTTACCTGAAGATTTACTAAGAGGATAAGGAGTAATAATTTCTAATTTTAAAATATGGGCCACAAGAATTTAAGAGATAACTATGTACCAAATGTTGAGTGCTACTGCACATAGTAGATTGACAAAGTTTTTGTCATTATTGCTGCCAACTAACCATAGGAGCTCAGCGTTCCTTTAACTGATCTACTTGACATTTAGGATAGCAGTCTCAGGTAGGAAATCCTTTGAACTGCCATTAACTGAGTTCATTTACATTTAAGGATCAAGCTAAAAGGGACTCAACACATTTAAGTTCAGGTACTTGAATAAGTAACTGACCATAAAGAGTGGGCCACTTCTATAAGATGTTTATTCTTTGCTATTCCTTAATATAAACCTCCTTAAGGCTACAGTATGTCACCAATTTGTTAGCTACAAGTAAATCTCTTTAATACCCTAAAATTCCGTCATTCAACCATTTAAAAAGTATTTGAAAAGTCAACGAAACTGGGCTCACATTCTTCTTATACTTAAAGGTTGCTAAATACTTTTTTCCCTATCCCTGTTTAATCTATCAACGACTTTCCCCCATATTTACAAATAAAATTGTTGCTAGACTCATCATAATAACAAAAGAGACTAAGATGATTTTTTTTTTTTAGAGGTTCAGGTTAAATAGGTCCTCTTTTTAAAGGAACAAAAAACAGCCAAGAGTTATAACTGAAAACTTTACCCATTTAGAATTATTGTGAAGTCTTGTAAGAATTTTTCTAAATGATACTCATTTTTAAAGTAAACAAGTGCTCTTAACAGCTAATCTTAGATGTGAGAAGGTATTAGGTTAAAAAGTCATCTTATTAGACCTCAAAAATGAATCCTTCAATATGTCTAACTTTTCCTAAAATCTAAATGTCTCTGAAATCCCTCCAAAAGTCAATTGTGAATAAAGCAAGTAACACATTCTTATATATTAATATGAAATTCTCTGCAAATGGAAAGTCATAATAGGGTGTGTCAAGATTATCTCTAACATGATGTAATGTCTACAACCAATTTCTAGTAATGGAAAAAATTAAAGACATCCTAGATTGTTTATTTTAGTGTGTATCTTTTTCAGGAATCCTTTACTGTGGTGGATATACTATAAATCTTCACGCTAAAATTAGAGCGTTACTTGCTATAGTATTTTTCTTAAACTACGAAGAATACAAAAGCGAGATTTTTCTACTGATGCTAATAAAATCTCCACGAGCTAAATGGCAAAGAGCACTCCGAAAAATCTAAGAAAATATTTGAACCACGCGAAACTCAAATATACCTGGTGCAAAATAAAAGCTAATAAGTCACTCAAAACCGTTTTATAACTATGATTATTAAAAAGTCTTTAAAAAGAATACTTCTGTTTCTTTTATTTACTTACATTGTAATCCAATGTGTATCATAACTGCTCCCAAACTGCTGAAAAGTGCCAAATAGTTTTGGAAGAAGACGAAGGGAAATTACTACTGATCTGAAACAGCAAAAACAGATATTTAGAGAATAAAATAATTTTACCTACTATTACTAATTCTGGCATTTTACAGAAATTCAGCTATTTAAAAATCTTAAATGCAAAAGGATTTTAATGAACTTTACATTATATATTTCTTACATTAACACTGAAAACTTTTTCCTTAAAGTTTATATTTATTTTATATAGTGGAGCAAGAAACTCAAGTTTAAAAATCTCAATCCAAGATTTTTAAAAGTAAAATACACTATAAATATTAAGTATAAAAACAAATGAAGAACATTTAAAGATAAAAAACTTTCACAGAAAAAAATGTGGGTGCTTCTGGGGATTTAATCAAGGAAAACAGGAACAAGCAGCTTATTAAGTAAGTTATCTAGAACAGAGCTTCTCAAAGTTTAATGTACACTTTATTCACTTGGGTAAATTTTGTTGAAACGTAAATTCTGATTGCCATGTCTGAGTTAAGAAATTTTTCTAACAAGCTCACAAATGATATGCAAACTGCTGGTTTGTGAGCCATATTCTGAGCAATAATACAGAGAGCATTTTTCTTTTTTTTTTTTTAAAGATTTTATTTATTTGAGAGAGAGAGTGAGAGAGAGCATGAGAGGGGAGAAGGTCAGAGGGAGAAGCAGACTCCATGCGGAGCTGGGAGCCCGATGTGGGACTCAATCCCGGGACTCCGGGATCATGACCTGAGCCAAAGGCAGTTGCTCAACCAACTGAGCCACCCAGGCGCCCAGAGAGCATTTTTCAAGCTATACAAATTATTCCTTTCTCCCCGATTCTCACTTAATATGAGCTGCATCCAAGTCGAAAATCACTTCATTAATAAGCCATGTTAATAATCGAAGCACACTATACACTTCAAGTATGAAGGACCAAAAAAGGAATAAGAGATAACTCTACAACTTGAAGAAGATCTGAGTGTGCCTATCTTGGCCAGTGTGAGGGCCGGGGGGAGGAAGTGGTATAGGGAAGACTGAGACATACGCATCCCAAAAGTCTCAGTAGGCAAGGAGGTTGGCTGCATGAGACTCAAAAGAAGCAAGGCAAACTCTAATGAGGTTGTGAATTTTTTTTAAGGAACTTATACTGCTTCATGAAAAAATTTTTAGTAAGAGTAAAATAAGGTATACAAGTAAGTCCCCCAAAATGCCTCCTATTTTTGAGAAGAGTACCAGGAAAGTAAGAATATAGAGCTGCACTGTAAATACTGAGCAGGAGAAATTAGAGAAAAAAAAAAACCTTCCTGTTTCTGAACAAAATCCAAAGTTGGAGAAATGCATTATCTTTTTACATTAAGTTGGACTACAAAGCCCTATGTGATCCCCATTCCTCTTACCAGTTTAACTTAATTTCCTTCCTGTTTTCCTCTTTACTATCCCTACCACACACATACACAACCACATTCCTGCCTCAGGACTTTGCTACTGCCTCTATTTGAAATACTCGTTATCTAAATATCTATATGCAGAACTCCTTCCCATACTTTACTCAGGTCAAATGTCAACAGAGGATTCTATTTTAATAACAGACAATTCTATTTCAATAACACTCCTCCACTGCCCCAGAACTTCTTTATTCTTCTTGATTTCTTCCCTATTTCTCCTCATTCATCAACACCTAATGAATAATCTCTTAATGCATCTACCACTAGAATGTGCTTGATGAGAGCAAAACCAATCTTATTAATTAAAAAGCATTGCATATGGTGCAAAGTGAATACATATTAGCTTAAATAATGATCTAATAAAGAACTTAAAGGCAAGATTTTCAAGAAAGGAGGAAGAACAGTATAAAATGCTATTATAGTCATGAAGAATGAGGACAGAAAAAAATACCACCAAATGACAAAAGAAACTGCATGTTAGTAGAATGCTAGAAGATCAAAACCACATTGGTACAGATTAAGGAGTAGCAGTTAAGTCATGGAAACAATAAGTGTCTAATGAATATTCATTAAATACTTAAAAACATTTAAATTTGGGGGCGCTTGGGTGGCTCAGTCGGTTAAAGGTCTGACTCTTGACGTTGGCTCAGGTCATGATCTCAAGGTCGTGAGATCTAGCCCCAGGTAGGGCTCTGCGCTCAGTAGGAAGTCTGCTTGAGATTCTGTCCCTCTGCACCACCTCCTCCCCCCAAAATAAGTAAATCTTCAAAAAAATTTTTAAATTTTTAATTATTTTAGTATTAAAATTTTTAGTATTATTCAAGAAGTTGTACATTGCTGATATTTAGAAAAACGGACCATGAGAATCAGGGGAAAAACAACTGTATATTCTTTATCTAAAATCTCCTGTCAAGGGGCACCTGGGTGGCTCAGTTGATAAAGCAAACAACTTTTTTTTTTTTAAGATTTTATTTATTTATTTGACAGAGAGGAGAGAGATCACAAGTAGGCAGAGAGGCAGGCAGAGGGGGCGGGGGGAGCAGGCTTCCCCGATGACCAGAGAGCCCGATTTGGGGCTTGATCCCAGGACCCTGAGATCATGACATGAGCCGAAGGCAGAGGCTTTAACCCACTGAGCCGTCCAGGCACCCCTGGTTTCCTATTCTTTATTGTCAAGCAACATTACATTTTATAAAATGAAAACATGTTTATTGTGGAAAATTTGGAAAGTAAGTTTAAATAATCTAGACCTTTAACACCACTGACCATAAGAGACAATAAGATTTTCAGAAAATAACAACTATTGCACACTGTAAGACTTGTCATAGTGTCTTAACATCAGATATATCTCTTTGTAGTCTTTGTTTCTTTGTATTTTATTTTTTACTTTTTAAAGATTTTATTGTTTTGGGAGAGAGCACGAGGTGGGGGCAGACGAGGGCAGGGGGAGAGGTATAAGCAGACTCCCTGCTGAGTCTCGACACAGGGCTTGATCCCAGGATCCTGGGATCATGACCTGAGCTGAAGACAGACATTTAACCTCCTGAGCCACCCAGGTGTCCCTGTTTCTTTGTATTTTAAAACCACTATTGAAATAAAATAATTTTGAAATTTCCTTTTGTGATTTTAGATGTAATTTTTCTATATTTTTTCTTTGTGGTCTACTATATTGATTTTATGTTTGTAAAACATTAGATCAAATTAATATATAACTATACATTCTATATTTTTATGTCTTAATTTTTAGGAAAAACTCCACTAATGTTTCTGAAATTTTGTCAAGAGATTTGATTTTTTTTACAGGGTGGGGGAGGCAGATGGAGAGGGCGAGAGAGAATCTTAAGCAGGCTCCGTGCACAACATGTAGTCCTATGCAGGGCTTGATCTCACAACTCTGATATCATGTCCTGAGCTAAAATTAAGAGTTGTTTGCTTAGGGGCACCTGGGTGGCTCAGTGCATTAATCCTCTTCCTTTGGCTCAGGTCATGATCTCAGGGTCCTGGGATCAAGCCCCGAATCGGGCTCTCTGGTCAGCTGGGAAGCCTGCTTCCCCCTCTCTCTTTGCCTGCCTCTCTACCTACTTGTGATCTCTCTCTCTCTCTCTGTCAAATAAATAAATAAATAAAAATCTTTAACAAAAAATAGGAAGTCAGGTGTTGAGTGGATATTGGTTGAAATGAATGGATAATGGTGTGGTTCATGTAGTAGAATAACCAAGAATACAAATGTAGAAATGAGACTCATCTTCCCTCTACTCCTACTGTAAAAGGAATGCTTTTTGCCACAATTTAGAATATAAACACTGAGTTATCAGGGAATGGTTATATTTTATACAACTAAAACATTTCTTTAAAAGTTTATTAGATTATCAGAAAAATTCAGTTTTCCTTAAAAAAATTCAAACATTGAATCCACAAAGTGATCCCAAAATACCAAAACTTTTTACTTAAACTGATAAATTTGAAAGGAAAAATGATATAAAGTACAGATTATAGACTGAAAATTAGTAACATACAAAATGGGGAAGATAATTTGGTGATAATAATAATTTATATTTCGACGTTAAAGGAAATGTCACAAGATCTACCAACTTGTGAAATTATGTTGTGGAATTTCTCCTGGAACAACTACAAGATGTTACACTAACGTACCAACTTTTTTGCCCAAAGTTTTGATCACTGATATACTTATAAAATTCAGTATAAAGGGTCTTTATATTCAAACCTACATTTCGCAATTTCTTCTAAGGGTGAAAATTTCAAATACCAAAACACGATCATAGGCAACAATGTGTTTAGGATAAAAAAGTTTAATGATCCAAAGTAACAAAATACTAATTTTAGACTTAATAAAAGTGTTATTACCGTAAACTGCTCTCTTTGCTTCAATCTAGGCAACAGTGTGGTATTCCTCTATTACCAATGAAATGTTATGTTGCCTTAGCAGAATGAACATATTTGCTGGTGTTACTGAGAAAGTCATGTCTGAATGATTTTTTCCTAATCCTGGACTTCATATCTGAAGACTGATGTGTTCTACAAAATGCTACTCAGTCATCATAAATTTTAGTATTACAAAAGTTGACATGAAATGTTATACATAATATAATCTTTAAAGGAGGAAAACAAAAGTAGCATATAGTACCATGCATTTCTTAATTATTTAAACTTCTACTTATATAAAACAGGGCCCTTGACACATGATCATTTTACTCAAGAAATCTGTTGCACATAAAAGCAAAAACTTTGAGCATATGTGCTAAAGTACCTACAGAGGATCAAGAATGGAAAATAAATAGCACAGAGGATAATTTCCAGTCTCCATTCAATTCTTGGAAGGGGACAGAATTTCAGAAAGTACCTAGGCACAGGATATGGACCTGCCTTTTAGTAAACATAAACTACCAAAGGGGCTGATTACAATCCAATCCCTACATCCACCTTACCCAGTGGACGGCAATCTTATCTCATATCAAGCTGAAAAATAGAGGATTCTTCACAGTGGGAGCTACTGTCTGCCTCATGCTCTCACTTTATGAAAACATTCTGCAAACCAGTCCACTATGTGTTTCTGTAACTTTTAACTTCCTGCACTCAATATGTTGTTATGTGCCTTACAAAACAATCTGCCTGAGGATAAACGTACACAAAACACATGTTGCATATCACAGAGACTACACAAGGCATTTTTAAAAAGTGTTCACAATGGTTCCATTTAAATGAAACAATTATGGCAATTTATAAAAAACTTTAATTTTCTTTTTCAGATCTCCATGTTTCCTGAGAATAAGTCTAAATTACTGTTCCATAAAAGCTGAGTTCTCATTTTATCAAATAAATTGGAATATGACCACAGAAAAGGAAAAACAAAAAATGCTGAAAGATCTATAAACCATGGCCAATAAAGGTACTGCAACGAAAATTTAAAAGTTAGTAGAGAGAAAATAAAAAAGCTAAAACCTCCCTACTAAGTACATAAAAAACTGACATCAGGAAGTAGACTTCTGTGTTCTTTTATCAAATATCAGGAAAATGCTGAATGAGTTAGGTTGCAGGGGCCCATTTGTTTCAACATAAGGAAGTGCTTTTCTATTAATATTAGCATCCCTGTGCAACATTCCTTTTTGATGGTAAATAATCAGGGGGCTAGATTTGAGAAAGTATTCTTGTGTTTTGAATGGGATTTCTAAAACTCTGAGTTCACTACTGACATTTTGGGCCAAGTAATCCTTTGTTGTGGAGGGGCTATCCTCTGCACTGATGGATACTTAGTAGCATCCCTGGCCTGTAATCATACCTCCAATCTTACTCATTAGTGTGACAACCAAAAATATGTTGGTTGACATTGCCTCAGGGTGGAAAAAAATCACTGATTTATCAGGAAACTCAGACTAATGATATACAAAACTTTTTTTCAACATGCATAACTTCAGTAAGTTCAGCTGGTATACACCAGATGTGTTGCTATGCTCCAATAGCATATTTCCAATACTGAAAAATGTCACTGTGCTCTACATATTATCATATATGACTGTCATTCACTACAAAAATAGTATGATATAACAACCATATGAAGAATCAAGTTTGAATTAAAATTAGCTTCAACACAATAATGTTTACTACATACTCCATAACACATTAACTATATTAGGATACAGGAATTGACTTGAGCAACCTAAAAATGTTTCATCTTCAAGTAATTTGGAAGTGAACAAATTAAAGCTTAATACAAAAAATCCAGGGGCACCTGGATGGTGCTACTGAGGGGTGGCTCAGTGGGTTAAGGCCTCTGTCTTCGGCTCAGGTCATGATGTCAGGGTCCTGGGATCGAGCCCCATATCAGGCTCTATGCTCGACGTGGAGCCTGCGTCCCCCCTTCTCTCTGCCTGCCTCTCTGCCTGCTTGTGATCTCTCTCTCTCTCTCTCTCTGTCAAATGAATAAATAAAATCTTTTAAAAATAAAAATAAATAAAAAAATCCAGATTGACAATTTTCCATTTTACACACAGACTTTTCCTTTTGTCCTTTTTAAGCTTCCCTACCTTTTTTAAAAAAAGATTTTATTTATGTACTTGAGAGAATGAGAGAGAACATGAGAAGGGGGAGGTTCAGAGAGAGAAGCAGACTCTGCTGAGTAGGGAGTCTAATGGGGGATTTGATCCTGGGACTCCAGGATCATGATCTGAGCAGAAGGCAGTCATCACTTAACCAAATGAGCCACCCAAGCACCCCCACTTTCCCTACTTTTAAGAGAAAGATATGTTCATTAAAAAAAAAACAAAACTAGAAAATAGAAAAGCAGGAAGAAACAAATAACTCAATCCTTTCAGAAATAACCATTTTACTAGAGTCTCACATACTGCTTGCATCTTTTTAACCGACAAGCCTACAAGTATATGCCCATACCATTGTATTATCTTTTAAAAAGGAGCTCTTTAAAGGCTGTATGATATTTCATCTTTCATAGTTTTACTGAAATATACATAGAAAAACAGGTATAAATGTAACAACTGGAAATATGAGGAGGTGAACATACCTGTACAACCAGCACTCATTCAAGAAATAAATCATTACTAACAAAGACTTCTGGCCTTCATTGTGTCCCTTTTTCCAGTCACTAATAATCTAACAGTAACAATTATCCTAACTACTAAATATAATTATTTTCCTCTTTGTAAACTTCACATAAATGGAATAATAGTGATATATTCTCTTATATCTGGCTTCTTTCACTCAACATTATGTTTGTGAGATTCATCCACACTCTTCCGTAGTTCATTCAACGAACAATCCACAATTTTCCTTTCTACTCTTTTTTGGCACTTGGATAGCTATACAGAAACTCTAGTTACTTTCAAGAGTGCTGCTATGAACATTCTTGAATGTGCCTTTTGGCAATCATCTGGATGTATTTCTGTAATGCACAATGCACATACTTAGTGGAATTACTGGATCATAGGGTATACATATGGGATGCACATATGGGAAATATTGATACAACCAATTTAAAAAACTTCAGTGGTTTCACAAAGCCTTCTAAAAGATAATTAACATTTTAAAATTAACTGCCATAATACCTACGTAAATGATGAAACATCATCCAGCCATTAAAAGCATTCCTTTTAAAGGATATGCCAAATGATGCAACTGATCCACTAACAGAGGTCTAATAGTGGTTTCTTCTTTCTGCATGAAGAAGCAATTTTTTTATTGTGATTGTTCAAATTACAAAGCCCTTAAAAGACCAAAAGTAAAAAATATCACACATACTTTTTCTAATTCAACTGAGTAAAAAAACAGGTTAAAGCACTTAAATATTCAATAAAGTTAAACATTTATATCAGTCTCAGGCAGAGGTAGGCTGAAAACATTATATGAATACAAAAGAATACAATATAATCACTTAGTAACTGAATTCACTATATCCGAGAATGACATTTCCAAAGTCAATGGAAGAGATCTGAAAATCAACAAACATGGTAATCATCTCAGACACAGTAAGAAGTATATAAATATTTGGTGGAAGTCAAACTAGAAAACACCACAAACCTCTTTATGCACTACAGAAGTCAAGACACCAAAGATCAATGCACTTGGAAGAACAATACCATTATCAAAATATTTATACTTCAGCTTAAGTTTAACTTAGTTTATCTTATTTAGATTCTTTTACGTATGACACAGTTTTTTTGTTTTTGTTTTTTTAAAGATTTTATTTATTTATTTAACAGAGAGAGAACACAAGTAGGCAGAGAGGCAGGCAGAGGCGTAGAGAGGAGCAGGCTCCCTGCCGACCAACGAGCCCGATGCGAGACTTGGTACCAGAACTCGATCATGACCTGAGCCGAAGGCAGCTGCCCAACCAACTGAGCCACCAAGGCGTCCCTACATATGACACAGTTTAAGAACATTTAACTGTAACTTGAAAACACAGCAGTTACTACTATGTTCCCAGAAAAAATGAAGAGAATATTACTTTGTTTCTGTTGGATATCTAATGAACAGCATCTAAGTGCTGAAAAAGCAAGATTGACTGATTTAAAAAAAAAAATCTTGTGAGGTAAAACTTTTCAAACCTAATATGAAAACCACACTTATTTAAAAAAAGGGTAGTAATGGTACATATAATGCTATAAATCCACCAACACCTACTCAGTAAAGAATATACAAAATGAGGGCGCCTGGGTGGCTCAGTTGGTTGAGCGACTGCCTTCGGCTCAGGTTATGATCCCGGAGTCCCGGGATCGAGTCCCATATCGGACTCCCGGCTCTGCGGGAGGTCTGCTTCTCCCTCTGACCTTCTCCCCTCTCATTCTCAGTCTCTCGCTCTCTAATAGATAAACAAAAATCTTTAAAAAAAAAAAAAGAATATACAAAATGAATTTTGACTACTACATAAAAAAATGTTAAATTCTTATTTACCTGTTGTTTCCTAAATTTTCAAGGCAACCTTCAATGAATCTCATTCGAATCTGTCTATCCGTAAACCAACATACTAAGGAACAGAGAAGTTTCTCTGCTTCATTTATTAATCCTTCAGAAAGATTAACCTACAAAAAAATGTATACACATAAAGTTACTATTTATCCTAATTGCATTTTGCTGTAATTTTATCATCTTTTTGCTCTATTAGGTAACTTACTGCATCATCATCTTGCACTATATCCCACAACAAAGTGTTTCCTTTCTTGCAAACATTATCCAAATTAATGTCTGTCACAGCATTACTGTTGAACTGATGTTTATGAACTGCAGGTCCTGAAAGGGCAAAATATAACACATTCTAGAGGAATACATTGGGCAGAAATTGTGAATTACAGCATTCATAATGTCAACGAATCCTAAATATAAAAAACAATACGAGATTAACACAACAGTTGCTTTGTCAATGGCACAGTGATGTTTCAGTCTGATTAAACTAAAGTTAAGGAAAGAGCTTTCCTCTCATGGTCTCTTCACTATTTCTAATAAGTATAATTGTTTTTTCATGTCAAGAGACAGTATATAAATGCTTGAAACCCAAATGAAGCATAATTTTCCTGAAATATTTCTATAGCCAAGGAACATTCTTCTATAAATTACCTTTTATATAGTATTTTATAGCCCTACATTAAAAAAAATTTACAGGGCGCCTGGGTGGCTCAGCTGGTTAAGCCACTGCCTTCAGCTCCGGTCATGATACCGGAGTCCCGGGATGGAGTCCCATATCAGGCTCCCAGCTCTACGGGGAGTCTGCTTCTCCCTCTGACCTTCTCCCCTCTCATGCTCCCTCTCCCTCTCTCTCTCTTAAATAAATAAATAAAATCTTTAAGAAAAAAATTTACTAGAGATGATTTACCCATAACAATTAAGGATTCTAATATAATAATTCAGACTCTGAGCACCAGGCTAAATAAATTTTCACTAGCTTTCCTAAGCAAAAATGCTTGTTTTTTTAAACAACTTTACCATGAAATTTCCCTACTGAATGGCACATACACATTGATTTCATTAAAATAAGAATTGTACAACCATCACCATAAGGTTTAAAACACTTTCACCACCCTAAAACATTCTCTCATACCTATTTACAATTAATTCCTATCCCACTCCCCAGCCCTAATCTACTCTTCCATCCCCATAAATTAGCATTTTCTAGAAATTTCATGTAAATGGAATCATATCATATGTATAGTCTTACACCTGAGTTTGTTCACTTTGCAAAATTTTTGAGGTACACCCATGCCAAAGCACGTGTATTTTAGTTACGAAATAATATTCTATTATGTGGAAACACTTCATTTTGTTATATTCAACGCATAACAGACTTCGGAGTATCCAGTCTCTGGCTAATATGAATAATGTTGCCATAAATGTCTGCATAACAAGTCTCTGTATGGACACATGCTTTCCTTTATTGTTGGTAATCTGAAGTTAGTGATTCACAAGGTAAATTTGTGTTTAACATTTGAAGAAACAGCCAAACAGTTTTCCAAAATGGTTGTGCCATTTTACATTAGAGTACCAGTTACTGTTCCTCCACATCCCCACGTCACCTTGGCATGGTTGCACTTTTTAATTTTAGCCATTCTAATAGCTGTGCAGTAGAATCTCATTAAGGTTTTTAAATCTGCAATTCCCTAGTAACTAATGGTATTTACCATCTTTTCAGGTGCTATCATATGTATACATTATTTTCTAAATTACTACTGAGTCGCAAAAGTTCTTATATATTCTGAATTCAAGCCCTTTATCAGATAAACAATTTGTAAATATTTCTCATAGATTTTGGCTTCCTTTTGGGGGTTTTGTTTTGGTATTTATTTTTAAATTAATTTTATTAAAATATAAACACATAAGCAAGATATAGAACATTTATATCACCCAAAAAAGTTTCCTTGTGACCTTTTACAATCATTCTCCAAGATCAAATCTTCAATAATCATTAATTAGATTTCAACCATTATAAATTACTTTTGAACATTCTAAAACTACATATAAGTGATATATAGTACGTACTACTCTTTTTAGCTTCATTTGCTTAGAATGATGTTTTTTTCTTATTCATCCACTGTGTTGCATGTATTAGTAGTTCTTTCCTTTTTACTGATGAATAGTATTACACTATGTGAATTTACTATAATTTGCTAATCTACCAGTTAATTTCAGTTGAGGTTCTTATGAGTGAAACAGATACGAACATTCAGTGCACAGATCATTTTGTGGATGTATGTTTTCATTTCTCAGGAAAATATCTAGAACAGGAATTGCTGGGTCATATGAAGGGATACAAGCTCAACTTTACAAGAAACTGGTAAAATAGTTCTCCAAATTGGCTATATTATTTCATACTCCTCAACAGCAACTAGAGAGTTCTAGTTGCTCTACATCTTTAGTATCTTTTAATATGATTAGTTTTTAATTTTACACATTCAAGTAGGTGTGTAGTAGTATTATACTATGACAATTTGCATTTCCCTGGTAACTAGAGATACTGAGTATTATTTTTATGTATTTACTGACCATTTTTTGGTATCTTTTTTTAACTATAAGAACTTTTAACTATTTGTCAATTTTTATTTAAGATTTTATTTATTTAAAAGAGGGAAGAGCGAGCAAGTGCAGGAGTGGGGGGAGTGACAGGGAAAGAATCTTAAAGCAGATTCCACACAGAGCCCAACATGGGCCTTGATTTCACAACCCTGAGATCATCACCTGAGTGAAACCAAGTCAGACACTCAACTGATTAGCCACCAAGCCACCCTTTACCCATTTTTAAAGTGAATTGTTTGTTTTACTCTATTGAAAGAGTTCTTTACAGTATTAAATACACAGCAATACAAGGTAGACTTGGAGAACATTATTGTGTAATAATTCTGCTCAATTTCTAACTTTATATACTAAAAAATAATAATACTAAATAACAGGAAAGTATGATAAAAATAGAATGGTGAAAATTTAGTAAATATAGTATCAAAATCAAATGACCTCAATCTTAACCTATTCATTTCTCAAAAAAACCACAATAACAATTTTAAAAAACTAAAGGTACCCTTATCTATATTATGTACAAGTAACACTTGAAATCAGTAAGCTGATGCCAAAGTCCATAAGTTGTATCTCCAAATTTGATCATGGCTTTTAGCATAAAGCTAATCCATCAGGTATAATGTACTGGCACCCCAAAACCCATTTCCTAGGCTAGCTGGTGCTTTGTACCTTAAAAAAGCATGAAGTTGGATCTTTATTTTAATTATTTTAGTGTATATAACACTTTTATTTTGTAAGTATACTTGACACACAATGGTCTATGAGTTTCAGGAGGCTGGACCTTTAAATTGCTAATTCTAAAACTATATTTCCCTCTTAATTTGTCTCCCCCTTTCCTCCTCTTTCTTCTATTATTAACTCCTCTAATCTCCATTCTTCCAAGTATGGTCATATCTTACTACTTTTTTTTAGATTGATGTGAAATGCTTACAACTATCATTTTTTGAACATTTCCATCACTCCAGATGGAACACCTTGCCCTTTAGCAATTACCTCGTCTCTTATTTCCCCCCAACCTTCCCTAGCCACAGGCGATGATTAATCCACTTTCTGTTCTCCACAAATTTGACTATGCTAGACATTTTACATAAATGGAATCATACAATGCATGACCCTGTGTAATCTCAATTTAGCTCCTAAAATTTCTAAATACACAATACAGCCATTTATTTTCTAAAACACAAAGTTATGATTTTATATATATATTATTATCTATTTTCTTTCCTAGCTAAATCTCTTGATGGAAATGCAACCTTTATACTCATGATGAAGTATTCATAATAATTTCATTCCCTAGGAATGAAAACTAACCATATGAAAGTTCTCTGGCAAAAATATTTTATGTATCACAACATTAATTGTTGAATTCTTTTAAGAATATAAATTGTTCCTCTGTTTTAAAAAAATTAATATATTTTACTTACTACAGAACCTTACCTTGACTAAGATGTTCATGGTAAATAGATGCTAAATTGGGAAGATGTTGTTGGAGATGAGATGTTAGCTCTGCATGTGAATTAATCTGAACTAGTTCCTCTTCACACCCAGATTCTTCACCATCAAAATCAGCCATATTTTTTTCTGATTTTGCACTGACCTGGGAGCTACTGCAACTGACATCATCTGCACTTAACATATCATCAACCATATGCCTATAACACAGAGGAGAGCACAAAGTTAAACATACTTTGGGAATCACAAAAATTCTCTCAAAATATTCAGCACAAGTTACATCACGATCAAGAACAAATCCACATTTGTTTTGTAACTGTATGGAATATTGTGAGCTTTACAAAAACTAAAAGCCCACACTGTAAGAACTATATTTTAATTATACAATATACCCCCATATTGTCTGACCCACCAACACACTTCATAAAACAAACTCAAAGAGTAATTTTAGAGATGAGTAAACTCGCCATTACATAATTACTTTATCAACTCAAATCACAATGTAAAACCTTAAAATTTATTTACATTTATTCATATAACTATAAAATCGAATGAGATTACTACCAGGAAAATACTTCAATTTAAGGCTGCAATCTAAATGTGGTTATTGGGGCGCCTGGGTGGCTCAGTGGGTTAAGCCTCTGCCTTCAGCCCAGGTCATGGTCCTAGGGTCCTAGGATCGAGCCCCGCATCGGACCCTTTGCTCAGCGGGGAGCCTGCTTCCCCCTCTCCCTCTGCCTGCCTCTCTGCCTACTTGTGATCTTTCTCTCTCTCTCTCTCTGTCAAATAAATAAATAAAATCTTTTTTAATAAATAAATAAATAAATAAATAAATAAATAAATAAATAAATAAATAAATAAATAAATAAATAAATAAATGTGGTTATTAACCAGGAGAATTGTATACAATAAAAACACCTGTTAAAACAATAAGCACCTATTGGGGCACCTGGTTGGTTCAGTGGTTAAGCAACTGCCTTCAGCTCGGGACATGGATCCCAGGGTTCTAGGATCAAGCCCTGCATTGGACTCCCTGCTCCACATTGGGCTCCCTGCTCAGCGGAGAGCCTGCTTCTCCCTCTCCCTCTATTGCTCCCCCTGCTTGTGCGTTCCCTCTCTCTCTCTCTGTCAAATAAATAAATAAAATCTTAAAACAACAAGAAGCACCTATTAAGCACTAAGCACTCGCTTTTTTTTTTCCAGATTTCTTTACTTGAGAGAGCACACATGTGCACGAGCAGAGGGATGGACAGAGCAGGGGAGAGAGAGAATCTCCAGCCAACTCCCCACTGAGCTCAGAGCCCAACATCAACCTTGATCTCACAACTCTGAAATCATAACCCAAGCTCAAGCCAAAAGTTGGATGCTCAATTGACTGAGCCACCCAGACACCTCAGCACTCACTTATGAAACATACCATACTAAGTACTTTAAGGATGGGAAACAAAAAAAAAGAAAAGAAAAACAACATTAAATAAGAAAAGGTCAAAAGAAAAGAAAAGAAAAGAAAAACAACATTAAATAAGAAAAGGTCAGGAATAATTTAGAGATTCACAAGTGGTGCCATACACAGAGAATATGAATAGTGCTAAAATGAAAAAATTAAATCACTCTAGGTCTTGTGAAGTAGGGAACTGCTACGGATATGAAAACTTAAAGAACTACAATCCAAAATGAATATATTTCACCTCAGTTTTACAAACTAATTGCTTTGTCTCCCTTATGAGTTGTCCTGGGAAGAAGTTTGAATGTATATATGTAAATATCAGACTACAAACCACTGGTTCTCAATCACAGGTGATTCTGGTCCCCAGGGGGGACACTGGGAAACGTTTAGAGATATTTTTGGTTAGCCCAACTTGGGAGATGCTACTGGCATCTAGAGAGAGAGAGACTAGAGATGATGCTAAACATCCTACAATTCATTCACACTGTTGTAGATTCAAAACTCAGAACTATCTGACCCAAAATGTCAATACTGCCAAGATTGAGAGAGAGCATCTAACTCATATGGGTTAGTAATAAGAAATAATGGCAAAGAAAACAAAGTAGTAATATATATACATACATACATGTAGTTCTTCCAAACAATCATACTGAATTCTGAAAAGCCTGGCAAATTGTCAGGTCTAAAAAAACTCATCCTGATAAACCACATATTTATATTTTTATCATCACCAATTCAAATATTACTCCTTACGATGACAATAATAAACAATAGCTAACATTTATTGAGCTCTTGTTATGTGCCAATCACATCAGCCCATAAAATGTTCACACTGAAACCCAAGGGGTAAGTCTTACTGTTCCTATTTTATAGATGAGAAAAATGACAGAAAAATTAAGTATTTTGCCAAATATCTATAATACCTAGTGACAGGATCACTTACTTTTAATTACCACAAGTATATTTCACATATAATCAAAAAGCTTTATGCTGAGGCTTTGTCCTTAGTACCCTAAAATTAGGATGTGTGTAAAATTTCCCTTTTTATTATCACACTTTAATGAAAGTTTCTGCAAGCAATCTTATATCTGCTTTATCTGCTTTTAGGAATTTTACATGTAAGTGAAGATCTAGATCATCTGTGTTGTCCAATATGATAGCCACTAGCCACATGTGGTCATTGCACACCCCGAAAAGTAGCTGGTCTAAACAGAGATGTAAATATAAAACATACACAGAATTTTGAAGCCTTATTACAATGAAAAATAACTGTTTTTACACTGATTACATACGGAGATATTTTAGAAATTACTGCTTTAAATAAAATTTATAATTAAAATTAATGTCACCTATTCCATTTTGCTTTTTAAAATGTGCTCAGAAGCAAATTAACAATTGCATACTTGTAGCATGCATTTGAATGTACATTATATTCCTATCAGCACAAATCTAGAATATATTGCAATTGAATGACTACAAGCAGTAATTGCTTCCCTAAAAGAAATATAAGCTTTTTTTTTTTAAGATTTTATTTTTTAGGTAATGTCTATATCCAACATGGGGCTTGAATTCACAACCCTGAGACCAAGAGTTATGTGCTCTACCAACTAAGCCAGCCAGGCACTCCAATGTCATCTATTCTTTAAGGAAACTTACCCATCATGGTGGTGATGATGGTGGTGGTGGTGGTGGTGGTGGTGGTGGTGCTGTGGACCAATAAACTGCCGACAATTAAATAATTCATTCCCAATAGTCTCCCCAAGAAAGTCCCCAGTGCGTGTAATACAAGATTCCTGAGATGCTTGTGCTATATGAGCAGCATTCATTTCCCCTGAAATATCATGTTCTGGGTCTTCAGAGTGTGAACAGGCATCTAGCATTCGTATACGATTATCTACTGAAGGCATTGACTCAGTGTTAAAAACCAGGTCCTTTCCTGTTCCATTGCTTGTCCCACTTCTTTCTGATGGGCCTTGGGAATCCCCTAAGCAAATGCCTGCTTGACTTTCTAACTTTCTGTTCCGAAGATCTGTACCACAACTGCTTTTAGGAGGATTATGACCATGATCATCATCTTCATCTTCTTCTTTAAGAGCTTCAATATCTGCAATGTCTTCTGACTGTACCTCACTGCCAGGGCTCCCAGCTGACTGGCTTGCATGGCTAGAATTCACCTCATTGCTGGATCCATCGCTATGTCCACTACTGCTACCAGGACCACTGCTTCCATCTTCACCACTGTTGGCGGTTTCATCAGAACTTCCCTGCATGGATTCCTGTATTGAGAAAAAAATTGATTTAAATAAATATTTAAACTAGTAGGAAAAAAGTAACTGACATTAACACACTGTACTTTTTAAAAGGCTGCCACAATCTTGAAATATTCCTTTAAACAACATAAAAAGTATTAAAAACATATAAAAATTTTAAATTACCTCAATAATAACTATTTACAGGAAAGGCCTGAACATGAATCATGGTTATATTCCCAGTTCAAAGAATATATATGGCAGAAACCCCCAAATCCGAAAATCCTGCTAAAATGGGGAAAACGGTTTTCATACCTCTGTGTCTGAAAGTCGTTGTTGCACATGCTTCGTTCTATTAATAAGTTGCTCATCCATTTCAATGTCACTGCCTCCACTCTGATGGGTATCACTGTTATCACTGCTTTGAGGACTAGCTGCAGGTGACCCTATATTAAATAGATTTTTTTTGTTTTTACTCCTAATTTGTATTAACATGGATTTAGCAGAATGACATAATCCTGATTCGTTCATTTACAAAAGCTTTACTCTAAATAGCCAAAAATATACTCTGGAAATAGTTAACATTGCCAATTATTTCCAAAGAGAATAAACATGACCTCAATTGAAAGTAAGATGGAAAACCAGTTAAGGGTTTATATCTGCTCAAGAAAAACTTCATGGCTTTGAAACAAATATATAAAATTAACTCTAGATGATCATGAAATCTAAACTACACGTCATCTTGCCATGCATTTCTAAGGCTCAACTTACAAGGTGATGGAGCTGCTCTTCTGAGCTCTTCTTCCTCTGAAGGAAAATGAAAAAACAGGAGGGTTTTTCTAAGTGACTGAGCTTCTTTGGAATGGATTATCAATTGCTCTTATTATTATTTCATAATCAACAAGGTACAGGCAGAGAAACCTGAAATAATTTAAATCCCTAACACCTACGATAGTGGTTGTGGGTGCCTGACTAGAAAAATCTAAGAAAAGCCTAGTATATAATGTCAGAAGACAAAAAATGGGGCACAGTTGGTAAGGTTTTAGAAAGCCCTATGAAGTTACACATATAAAAGCACACATAAAACACCTAAAGTGATAGACAACTTTTGAATTAGAAAACACACAGAGAAATTGCACCATCATATTCTGCTCTCAAAATTATTTCTAAAACAAAGCATGTTGCTTGTTTTCTAACCAAAACCTCCAAAGCGGTTATGAAATAGTTGCCCCTACCCCAGCCCAAGGGAAAGACACTAATGAGAGAAAACTCTAATAATTACTGCAAATTCATTACTGTCCTTTACCTGAAGGGTAAACCAAAAACATTAGCTAACCCCAATTTATTAATCCTTTCACAAACACTATAGATCCCATCTCAAATTTATTTTGAAGTTAATACTGAACAGACACTACTTCAAATTAAAATGATAAACTTCAAAAAACTAACTTTAAAAAATACATTACACTTTACTAACCTTTCTTATTTCCAATGGGAAGATTAGTATTTAATAAAGATGCAAAAGAACTCTGTTTAGACAGTTGAGCCTTAGCTGCTAGTGCATTATTCCATAATGCTTTAATTAACATCGATGCCAAGTACAATGTCTTTAAAAAAAAAAAAAAGGTTGAAATTAGCGTTTCATAACAAATTTAATATCCTTTTGCTAAATGAAATGCTAGTAATACCTACAGATTAAGTCACCTGAATGGCAAATAAATTTTCACTTAAAAAAAAAAGCGCAAAACCTGCCATTATGGTTTGAACATATTACCTGCTCAGTATGAACACTTGGCTCAAGAGCTGAGACCAAATTAAGGAGATGTCTAAGTGGTACTGGATCCAAATTCTTGATGAGTGAAGGAAATAAGTCATGTATATACCGACTACAATGTTTCAACTAGAAAATAAAAGTAGAGACAATAATCAAAAATAATTACATTACATAAATAAATAACCTGAAACCAAAAGTTCTACAGTTAAAAAGAAAGTAGCTGGAAAAACAACTTATTTTTTAATATGTTGGGAAAATGCTAATTACCAAGTGTCATAAATGGCAGTACATAAAATGTGAGTAAAATTCCACTTAAACGTAACTTATCTTATTCAAACCAACCACAAGATTACTTTTCTAACCATAAGAGGGAAGCCCACAACAAAAACAGTTTCTGGAATCCAAGTATAAAGAAGATTCCAATTAAATTTATATACATATCATTAAAGTAAAAACAATTTAAATAGTATATTAAAACAAAAGCAGTTACAAATAAAATAATAAATTCCAATTACAAGAGAAAACCAAAGTATTATTTTAAGTGTACTATATTTCTCATATTAAATGGTTATGAAGTATTCAAACATGTTCACTTTACTAAGGTACACAATAGAAACTCCTTTAAAATAAAGGTCTACATGGTAATAAGAAGAAACAGTCTCCTTTCTTATACTAATTAGAACAAATATGAGGGAAAGTATAACATTTACAAAGATGTGACTATTAAACATTACAACAAGATGTAAATATCTTTTGTAGCCCAACCGATGGTTCCAAAAGTAAAAATCTGAGGTATCCAACCTCTCTCCTATACATAAAAACTCTTAACAGAAAATGTACATTTTTCTATTCTAAAACACTGACTTTTATATTTTTCAGGCATAAATCATATGAAATCTCTTCTGCTATATCCCCTATTAGGGTAAATATGCACAACCAAACTTTGATACAGAGGATGAAATAAAAGTAATAAAATAACTTTGGAGGAATTCCTCCATCTTGGGTGACTTTTTCTAAACTATTTACATCATTTGAGAAGAAGGATAAATAATCAATTACAAATCTATTGCTTTTATAGGTCTTAAATAAGAATGTTAGTTTTAATATAGTATTAACATCATAGATTATACTAACAGTTTATACTTATTTTTTGCAAACAAGTAACTATTAAACTTTTCCTAATTAGAATGTAACAAATACACAATATGGAATAAATTTCTGACTTGCTACCATTTTGATCATTAATAGAAAGATTTCCATAGATTCAATTTTCATAATCAAATACCTTAATGTTTTTAAGTGACAAAACCCCTGAGAGATAATTATGTAATCCTATAATCCTATGAAAATATAAAGCTTTTAGAGGTGTACATCATGAAAGCAAATTCAGAAAATAAAGATAAAAAAATATTAAAATTACAGTGCTTTAAATAAAGGCAGTGTGAAGCCAGTTCACATTCTTCTTCTTTAGCTGTAACAAAGAAAAAAAGAGGAAAAAGATGTCAAGGCGGGAAGATGACAGAGCGGAAAATGCAAGGAATCCGTCCTCTGCACCTAAACGGCAATTATACTGACAGAAACTAATGATGCAACTATTCCGAAACTCTAGAGTCAATTTGAACTTTCACACTCACAGATGTCCAAGGAAAAGGCTAGCCAGTAAACTGTGGTTAATAATGGTAAATTTCAGCCTTCCATGCAACAGCAGCTACTCATTCCCCACTCCCAAGTCCCTATGGCAAGCAGCTGTGGGAACAATAATATGTAATTCTGCTACAGCTTGCTGGACCCAGGTGGGCAAAAATAACCTTGCCCATGATTTTCTTACACCATAGACAAAAAATAAATTCAAAGTGGACGAGAGATCTAAGTATGAGACAGGAAACCATTTAAATCCTAGAGAACACAAGCAGTAACCTCTCTAATATCAGCCACAGCAACTTCTTTCCAGATAGGTCTCCTGAGGCAAGGGAAACAAAAACAAAAATAAAACATTAAGACTTCATCAAAATAAAAAGCTTCTGAACAGTAAACAATCAACAAAACTAAAAGACATCCTACTGACTGGGAGAAGATATTTGCAAATGACGTATCTGATAAAAGGTGAGCAACCAAAATCTACAAAGAATTTATAAAAAACACCCCAAAAATAATCTAATTAAAAACAGGTAGAAGAAATGACTATTTGTCCAAAGAAGACATACAAATGGCCAAGAGACACATGAAAAGGTATTCAACGTCACTCAGCATCAAGGAAATTCAATTCAAAACCAGAATGAAACATCCCCTCACACCTGTCAAGATGGCTAAAATCAACAACCCAAGAAACAACAGATATTAGAGAGGATGTAGGGAAAGGGAAACCCTCCTGCACTACTGATGGGAATGTAAACTAGTGCACACTCTAGAAAACAGTATGGAGGTTTAGAACCTGAAACCATACTGAAAATAGAGAACTACCCTATAATCCAGCAATCGCACTACTAAATATTTACCCAAAGAATATAAAAATACTAATTTGAGTCAGTTAAGCATCTCAGTTCCACTCAGGGTTTTGAGATCAAGCCCTGTGCTGAGCTCCATGCTCAATGGGGAGTCTGCTTCTCTCTCTTTGCCTCTCCCACTACTTGTGCTCACTCTCTCAAATAAAACATTTTTGAAAAATACTAATTTGAAGGGATATATGCACACTGATGTTTATAGCAGTATTATATACAATAGCCACATTATGTGCTATTATTAATAATATTATTGGGCGCATTATTGTGCCCAAGTGCCCAATGTCTGATGAATAAAGAAGTGATATAAATATACAGTGGGAATATTACTCGGCCATAAAAAAGAATGAAATCTTGCCATTTGCAACAACATGGATGGAGCTATAGTGTATTACAGCAAGTAAAATCAGTCAGAAAAAAATACCATATGATTTCACTCATATTTAAAAGAACAAAACAGGGGCACCTGGGTGGCTCAGTGGGTTAAAGCCTCTGCCTTCCGCTCAGGTCTTGATCTCAGGGTCCTGAGATCAAGCCCCGCCTCGGGCTCTCTGCTTAGCGGGGAACGTACTTTCCCTTCTCTCTCTGCCTGCCTCTCTGCCTGCTTGTGATCTCGATCTCTTTCTCTCTCTCTGTGTCAAATAAATTAATAAAAATCTTTAAAAAATGTTTAAAAGAACAAAACAAGCACGGGGTGGGAGGGAGAGGGAGAAGCAACTCAAGAAACAGACTCTTAACTACAGAGAACAAATAATGGTTATCAGATGGGAGGTAGATGGAGGGGATGGATTAAATAGGTGAAGGGGATTAAGGAGGGTGCTTGTGATGAGCACCAGGTACTGTATGGAAGTGTTAAGTCACTAAATTGTACACCTGAAACTAATATTACACTGTATGCTGACAAACTGGAATTTAAATTAAAACATGAAAAAATAATAATCTTGTCCTTCAAATAAATTTGTCCAAAATTTCTGCATTTCAACTGCAGGCTGCTACCTCTGACTGATAAGGAGAAGACACAGAGTCTGGCTGCCATTATTTCAACCCAAATCAGCTAAAGTGACTACACGGAGATTTAAAGGAGC
This sequence comes from Nasua narica, assembly GCA_028533885.1. Taxonomy (NCBI): domain Eukaryota; kingdom Metazoa; phylum Chordata; class Mammalia; order Carnivora; family Procyonidae; genus Nasua; species Nasua narica. Next base: position 66,449,212 of record CM052811.1, read on the forward strand.
CACACCAGCTTCCTCTGGACTTTGAGTAACGACTGCTTATGTAATGGAATTTAGAAAAGCACTGCACATTCCCAACAAAAGATACAGACTCAGAAAAGACCTGAGAAGACTATAAGCTTTCACATTATCCTGATTCTTAACAAAGAAACACCCTACAAAAATCCCCTGCAAAAAAGCAAACTCTGAAGAAGGAAGAGAATAGCATTTATTTTCAGTTATTACATTATAAAATTCAAATGTCCAGTTTTCAATTAAAACGTACACACAAACAAGGTATAAGAAGAAACAGGAAAGTGTGGTCCAGTGAAATGAATAAACCAATGGAAATATAGCCAAAGAACCCCATTTATCAGGCTCTCTCAACAAAGATCTTAGCAAAAATGGCTGTCTTAAAGATGCTCTAAGACTTAAAGGAAGAAAAGGACAAAAACAGGAAAACAATGCCTGACCAAAATGAGACTATCATCAAAGCAACAAATTCTAAAAAGGAGCTATAAGAAATCAGAGGCTGAGAAATAAAAGACCCGAAATGAAAATACACTGGGTGAAGTTCAGCAGCACATCTGAGTAAGCAGAAGAAAAGAGCAAACTTGAAATCATGGAAACAGAAATTATTGAGTTTAAGGAACAGGAAGGAAATAAAAGTAAATGGATTCTAAGGGACTTGTGGGAACCATCAAACCTACCAACACACTCATGGGAATCTCAAAAAAGAAAAGTACACAAAGTATAGGTGAAGAAAAAAATGGCTGAAAACTTCCACCTTAGGAAGACAAGAATCTACAAATCCAAGAAGTTCAACAAACCCAAGTAGGATAAACTCAACGAGCCCTAAGACCAACATTATAATCAAATGGTGAATAAGCAAAGACAGTAAAATAATCCTGAAAACAGAGATAAGCAACCCACCAAATACAAGGGATCTTCAATAAAAATACCTGCCAATTTCTAACCAAAAACCTTGGGATCCTGGGATTGAGTCCCACATTGGGCTCCTTACCCAGCAAGGAACCTGCGTCTTCCTCTGCCTGCTCTGCCTGCTGCTCCCCCTGCTTGTGCCCTCTCTCAATGACAAATAAATAAATAAAATCTTAAAAACAAAAATAAAAACCTTGGGAACCAAAGGAAGTAGGATGATATACTCAAAGGCTGAAAGAAAAAACTTACAATTGAGAATTGTGTAACAGGAAAAACTCTCCTTATGAGGAAGGAATTAATACATTTCCAGATAAATAAAAGCTAAAGGAATTCACTACAACTAGACCTGCCCTGCCACAAATGCTAAAGGAAGTCCTTCAGAATGAAATGAAAAGAAGCGAAACAGTGACTAAATGAAGACCTCTAATACATATGCAATTAAAAGCTAGTATCATTTTCATTTGTAACTCCACCTTTTATTTGCTATATGATTTCACAAAGGCAAAAAGAATTATTATTAATCTACATAACTGGGCACACAATATATCAAGCTGAAATCTGTTGTATGAATAACAAAAATGAGGGAGAAGGAGTTATACAGGAGCATAATTTTTGTGGACTATTTATGTTGACAAATTCAAATTAGACAATGAGAATCTCAGTTGTTAAATGTAATTTCCATGTTAAATACAAATTATCTAAAGAATATACAAAGAAAAATGAGAAAGGAAATCCAAACTACAAAAAATCAAGTACAAACAACAAAAGGCCAAAACAGAAATGATGGGCAAACACTCTAAGACACATAGAAAATAAATAAATGGCAGAAGTAAATCACTCTTTGAGGAATTTTTTTTTTTTTTTTTAATTTGACAGGAGAGAGATCACAAGTAGGCAGAGAGGCAGGCAGAGAGAGAGAGGAGAAAGCAGACTCCCTGCCAAGTAGAGAGCCTGATGCAGGGTGCGATCCCAGGACCCTGAGATCATGACCTGAGCTGAAGGCAGAGGCTTTAACCCACTGAGCCACCCAGGCACTCTGAGGAATTACTTTAAATAGAAATGTTTTTGGGTACCTGGGTGGCTCAGTCGGTTAGGCATCCAACTCTTGATGTGACTCAGGTCATGATCTCAGGGTTGTGAGATCAACCCCACGTCAGGCTATGTGCTTAAGCATAGAATCTGCTTGTCCCTTTCCCTCTGCTCCTCCCCCCCAACTCATGCATGCACTCTCTCTCTCTCTCTCTGAAAACAAAATCTAAACAAAAAATAAGTACATATATAAACATACATATATATATAAATATATATATGTACATGTACATATATACAAATGCTTCCTTTAGCATTTGTGGCTTGAACTCTGCAATCAAAGACAGAGACTGGTAGAAAGGGTTTTAAAAACGTGATACAACTCTATGTGGTCTACAAGAGACACAATATATATCAAAAGACAAAACAGGCTAAAAGTTAAAGTATTAAAAAAGATATTCTGTGCAAATAATAAGCAAAAGAGAGCTGTGCTCACTATACTAAAATCAAGTAAGGGAGACTTTATAAATTTTTAAAAGGTTACTACAAAAAAAGAGAGACTTATCACATTACCCAACAATCCCACTTCTGGGTATATATCCAAAAGAATTAAAAGCAGGACTTCAGGGGTGCCTGGCTGGCTCAGTCAGAAGAGGATGCAACTCCTGATCTTGGGATCGTGAGTTTGAACTCCACAGGAGGTGTAGAGATTACATACATACATATACACATATATAAGTAAATAAAAGTATAATTTCAAAGAGATACTTGCACACCTATATTTATTGGACCATTATTCACAACAAAGATGAAAACAAAGTAAATGTCCATTGACAAATGACTGCGGCACATATATACAACGGAATATAATTCAACCTTACAAGAATAGAAATCCTGTCAAATGCTACAACATGGATGAACCATGAGGACATTATGCTGAGTGAGATAAGCAAGTCACAGTAGGACAAATACTATAGGATTCCACTCAAAACAATACAACAGTAGACTGGTGGCCATCAGCAGCTGTGAGTAAGGCAAACAAGGGAGTTGTTGTTGTTGTTCAATGACTTACTGGCTTTTTGTTTTCTTTTGTTTAATTTTTAAGTAAACTCTATGCCCAACATGGGGCTCAAACTCATAACCCCAAGATCAAGAGTCACTTGCTTTGCCAGCCAGGTGCCCCTTTGTTATTCAAGGAGTACAGTTTTGGAAGATGAAAGAGTTTTAGAGCTCTGCTATACAACAATATGGTTCTAGTCATTATTAGAACTTAAAAATCGTGCAGGGGGTAAAACTTATGTGGTTTCCTTTCACAGTTAAGTCTTTTAAAAAGATTAACAAAGAGTGATATAATTATTAATAAAATGTTCCATACAACAAGGAGATATAACAATTATAAACATACTTTATAACTCTATGCTCAAAGAACAGAAAGATCAGAACACAGACATATAAAATAGATTAGGAAAACAACTGGAAAAATTAACAAAACCAATAGCTGGTGCTTCTAAAAGATTACCATTTAGCTAGCTTGAAAAAAGGAGGGAGAAGACATAAAGAGCTAAAAAATCAGAAATGCAAGTGATATTACTACCAAACTTACAGATTAAACAAAATTTAACAGGATGCTATGAACAACAGTACACTGAAAAATTAAGATGACCTAGAAGATAGGGACGAATTCCTTGCAAACTACCTACATTGACTCAAGAAGTAATAGAAAAGGTCAACAGATCTATAATAAGAGATTGAATCGGTAATCAAAAACCTCTCAACAAAGTACTAAAAAAAAAAAAAGATATATATATACATATATATATATGTATATATATATGTATGTATATGTATATGTATGCATGGCTTCCCTGGGGAATTCTAACATTTAATAAAAAAAATTAACACCAATCCTTCTCAAATCCTCCCCAAAAAACAGAGGTAAATACTTCTTAGTTCATTCTATGAGGCCCAAGTCCTCATAAGAACAGAAAATTTCTAAGCAGTATCTTATAAATGACAAAGTCCTCCAGCAACTATTAGCAAATCAAATCCATGACCATATCAAAACGATTGTTCACTATGACCAAGTAAGATTTATCCCAGAAATGCAAGTGTGGTTCAAAAGGAGAATTACTCTAATATCATATTAATCAATGGAAAAGCGCCACATGGGCATCTTAATTGATGCAGAAAAACTATCTGACAAAATCCAACACCCTTTTATAATAAAAACTCTTGGAACACTAAGAATAGAGTATCATATACTTATGACATCCTTAAAATGAAAAAGGATATTTATGAAATCCCCACACCTAACAGCATACTCAATGATAAATGACTGATTTTCCCCTAGGATCAGGAACAAGATAAGGGTGATCATATTTATCACTACTATACTGAAATTCTATCCAGAGTTATTGGACTCCACCCACTCACAAAAAAATTAATACATCCAAAGTAAAAAAGATGTAAAACTATTAAAAAATGACATAGTCCTATATAGAGAAAAAGCTATATGTAAAAAGCTAGTCCAGCTAATAATCAAATAGACAATGTAAGAGTATAGATCAACAAGCAAAATTCAGCTATGTTTTTATATACCTGCCATTAATTATCTGACAAGGAATTTAAGATAGCAATTCCATTTACAATAGCACACAATGAATAAAATACAACTGATCCTTGAACACAGAGCTTTAGAGCACGCGTTCCCTGTGGAGTCAAAAAACTGGCTATAACCCTGATTCCCAAAAACATAACTATCAACAGCCTACTGCTGACCATAAGTCTAACCAAGAACATAATCAATAACCTAAACCAGAATACCTGTAATATAAACAGTTATAATATAACACATATTTTTGTTATATATAATGTATACTGTACTCTTAAAGAAAATATTAAGAAAATTAAGAGAAAATATACTTACAGAACTATACTGTACTCCTAAAAAAAAAAAAAAAAAAAAACCTACATACATGTGGACCTAGGGAGTTCAAACCTATCTTGTTCAAGGATCAACTGTACTTCAGTGGCTCAGTCAGTTAAGCACCTGACCACAGCTCAAGTCATGATCCCCACAATTAAGCTCTATGTCGGGCTCCATGCTCAGCGGGGAGTCTTGCTTCTCTCCCTCTCCCTCTGTTCCTACCCCCACTCATGTTCTGTCTTGCTCAAATAAATAAAATCTTAAAAAAAAAAAAGAGGAAATACTTGTATACTGAAAACTACAAAACACTGTTCAAGGAAATTAAGGCTTAAATAAATGGAAAGGCATCCCATGTTCATGGAAAGGAAGACTTAACATGGTTAATACGTTAATATTACCCCAAAGCAATCTATACATTTAACATAATCCCTTCAAAATTCTAAGAGTCTTTCTGGTCAGAAATGGAAAAGCCAATCCTCAAATTCATAGGGAATGCAAGAAGTTCTAAAAGTCAAAACAATCTTCAAAAAGAAAACTGTGAAGCCTACAAGAAAACAAGAATAATTAGAATGCAGAAATGAAAACACTAGGGGTGCCTGGGTGTCTTGATCAGTGGAACATGTGACTCTTGGTTTCACCTCTGGTCGTGATCCCATGGGTAGTGGGATTGAGCTGCTTCGAGATTCTCTCCCTCTGCCCCTCACCACACAGTCTCTCTTTCAAATAGGAAAGAAAGAAGAAAGAGAAGAGTAGAGAAGGAAAAGGGGAAGGGGGGAGGAAAGGAGGGAAGGAGGGAAGGAGGGAAGGAAGGAAGGAAGGAAGGAAGGAAGGAAGGAAGGAAGGAAGGAAGGAAGGAAGGAAAGGAAAGAAAGGAATGAGGGCGCCTGGGTGGCTCAGTTGGTTAGGCGACTGCCTTCTGCTCAGGTCATGATCCCGGAGTCCCGGGATCGAGTCCCATATCGGACTCCCGGCTCTGCGGGAGGTCTGCTTCTGCCTCTGACCTTCTCCCCTCTCATTCTCAGTCTCTCTCTCTCTCTCTCTCTAATAAATAAATAAAAAATCTTTAAAAAAAAAAAAAGAAAGTAAGAAAGGAATGAATACACTAAATGTGGTATATATAAACCATGGACTATTTGGCCATAAAAAGAAAATTTTTAGGGGCAACTGGGTGTCTCAGTGGGTTAAAGCCTCTGCCTTCAGCTCAGGTCATGGTCTCAGGGTCCTGAGATCGAGCCCCCGCATCGGGCTCTCTGCTCAGCGGGGAGCCTGCTTCCCCCTCTCTCTCTGCCTGTTTCTGCCTACTTCTGATCTCTCTCTCTGTATCAGATAAGTAAATAAAGTCTTTAAAAACAAAAAAATATAAAATTTTTATATACGCGATAACAAGGATAATCCCCCAAAACACTGTGTATAACAAGTCAAATATTTTATGATTCTACTTAAATGAGGTACCTAGAAGAGGCATATTCATATAGATAGAATGTAGAATAGAGAAAACCAAAAGCTCGTGGGAGGGAAAAACTGACGATTATTGTTTAATGGGTACAGAGTTTTTGTTGGACATAGTATCAAAGTTTTGGATACATGGGGCACCTTGGTGGCTCAGTGGGTTAAAGCCTCTGCCTTCAGCTCAGGTCAGGATCTCAGGGTCCTGGGATCAAGCCCTGCATTGGGTTCTCTGCTCAGCAGGGAGCCTGCTTCCCCCTCTTTCTCTGCCTGCCTCTCTGCCTACTTGTGATCTCTCTCTCTGTCAAATAAGTAAAAATCTTTTTTAAATAATTTTTTTAAAAAGTTTTGGATACACACTGTGGTGACAGTTACACTACACTAAATATTTATGACATTGAACTGTACTAATGGTTAAAATGGTAAATTTTATGTTTATATGTTTGTATCACAACTGAAAAATTAATGAAGAAAATAAGAGAAAAGGTAAATGTATGTGTTAAAAGGCATCATCCCAAAATTCAAACTACTACTACGAAGTTTTGAGGGAAAATAAGAGTGGCTTTAGTATCTTACATTCAGTTAAATACTTCAAGTACAAAGAAAACAGATATCTCAAGTATGTAGTAACCCAGAATAGAATATTCACAAATTTCTCTTTAGGAAAACAAGGGCTACTCAGTGAAATCCACAGGAATACTCATTAATTCTGAAATGAGAGAAACAGAAATAAGGAAAAAGGACTGGGGGCGAGTCATATACCTAAATACAAAATTAGCACTAAACAACTGTAGAAATTATTGCTCTAGTATAAAATTTAAAACATTTAATTTGATAAAATACAAATATAGTAAAACAGGGAAGAAAATGAGAAAAGATAAATAATGAGAATTCCTTCATCTTCTATAGAAGAGAATCAATCATCAATGTATTTTAGAATGAAAAGAAACAAACCCACAAGGAAAATGCAAGTTAATAATATATACTAGATTTCAACAAATTCCTGAAAGGAAAATGAAGGGAATGCATTTTAAAACATATAGGAGGAGAAGGGTGTAGCTCAGAGTAATTTATAAGTGAGCTGCAGAGGAGATAAGTCAACCTTCCCACTGTAATTGGAGAAGATACTGAACTCAGAGACCTAGATCTGATGGACAGCAGGAGATATGGAAATAGAAGCACAGATTTCACTGAATACTCTTAATAATTATATTTGTCAGCCATCAGTCAGAAAAATAGGAATAGCCAACTTATTCTACCCAGCCACCAGGGCTCTTCCTTGGGTGAAAAATACATAAAACCATAGCTTTTAAGCACAGATACTGGTATCCCTTTTCACTCTCTTTTAGAAGTTCCACAGGCAGAAAGTCTAGTAGTGACTTAAATGAGAAAAGTACAAGGTGTTTTACCATTACTACCCTCGAAAATGTTCCCAAACAGGAGTCCCACTTGAGACAACTCTAATAAAAAAATATTTCATGACAGTCAAGAATACCTAGACCACACACCTAGTCATTTTTCTTAGAATGAATGGATCACAAAGGCATACATGAAGACACCCAACAACATAAAAAAAGAACAGTTAATGTTAAGAACTCCTAAGGCAGGAAAGAAAGAATTCAAATCTCTAAGATGTAACAGAAGGATATTACAGTGCCCAGATTCTAACTCAAGTAATCATAACTTTACATGCTAGTATGCAATGTCTGATAAAGTAGTAATCTAAATGTGTATACAAGTACACATGCAGAAACTAATAACTAGAGTACAGATCAGTGCTTCTAAAATTAGTCAACACTAATCCCTTTGAGAATGTAATGACAATATGTATAAAGCACATCTGAATCAGGTGACATTTAAGTCCTACTAAATCCTAAAGAATCTGACTTGTCACTGACACAAAGATCAAAGCCAAATAACTTAGCTCCATATTAAGATAAAATTATTGTATCAGTAATTCACATGCATTTACACAAGCATTCTTCAAATGTGGAAAGCATTTAATGATTTATTCCAATACAGTGCAAGGATTCTGAAGGGATTTTTTTATGTCCTATGACTAAAACATTTTACAGAGAAAGGGTGTGTAGAGGGAAATATAAAGGTAACCAAATCAAACCAGAATAGGTAAATTTAAATGGCAGAAAGTCATTTAGATGTCAAAATATTTACTTTAACTTTATATAGCAGTCTCTGTATTTACTGAAAAACTAATAATAAAAAGGAAATCTTCCATCTATCCCAGATCACTTACCCATAAATAAACCTATTAAAATTTCTTGTGTATTTTTCCAAATAGCTCTAGGCATTCATAAGCACAAACCGCACATATATATACATAATATATATACATATATATTATGTATATATGCATCCTCTTTTTCTAAATGCTTAAATACACATTGTGAGAATACATTGTGTACTCGGGATTTTCTCTCAATATAAGATCTATTACCTATGCAGTGCTTAGTAAAACTATTTCTTACATATTATTCCACATGAACATAATACAGCACCTTCAGTCCTTCTCATGACTACAAAGGATACTATTACACAAATTTCCCAAAACTTATTAAAGTAGTCCTACAGTGACATTCCTTTTCTGCTAGTATGGTCAATGCTATAGTGAACATCTTTATGTACATGTATTTACAGAATAAATTACCAGAAATAGAACTGCTATATTTCTTCCCCAGAAGTTATAGCACACTCTGGTCAATATAATGCATTACTAAACATAATGGGAATTATCCAACAAATGAAAATGCCATTACATTACTTGAACTTAATTTAATTACAAAGATAAGCATTTTTCAAATATTTACAAATAATTTTTCTGTCAATTTCAAATCCATTCATCACCTTTGTCTATTTTCTCCTTGGATTCCAATACAAGCGTTTTGATACAAACAATGAAAAGAGCAGCAGCCAATGCAATTACCATGAGTGAACTGTGTATGTGTATATTGTGTATTTGTGTGTATGTATCTCAGATGAGTGAAGTAACCTCAAAAAGTTACTCCACATGGGAGGAAAAAATACTAAAATAAGAGTGTAAGAAGCTAACCAACCCCAGACACTATGAAATTAATTTTAGTGCTCAATTTTAAAAAAACACTCAAAATGTAAAAATTCCTGATCATTCTAAATTTTTAGTAGATTCAGAAGTAAAGTGGTAAGTAACAAACCTCAGAAAGACCCAATTAAATTAATCCTTAAAATATACTTATTTTATATAGTTAACCTCTTATAGATATTTTATAAGTTTTTGCAAACTGTCTCATAGATTATGCCACAATTTTTAATTATCCCCTTACTAGGTTCCTTCAAATTCTTCCTAGGGCCAAATGCTAAAACCTTTAACAGGCCATACTTATCAGTTATCAATGTGATGAACTTCAGTTTCAATAAAGAATGCTCCACTATTTCTAGCTATTTATTCTGTAATGATACATTTATCGTTACTCTATTCTCCTAGTCTTGCTCTCAACAAAATAAAAATCTTAAATCTACCAAAATGCATAAACTTTTCAAAAATTTCCCTTTGTTCCAAAACAGAAAGTGCTTCTTTAACTTATTGAAATAATAGTGATGTATAAATATATAATATTAAATATGGAAAGTAAAAAAAGGTACTGAAAAATTACCACAACCAATCTAAGATGTAAGGTCTCAAGACACACAATTATTATCAAAAATTTGAAACTGTGGGTGCCTGGATGGCTCAACTGGTTAAGCCACTGTCTTTGGCTCAGGTCATGATCCCGGTCCTGGGATCAAGTCCTGATTGGGGCTCCCAGCTCCGTGGGGAGTCTGCTTCTCCCTCTGACCTTCTCCTCTCTCATGCTCTCTCTCTCTCAAATACATAAATAAAATCTTTTAAAAAAAATTTGAAACGGTTCATATAAAAAGTTTATGAATATATGCAGTAATTAACTATAATGGAAGAAAGAAATATAATGTACAAATTAAGTATAATGGGAGAAATTATAATATTGCTAATATAATTGCTATTATTGCTATTATAGCAAAATTAAATTCCTAAGAATAAGCTTAATATAAAATTAAAATTTTGAATGATACAAAAGAAAATAAGCAGTGTTAAACTTTGAATAGGAAGACAACTTTCTCTTCAAATTCATCATTATTACAATTAAAATTACAATATTTTTAAAGAATAAGTCAATGTTCAAAGTTACATTATAAAAACAGGAAAAAAAATTTTTTAAAGATTTTATTTGTCAGAGAGAGAGCACTAGCAGAGGTGCAGGCAGAGCAGGCAGAGGGAGAAGCAGGCTCCCCACTAGGTGGGGAGCCCAATGCAGAACTCAATCCCAGGACTCTGAGATCATCACCTGAGCTGAAGGCAAATGCTTAACTGACTGAGACACCCAGGCGTTCCCAGAAAAATTCTTTAAAAATATATAAAAATATATAAAAAAAGAACCAGCCCTGCCAGATATGAATACTCCAAAAAAAAAAAAAAAAAAAAAGTAAAGGCCGAAGTATAAATCCACAATCAGCAAATGTTTTCTTTAAGAACCTGACAGTAGGATTTAAAGTGATAAGTATTTTATATACATATATGTACTACACTCTGCCACGGCAGTATAAAAGTAGCCACAGGCAATATGCCAAAGAAAGTACAAGGTTTTAAGGTTATGTTGCAAAAAATATTTACAAAATGAAGTGGCTGACCCAAAAGCCTTGTTTACCAAGCCAAAAGTTTACCAATCCTAGGTATACAGATCATGACAGTCTACAGACTCCAGAAATTGACCTAGTCAAAATGAAACTGGTATCTTAATAAGGAAAAGAAGAATTACTGAACAAGTGGAATGGGGACAACTACATAACCAAAAAATGGGATAAAAAGTTAGATAAATGACACCTTAAACTAAGAGAAATTCCAAATGGATCAACGACTAAAATACAGGGGCGCCTGGGTGGCTCACTCAGTTAAGCGTCTACCTTTGGCTCAGGTCATGCATGATCCCAGAGTCCTGGGATGGAACCCCATGTTGAGCTCTCTGCTCAGAGGGGAGGCTGCTACTCCCTCACCCTCTGCCCATCTGCAACACCCCAACCCTGCTCATGCTCTCTCTCGAATAAAATCTTAAAAAAAAAAAAAAGATTAAAATATAAAAACTGAAACAGGAAGGAACTAAAGGAGAACTTTCTTATAACTTTGGAGTGAAAAGGGTGGCTCAGTCAGTTAAGTGGCTGCCTTCAGCTCAGGTCATGTGGGATTGAGCTCTACGTTGGGCTCCCTGCTCAGCAGAGAGCCTGCTTCTCCCTCTCCCTCTGCCTGCCCCTCTGCCTACTTGTGCACGCTCTCTCTGTCAAATAAATAAAAACCTTAAAATCCAACAAACAAACAAAAACCTTTGGAGTGGAAAAGACATTTCATACCATAAGTCAAAATCCACAGGTCATAAAAAAATTCAACCACAAGTTTCAAACCACAAACTTGAAACTGAACACCAAAAACCACCTTAACCAAATGACAACTTCAAAGCAGAAAACAGTCCTAACTCTCAAGGCAGATACAAGTCCAATTTCAGTGATATCTAAAGGTCCTACAAAAAAGAACAAGTAAAATCACTGACAAATGACGAAGAATATCGACATTCCCAGTAAAGGAAAGAAAAATGGCTCTTAAACACAAGATTTGCAATGTGATTCCCATGAACAAAATGCGAATTTAAAATACACATTTCACCCATCGGTTTAGCAAATATCAAGAAGTGTAGGGACACAGCGTACTGAGGAAGATGAGAGAAAACAGGCATTATCACAACATTATGTACCCCAAGTAAACCGAACAGATGCTTTAACCTAACATTTCTCTTTAAAAGATAAATTTGCACACGGATGAAATGAACATGTTAGAACTTACTTTAGCACTGTTTATAACGGAAAAGATTGGGGAAAAAATAATGCCTATGAATGGGAATTGGTTAAATAAATTCTCATACATGCATGTACTGAAACATTATGCCTTCTGTAAAAAATTGGTGTTTCAGATATTGATATGCAATAATCTTGATGATAAATAAAGTGAAAAAAAGCCAAGTCCGCTTAGTATGCAATATTTGTAATAAAGAGGACCAAAAGAAAAAGAAAAGAGCAAGACAAGAAAAAAGCTTACAGTTAGCTATTTATGTAGAAAATCTATGATGCAACTTAGAAGAATGGTATTCCTGGGAAATAGGACAGGAGGGGGGAAATACACTAACATACACTTCTATATTTATTTTTTTGATTTTGAACCATGTAAATATGTGCTTATTCAAAAAACTAAAGAAAACAATATAACAGGAAAGAAAAAATACCAATATAATATTCAGGATAGAAAGGTTTACTATATCAACAAAAAATAATAGGTAAATAACTCTTAATAAACCAAGACGGTTTTATGTAGAATGTCCAGTTGACTGACTCTCATTTCCTTCAATTCAACCAGTGATATAATAAGACATAGACTCTCAAGCCAGACTCCACAGATTCCAAGCCCAACTTTTTCTATGTCTCAGTTTCTTTAGTTATAAATTTAGGATAAGAGAACTTACCTAATAAGGGAATAAAACACTTAGAACAAATAATAAGGAAGAACTTAATGAATGTGAGCTGTTAATATTACCTGTGCTGCAGCCCAAATGCAATCAATATGCTGAGTACTCAATCTCCCTTCCGCTGCCAAGAAGTTCAAAATCACTTGGCACTGTTTGATAATCTGGAAAAGAAAAACTTATTATAGCTAATTCTCTAAAGTATTCTTCTCTTAATAGGGCAGAGAAATCATGTAATTGTCCACAAACCTCGATATGTAAATTTGGTCCAAATATATGCTCTACCACATTGTTGCTTATAAGCCAGTCTGCAAGTTCTTTTGCAATGGACCTAAAGTCAAATAATAAAAATAGTTAACATATTAAAAAATTATTACTATCATTTTTCCCAAGCCAAAAAAGCAGATTCAGTTGAAAACCTAAATGTTTTTTAAAGAAGAGTTTATTTATTTATTAAATAGGCTCCATGCCTAATGTGGAGCTTAAACTTATAGCCCTGAGATCAAGAGTCACATGCTACATGCTCCACTGTCTGAGCCAGCCAGGTTCTCCACAAACTTAAATGTGACCACAAATTATAAAGAAGTGACTACAGACAATTAACTGTACCACAGTTAGTTAGAATACCACAAAGAATAATTAAAAGAGTGGTGCCTGGGTGGCCTATACACTGGGCTGGCATCTGACTCTTGGCTCTGGCTGGGGTCATGATCTCAGGGTTGTGGGACTAAACCCTGGGTTGAGCTCCATGCTTCACATGGAGTCTGCTTGAAATTCTCTCTCCCTCTGCCTCTGCCCCTCCTGCTCTTGCTCTCTCTCTAAAATAAATAAATCTTAATTAAAAAAATAATAACTAAAAGAAACGGTAATATTGCCTGAATTTACAAACAAGCAAAAAGACAAATCTGGAAAAAAGAGTACACAGGTGAAAATACCAAGCATAACAAAAAACAACATATTTTCTCACTCTAAGACTTTGCCTTCCCACTTTTTAATTTCCACAGTAGGCACTTCAGCATTTCGGGAAGGTTTCCCAATATACCCTCTACAGTAAGATAATATCAGAAAAATAGGTTACCAAAAGGGTTTAAAAAAAAAAAAAGAATTCTCTAAAAGCCAAACTGAAAGTCCCCTATCTGATATTAATAAAGTGATTAAGGTGATTAAGTGATCCCTAAACATATCAATTGATCATGCAGAACAACTTAGTTACATTTACCAACATTTCATTCTTCATTTCAAAAAGTAAACATCTTACAACAGATTTAGATCACCCTTCATTTTTTATGAAGAGCTACCAATTCTCTTTTAGAATTAGTAACTCACTGGCATAGAAGTTAACTTATTTTACCAATAAGGTAGTGTGAGTTTATCAGTTAACTGTCTTTCACACCTTCGAGAGATATATGACATATAATATACTGAACACACTTAAAGTAGTTTGATGAATTTAAGCTTTCGTATATATCTATGAATTCATCACTACCATCAAGATAACACACACATTAACCCAAAAAGTATTTTGAAGACCCTCTGTCATCCATCCCTTTTCCAGTCTCCACAACCACACTCTTCAGTGATCTGCTTTGTTTTTATAGTTTTCATTTTCTAGAATTTCACATGTCAAAAAAGATAAACTGCATATTTTTAATCTGGCTTCTTTCACTTAGCATAAGATTTCTCTATTTTGCTTCATTTAGCAATATCCCATTGGTTTATTTTAGGTTCCAACAATTATGAATAAAGCTGCTATAAACATCTGTGCACAGGTTTTTGTGTAGATGTAAGCTTTCAACTTCTGTGGGTAAATATCAGAGAGCACAACTGTGAGATCTACAGTAAGAGTATGTTGAGTTTTGTAAGAAACTGCCCAACTGTCTTCCAAAGTGTAATGCACTCCCACTATCAATAGATGAGAGTTCTTACTGCTCCACATCCTTGTCAGCATTTGGTGTTATCAGTATTCTGAATTTTGACTGTTCTAACAGATATGCAGTGGAATCTCAGTGATGTTTTATTTTGCATTTCCCTAATGAAATAGGATATCTTTCCATGTGCTTGTCATCTGTATATCTTCTATGGGCAAAACAGTTGAGAAAACCTTTAGCATACTTTTTATTCGGATTGTTCATGTACTTACTGTTGAATTTCATGATTCTCTGTAACTTTTGAATAACAGTCCTTCATCAGACACATCTTTGGCAAATATTTTCCCCCTGCCTATGGCTATCTTCTCATTCTCTTGACATTATCTTTCACAAAGCACAAGTTTTTAATTTTAATGAACTCTAGGCTTATCAATTCTTCTTTCATGGATCATGGTATTGTATCCAAAAGGTCATTGCCATACACAAGGTCGTCCTAGGTTTTCTCCTGTCTGCTAGGAGATACATAGTTTTGCGTTTTATGTTTATGTGTATGATATATTTAGGATTAATTTTTTATGAAGTGTATGAGGTCTATGTCTAGATTCTTTTGCATGTGGATGTTCAATTGTTTCAATGCCATTTGTTGAAAAGACGATCTTTGCTTCATGGTATTGCCTTTGCTTCTCTGACAAGGATCAATTAAACATACTTATATGGTCTATTTCTGAGCTCTCTATTCTGTTCCATTGATCTATGTCACCAATACCACATTGTCTTGATTACTGCAATGTTATAGTATGTCTTGAAGATGGGCAGAATCAGTTCTCCAACTTTATTCTTTTCCTTTCAATACTGTCTTGGCTATTATATGTCCACTGTCTATCCATATAAATGTTAGAGTTATTTTGCTGATATCCAGAAAATAACCTTGCTGGCATTTTGAGATTTCAATGAATTTAAATATCAAAGTTGGGAAAAACTGTTATCTTTACATTTTCGCATGTTCTATCCATAAACCTGGAGTATCTCTCCATTTAGTTCCCTGGTATCTTCCAGAGTATAATTTTCCTCAGAAATTAAACAAAATATGAAGATCTATACCAAGTATTTCACTTTTGTGTTGCTGACATAAATGGTATTGTATTTTAAATTTCAAATTTCAGGGCGCCTGGGTGGTTCAGTTGGTTGAGCCTTGCTTCGGCTCAGGTC
Organism: Nasua narica; assembly: GCA_028533885.1. Classification (NCBI taxonomy): domain Eukaryota; kingdom Metazoa; phylum Chordata; class Mammalia; order Carnivora; family Procyonidae; genus Nasua; species Nasua narica. Next base: position 66,465,180 of record CM052811.1, read on the forward strand.
ATGATCTCGGAGTCCCGGACTGAGTCCCACATCAGACTCCCGGCTCCATGGGGAGTCTGCTTCTCCCTCTGACCTTCTCCCCTTTCATGCTCTCTCTCACTCTCTCTCTCTCTCAAATAAATAAATAAAATCTTTTTTTTTTTTAAAGATTTTATTTATTTACTTAACAGAGAGAGAACACAAGCAGGCAGAGAGGCAGGCAGAGGCAGAGAGAGGAGCAGGCTTCTCGCCAAGCAAGGAGCCCGATGCGGGACTCGATCCCAGGACGCCGGGATCATGACCTGAGCTGAAGGCAGCTGCCCAACCAACTGAGCCACCCAGGCGTCCCATAAATAAATAAAATCTTAAAAAAAAATTTTCAAATTTCAGGGGTGCCTAGGTGGCTCAGTTAAGCATCTGCTTTCAGCTCAGGTCATGATCTCAGGATCCTGGGATCAAGCCCTGCTTTGGGCTCCCCACTCACCGAGGAGTCAATCTCACTGTCCCTCTGCCCTCCCTACTCATGCTATTTATTTTTCTTAAATAATAAATTTCAAATATCATGTGTTCAGTGCTGATATATAGAAAAAGCAAATGAGTTTTCACTAACTTTGTATCCTGTAACCTTGCTGTCCTTTATCACTAGGTTCCATAAGTCTGTCAATTCTTTCAGATTTTCTACATAGGTAATCATGTCATCTCCAGTCAAAGACCAATTTCTTCCTTCCAAATCTGTGTAACTTTTATTTCCTTTCTTTGCCTTACTCCATTCCAGTACAATGTTGAAAGACAAGATGAGAGGGAACACACTTTCCTTCTTCCTGATCACCTGATCACCTCAAAGAAAACCTTTGAGGTTCTATTAATATGTTACCTGTAGGTTCTTTATTAAGTTGAGGAAGTTACCCTCTATTCCTAATTTACTAAGAGTTTTTATCTTAAGTGTTCAAGTTTGCCAAATGCTTTTCATTATTCATATGATGATGTGATTTTTTTTCCTTAACCTGTTGATGTGATGGATTACATGAATTGAACCAGACCTGCATACCTGAGAGAAAACTCACTTGTTTGTGGCATATAGTTCTTTTTATACACTGTCCTATTTGATTTGCTTATAGTTTATGAAGATTTTCATATCTATGGTCATGAGACATACTGATCTATAGTTTTCTTACATGTCTTTGTCTGGTTTTGGTATTAGGGTAACTTCTTCCTTAAATTTCTTCTTTAAATATTAGGTAGAATTCACCAGTGAACACATATGGGCCTGGTGCTTTCTGTTTTGCAAAGTCAGTAATTCTTTTTAAGGGAGTGGGGCCGAATAGAAAGAATTTTAAGCAGGGCACAGAGCCCAATACAGGGCTTGATTTCACGACCCTGAGATCATGACCTGAGCCAAAATCAAAGCATCCTAGCAAAGTCAGTAATTCTTGATTCAATCTCTTTAATAGATCCAGGCTTCTGCAGATTGCCTGTTTCTTTAAAAACATTTTTAAATGGCTATTTAATAAAAAAAAAATGTAGTGATAGGTATATTCTGAGTGGAAGAAAATAGACTTCAAAATAGGCACTGCCATGAGAGCTCCCATATCTTCCCATCTATATGAATTATACACAGAAAAAATGAAAAGATGAAATAATTTATCTTTGTTATAACATATAAGAATTTAAAAAGCCATTTAAGGGACACCCAGGTGGCTCAGGAGGTTAAGTGTCTACCTTCGGCTCAGGGAGCCTGGTTCTCCCTCTGCCTGCTGCTCCCCTTGCCTGTGCACTCTCTCCCTCTCTCTCTGACAAATAAAAAAAAATTTTTTAAAGCCACTTAAGTTAAAGAGAAAAAAAAGCTATGAATTAGATATATGGGCCTCAAAAGGTAAAAGATTAAAATAAAACTATTGATGCCTCCCACATATGTGGTATCTCTAAAATAAATAAAGGGACACTTGGGTGGTTCAGTCAATTAGGTGTCTGCCTTTAGCTCAGGTCATGGTCTCAGGGTCCTGGGACCAAGTACAATATTAGGCTCCTTCCTCAGCGGGGAGCCTACTTCTCCCTGTCTGCCACTCCCCCTGCTTGTGGTCGCTCACTCTCTCTCTAATGAATAATAAAACCTCTTTTTTTAAAAAAGGTTTTAAAAAAATAAAATAAAAATAAATAAAATCTTCACAAAAAATGGGGCACCTAGATGGCTCAGACAGTTAAGCACCCAACTCTTGATTTTGGCTCAAGTTATGATCTCATGGCCATGGGATCAAGACCAGTGTCAGGCTCAGGCTCTGTGCCCAGCACAGCGTCTGCTTGTTCTTCTCCCTCTGTTCTTCCCCTCGCTCAAAATAAATAAATCTTAAAAACATAAACAAAATGAAACTATTAATGATATCTTTTACCTATTCCTGGATAGCTCTACAAAAAGCTATGGTCCATGAGTCAATTCTCTGACCTGTGTAACATACAGAAAGAGGATTCAACAACTAATTATAAAAAATAAGCCTCGTTCTTTCAGTGTCTTCAAGGATATTATAAGGAGACCCACAGACTTTTCTAATAATTCAGAATTATAACTATAACTTAGCCAAGTAAAGAACTGAACTTTATCAATCACAACTATTCAGGTCTCCGGAAACATACATGTAAGTGGACTCCCAGAAGGAGTAGGCAGAGCAAAAAACAAACAAACAAAAAACACCCTACAGAAATTATGGCCAAAATGTCCCACTTTGATTAAAAAAAAAAAAGTTCACCTACACATCCAGAAATCACAATAAACTCCAACTAAGATATATATACAAAAGGAGATACACAGCTAGACTCATCATTAAGAGACAAAGATGAAGAGCAAAATCTTGACATCAGAAAGAGAAAATGAAACGTGTGCACAGTACATTTAACAGCTGACCTCTCATCAAAAACAAAGGAATAGAACTGTACTAGAACAGTATTTCCATATTTTACTGAAATTCCGTTATTTATCTAAAGACTAAGCAACTAAGATGCATACTGTAACTTATAATGTAGTCACCAAGAAAATAATTTTTCAAGTATTAAAAATCAATGGAATTAAACTGGTATACCAGGATAAAAGCAGTAAAGGAGAAACAGAAAAATTAAAAAGGTGGCATATAGAAAACTAACAGCAAAATGGCAGATGTAAATCCAAATATAGAATGACATTAAAAGTAAATGGATTAGGAGCGCCTGGGTGGCTCAGTGTGTTAAAGCCTCTGCCTTCGGCTCAGGTCATGATCTCACGGTCCTGGAATCGAGCCCTGCATTGGGCTCTCTGCTCAGCGGGGAGCCTTCTTCCCCCTCTCTCTGTGCCTGCCTCTCTGCCTACTTGTGACCTGTCAAATAAATAAATAAAATCTTAAAAAAAAAAAAAAAAAGAGTAAATGGATTTAATACTCCAAACAAAAGGCAGAGATGAGGGCACTTGGCTGGTTCAGACAGTAAAGCACACAACTCTTGATCTCAGGGTTGAGTTCAAGCCTCACATTGCGCATGGAAAGTACTTTAAAAAAAAAAAAAGGCAGAGATTATAGGATTTGGTTTTTATTTTTATTTTTTTAGATTTTTTTATTTATTTATTTGAGAGAGAGAGAAAGTGAGAGAGAGCATGAGAGAAGGTTAGAGGAAGAAGCAGACTCCCCGTGGAGCCGGGAGCCCGATGCAGGACTCGATCCTGGAACCCGGGGATCATGACCTGAGCCGAACGAAGGCAGTTGCTCAACCAACTGAGCCACCCAGGCACCCAGGATTTGGTTTTTATTTTTTTTTTATTTTATTTTTTTTTTTATTTATTAGAGAGAGAGAGACTGAGAATGAGAGGGGAGAAGGTCAGAGGGAGAAGCAGACCTCCCGCAGAGCCGGGAGTCCGATATGGGACTCGATCCCGGGATTCCGGGATCATGACCTGAGCCGAAGGCAGCTGCTTAACCAACTGAGCCACCCAGGCGCCCCCAGGATTTGGTTTTTAAATCCAACTATATGCTGCCTCTAAAAGACAGGCTTAATTAAGTAATTAATTTTAAAAAGGCAGGCTTTAGATCCAAAAACACAAAACAGGTTGAAAGTAAGAGAATGGGGGGCGCCTGGGTGGCTCAGTCATTAAGCATCTTGCCTTTGGCACAGGCCATGATCCCAGGGTCCTGGGATTGAGCCCCCGCATTGGGCTCCCTGCTCAGCAGGAAATCTGCTTCTCCCTCTCTCACTCCCCCAGCTTGCGTTCCCTCTCTGTCTCTCTCTCTCTGTCAAATAAATAAAATCTTAAAAAAAAAAAAAAAAGTAAGAGAATGGGGAGAAAAATAAGCATGGAAAAAGATACCATGAAAACAATAAAGTTGCAGTGGCTATACTAACATCAGACAAAATAAACTTTAAGCCAAAAAATGTTTCAAAGAGACAAAGTGGGACATTTTATACTGATAAATGGATAAAATTATCATGAACATAACAACTATAAACATATATGAACCAAAAAAAAAAAAAGCCCAAAATACATGAAACAAAAAGCAACAAAACTGAAGGGAGAAAAAGACAATACCGCCAATTCTTGCTACTCACTGTGGCAATTATGCTACATAAAGCCACTGCACTAAATTAGCTAATACTGAACCCTTGAATCCTTTTTCAAATTATTCTCACCTGCTGCTTTCATGTTTAAAAAGAACATATCATTAACATCAACTGCATCCTAAAGTGGGTTCTCTTTAGAAGCATGATTCAGTACAAGAATGGGACTTCCCATATGCCTTTGAAAGACTGCAGGTTTGATTAAAACGCACAACTTACATGATTTAGGTACACAGTTTGTTCTATAATCCATATGCGAAACTAATTTAAAGACATGCACTTCAAAGAACTAAAATTTATCTTGAAGCTCCCATTTCATTAAGGGTGATGCAAGGAAGGTTCTTTTCCCTTATGTAAAAATGCCATCAGGAGACTATGACATACAACATTTTTATTAGCTTCAAGTGTACAATGATCAATACCTGCATATATTATAATATATATTACTGTATATTATATTACTGTATACTGACACTACTGTATACTAACCACACTAACTCTAGTTAATATCCATTACCATGCCATTACAAATTGTTTTTTCCTTGTGAGATTAAGAACCTTTACAATCTCTTAGCAACTTCCAAATATGCAGTACAGTATTACTACCTATAGTTGACATGTTATACATTACGACCCCAATTTATTTTTTATCTGGAAAATTACACCTTTTGAGCCCTTTTACCATTTCATTCTCTCCCCCACTCCCACCTGTGACAATCACTACAAGCTTTGATTTGTTGTTTTTCATGCTCACATATGCAGTTCCTACAAAATATATCTTTCTCTACGTGACTTATCTCACTTACTGTAATGTCCTCAAGGTCCATCCATGTTGTCATGAATGGAAGATTTCATTCAACAGTATTCCATTATACACATACATACACACAAATGAAGGGAAATAAAAACAATACAGTCAATTTTGTTGCTCATGATAGTTCTATACAGTTGCTGCACAGGGTGCCTGGGTGGCTCAGTTGGTCAAGCTTCTGCCTTACGCTCAGGTCATGATCCCAGGGTTCTGGGATCAAGCCCCGCATCCGGCTCCCTGCTCCATAGGAGTCTGTTTCTCCCTCTCCTCTGCCCCTCTCCCTTGCTTGTGCACACACTTGCTCTCTGTCAAATAAATAAAATCTTTTAAAAATAAGATATAAAAAAATAAAGGTGCTGCACTAACTTAGCTAATACTAAACATTTTCATCTTAAGTCCTAAAAAACAACTTATCTTCCTTTTTCTCTACCTTACAAACTGAGGTTCAGAAGCGTTTAGGTGATGTGTTTGAGGCTGTCCCACTAACCTAGAGTGGGATTCACTTTCTAATCAAATGGCCTCAGAATGGGAGCTTCTTGCACTACAATGCACTGCCTGCATTATTTCCATCTTCTGGTCATCTCTGTATCAGCACTAAAACAATAAGGCAGAGCATTACCTTGTTTGACTTCAACTGGGAATGTGCACATTGAGAGACTCAAATTTTTTACTGTTCTATACATGTCCACAAATGACCATGAAAGCAGCACAAGTACTGATTTGGGGGTTAGAAATAAACTGCAGCAAACAGGCAAATTCACAAATACAGAATCCACAAAATGAGGAGGATTAAATGGAATTGGAGACTTTAACAACCTACACTTAACAGAGGTAAACAGAAAATCAACAAGAGTATAGAAGGCAAAAAGTATAGAAGGCAAAATTCTATACTTCTAAAGTATAGAAGACTTCTATATTTTAGAGTATAGAAGTCTAAAAACTCATGAGACCTAACAGACACCTATATATAACATTATATACAATAATAGCAAACCACACACACACACACACACACACACACACACACACACACACACAGCTGTTTTGTTTTTTTTTTTTTAGGAAGCACAAGAGTCCACAGAGGCATGTTATTTGACATATATATTACATCCATAGAAAAAGAACCCCAGGGTTTTCCCTCCTGAGTGTTTTCATCTTGTTTCTTCATAGTCCTTGATGTCAGCTGAGGTTGTCAGTACAATGAAACCAAACTCGCAGGACAGGAACAGATTATTATGCCGTTTTTCTAGATCTCTGATTTATGTATCAAATCTGGAGCTGATCACTCCACATTTGTTTAACCTGCCTGTGAGATTCAAAATAACTTTCCCAGCTCTGTGTTTATCAATGATTTCAAAATTTACCAATGTAAACCTGCTTCATCATCACAGTTAGAAACCAGAAGATGACTTTGGAGCATGGCCTAATTAGAACCTGGCATTTGCCTCTTTTCGGCATTGTTAATATTGCTGAGAGCAACTTTCAGGACATTCATGTGCATTATTAATGGCAGCACAGAAAGATGGGAGGAAAGCTAAATAGTCTTCTTAAGCATCCATGAACATTCTGTAGTATAGATCTTATGCTACTCCATAAAAAAGACAATTCAATTAAAAATGGGGGGGAAGTACATAAACAATTCACTGAAAAAAAACAACAAAACACAAAACAGAATGGCACATAACCATATAAAAAGATGTTCAACGTCATCAATTAGAGAAATGCAAATTAAAACCATAATGAAATACTACTTTATACCCACTAGCATAGCTATAATCAAAAACACAGATAATAACAAGTCCTGCTGAGAATGGGGAGAAACGGATCCCTCATACATTATTAGTAGGAATGTAAAATGATGCAGCTATGCTGGAAAACATTTTGACGTTTTTAAAAGTGAGACATAAAATGAGCATACAAACCAACCATTATACTCCTATTTACCAAGAGAAATGAAAACATATTTCCATAAAAAAGTACACAAATGTTTAAAGGACTATTATTCAGGGGATGCCTGGGTGCTCATCAGTTACGTGTCCAACTCTTGATTTTGGTTCGTCCTGATCTCAGGGTCAAAAAGATCAAGCCTCACTTCAGGCTCTACTTTCAGTGAGGAGTCTGCCTGAGATTCTCTCCCTCTCCCTGTGCCCCTCCCCCTGCTCACATGGGGGGCATGAGCTCTAAAATAAATCCTTAAAATAATAAAACAAAAGAGCATTATTCATACTAACCAAAGAGTGGAAATAATCAAAATAGCCAAGAACCGGTAAATGGGAAAAACAAAATGTCCTATCTACATAATGTAATACTATTCTGCAAGAAGGAATGAAGTACTAATTTACCCCACAACATAAATGAGCCTCAAGAAAAACAGTATAGTGAAATAATAACTGAAAGAAACTAAATGAAAAAGATGACTATCCATATGAAATGTCCATAATGCATTAATCTATAGAAAGAAAACATATTAGTGGGACTAAGACTAGGAACTGACCACAGATTGGCAAAGGGGATCTTTCTGAAGGGATAGAAATGTTCTAAAACTGGATTGTGCCAAACTCTTGGGTGGCTCAATCGGTTAAACATCTGCCTTCAGCTCGAGTCATGATGCCGGGGTCCTGGGATCAAGTCCCACATTGGGCTCCTTTGCTCAGTGGGCAGCCTGCTTCTCCCTCTGCCTTCCACTCTCCATGCTTGTGTGCTCTCTCTGATAAATAATAAAATCTACATATAAATATATACATACATACAAACTGAATTGTGATGATTTTCACATAACGCTGTCAATTTCCTAAAATTCACTATAAAAACAGATGAATTGTATTATAGGTACAGTACCTATACCTTAATAAAACTGCTAAAAAGAAGCACAATTCATAAGCTGCAACAATATTTATCACATTTTTTGTGTTCCAATTTTCTTACATTGTAAGAACGCACCTCTTCCCAATTTAAACTACCTCTACCCACTGTTTCCCAAAATTTTGACTTTCCTCCCTCTTTCCTTTATCATGTCTTTAGAATGCATATTCCTTATACTTCTTTTCAAAGATTTTATTTATTTTTGAGAGAGAAAAAGAGAGCGCAGGCGCACAAGCCAGGGGAGGGACAGAGGGAGAAGCAGACTCCCCACCGAGCAGGGAGCCCAACATGGGCCTTGATCCCAGGACCCTGAAATGACCTGAGCCGAAAGCAGATGCTTTTTTTTTTTTTAAATAAATTTTATTTATTTATTTGACACAGAGAGAGAGCACAAGCAGGGAGAGAAGCAGGGAGAGTAGCAGGGAGAAGCAGGCTCTCCAGTGGGCAAGGAGACCGATATGGGGCTTGATCCCAGGACCCTGGGATCATGACCTGAGCCAAAGGCAGCCGCCCAACCAGCCGAGCCTCCCAGGTGCCCCTGGCAGATGCTTAATAGAGTGAGCCACCCAGGTGCCCCATACTTTTTTTTTTTCCCAATGGAATTCCTTCTTACTCGCTATGCACTGTTTCAGCAACATAAAGATCTAGCTAGCCTCGACATGTGAAGTTACTGTAGTGATATTCCAGGGTTTTGTTTTGTTTTATTGGCAAAGGTAGGGCGTAAATTACTGCATTGGCAAATTTAACATTCTCTTTAGGCAGTCTTATGGAGGAGGCAGCACTAAAGGATTAAAAGAGAAATCCAGAGCTGTAGTTTTACATACTGGATATAGTCTCTGTATACTGGATATAGTCTCTGTCTCCTGACAGTGGGAAATAACACTCCTAGTATGACCCAGAATTTATTAAGCTATGACCAATTCTAGGCAACATATTTTAAGGGGATCACAAACAGAGAATGTTGCCAGAGATGAAAGAATGGTCTGGTAATATATCTAAACACCGTTAGATATATTGGTGTAACATATATTGGAAGAATAAGAACTTGTTAGCCTGGAGATGAAAAAGAGTCAAGAGATATCATCTTTGGCTTTCACATTCATAAAGGGATGAGTTCAACTAAGATTAACTCCATAGGGCAGAACTAAAATCAATGCACAAAAGTTAGAGTAAAGCAAAAATATGACTCATTCATAGAATTATGAATTTTCTAACACCTTAAAACTATACAACTCTGTTCAAGCAGAAGATATTACTACCCAATGAGTGTTAAAAAGGGATTTCTACATTGGACAAACACCTAAATACTGGAATAAATAAATATTTCTAAGATACTGAAAAGCACTAAGCTATAACAACTACTTCTTTCTAAACATGAACATCATTAACTTGTTTTTTCCCCATTAAACGTGTTGAATAAAATAAGGCACATTATCAGCATCAAGTGCGCTTTTTGAAAACTATCAATACCATATTCTTTACTCCTAAATTTTCCCTTATAAATAGTACCCTTCTTCATTTTGTGACACTAATATTATGTGTTGGTATACCTTTTAAAAAACAAGTGTTTCAACATACTGTTCTGACCGCTTATTCAAGACTACACAAATGAAGCCACAAGGCAAAGAATTTCTAGTAAATACTTCAAACCTAATAGTCACAATTATTATTTACCATATAAGCAGCTGCACAATAAAATGATATACTTATGCATAAATTAATGTTCCTACTTACGTTTCTGTGTCTGATACCAAGGATTCATTATTGCATACATCATTAAAGGTATGAAGTTGATTCTATAATTAGAGAAAAGAAATTAAAGGTATTTTTACAAATTTTTTCTGGTATGTTACCAGCTAGCAAGAAACATGGTTTGATATACATAAAATCAATAACCAGATCAAAATTATAAAACATAAGACAGACAATAAGATTCACATACACACTTACCAATCAGTCTGGTTATTTCCTTTATCATATTAAAATAAAATAATCTCATCCTACCAGTAATACTCATGCTTTATTCCACTAAGTACACGAGAAAAGACAAGAAAACAAAGCTAAATAAGGGGAAAACACAAAAACCTAACACAAGCAAGTGGTATGTCACTACAGACATAAAATTTAAGGAAAGGCTTCTTCAATAATTTATTATTTACTTCAGAAAAATATCAACAAGTATTTTCTATATTTACAAAGTCCAATACCTGGGTAAAATCTAGTTACTCCAAGAATAACTACACTACAAAGGAGTTCATGGAGACCCTGGTATACCAGAAAAAGCATATCCATTCTAAAGGATTCAGCTAACTACTTAGCTGTAGCAAACTGCTATTATGCCAAAATACAGACTTACGGATTCCAGGTCCTCCTCCCCATCTCATTCCCAAGATGAGGTATGTATTACTATACATATTTCTGTTTAAAACATTACTTGCAGGGCTTCTGGGTGGCTCAGTTGGTTAAACGTCTGCCTTCAGCTCAGGTCATAATCCCAGGGTGCTGAGATCTAGCCCACACCAAGCTTCCTGCTCAGTGGGGAGCCTGCTTCTCCCTCTGCCCCTCCCCCAATATGTGCTCTTTCTGGCTCTCTCTCTCTCAAAATAAATGATTTTTTAAAAATCTTAAAAAAATAAGGAAAATACTGAAATTGTTTATCAAGACCATACAAAGTAAAACATGTAAAATACTTAGCACAATGCCTCACATAAGTGCTCCAAAAATAGGAAGTATTTAGATGATGATGATAACGGTGCAGAAGGCAAATAAGAAAATGACTCAAAATAAGTAAATACAGCTTACCGTTATCTGACTTAGTCCAGCCAACCTCATAGTCAAAGTTGGTGACATGAAGTACTTAAATGCAAGATCTAGGCTTTCTTTATCAAAGCATAATGTTGTATCCAATGGTTCTTTCACTGTGCTCCACATTAAGTCAGCCATGTTTCGAGCCGCACTCTGTCTTAATTCCTGATCAGAGAGCTTGCATAAATACCTTAAATAATTCAGAAATAAAACATACATAAAAACTTGCAAAATACTCCTGAAGACTCTTCAATAATTCAATAATATTCATTTGCTCCATACCTCCAAAATGTTTAGTAAAGCGGAACTGACATCCTAGCATTAACAATCCCAATTTAAATTATTTCTAAGTGATGCTTCAAATATCATGACCTGAGGCACTATGTCCTTTGCCGAGTTCAACTTGAAGCAGAAACTGCCAAGAGCCAAGTCATTTAACATTGGATTTTGCACTTCCAGTCAAGCTTTTTATTCTCATACCTGTCATGTACACAGCTCCTGCTGCTTTCATATATAACAGTACATCTACTCTCCACACAGCCAAAACTCTTCAAAACGTATATAACTTAAAAATTATTATTTGGCTTCCAGACATCACAAATTACTGGTTTTCCTCAGGTCCTGTCTGTTATATTTGGCTAGTTCTTCCTCCTCTATCCAACCTTTCAAGATTAGTAATCCCTGAGGTTTGTAATGGATTGCAAAATGACCCCAAACTACTCCTATCACTTTACATAGGTCTTTGCAATACAACTTTGTCACTCTTCCCTACAAGAGGTGTCATCTATTTCTCTACTCCCTTGAATGTGAGCTCTGCCAGGAAAGGTGCTTTAACCAATGGAACGATAAAAGATGTGACATAAACAGAAGCTTCAAATGCCTTTGAGCTTGCCCTTTCTTGATGGGAACTCTTCCATCACCAAGAAAAGGAACCCAGGTTAGGCTACTGGATGAGGGAGACATGGCTGATGCCCCAACTAACATCTAGACAACTGTAAGATGAACAGGAACTCGTCTCCACTTCCAGTAACACTCAACCTGTCAACCAGAAGATACATAAGTGAGGTGCTACCTTTACAGCATCAAGTTCCAGCCACGTCAGCCCAAAACAAAAGAACTAGTCAGCCCAAGAACTGTGAGAAATAATAAATGGCCGTTATTTTAAGTCACTAAGATTTGGGGGTGGTTTTCTTACACGGCAAAAGCAAACTGATATAAAGGTTCCATCCTCAACAAACTTCTATTTGCTTTCTAGATTCTCTATCCAGATAACCTCTCATTCACTTCCACAAGGTGTTTAATAATTGTTGTCCCTATTCTGATAATTAATGATACTGTTCTTAATTATATGCTTATACTCCCAATTCAACAGTGTCACTTAAATGTTCCACAGGCATCTCAAAATTAAGTCTCAAAGTTCTCCCAGTCTTTCCCATCTCAGTTAATGATATAGCACAAAAGAGAAATTGAGGTGGGGGGCTTAAGTGATACTCATCCCTTTAAATCCCAGAATCACCAATCTTGTTCGATTTTCACTTACATCAATTCAATTTTCAAAATCACCACAAACAATCCTTGTACCAGTAACCATCATACCATCAATCCTTTCCAGGACTACTATGCTAACCTTTCAATTGGTCTCCCAGCTTCTACGCCAACAATACTACAATTTATGATCCATTTAAAAGCCAAAGTGATCTTCTAAAAATCATCATGACTCACCTGCTGAAAACCATTCACTAGATTCCCTTTGCTAAAATTAAATCCAAACTCTTTATAATGGCTTTAAGGTCCTAAATAATCTGCCCTAGCTTATCCAACCTCATATCGTAATTATTCCTCCCTACACATTATATTCCACAACAGTCTCCTTCTACTTTCTTTAATGCCATATTCTTTCCAACTTCAAAGCTTACATCCTATGTTCCTTCTACCTGGAGTATGTTCTTCCAAGTATCATCTGATTAACTGATTCATGATCTTCAGATGCCACCTTTCAAAAAGACCTCATATTCCTCTTCTATCACATTACTTACTTGCATAGGATTCATCACTCTGATTCTTTTTGTGAAAACTTCTCCAAAAACTCAAATATAATGGGAAAACAGGCACTCAAACATTTCCAAATGAGAAAAGTATAAAGAACTCATAAATATTGCCAAAAAGTACAATCTTAGAATTCCCAACAGTTCACACTCCAACTCTAATAAATACCATTATTTCTCCATCCTCTTAGGTTTCCTTCTTAGACTGAGACTTAAACTCAAATGTCACCTCCTCCTTCTCAATTAGGCCTTCTATAACACCATTTTTAAAATTGTGACCTACCCTCTAAAACTCTCAATTCACCTTTGCTGCAACTTTTCGCTGTAATACTCATGACTTTGTGATGAGCTATATCTACTTATTTATTTGATACAGAGACTAAACAAAAAGACAAAATCTTTTCTTCTCTGCTATATCCCCAATACCCAGAACATAATATCCTTGTATATCTTCGTTGACTGCATAAGGTGGGCTACCATCTAACCACTGTTAACCTCTTTATACATTCATGTAAAACAAAACAAAAAAGGTCTAGAAGAATCTGGCTGGTTCAGGTGGTGGAGCATACAATTTTTGATCTAGGTAGTGGTTTTGAGTTTGAGCCCCATGCTGGGTGTAGGTATTACTTAAAAATAAAAAAAAAAAACAATCTTTAAGAAAAAAGGTCCAGGGGGCGCCTGGGTGGCTCAGTGGATTGAAGCCTCTGCCTTTGACCCAGGTCATGATCTCAGGGTCCTGGGATTGAGCCCCACATTGGGCTCTCTACTCAGCAGCAGGGAGCCTGCTTCCCCCTCTCTCTCTGCCTGCCTCTCCCTACTCGTGATCTCTCTTTCTCTGTCAAATAAATAAATAAAATCTTTAAAAAAAGAAAAAAGGTCCAACATAAATTGCTTAAAAGTAAACATTAAATATGAGCCTACATGAGCATAAAAAATATTATATACCAAACTGTCAATTAAAATTTTCTCTAGGGGCGCCTGGGTGGCTCAATGGATTAAAGCCTCTGCCTCTGGCACAGTTCATGATCCCAGGGTCCTGGGGATCGAGCCCCACATCGGGCTCTCTGCTCAGTGGGGAGCCTGCTTACCCCTCTCTCTCTGCCTGCCCCTCTGCCTACTTGTGATCTGTCTCTCTCTCTGTGTCAAATAAATAAATAAAATCTTAAAAAAATAAAATAAAATTTTCTCTAGAGGATATGAGTACAAGGGACTTTCTAACAACATAATCCTACACTATGTTAAGAATTATTTAAATGGCAGGCACCTGGGTGGTTCAGTGGGTTAAGGCCTCTGCCCTCGGCTCAGGTCATGATCTCAGGGTCCTGGGATGGAGCCCTGCATCGGACTCTCCACTCAGTGGGGAGCCTACTACCTCCTCTCTCTGCCAGCCTGACTACTTGTGATCTCTCTCTCTCTCTGTCAAATAAGTAAATAAAATCTTTATTTTTTTTTAAAGATTTTATTTACTTATTTGACAGAGAGAGAGAGAGAGAGAGAGAGAGAGATCACAAGTAGGCAGTGAGGTAGCCAGAGAGAGAGAAGCAGGCTCCCCGCTGAGCAGAGAGCCCCATACGGGGCTCGATCCCAGGACCCTGAGACCATGACCTAAGCTGAAGGCAGAGGCTTTAACTCACTGAGCCACTAAATAAAATCTTTTAAAAAAAATTATTTAAATGTATTACATTGTTAATCAAGAGGAAAAGATTTCATAAACTTACCTAATAACATAGGTCCTAAAAGGGATAATGTGCTGCATGACAGCAGGAATATGTAGCCATATTCTAATCTATAAAGAAACAAATATGACATTAATGTATAATGATTATGTGAAAGGCATGTCACTGTAACTACAAACAAGAATACTGGATATTTTGTTTGTTTTAAAATTACATTTTTACATATTTTGAAAAGGATAAACTAAAAAATAGGATTACACATAAATCAGGTGAGTAATCTATATATATTTTTGAAACTTACATTAAATCAATCTAAAGAACCTTCTTGCTCAAAAGGGAGCACTACCTACTTATCCAAGTAACATCCTCCTACTACATGATACTCTGTACCTCTTTGTATAAAAGCAACACAAATACCATAGCACTAAATTAGCTTTTTAATAAATTACCTTAGTTTTTAATAAAAAATCCTGTCCTTCCTTCTAAAAAATACCAAATTACCTGTGATTTATAGTCATTTCAATATCCGACTAAAGGAAATATATTTTATAGATTACAGTATCAATAATTTACTGAATTTTTACTGTAAGTACGCCAATCTAAGATAGAAATATATTTTCTCCATGATATTCTAACCCATTTCAAAATATGCTTACTTTATAGTTTTATTCTTATAAATAATGGCTTAAGTATCAGGTAAGAACAAAAATTCTAAGCAAATTATCAAACAAGTTATAATACTAATAAGTCTTACCAAAGGCAAGGGACACAGAAACAAATTTGGAAATAAAGAACATATAGCTCCACTCTAATCAAAAATACCTATCTACCCTGGGGCAAATAATACATTATATGCTAATAAAAAAAAAAACAAACCTATGTAAGTTTTATAGCAAACACTATATTAATAGTTTAATGTTAAAACTTTTCCTAAGACTTCAAATAAAACAAGAACTTTATAATTCATATTTATCAGAAGGTCCTAGACAGTACAAAAGAAACTAAATAAAAGTCATAATACTAAAAATGAAGCATTAAAACCAGTATTCTTAACAAAGTAGCAGAAAAATGAATTTATTGGAAAGCCATTTATAATTGCACCAAAAATAATACCTAGGAATAAACGTAGGAGGTGAAAGACCTATACTCTGAAAACTATGAAACACTGATGAAAGAAACTAAAAAATGACACAAATAAAAATGATTCCACGTTCCTTAATTGGAAGAATGAATGAATACCAATGAAATGGTCATAAACAATCTATAGATCCAATGCAATCCCTATCCGAATACCAACAGCATTTTTCACAAACTAGAACAAACAATTTTAAAATTTGTATGGAACCACAAAAGACCCCAAACAACCATAAAAATCTTAAAAAAGAAAAGGAAAGCCGGAGGCATCACAATTCCAGACTTCACGTTATATTACAAAGCTCTAGTAATCAAAACTAGATGTAATATAATACTGGCACAGAAACAGACACATAGATCAATAGAAGACAATAGAGAATCCAAAATTGAACCCATGAATATATGGTCAATCAATCCACAATAAAAGCAGCAAAAACTTACAATGAGGAAAAAACAAGTCTCCTCAATAGTGTCATGACAACTGGACAGCCATGTGCAGAAGAATGATACCAAGCCACTTTCTCACACCATACACAAAAATAAATTCATAATGGATTAAAGAACTAAATGTGAAATCTAAAACCCTACAACTCAAAAAAACATAGGCATTAATCTCTTGAACATCAACCTCAGCAATATTTTTCTAAATATGTTTCCTCAGGCAAAAAAACAACAGCAAAAGCAAAATAAACTATTCTGATTACACCAAAATAAGTTTTTACACAGCAAAGGAAACCAATCAGCAAACCTAAAGGCAACCTAAAGAACGGAAGAAGATATTTGCAAATGACATACCTGATATTTGTTAATATCCAAAATACAACACAAAAAACAATCTGATTAAAAATGAGAAGGCCCAGACAGACATTTTTCCAAAGAAGACATACAGACGGCCAACAGACACATGAAAAGAGGCTCAACATCACTAATCACCAGGGAAATGCAAATCAAAACCACAATGAATTATCACCTTATACATGTCAGAATGGCGAGAATCAAAAAGATCAATTAAGTGTTGATGAGGGTGGGGGAAAAATGACACCTCATGCATGATGGTGGGACTGTAATCTGGTGCAGCCACTGTGGAAAGCAGCATGGAGGTTCCTCAAAAAATTAATTCTACCCACATATGCATGTATACACAATAAAATATTACTCAGCCATAAAAAAGAACAGTATCTTCCCAAAAGCAGTAACATAAATAGACCTACGGAGTATTATTCTAAGTGACATAAGACAGAGGAAGAAAAATACCTCATGTTTCACTTACACATGGAATCTAAATACCAAAACAAACCAACTAACAAAAAGCAGAAACAGACCCATAAATACAGAGTACTGGTACTTGCCAAAGGGGAGGGGAGTAGGGCGAGGGACAAAATGGGTTAAGAGGAGTAGGAAAGACAGGCTTTTCACGTCTTGGAATGATTCACGTATGGAATGAGTAAGTCACAAGGATAAAAGGTACAGCATAGGGAAAATGGCCAATCATATTATACTGGGGTTGTAGCACGGTGACAGATGGTAACTGTACTTGCAGTGAGCATAGCATAACATATGGACTTGTCAAAGGACTATATTATACACCTCAAAAATATGACACCATATATCTAAAACATTGAGAGAAGGGTAAAGAAGAGATTTAGACTTAAGCAGAACCTAATAATACTTATATGTTAACTATAATGGAATCTAAAATTTAAAAAATTAAACCATTAAAATATACTTAAGGGGCATCTGGGTAGCTCATTTGGTTGGATGTCTGACTCTTAGTTTCAACTCAGGCTGTGATCTCATGGGTTGTGGGATCAAGCCCATCTGGCTCCTCACTCAGTGGGGAGTCTCTTTGAGGATTCTCTCCCTCTGCTCCTCCCCCACTCATGCTCAAGTGCTCTATCTCACTAAAATAAAAAAACCAAAAAAAAAAAAAAAAAAAAATTAGGAAACCACCAACTTGATACAGACTGCTATATGCAGAAAACATTATATACAAAACTAACAGCAACCACAAATCAAAAACCAGTAACAAATATGCAAACAATAATGTGAAAGGAATCCAACTATATCACTAAAGCCAACAAACCATGAAAGAACACAAGGGAAGAAAGGATGAGAAAAAAAAAAATCTATAGAAACAATCCCAAAACAAGTGGTAACATGGGAATAAACACATACCTATCAATAAGTACTTAGAATATAAATGGACTAAACACCCTAATCAAAAGACATAGAGTGATGGAATGGATAATAAAACAAAATCCATTCAGAATGTTGCCTACAATAGATCCATTACACAGTGAAAGCCATGTGTAGACTGAAAGTGAGGATGGAAGGATGCCTGGGTGGCTGAGTTGGTTCAGCATCTGATTCTTGATTTCAGCTCAGATAACAATCTCAGGGTCATGGAATCAAGCCCCACATCTGGCTCAGCATGGAGTCTGTTTGTCCTTCTCCCTTTACGCCTCCCCCACTTGCATGCACTAAATATAAATAAATAGACAGATAAATGAATAAATATTAAATGAGGGGATGGAGAAATATTTATAACGCAAATGGTTATCCAGAGAAAGCCAAGGTAGCAGTATTTGTAACAGACAAAATTAAAACTTTAAAACAAAGATTGTAATGAGAGACAAAGACACCAGAGAATAATGAGACAACCCAACAAGATATAATAATTGTAAATATTTATACACCCAAAAGAGAGCACCCAAATACATAAAACAGTTAATAAACTAAAAGGAAACCATCAATAGTAATATAACAGTAGTAGGGGACTTTAACACTCCACTTACATCGATGGACAGCTCATGCAAACAGAAAATCAACAAGCAAACAATGGCTTTGAATGACATACTGGACATGGATTTAACAGACATATTCAGAACATTCCACCCTAAAACAGAATGCGCACTCTTTTCATGCACATGGAACAGTCTCCAAAATGCATACTAGGCCGAAAACAAAATCTCAAGAAACTGAAAACAATAGAAGTCATACTATGTATCCTCTCTAAACACAAGGCCATGAAATTAGAAATCAACCACAAGAAAAACTCCGGAAAGGACACAAATACATGGAGATTAAATAACGTGGTACTAAATAATGAATGGGGGTGCCTGGGTGGCTTAGTCAGTTAAGCGTCTGCCTTTGGCTCATTATGATCTCAGGATCCTGGGATCAAGCCCCGTGTTGGGCTCCCTGCTCTGCAGGAAGCCTGTTCTCCTTCTCCCACTCTCCCTGCTTATGTGCACTCACGCGCGTGTGCTCTCTCTTTCTGCCAATAAATAAAATCTTTAAAACAAATAATCAATGAAAAAATCAGGAAAAAAATTAAAAATTACACAGAAACAAATGAAAATGAAAACACAATAGTCCGAAATCTTTAGGATACAGCCAAAGTGGTTCTAGCACCTGACTGGCTCAGTCAGTGGAGCATACAACTGGTAATTTTGGGGTGTGGGTTCAAACCCCATTTTGAATATAGTGATTACTTAAAAATAAAAGCTTAAGGGGCACCTGGGTGGCCCAGTCAGTTAAGTGTCCGCCTTCAGTTCAGGTCATGATCCCAGAGTCCTGGGATCAAGTCCTGCATCAGGTTCCCTGCCCAGCAGAGAGTCTACTTCTCTCTCTCTCTCTCTGCTCCTCCCTTAGCTCATGCTCTCTCACTCTGAAAAAAATAAAATTAAAAAAAAAAAAAATTTTTTTCTTAAATAAATTTTTAAAAAATAAGTTTTTAAAAAAAATCTTAGAGGAAAGTATAGAACAATATAGACCTACCTCAAAAAGTTTGAACAATCTCAAATAAACATAACTTTACACCTAAAGGAGCTAGAAAAAGAACAAACAAAACCCAAACCCAGGAAAAGAAAAGAAGTAATAAAGATCAGAGCAGAAATAAATGATATGCAAACTAAAAAAGAACCAAAAGAACAGAGGAAACCTGGAGCTGGTTCTTTGAGAAGGTGAACAAAAGTGATAAACTTCCAGCATGACTCCTAAAAAAAAAGAAAGGACCTAAAGAAACAAAATCACTGATGAAAAACAAATAACAACCAACACCACAGAAATACAAACAATTTTAACAGAATACCAGGAAAACCTATATGCCAACAAACTGAACAACTGAGAACAAATGGATAAATTCCTAAAAACATACAATCTACCAAAACTAAAGCAGAAATAAGTAGAAAATTTGAACAGACCAATTACCAACAATGAAATTGAATGTATAATCAAAAACTCCCAAAAAACACAAGTCCCTGACGAGATGGCTTCACAGACATTACTACCAACCATTTAAAGAATTATGGGGCGCCTGGTTGGCTCAGCGGGTTAAGCCACCGCCTTAGGCTCAGGTCATGATCCCAGGGTCTCTGCTCAGCAGGGATCCTGCTTCCCCCTCTCCCTCTGCCTGTCTCTCTGCCTACTTGTGATCTCTCTCTCTCTGTGTCAAATAAATAAAATTTAAAAAAAAAGAATTAATACTTATTCTTCTCAAATTATTCCACAAAACAGAAGAAGAAGGAAAACTTACAAATTCATTCTGGGAGACCAGTATCACCTTGATATCAGAATCTAAAAGAGAGGGCATCTGGGTGGCTCAGTGGACCTCTGCCTTTAGCTCAGGTCATGATCTCAGGGTCCTGGGATCGAGCCCCGCATCCGGCTCTCGGCTCAGCGGGGAGCCTGCTTCCCTCCTCTCTGCCTGCCTCTCTGCCTACTTGTGATCTCTCTCTCTCTCTGAAAAATGAATAAATAAAATCTTTTTTTTAAGATTTTATTTATTATGTGAGAGAGAGAGAAAGAGAATGAGAGAGAGGGAGAGGTCAGATGGAGAAGCAGACTCCCCAGTGAGGAGGGAGCCCGATGCAGGACTCGATCCCAGGACTCCAGGACCATGACCTGAGCCAAAGGCAGTTGCTTAACAACTGAGCCACCCAGGCGCCCAAATAAATAAAATCTTAAAAAAAACAACAACAAAAAACTAATAAAGACACCCACAAAAAGAGGACTAGAGGCCAATAGCTCTTATAAATATGGATGCAAAAATCCCCAAAAATATTATTAGCAAACCAAATCCAACAAAACATTTAAAAAAAAAAAATCATACACCACCAATCAAGTGCCATTTATTCCCAGGATGCAGGATGGCTCAATATTCGCCAATTGCCATGACACATCACATCAACAAGAGAAAGGATAAAAACCATACGATCTTCAGTAAGTGCAGAAAAAGCATGTGACAAAGTACAACATCCATTCATGGTAAAAACCTCCACCAAAGTAGGTCGAGATGGAACATATCTCAACATAATAAAGGCCTTATATGAAAAACCCACAACCAACATCAGACATAGTGGTGAAAAACTTGAGAGCTTTTCCCCTAAGGTCAGGAAAAAGAAAAGGAAGTTAACTCTTATCACTGTTACTCATTTTGTAAAACGTCCTAGCCACAGCAGTCAGACAAGAAAAAGGAAAAAAAAAAGGTATCGAAACTGGTAAGGAGGAAATGAAATTTTCACTATTTGCAGATGACATAATGCTATATATATAGTATCCTAAAGACTCCACCAAAAAAATAGAACTGATAAATGAATCCAGTAAATCCAAAGATATATGCAGAAATCCACTGCATTTCTATACACTAATAATGAATCAGCAGAAACTGAAATGAAGAAAACAACTCCACTTACAATTGCACCAAAAATAATAAAATACCTAGGAATACTCTTAACCAAGGAGATGAAAGACCTCTACTCTGAAAACTATAAAACACTGATGAGAGAAATTCAAGACAACACAAAGAAATATAAAGACATTCCACACTCATGGGTTTGAAGAACAAGGATTGTTAAAATGTCCATACTATGCAGAGCAATTACAGATGTAATGCAATCCCTATGCAAATACCAACAGCATTTTTCACAGAACTAGAACAATCTTAAAATTTGTATGGAACCACAGAAGACCTTATACAGCCAAAGCAATCTTGAAAAAGAAAAACAAATCTCGAAATAAAGCAATTCCAGGTAATACAACTTCAAGTTGTATTACAAACCAGTAGTAATCAAAACAGTATGGTACTGGGGCACCTGGGTGGTTCAGTTTGTTGAGCACCTGCTTGGTTTCCACTTGGGTCGTGATCTTGAGTGGGGATCTTGGGCCCACATCAGGTTCCGCGCTCAGAGTCTGCCTGGAATTCTCTATCTCCCTATCCCTTTGCCCCTCTCTTGCTCGTGTACTCTAAAATAAATAAATAAAATCTTAAAAAACAAACAAAAAAACCAGTATGGCATAGACACAAAAAAAGACACATAAGTCAATGGAATAGGACAGAAAGCCCAGAATTATTCTGTCAATCTTCCACAAAGAAGGAATGAAGATACAATGGGAAAAAAGACAGTCTCTTCAATAAGTGGTGTTGGGAAAACTGGACAGCTACATGCAGAAGAATGAAACTGGACTACATTCTTACAGTATACTTGAAAAATAAACTCAAAGTGGATTAAAAACCTAAATGTAAGACCTGAAAACCATAAATATCCTAGAAAAGCACACAGGCAGTAATTTCTCTGACATCAGCCATAACAACATTTTTCTACATCTCCTGAGGCAAAGGAAACCAAAGCAAAAATAAACTATTGGGACTACATCAAAATAAAAAGTCTCTGCACAGCAAAGGAAACCACCAATAAAACTAAAAAAGGCAACCTACTGAATGGGAGATGTTTACAAATGACATATCTGATAAAGGGTTAGTATCCAAAATATATAAAGAACTTCTACAATCCAACACACATACCCAAAAAAATAATCCAATTAAAAATGAGCAGACATTTTTCCAAAGAAGACATATAGATGGTCAATACACACATGAAAAGATGCTCAACATCACTCATCATCAGGAAAACCAAAACTATAATGCAGTATCACCTCACACCTATCAAAATAGCCAAAAATCAAAAACACAAGAAACAACAATTGGTGGTGAGGATACAACTACTGGTAGGAATGCAAACCAGTACAGCTAATGTGGAAGAAAGTATGGAGATTCCTCAACAAATTAAAAATAGAATTATCCTAGGATCACACTAGGAATTACCCTAGTAATCACACTACTGGCTATTTACTAAAAAAATGAAAACACTAATTCAGAAGGATATACATGCCCCTATGTTTATTGCAGCATTACTTACAATAGCCAAACTATGGAAGCAGCCCAAGTGGCCACTAACAAATGAATGGATAAAGCTGTGGCACATACAGAATGAAATATTACTCAGCCATAAAAAAAGAATTAAATTTTGCCACTTTCAATGACATAGATAGAGCTAGAGAGTATAATGCTAAACTAAATACATCAGAGAAAGACAAATACCATATGATCTCACTCGTTTGTGGAATTTAAGAAACAAAACAAATGATAAAAGGGGAAAGATACAAAACCAGAGACTCAACTATAGAGAACTTACGTTTATCAGAAGGGATGAGAGTAGAGGTATGAGGCATATAGAGGATGAGAACTGAAAAGTATATTTATCATGATGAAATAAAAAATATAAAAAAATTGTAATTGGGGGTGCCTAGCTGGCTCAGTCTGTACAGCATGAGACTTGTGATCTCAGGGTCATGAGTCTGAGCTGCACACGGGCATGGAGCCCTACTTCAAAGAAAAAAATAAAAATTGTTAAGACAAAATGACATATAACACACCTATACAGAAACATAGGAAACTATGAGAGAAATTTAAGAACATGTAAATAAAAACACATTTACCATATTGACAGCTAAGGAGTCTTGATACTGCAGAGATGACCATTCTCCCCAAACTCATCTATAGACTCATGGCAAACCAAAATGTTTGTATGTAGGGATTGATTCCAATAGAAAGATCCATGAGGAAACAAAACACTCTTTAAAAACGACAGGGTATGGTGATGTAATATACAGCATAGTGCCTATTATTAGCAATACTGTACTGAGTATTTGAAAGTTGCTAAGAATACTCCTTAGAAGTTCTCATGACAAGAAAAAAGAATTTTGTTAACTATGAATGGTGATGGATGTTTATTAGATTTATTGTGACAAACATTCTGCAATATATACTAATACTGATTTGTTACATTCTACACCCCGAACTAATATAACGATATATGTCAATTATAGCTTTAAAAAAAATGTAGAAGAATGATAGGAAGGTAGAACTTGCTTTACCAGACAGCAAGTCTTGCTATAAAGCTCCAGAAATTATGATGTACAAATAGCTAATCATTAGGCAAAGAGACAATGTGTTATGCTAGAGATTTCAGACCCATGGACATATGAAGACATCTGATTTATAACAAAAATGGTACTAGGAAATGAAGAAAGGACTGTCTTTGCTAATGTGTTAGGACCAATGCTTTAAGAAAAAGTATATCAGGGACTCCGAGGTGGCACTCTTGGTTTTGATTCAGGTTGTGATCTCAGGGTCGTTGAGATTGAGCCCCAAATCAGGCTCTGTGCTCAGCACAGAGTCTGCGTGAGATGCTCTGTCCCTCTCCCTCTGCCGCTCTTGCTCATGGTCTCTCTAAAATAAATAAATAAATATTTTTTATATTTTTATATATTTTTTTAAAGATTTTATTTATTTATTTAACAGAGAAAGAACACAAGCAGGCAGAGAGGCAGGCAGAGGCAGAGAGAGGAGCAGGCTCCCCGCGGAGCAAGGAGCCCGATGCGGAACTCGATCCCAAGACGCTGGGATCATGACCTGAGCCAAAGGCAGCTGCTCAACCAACTGAGCCACCCAGGCGTCCCTCTTTTTTTTTTTTTTAAAGGAAAATTAATCTTGATCCATCACTTACACCATACACAAAAATCAGTTCTAACTGAGCTGTAATCAAAATGTGAAACAATAAAACTTCCAGAATATAAGAAAATAACTTCATGACCCTAGCCTAAGAAAGACTTCCTCATGGGTGTGGTACATAAACAATGAATCTCGGAACACTGAAAAAATAAAATTAAATTTTAAAAAAAGAGAGAAAGACAGACTTCTTCATCCACAAATGAAAACATAACCCTAACAAAAATTCTTTGATAAATTACAAACTATTAAGATTAAGGAATAATAATAGCTCTTAACAGACAAAAGAGAATGAAAAGCAAACCACAGTGTGAAAGCCGATACTAGCCATATGTGTATGTCAGACAAAAGATTTGCATATAAAACATGTAAGGAATCTGTACCCATCTGTAAGGAAAAAGCAGACAATGTGATTTTTGTAACAGGTAAAAGACTTGAACATGTACTTCTCATAAAATAACCAAATGATGAATATGCCTATGAAACAGTGCTCAATTTCATTACAGTCATACCTCGGAGATACTGCAGGTTCAGTTCTGGACCACCACAATAAAGCTAGTATCACAATAAAGCAAGTCAAATTAATTTTTTGGTTTCCCAGTGCACATAAAAGCTGTGTTTATACCATATTGTCGTCTATTAAGTGTGAAATAGCATGTCTAAAAATAATGTAGGGACGCCTGGGTGGCTCAGTGGGTTAAGCCTCTGCCTTCGGCCCGGGTCATGATCTCAGGGTCCTGGGATCCAGCCCCGCATCGGGCTCTCTGCTCAGCAGAGAGCCTGCTTCCCCCTCTCTCTCTGCCTGCCCCTCTCTGCCTACTTGTGATCTCTCTCTCTCTGTCAAATAAATAAATAAAATCTTTTTTAAAATTCCTCTTAAAAATAATGTACAAAAAATCTAAATTAAAATTCTTTATTGTTAAAAAATGTTGGGGCGCCTGGGTGGCTCAGTGCCTCTGCCTTTTGCTCAGGTCATTATCTCAGGGTCCTGGGATTGAGCCCCACATCAGGATCTCTGCTCAGCAAGGAGCCTGCTTCCCCTTCTCTGCCTGCCTCTCTGCCTACTTGTGATCTCTCTCTCTCTGTCAAATAAATAAATAAAATCTTTAAAAAAAAAATGCTAACCATCGTATGAGCTTTCGATGAGTTGTAATCGCTGATCACCATAACAAATATAAGAATAATGAAAAAGTTTGAAATATTCCAAGAGTTACCAAAATGATTGCTTCTTGGCCTTTTGGCTAAGATCAAGTTAAGAGTTACCAAAACGAAACAGACACAAAGGGAGCAAATGCTGTTGGAAAAATAGCATCAACTGATATGCTCAGCACAAGTTGCCACAAACCATTTCGTAAAAATCTCAGTATCTGGGAAGCACAAAAAAACAAAGTATCTCTGCTTCTATATCTATTATGCTTCACAGTAACGGACATTCACAACATATAATATCATTAATCTTCTTTACAAATGCAGGAAAATGTTATGAGGTCTTATAATATAGAGGAAAGTCAGGCACACTGTAGTTGTACCCTAAGCTAATCATCTTTTTAAGTAACTAAAAATCTAAAAAGCCAAAAATTTCCCAGACAAGAAAAATTATAATCCAGACAAGGAAAATTAAAATCAAGATAAGACTTTTGTGAACAGCTACCTATATTTTAAAAAAGGAGTAAATGGCTAAATTGACTTATATAAATTAAACTCATTAACTTATATAAATTCAAAAAAATGTACACAAATACCATTTTTATTATAAGCCCTTTTTAAAAAGACTTCTGTACTCAATTTTTTCAAAATATAATCCAGAAAAAAATTATTGTACATGCACCGAATGACTCAAAACCTGCCTTTTTTGGACATAAAATTCATGTTATTAAAATCCTAAACATTATTCCTAAGATTAAAACCAATTCCAAACAGTACTTACATTGGATACAACTGTAATAAAAGCATGTGCTATAAGAAACGGCAATGTTTCAGGAGTTCCATATTCAAAGCAATCCTTCATGAGAGAAAGGCCATTTTTCCCACAAAATAAACATACATAACGAAGCAAGTGCAATGGTACTTCTACATCCTGAGGGAAAAAAAATATTTTAAAACTTGTCAGGAATAATTTTCATTTTATTACCAATATGGAAAAGATACCAATGAGACATAAAAATAAACTCAAAGACCGATATGAACAAAAACCAAATTTTCTATAAACCTGAGAATAAGAAAAACAAATACTTACATTCATATCACAGAATGCCCCTAGTATGTTGCTTTCTTGGGTTGATATATCCTGATTTACCAAAAAAAAAAAAAAAAAAAAGTAAACACGATTAGGTTACTCTATAAATTAATAACCTCTAAAAAAATATATAGTTTTGTGTGTCAACTATACTCAAAAAAAAAAAAAACCCAATATTCTAAAGATTAAGTTTATAAAACCTGAAATAGGTTTTGCAATTGTTTCCCATCATGAATAATATTATTCCTAACTGAAACTAGTAAGGTTCAGTTCTAAAATATATTTTAAGCCTTCTCTAAAGAAGTCTTTCTATGCCATGCACTCTGTATTATTTTGCCTTTTAAACAATAATGTTTCTATAAATAACTGGAATAACTGTTACAAAAATAGATTATAACTTAGTTAAGTGGTTTTTTTTTTGTTTGTTTTTAAGATTTTATTTCTTTGACAGAGAGAAAGAGAGCAAGCAAGCTCACAGCAGAGGGAGAGGGAGAAGCAAGCTCCCTGCTGAGCAAGGAGCCAGATGCAGGACTCGATCCCAGGACCCTGGGATCATGACCTGAGCCGAAGGCAGACGCTTAACCAACTGAGCCACCCAAGCACCCAGCTAAGTGGTTTTAAAACTTTGCTCTGGAATCCCCAGATGTACACTCACAAGTACACAATGTACTTTGTATACATGTGATTTAAACTACTTGAAAGCATACTCATCCGTTGCTGGTAAGAACAGAAACTGATAATGACCTTGTTGGAGGACAATTTGGCAATATCTATCAACATTTAAAATGCACATTCCCAGGGGCGCCTGGGTGGATCAGTGGGTTAAAGCCTCTGCCTTCAGCTCAGGTCATGATCTCAGGGTCCTGGGATCGAGCCCCGCATCGGGCTCTCTGCTCAGCGGGGAGCCTGCTTCCCCCGACCCCTCTACCTGCCTCTCTGCCTACTTGTGATCTCTCTCCTCTCTGTCAAATAAATAAATAAAATCTTTCTAAATAAATAAATAAATAAAATGCACATTCCCTTTGACCCAGCAATTCATCTTCTGGTTATTTATCCCAACAACTAATAAAGGTAGTGCTGGAAAATGTTTAATGATGCTCCCTGAAATTATTTATAGTATCTCAAAGTTAGAAACAAACACCCATCCATTGGATGAGTAATTAAATAATAGCATAACCATCCAGTGTCTTATGCAGCTTTCAAAAATAAGGTGAAATGCCATGAGGGATCTTCTTGAGATGACTGAACAGTTCTAAAAGTGGAATGTGGTAATGGTTATGTAACTCTGTAAGTTGACTAAAAAAATTATATACTTTAAGCAACTAATTTTTATGGTAAGTTATTCCTTTAAAAAGCTAAGGTGGGCCCATATGTACAGGCATAGAAAGAGAGTATCTTGTATTACATTTTTAAAATTCAGGATTTATGAACACTATCTGATTTTCATTACTTTTTATATGTCCAGAAATAATCTGAACTAATTTCCTAACAATGGTTTTCACAAGATGGAGAAAGAAGACAGGTTCAATATTTTTTTAAGTCTGTATTTGCATATTCTGTAATTTTTAGTCACAATGAATTTGTTACTTTTATAATCAGAAAGCTGGATACTTGCACCTAAAGAAAGTTAGCTGCCAAAGAAACCTGTAATTCACTCCTGTTACATGGTTTAAGTCCTATTGCTGAAATAAAGTTTGAAAACAAATGATTCAGAGCATCATATAAAACTCTCACATGTCCAAATCAAAAAAACTGTCCTAAGACAGGTCAAAACACGTGTTAAATCAAATTATTAAATCTAAATCTATTCCTGAGCTTCTACTAGCAGGACCACAATTAAAGTTTTAAATTATTCTCACCAAACCTTTTGTGTTCAACAAGTCCACAATGTAAGAACACCTGGGGTACTGAATAGATTCATGAGCCACGTAAACCATGCTGTAATTTTAGAATAGAGTCAAAATTTCTAGTGCCCATAATAGACACAACTAGAAAATGTCCCAACAAAATTCTATTCTGATGTGCAAAATGTTGCTCATGGACTTGGTTACAACTATTTTGACTACACAGAAGAACTATTTTACCATTTCTTATTTCTACTCTGGATACAGGAAGACATTATCCTAAGGTGTCATTACAATCTCATTTTAAGTAGTATATAAAGAGTTAACATAGATCTATAGGTAAGGTAACAACAGTGGGAACACTAGGAAACCTCCCTAAAAGCTTAATCAATATCGCTTTTCATTTTTGTTTGAAAAGTTCTAATTTTAGGCCTTAAGAAACCTACCTGTTCACTTTTTGTCTTTTCAGAAAAACCTCACATTTACTAAATAAGATAGTGCCATTCTATTTCCAGAAGTAAAAAGAAATCTGCCTATTACTTTAAAAGAGAAAGGAATAAATGAGTATTCAGAAAGTAATTCTACATCTAATTAAACAAATGCTACTCCATGATCAAACTATGAAAAATTGAAAGTCAGGGGATTAGGAATACAATTTTTGCTTAAAAAGAAGTCAGCCATATGGGAATTAGACAGTAGTGACAGGTTGTACAACTGTGGAAGTATACTATAACTTACTAAACTGTATACATTAAAAGGGTGAATTTAAAATATTTTTTTAATTTAATGAAGAGTAAACAAAAACAGTCAGTGGAAGGTAGAAGGAGAAAACCAAATTATATTCAGAAATTTGGAACATAATGTACATATTTAGTCTACCAAATCATATTACACACAATTTAAGAAGCGCAATGGTTTCTCTTCTTTCTCTAATTATTATACTCATTTCACTTTACTTAGAATAAAAACTTAAAATACTAGGGCAATACATCATAGAATTACACACTGATTCAGGATCAAGAAAAGAACGCAACAACAACAACAAAAGAATGCAACAGCTCCCTGCCCTCCAAAAAAGGTTTAACGTGAACTAATACTTATTTCTAATTTCATCTTGTAAAATACTATCAACTTTGATAGAAAAGAGAAGGATACAGACAGGAAAGGAGGGGGAGGAGAGGCTCTGAGTTCTTCTCTTTCTCCTGGCAATTGCTACAATAGCTACAGAGATTAAGTGATTGAGAAGCAGTATAGCAGAATAAACTGAATTCCACAACTCTTTCAGCAATATGCTATGCAAACCTGACCAAAACTTTTAACCTGTGTAAGCCAGTTCCCTCTTGGGGCACCTGGCTGGCTCAGTCAGGGGAGAATACAACTCTTGATCTTGTGGTCATTAGTTCAAGCCCCACGCTGGGTATAGAGATTACTTAAGTAAACAAACTTTAAAAAGGAAAAAAAAAAAAAGCCAGTTCCCTCTTATATAAAATAAGATGGCTGACTAAGTTCTAAAGTCACAGCTATCTAAATACCATCACATGAGTATTGAATCATCTTCTAAAGAGTCTTAGCCAGGGATGCCTGGGTGGCTCCGACAGTTAAGCGTCTGCCTTTAGCTCAGGCATGATCCCTGGCACCTGGGATCAAGTCCCACATAGGGCTCCTTGCTTAGTGGGGAGCCTGCTTCTCCCTCCGCCTGCCGCTCCCCCTGCTTGT
This sequence comes from Nasua narica, assembly GCA_028533885.1. Classification (NCBI taxonomy): domain Eukaryota; kingdom Metazoa; phylum Chordata; class Mammalia; order Carnivora; family Procyonidae; genus Nasua; species Nasua narica. The sequence continues at coordinate 66,495,708 of CM052811.1, forward strand.
GCTCTCTCTCTGACAAATAAAATAAAAATCTTTTTTAAAAATAAAGTCTTAGCCAATTTGTGCCCCTTTAGAAAAGTCAAAATCAAATTAAAATCAAAGTTAAATAGGACTGTTACCATTTAACCACAGAGCCACTAGGAGAGAAACTACAAAGTTTTCAAGTATTTTAACAAATCATTACTAACTAACCTGGGAAATGGCTATTTTATGAACAGTATTACAGAAATGCACAAATCCTGTATTAAGGAGAGAATTCTGTGTAACACTGTATTACATTATATCTAAGGTTAGTTGGTTTTTGGTTTTTTTGTGTTTGTTTGTTTTTCAGAATTTTACCTCAAAGACCTCATGAAACTATTGCTTTCAACAAAATAGTCACATGAAATGATCCTCAAGAACAGTAATACTGAGGCACTTAATTTCAAAAGAGAAAGTTGGGCAGTGTGACGATGCTTACATTTGGAGATTATTTTTTTCCTAATGATTTTTAAAAATGGCAAACTGGTGGGCAAATTGATTTTAGGAAGAAAATAGCAGATTTGGTATTGTCATGGTTCTATTGTTAAGAGATTTTTAAATGCAAAAATTTAATTTTATTAAGAAACTTCGCATGTATTTCACATATCTGGACTATTTTCAGCATATTTCAATCATCAATTTAAGGCATTAAAAAGAAACACTATTCACGTGGTGTTCTTAAGATTAAATTTCACTGGCTTGTACAAATAGATCCCATTTGTTGAAAAAGGATTCTGAGCTTTTTTTTAGGATGTTTACTAAATATCTTATGTAAGATTCATTAAAAGATTCTATAAGGAAAAATCACAGACTAAGAATTCTAGAAGGCAGAGTACAATCTGATTTAAAATATTCTTATATAGAATTCCAATAGGGGAAATACCTACCTCCTGGGCTATGTTTTTAAGTGGTCTCAATTCAATGTGAAAGCATTTTCAGTAAAGGACTATTTTTTTTTTTCCAAGATGAAGAAAGAAGTTTAAAGAAGTCAGCATGAAGATTACAGAACAAATAAGCCAGAGAAAATAGGCAGACTTTTTTTTAAAAGCATGTGGTAGATATGTTAAAGTTTAAAATGAAATGTTACCTCTCCTATCCTCCAGAGATGAAGTGTACTTCATACCCATTTCAATCTAGGCTGCCCTTGTTAATTTCAACCAAGAGAATGTGGCAGAATTTATACTGTATCTTTGTTTCAGAGGCTGGACCTTAAGAAGCCTTACAGCTTATACATTCATCTTTCTGAATCAATGCTAGGACTACTATGAAAAGAAGTTAGTCAACTCTAGTGGAGAACGAGAGGCCATATGGAGAAAATCCAAGGAGCCTTAGACAACACCCAGCACCAACTGTCAGACATGTGACACCACGGTGGACCTTCAAAGTCTTCCAACTTTCAAAGAAAATAAAATTGCCTAAGTAAGGCCTCATAAAACCAACAGAAGAATTGCCCAGACTACTCAAAGAATCCTAAGAAATAAGAAATCTCTGTTGTTTTACATATATGCCACTTATATAATACATTATCCTATAACGGTCTCAATTGCCACGATGTGTACAAAGCAATGCCATTATCTAAATAAACCTAAGGTGGGTTTCTAAACTCTTGGAAAAGTTGTAAAAATACCACTAATGGAATGAATCAAGCATCTTGATTTATAAAAGATAGTATTATCATTTCATACTATAATTAAAGAATATTTGTTAAGTTTTCTTAATGAAAGGAATTCCAAATTCTGTTACCAATGTTTCTGAGAATGAAATTCAAAATTCCACATGCTTCTTTTTCCTCAATTACTACTTTCTGAAATTGTCATAGTAAGCAGAGCATAAATGTGTATCGGCAGAATGTTTAGATCACTGACGGTTTAACTTTTATGAGTTAAATGTGTAAATCTTTCCCTGATAAGACTGTGTTAAGTAAAATGTTCAACCCAAGTTGCTGCAGAAATGGTTTAGAGAAAACTGGAATACTTTTACTAGCCATCGTGATTTTTATATATTTTCCATCTACAATAACTCTGTCTTCATATTTATTCTTAAGTGAGGAACTGTCAACACAATGGTAACTTGGTGTTACTTAACATTCACAATATCTATGTTTACATACCTCTATAGTAGGATGAGTGTTATGCTTGTAAGCAGTATATAAAGGAAACTGAATTTGAAAAATTTTTGCCACACACAGTAAGAGTTTTTCTTTCTCATCTGTACTCCATAAACTAAAAGGATCACAACTCTTCGAAGATTCCTCTTCAGTCACATTACAAATTCTTGTAGAGTTTGATTTTTTTTCTATTGATTTTTGTCTTTCTGTACTTCCTTCTTTACACTCTCTTTCTATATTCAGTGGTTCTTCCACTTGATTAGTCTCATCTTGCCACGTGGAATCTATGTTAATAGTAGTACAATGTTTACAAAGCTGGTCCCGGAGTACTTGAACTTGGGCAATCACTAAGTTAATAAGTGCACACACTACTTGGTTAAAAATCTCCAAATGCTTATATTCCTTGAAGCAGCACAGACACTGCCTGTAAGAGAAAGAAAATTGTTCAATAAATTAATGCTTTCTAGAGAGATAAACATTATGTATTTCACTATAAAAAACAAAAATAAGCAAATACTAAAGTACTATTTTTCCCCCCAGTTTTTACTTCTTCCTTCCTGACAGGGTAGCACAACAGTAATTTATAAAGATAGCATTCCACCAAAACTGGTACTTTGGGTAGTAAAAAGTCATCATATTAGGTTGAGAATTATAGTCTTCAATTTTGTATGTATATTTATCTGCCTTTCTACACAAAGAACTCTAAAAAAAGTGTAGCATATATTTTTGCTTCTCTAAGTTCTGAGTACTAAATATATGTTTAGCAAATATCGGGAAACTGGCTAAAATAAAAACCTTACTAGTAAAGCTAACTGTTTATTTTACACAAAGGAATTTGTAGTTAACTAATAAAAAAGCTGTAGTTTAATAGTTTGCTTGAAGACAGGGCGCCTGGGTGACCCCATTGGTTGGGTGGCTGGCTCCTGATTTCAGCTCAGGTCATGGTTTCAGGATCCTGGGATCAAGCCCTGCATCTGGCTCCATGCTCAGCAGGGTGTCAGGATTCTCTTCTTCTGCCCCTCTCCCTGCTTGCTCAAGCTCTCTCTCTAAAGTAAATAAATCTTAACAATAATAATAATTTGCCTGAAGGCTAACTTTGGAAGGACACCCCTACACTATTTGGCTGATTAAGAGCATTTAGAAATAACACATACACTCAACACTCTTCAGGATCTGCATGCATGTGTATGTACGTATATATACGTATAAAAATAAATACAGTAATTATTACACACAAATCTAGTTCTCTTAGACATGTTCAGTTAGCATAATGCCTGGCAATACTGTGAATAATTAAAGAGTCCAGAAAATCAAATAAACGATACTCAAGTACCAGATTATAAGATTAACTACATACAGGAATGCCTGGGTGGCTCAGCCAGTTGAATGTCTGTCTTCAGCTCAGATCATGATCTTGGGGTTCTGTGATCAAGCCCCATGGTGGGCTTCCTGCTCAGAGGGAAGCCTGCTTTTCCCATCCTCTCTACACTTCCACTTCTCCCCCCACTTGTGCTCTCTTGCATGCATGATCACTCTCTCTCAAATAAATAAAATCTTCAGGGGGAAAAAAAATGTAGCCAATGAGGGATGAAAGTAAACTATTACTTCCAATTTGTACTAAGTTATATTATCAAATCAAATCATCTATACTGTAGTCCAAAAAGAGCACCAACTCCCAAATAGAGCACCAACTGACCATGCAGACGTAATTTCATTTCTCCAAGTGTGGCAGATTTGAAGTATAGCCACAAATTCTTGAATATTCTTCCCTTGAGAAAGGGAAGCCCAATTTTCCTCCCTTTGAATGTGGAACAGACTTAATGACTAACATCTAATGAATGGAATGTGGTAGAAATGACTGTGTGACATCTGAAACTAGGTCATAAGAGACACTGCCACTCAGACTTGCTCTCTTCTGGATCACGCTGCTCTGAGCGAAGCCAGTTATCATGTTGTAAAATAGTTACGGAGCCTACATTGTAGTCCACAGGAGAAAAAACTGAGCGCTGGTGCTGGTCCTATTAACAACAAGCACCAACTTGCCAGCCAAGTTAAGTGAGCCAACTTGGAAGCAGACCCTCCAAACCCACATAAGGCTTGGGATGACTGCAACCTGGCCAAGCAAGAGGCTGATGCCAGGCTTGATCTCAGGTCCTCAGGATCATGAACTGAGCCGAAGGCAGACGCCCAACTGACGGAGCCACTCAGGCACCTGACTGCAACCTCCTGAAAAATCCTGACTGCAGGGGCGCCTGGGTGGCTCAGTGGGTTAAGGCCTCTGCCTTTGGCTCGGGTCATGATCTCAGGGTCCTGTGATTGAGTTGGGCTCTCCGCTCAGTGGGGAGCCTGCTTCCCCTTCTCTCTCTGCCTGCCTCTCTGCCTACTTGTGATCGATCCTCCCCCCGTTAAACAAATAAATCTTTATAAACCTCCTGAAAAATCCACACTAGAACCAAACATCAAAACCACTCCCAAATTCCTATCCATAAAAACTCTGAGGATAATGTTCATTGCTGTTTTAAGATACTACTTTTTGAGTAATATGTTACACAGAAATAGATAAATAATACAAGCCTATTTTCTCGGTGGCCAAAATGAAAGGAATTTTACCTCTAAGAACTCTTCCACTTTTAAAATTCTGTATTACCACAATTTCTACAACAAAAATTAACGTATTACTCCGTAAGTTTTTCTTATAAACAGTTTCTCTTTAGATTCAAGAAAAACCAACCTCAAAGTGAAGGACTAAACATTTGAGTATCTTTTTAAAGATATTTATTTATTTATTTATTTATTTATTTGAGAGAGAGAGAGAGACAGAGAGACAGAGAGAGAGAGAGCAGGAGACAGCAAAGGCAGTGGAGAGGGAAAAGCAGGCTGCCCATCAAGCAGGGAACCCGATGCAGGCCTCAATCCCAGGACCGTGGGATCAGGACCTGAGCCGAAGTTTTCCACTTAACTGACTGAGTCATCCAGAAGCCCCTTGAATATCTTTCTTTAGTGAAAAAGGAATCTTAGTTCCTTCCAAAAAAACACATTGAAGTCAGATTTGTATTAAGAAAGTCAAAGAGCCCATCAAATTTACTTTAAAAATTCACTGGCAGGAAAAAAATTCATTGGCAGGCAATAGGGGCATTTACCGGACTGGGAAACTAGTCTTAAAAAGACAAAAGTCATGGGACACCTGGGTGGCTCAGTGGGTTAAAGCCTCTGCCTTCGGCTTAGGTCATGGTCTCAGGGTCCTGGGATTGGACCCCGCATCGGGCTCTCTGTTCGGCTGGGAGCCTGCTTTCCCCTCTCTCTCTGCCTGCCTCTGCCTGCTTGTGATCTCTCTCCCTCTGTCAAATAAATAAATAAAATCTTTAAAAAAAAAAAAAATCATAGGGGTGACTCAGTCAGTTAACCATCTGCCTTCTGCTCAGGTCATGATCCCAGGCACCTGGGATCGAGTCCCACATCGGGGTCCTTGCTCCGCGGGGAGTCTTCCTCTCTCTCTGCCTGCCATTCCCCATGCTTGTGCTCTCTCTGTGTCAAATAAATAAAATCTTAAAAAAAAAAAAAAAAAAAAGACAAAAGTTATATATTCAGAAACTAACAGAGAACTGAGTCTAGGTCCTTTCAGATCCAAAATATACAAATTCAAGGAAAGCTGAGAGTCTAAGTAAAGATACACAAATACACACATATTTTTAAATAATTGTGTAAGTTACACACTTTATATGACACTCCATTCTGAAAAGTCTAGGTATTTGAATGCTCAATACAGCATATACATAGACATTTTATACAGCATATACAATTCTGTGTATACAGAATATACTGATATTCTCTCTATGTCCCTACCCACAATGCAGGAGGAGAAAGTGTTTTTCTTCTCTCTCTCTTTTTTTTTTTAAGATTTTACTTATTTATTTGAGAGACAGAGAAAGTGAGAGAGAGCATGAGAGGAGAGAAGGTTAGAGGAAGAAGCAGACTCCCCATGGAGCTGGGAGCCCGATGTGGGACTCGATCCAGAACTCAAGGATCATGACCTGAGCCAAAGGCAGTCGCTCAACTAACTGAGCCACCCAGGTGCCCTGAGAAAGTGTTTTTCAATAAATAAACATCACTTTCACTTAAGCCCAGCTTGATTTTACACTTATTTCTATTTAAAAATCCACTACAAATACATTAAAAGAAAAAAGATCCTTAACTCCATAATGAAAGAGATAATGGAAGAACAGATAATAAACAACAACAAATATTAGAAAACAGAAAAGGGAGGAATAGTCCATGAATTAGAGCAAATGAAATAAACTTGGAAGAGGCTACAGAAGGATTTATCAACAAAAATATCCACCCTACGGAACACTGAAAAGACTCAGCAATAAAGAGCATCAGATTCATCTAAAGGCAGAGATGAAGCACAGGCAGAAAACAGGACCAAACGAAAGGTACAGTTAAAACCGGTAGGTTCCCAACCCAGACAGCCACGATACTATTTCTACTTGACCCAAGGAAACAAGAAGTTTTTCCTGTACATAAAACAAACAAGATAAACCCAGGAACACCAGATGTTAAAGAAGTCAGGGATAATACAAAAAACGGAAAAGAAAATTTATTGAGATAGGGGAGCAAGATGGTGAAGGAATAGGAGGCTGAGAAAGTATCAGATCCCAGGAGTTCAGCTAGATAATTATTAAACGATTATAAACACCTACAAACTCAACAGGAGATGGAAGAGAAGAACACCAATTCTAGGAACAGAAAATCGACCACTCTACAGAAGGTAGGACGTGTAGAAAAGTGAATCCAAAGCGATGGGAAGAGAGACCGTGGGGAGGAGGGGCCGGCTCCTGGTAAGCCGCAGAGCAGCGGAGCACAAAATCAGAACTTTTAGAAGTCTGCTCCAATGAGGGACATCGCTCCAGAGACTAAGCAGGGGATTTAGCCCTCACGTGGACACTGTGGTTCCAGGACCTGTGGGGTCGCAGAAAAACCGAGGTGTCTGAGGGTGGCCGAGCTCCTAGGTATCACAGCAGGGAAGCCCACTGCAGAAAAGGAGCTGAGCAGTGGGCTATCAGCTGAGGATTACCTTAAACCGTGATCTGAGGCACAGATGGGCCAATGCTCTTCGAGCAGGGACTCCATATGGGGCAGCTCTGCAGAGACCCCTTCCTTCCTCCTCCAGGGGAAGAGGCACAGGAGCACACTGCAGGAATCGGCTGGGTTTGGAGACTCCATATGGGGCTGTACGCCAGAGACAGAAACACTCTGTCACATGCCGGAAGAGCTTGGAGTGCGGAAGGAGACCAGGGAGACAGGAGTGATTGACTGCTTTTCTCTGAGGGCACACTGAGGAGTGGGGCCCTGAGTTCTCGGCTCCTACTGGCCGGAGATTGGGAGGCCGCCATTTTCATTCCCATCCTCCAAAGCTGTACAGAAATCAGTCCCAGAACAAAAGCTGCCAAGAGAGAACCCAAGCAGACTGCTTGGCCTGGCCCCTGGAAAGGGTGGTGCAATTCTGCCTCCGGCAAAGACATTTGAGAATCACTGCAACAGGCTCAGAAGATCAGCAAGAATATCCAGCCAGGACCAAATTCATTGCTCAATGAGAACTGTGGAACTCCAGAGTTAGGAAAAAGCAACACATAGAATCCATGGCTATTTCCCCATAATCCCTTAGTCTTTCAGAGTTAAATTTTTTTTTAATTTTATTTTTTTCTTATTTTATTTTTCTTCTTGCCTATTTTAACGTTTTTTTTTTTAAAGATTTTATTTATTTATTTGACAGAGAGAGATCACAAGTAGGCAGAGAGAGAGCGGAGGAGCAGGCTCCCTGCTGAGCAGAGAGCCCGATGCAGGGCTCGATCCCAGGACACCGAGATCATGACCCGAGCCAAAGGCAGAGGCTTCAACCCACTGAGCCACCCAGGCGCCCCTATTTTAACGTTTTTTAACTGGTATCTTATCAATACTTTTTTAAAAATCTTTTCTAATTTTCACTGATACATTCATATTTTATCCCCTCATTGTATTTAACCTTATTTTTTATAAACATATAGGGGTTTTTTTTTCTTTAAAATTTGGGATACAATTTCTTCTAATAGATCAAAATATACCCTA
>CM052811.1:66504037-66540518 GCA_028533885.1 Nasua narica
AAGTCTGCTCCACTGAGGAACATGGGTAATCCTTATAGCAGATAAATTAGATTTTAAGCCAAAGACTATAATAAGAGATGAGGAAGGACACTATATCATACTTAAAGGGACCATCAAACAAGAAGATCTAACAACTGTAAATATCTATTTACAGTTAACATAGGAGCAGCCAATTACATAAACCAATTAATAACAAAATCAAAGAAACACATCAACAATACAATAATAGTAGGGGACTTTAATACCCCCCTTGCCAAAATGGACAGATCATCTAAGCAAAAGATCAACAAGGAAATAAAGGCTCTAAATGACACGCTGGACCACATGGACATCACAGATATATTCAGAACATTCCATCCCAAAAGAACAGAACACACATTCTTTTCTAGTGCACATGGAACATTCTCCAGAATAGATCACATCCTGGGTCACAAATCAGGTCTCATCAGTACCAAAAGATTGGGATCATTACCTGCATATTTTCAGACCACAATGCCATGAAACTAGAACTCAATCACAAGAGGAGAATTGGAAAGAACTCAAATACACGGAGGCTAAAGAGCATCCTACTGAAGAATGAATGGGTTAACCAGGAAATTAAAGAATTAAAAAAATTCATGGAAACAAATGAAAAGGAAAACACAACTGTTCAAAATCTTTGGGACACAGCAAAGGCGGTTCTAAGAGGATAGTACATAGCAATACAAGCCTTTCTCAAGAAACAAGAAAGATCTCAAATACACAACCTAACCCTACACCTAAAGGAGCTGCAGAAAGAACAGCAAAGAAAGCCTAAACCCAGCAGAAGATAAATAATAAAGATCAGAGCAGAAATCAATGAAATAGAAACCGAAGAACAGTAGAACAAATCAACAAAACTAGGAGCTGGTTCTTTGAAAGAACTAATAACATTGATAAACCCCTGGCCAGACTTATCAAAAAGAAAAGAGAAAGGACCCAAATTAATAAAATCATGAATAAAAGAGAGAGATCACAACCAACACCAAAGAAATACAATTATAAGAACATTTTATGAGCAACTATACGCCAGCAAAGTAGACAATCTGGAAGAAGTGGATGCATTCCTAGAGACACATAAACTACCAAAACTGAACCAGAAAGAAATAGGAAACCTGAATAGATGCATAACCAGTAGATTGAAGCAGTCATCAAAAATCTCCCAACAAACAAGAGCCCAGGGCCAGACGGCTTCCCAAGGGAATTCTACCAAACATGTAAAGAAGAATTAATATCTATTCTCCTGAAATTGTTCCAAAAAATAGAAATGGAAGGGAAACTTCCAAACTCATTTTATGAGGCCAACATTACCTTGATCCCAAAACCTGACAAAGACCCCATCAAAAAGGAGAATTACAGACCAATATCCTTGATGAACACGATGTAAAAATTCTCATCAAAATACTAGCCAATAGGATTCAACAGTATTTTAAAAGGATTACTCAACAAGAGCAAGTGGGATTTACTCCTGAGCTGCAAGGTTGGTTCAACTTTCGCAAATCAATCAACATAATACAATACATTAATAAAAGAAAGAACAAGAATCATAAGATACTTTCAACTGATGTTGAAAAATCATTTGACAAAGTACAGCATCCTTTCTTGTTCAAAACTCTTCACAGTGTAGCCATAGACGGTACATTCCTCAATATCATCAAAGCCATCTATGAAAAACCCACAACAAATATCATTCTCAATGGATAAAAACTGAGAGCTTTTTCCCTGAGATGAGGAACACAGCCGGGATGTCCACTATCTCCAAAGCTATTCAACATAGTACTAGAAGTCCTAGCCTCAGCAATCAGACAACAAAAAGAAATAAAAGGCATCCAAATAGGCAAAGAAGAAGTCAAACTCTCACTCTTTGCAGATACTTTATGTGGAAAACCCAAAAGACTCCACTCCAAGACTGCTAGAACTCATACAGGAATTCAGTAAAGTGTCAGGATATAAAATCAATGCACAGAAATCAGTTGCATTTTTATACCAACAGCAAGACAGACGAAAGAGAAATTAAGGAGTCATTGTAATTGTAATTTACAATCAGTAATCGTAAATCCCATTTACAATTGCACCCAAAACCATAAGATACCCAGGAATAAACCCAACCAAAGAGGCAAAGAATCTGTACTCAGAAAACTATAAAGTGCTCATGAAAGAAATTGAGGAAGACACAAAGAAATGGAAAAACGTTTCATGCTCACAGATTAGAACAACAAATATTGTGAAAATGTCTATGCTACCTAAAGCAATCTACACATTTAATGCAATCCCTATCAAAATACCATCAATGTTTTTCAAAGAAATGGAACAAATAATTCTAAAAAGTATATGGAACCAGAGAAGACTGCAAATAGCCAGAGGAATGTTGAAAAAGAAAACCAAAATTGGCGGCAATACAATTCCAGACTTCAAAGTCTACTACAAAGCTGTAATCATCAAAACAGTGTGGTACTGGCACAAAAACAGACACATAGATCAATGGAACAGAATAGAGAGCCCAGAAATGGAACCTCAACTCTATGGTCAACTAATCTTCGACAAAGCAGGAAAGAATATTTAATGGAAAAAAGACAGTCTCTTCAACAAATGGTGTTGGGAAAATTGGACAGTCACATGCAGAAGAATGAAACTGGACCATTTCCTTACACCACACACAAAAATAGACTCAAAATGGATGAAAGACCTCAATATGAGACAGGAATCCATCAAAATCCTTGAGGAGAACACAGGCAGCAACCTCTTTGACCTCAGCCGCAGCAACTTCTTCCTAGAAACATCACGAAAGGCAAGGGAAGCAAGGCTAAGATGAACTATTGGGACTTCATCAAGATCAAAAGCTTTGGCACAGCAAAGGAAACTGTCAACAAAACCAAAAGACAACTGACAGAATGGGAGAAGATATTCGCAAATGACATATCAGATAAAGGGTTAGTATCCAAAATCTATAAAGAACTTCTCAAACTCAATACCCAAAGAACAAGTAATCCAATCCAGAAATGGGCAGAAGATATGAACAGACATTTCTGCAAAGAGGACATCCAAATGGCCAACAGACACATGAAAAAGTGCTCAACATCACTCGGCATCAGGGAAATACAAATCAAAACTACAGTGAGATACCACCTCACACCAGTAAGAATGGCTAAAATGAGCAAGTGAGGAAATGACAGGTTGACAAGGATGCAGGGAAAGGGGAACCCTCCTATACTGCTGGTCGGAATGCAAGCTGGTACAGCCACTCTGGAAAATAGTATGGAGGTTCCTCAAAAAGTTGAAAATAGAGCTACCCTATGACCCAGCAATCACGCTACTGGGTATTTACCTTATAGATACAAATGTAGTGATCTGAAGCGGCATGTGCACCCAAATGTTTATAGCAGCAATGTCCACAATAGCCAAACCATGGAAAGAACCTAGATGTCCATCAACAGATGGATGGATAAACAAGATGTGGTGTGAGTGTATGTGTGTATATATACATATATATATGTACATATATGTATGTGTAAACACACACACACACACACACACACAATGGAATACTATGCAGTCATCAAGATAAACGAAATCTTGCCATTTGCAACAATGTGGATGGAACTAGAAGGGATTATGCTAAGCGAAATAAGTCAATCAGAGAAAGACAATTATCATATGATCTCTCTGATATGAAGAATTTGAGAGGCAGGCAGGGGGTCGTGGGGAGGTGGGGGAGGGAAATGCAACAAGATGGGATCAGGAAGGAGACAAACCATAAGAGACTCCTAAACTCACGAAACAAACGAAGGGTGGCTGGGAGGTAGGGATAGGGTGGCTGGATTATGGACACTGGAGAGGACATGGAGAGGACACACAAAGGGTATATGCTATGGTAAGTGCTGTGAAATGTGTAAGCCTGATGATTCACAGACATGTAACCTGGGGCAAATAATACAATATATGCTAATAAAAAAATTAAAATAAATAGATAAAAAGAAGATTTATTGATACTATGACTGAAAGAACCTCCCCAACTAACCTTTCCTGCCCATCAACCAGACTAAGATAACTTAAGGCCAAAGACTTATTTGTCTTACAGAATATGAACATCCATGAGAAAAGCCCATTAACCCCTAGTAATGAAACTTGCTCACCACTTAACCATCCTAAAGTGTAGACCAATAGCTCAGATACCCCTACCCAAGCAGAACTTCCAAACCATCTTTCAGTGTCCATCTCTTAACCGTGAAAGGATAACTAATAAGACTTGCAAGGAAAGCTACATCGCCAAAGGCAGATCAAAACAAATGATAAAAAGAAATTCAGAGAATGTAGATAAAATGCAGCAAGAAAAAAGGTTTTAATCAATTTATATCCTTAGAGACAAAAAAAGATGCTGGATTATTGAAACAAGAACAGAATATCATTTAAAAAATGCATTCAAACTACAAAATAGAGTCCTTCAATGTGTACAAATATACATTACATAGCTTTTGCATATAGATCAGTCACAAGTTAAAAACCAACTAGAATTATAGCAATTTGACAGTCAAAAGAACATACAACTCTTGACCTCAGAGTGTGGAGTTTGAGCTCCACACGGAGTGGAGATTACTTAAATAAATAAAACTTAAAAATAAATACTAAAAAATAAAAGCATACTAATTTGTAAAATTCAACAGATGGTCAAAAGTGAAAAAATGTCTTATAAAGCAGAATAGATTTAAAATATATATATGGGGCGCTTGGGTGGCTCAGTGGGTTAAAGCCTCTGCCTTTGGCTCAGGTCATGATCTTAGGGTCCTGGGATCGAGCCCTGCATCGGGCTCTCTGCTCAGCAGGGAACCTGCTTGTCCCCTCTCTCTTTGCCTGCCTCTCTGCCTACTTGTGATCTCTGTCAAATAAATAAATAAAATATTTAAATTTTTAAAAATTATATATATATATAATGGGGAGAAAAAGAAAAGTATACCATCAATCAAGGAGATACAGTATTTGACTAATAATACATCTAAGAAGATCGAGTAGAAAATATCAAAGTCAAGAAATGGTGAAATTAAAAATCTCATATCTGAAAAGCCCACAAAAACATCTATCATGAAATTACTGAATCTGAAGGGGAGAATAAACATCCTAAAAGCTTTCACGGAGAGTGGGAAGAGTGACAAGGAAAAGCTCAGGAATAAAAACAGCTAACACTTCTCCAAAGCAACACTGGGGGAAGGCGGGGTGCAGCTGGATCACTCGCTCAGTCTGCAACCCCTGATCTCAGGGTCATAAGCTCAAGCCCCACAGTGAGCGTAGAGTTTACATTCAAAAAAATAAAAATAAAAATAAGGGGCACCTGGGTGGTACCATAGGTTAAGCGTCCGACTCTTGATTTAGCTCAGGACATAATCTCAGAGTCTTAAGATTGAGCCCCGCAATGGCTCTATGCTCAGCAGGGAGTCTGCTTCAGATTCTCTCTCCCTCCCCCTCTGAGGGAGTGCATGCTCTCTAAAATAAAAAATAAGTAAATCTTAAAATAATAAATAAATATAAAAATCTCAAAGCGGGGCGCCTGGGTGGCTCAGTTGGTTGAGCTGTTGCCTTCAGCTCAGGTCATGATCTCAGAGTCCTGGGATAGAGCCCTGCATTGGCCTCTCTGCTCGGCAGGGAACCTGCTTCCTCCTCTCTCTCTGCCTGCCTCTCTGCCTACTTGTGATCTCTCTCTCTGTATCAAGTAAATAAATAAAATCTTTTTTATAAATAAATAAATAATAAAAATAAAAATCTCAAAGCAACAACAAACTGAGGGTTTTGGAGGGGAAGGAGTGGGGTGGGAGGTTGGGCGAGCCTGTTGGTGGGTACTGAGGAGGGCATGTATTGCATGGAGCACTAAGTGTGGTATATGAACAATGACTCTTATAACACTGAAAGTTCAAAGTATTTAGGAATAATCTCAAAGCAATATCGGAACACAAGGAAGCAATACTTTTAAATTTCTGAAAGAAAATCATTCTCTACATAGAATTCTGTATCCAGAAGTCTTCAATAAGATTAAGGGCAGAATAGAAACTTTTAGGCCTGAAAGGTCTAAAAAACATTGGTCGCCCATTCACCCTTTCTCAGAAAAGATGTCATTCTGACAAAGCAAAAATTGTAAATCAATAAAGATGTCAACATGGAATCCAGGAACCTAGAGATCCAAAACAATAGAAAAGCAAAAGAAATTTCAAGGATGATCTCAAGAGAAGACAGCTGTTTAGCAGCCCTAATGAGAAACCAACAAATGGAGTAGGAAGATAAAGGCCTAAGGAAATTCAGGGGAAGGTAAAGAAAAAGGAAATAACAGATTACATAATGATGCATAAAAATGTAAAAACTAGTACTAAGAAGGGCTGAAGAGTTTGGAAAGAATTAGTAATCCACAACTCAAAAATTATTTAAAAACTAGCCAGTAAACTCTAGGGAAAAAAGAAGATAACAGAAGATAAACAAGAACTTATTTCTTGTAAAATATAAAATGAGCCATAAAACGTTTTCTGGCTCACCACTGACCCTGAATTGTTATTTTTAGAATTACCCTGAGAGAAGCGGGAAGTTTTAAGAATGTAATCTTTATATATCAGAAAGTTCATAGAGTTTACTTAAAATTGATGCATGAAGTAACAACAGTATAACAACACTACTTCAGAATACAGAGGTTAATATTCAAAGCCAACATCTGAAAGAATTGAAAGCAGAAGGGGAGTTGATGAGATAGGGGCAATGAACTTTATCACAGGCCTTTTTCTGTTTACTTTTTAAACTCTGTACATATTATGTCTATTTATACACTAATCTCAGACATAGCCTTCCACTATCTAAGCTTATCCTATTTTTCCTTAGTCCTACCCCTACTATCACCAGCCTGATAAGACCTTCTTACCCAAGTAGATTTACATGCTGCTTGAGTGGAAAAAGCTTACATTTAAGAATATGCTAGTAGGTTTAGAGAGGACATACCTCATCATAGTGAAGGCCTTAATATGAAAATCCCACAGCTAACATCATACTCAATGGTGAAAAGCCGAGAGCTTTCCCCCTAAAGTCAGGAACAAGATAAGGATGTCCACCACTTTCATTCACCCTAACAGAAGTCCTAGCCACAGCAGTCAGACAAGAAAAAGGGGAGTGAGGGGTGGGGGGTTATTCAAATCGGTAATGAGGAAATAAAATTTTCACTATTTGCAGATGACATGACACTACATACTGTATATACCTAAAGACTCCACCAAAAAACTAGAACTGAAGAATGAAGTCAGTAAAATGATAAAATATAAAATCAATGTAGAGAAATCTACTACATTTCTATATACTAATAATGAAAGAGCAGAAAGAGAAATTAAGAAGAACAATCTCATTTACAACTGCACCAAAAATAATAAAATACCTAGGAATACACTTAACCAAAGAGGTGAAAGACCTATACTCTGAAAACTATAATAATAAAACACTGATGCAAGAAAGTCAAGACAACACAGAAATGTAAAGACATTCCATGCTGATGGGTCCAAAGAATAAATGTTGTTAAAAATGTCCATACTACCCCCAAAGCAATCTACAGATGTAATTCAATTCCTATCCAAATGCCAACACTGTTTTTCACAGAACTACAACAAACCATCCTAAAATTTGTATTGAACCCCAGAAGACCCCAACTAGACAAAGCAATCTTAAAAAAAAAAAACAAAAACCGTATCTGGAGATATCACAATTCTAGACTTCAAGTAGTATTACAAAACAGTAGTAATCAAAACAGTAAAGTACTAGCACAAAAACAAACATAAATCAATGAAATAAAACAGAAAGCCCAGAAATAAACCCACGATTACAAGGCAAATTAATCTTCCACAAAGAAGTAATGAAGATACAATGGGAAAAAGTCTCTTCAACAAATGGTGTTGGAAAACTGGACAGTAGTATGCAAAAAAATGATACTAGACCACTTTCTTAAACCATACAAAAAATTAAACTCAAAACAGATTAAAGTCCTAAATGTGAGGCCTGAAAGTATAAAAAGCCTAGGAATACGCTTAACCAAGGAGATGAACGAACTATACTCTGAAAACCATAAAACACTGATGAAAGATACTAAAGACAATGCAAAGACACAGAAAGACATTCCATATTCATGGGTTTGAAGAACAAATATTGTTAAAATGTCCATACTACCCAGAGCAATCTACAGTTTTAATGCAATGCCTATGCAAATACCAACAGTATTTTTCACAAAACTAGAACAAACAATCCTAAAATTTGTATGGAACTACAGAAGACCTCAAATAGGCAAAGCAATCTTGAAAAATGGACAGCTGCATGCAAAACAAATCAAACTGGATTACTTTCCTACACCACACAAAATTAAACTCAAAGGATTAAGGTCCTACATGTAAGACCTGAAAACCATAAAAATCCTAGAAAAGCACACAGGCACTGATTTCTCTGACATCAGCCATAACAACATTTTTCTACGTGTATCTCCTGAGACAAAAGAAACCAAAGCAAAAATAAACTATTGGGACTACGTCAAAATAAAAAGTCTCTGCACAGCAAAGGAAACAACCAACAAAACTAAATTAGGCAACCTACCGAATGGGAGAAGATGCTTGCAAATGACATATCTGATAAAGAGTTAGTATCCAAAATATATAAAGAACTTATACAATTCAACACACATACACAAAAAATAATCCAATTAAAAATGGGCAGAAGAGGGGCACCTGGGTGGCTCAGTGGGTTAAAGCCTCTGCCTTCAGCTCGGGTCATGATCTCGGGGTCCTGGGATCGAGCCCCGCATTGGGCTCTCTGCTCAGCGGGGAGCCTGCTTCCCCCCTCTCTCTCTGCCTGCCTCTCTGCCTACTTGTGATCTCTCTCTTTATCAAATAAATAAATAAAATATTTTTTAAAAAAGGCAGAAAATGGGGCACCCAGGTGGCTCAGTGGCTTGAGCCTCTGCCTTCGGCTGGGATCATGGTGTCAGGGTCTTTGAATAGAGCCCCACACCGGGCTCTCTGCTCAGCAGGGAGCCTGCTTCCCCCTCTCTCTGCCTGCCTCTCCGCCTGCTTGTGATTTCTGTCAAATTTTAAAAATCTTTAAAAAAAAAGGGGGCAGAGGTTATGAACAGACATTTCTCCACAAAAGACATACAGATGACCAACAGACACATGAAAAGATGCTCAACTTCACTCATTATCAAGGAAATGCAAATCAAAACCACAATGAGATATCACTTCACACCTGTCAGAATGGCCAAAATCAAAAAACACAAGAAACAATTGTTGGCAAGGATGTGGAGAAAAAGAAACCCTCTTGCACTGTTGTTGGGAACAGAAACTGGCGCAGCCAATGTGGAAGACATCACAGAGGTTCCTGAACAAATTAAAAATAGAACTACCCCATGATACAATAATTGCATTACTGGGCATTCACCCTAAAAAAAACAAAAACACTAATTCGAAAGGATATATGCACTCCTATGTTTACTGCAGCATTATTTACAACAGCCACGCTATGAAGCAGCCCAAGTGTATTGATACTTGAATGGATGAGGGAGATGTACAATATATATACACACAATAGGATATTACTCAACCATAAGAAAAAGAATCAGGATGGAGCTAGAGGGTACTATGCTAAGAGAAATAGGTCAGAAAAAGACAAATACGATATGATTTCATTTATTTGTGGAATTTAAGAAACAAAGCAGATGAACATAGGGGAAGAGAAGGAAAAATAAAGTAAGATCAAAGTAGAGAGGGAGGCAAACCATAAGAGATGTTGAACTCCAGGAAACAAAATGAGGATTGCTGGAGGAAAGGCAGATCAGGGTAAGGGGTAATTGGGTGATGGGCATTAAGGAGGACACTGGATATCATGAGGATTAGGTGTTATATACAACCAATGAATCACTAAATTCTACCCTGGTAATATTGCAGTGTATGTTAACTGAATTGAATTTAAATAAAGAATTTAAAAAAAAAAAAAAAGAATGAACTCTTGCCATTTCCAAGGACCTGGATGGATCCAGAGAGTATAATGCTAAGCGAAATAAGTCAGTAAGAGAAAGACTAATACCATACGATTTCACTCCTATGTGGAAGAAACACAACAAATGAACAAAGAGGAAAAAAAAAAAGGAAACCAAAAAACAGATTCTAGGGATGCGTGGGTGGCTCAGTGGATTAAAGCCTCTGCCTTCAGCTCAGGTCACGATCTCAGGGTCCCGTGATCGAGCCCTGCATCAGGTTCTCTGCTAAGCAGGAAGCCTGCTTCTCCCTCTCTCTCTGCCTGCTTCTCTACCTACTTGTGATCTCTCTCTCTTTCTGTCAAATAAATAAATAAAATCTTAAAACAAACCAAAAAAACAGATTCTTAACTATAAAGAACTGATGGTTACCATGGGGTTGTGGGTGGAAGGATGGGTGAAATAGGTGAAGGGGATTAAGAGTGTACTCATCTTCATGAGTACTAATATACAGAAATGTTGAATCACTATGTTGTACACCTGAAACTAATTTAACACTGTATATTAACCATACTGAAATTAAATAACAACTGAAAACAATTTTTAAAAAGGACCTATGATAAAATTTCTAAAGGCCTAGCATAAAATATATAGCTCCAATTAATAAAAAAAAATTTTAACTCAACATTCACAAAGAATCTACATGGCAAAATTAAATTACTTTTTAACTCTGATTCTCAAATTCCACCTAACAATACATATTCCAATGGATCTAACGTTTTTCCTGGCCTGGTACTGTGGAACACTCGAAAGAACTGTCAATCCGCGATATCTAATCTTAGCAAAAGTTTTTATTTATGAACAAATTCATGAAAAGCACTACTTTAAATAGTGGTCAATATCAATACTTCACTGAATTTATCAATATCCCCAAATTTCTTAATGCCAGAATAAAAGGCAGAGCCTTAGAGAGTGTAGAACATAATCTATTCAAAAGCAACACCAACTAAAACTGTTCATAAAAATAAGTTTACTGAGGTGCCTGGCTGTCTCAGTCAATAAAGTATGTTACCCTTTTGACCATGGGGTCCTGAGTTCAAGCCCCACATTGGATGTAGAGTTAACTTAAAAAAAATAAAAGTTTGGGGCACCCAGCTGCCTCGATCGTTAAGTGTCTGCCATTGGCTCAGGCAGGGATCGAGCCCCATATGGGGATCCCTGCTCTGGGGGAAGACTGTTCTTCCTCTTCCACTCCACCTGCTTATGGTCCCTCTCTCTCTGTGTCTCTGTCAAGAAAATAAATAAAATCTTAAAATATATATATTTTTTTAAAGCAATAGCCTTGAACATTTATCAACCACAAATGACAGGTATCAAAGATAAAATTTTCAGGCTGAAAATACAAGAAGCTGACAGAACTTCACCCTTGCTATCATCCAGAATTCTTTTAGAATTCTTTTGGAAGACAAATCATGAAATAAAAAATTAAAAAGCAGAATGGTAGAAGACAACCAAAAGCCTTAAATGCCTGATAAGGAAGGAGGAATTTACAAGACAGAAACGTAAGCCTGTTTTGTTAAGTTTTAACAAGTCCCCCCCCCCAAAAAAAAAGTTATTCAATGCTCTTATCATCCATATTTTCAGACCTTTATATGCTCTTTTTATTAACTTGTATTCTTCAATTTATTCTCTTAATCTTTTCTCTCCACTTTGAATTAGTTTTCCTCCCATTCCAGTCCCAATTACAGTATTAAAAAAATGATAACCTTTTAAACAAACATATATAACATTGAGTTTACAGACAGAACAAAGGAAAAGCAGCTGTATGACTGTTATACAGCAATTAAAAATGGTATTTGAGGGGCGCCAGGGTGGCTCAGTGGGTTGGAGCCTCTGTCTTTGGCTCAGGTCATGGTCTCAAGCATCAGGTTGTCTGCTCAGCGGGGAGCCTGCTTCGCCCTCCCTCTCTGCCTGCCTCTCTACTTGTGATCTCAATCTCTCTGTGCCAAATAAATAGATAAAATCTTTAAAAAAATGGTATTTGATGACATAAAGAGATTAATTACACTTGACTATATGAAAAATGAGACTATAAAATACAGATATAGGAAACTCACATTTTTGCAGAATTTTAAACTGTATGACTAATTTACAAGCTCATGCCAAGGCTATCCAAAAAAATCATCAATTGTTACTCTGGGTGGTAGCGTGCCTTTTTCTTTCTTTTTTTTTTTTTTTTTTTTTGCCTTTTTCTTTTTTTATTTTTTCTTTCTTTATTTATTTTTTAAAGATTTTATTTATTTGACAGCGATCACAAGTAGGCAGAAAGGCAGGCAGAGAGAGAGGGAAGCAGGCTCCCTGCTGAGCAGAGGGCCCGATGTAGGGCTGGATGTGGGGCTCGATCCCAGGACCCCGAGATCATGACCTGAGCCAAAGGCTGAGGCTTTAACCTACTGAGCCACCCAGGCGCCCCCTTTTTTTTTTAATATTTTATTTATTTATATGAGAGACAGAGAGAGAGATCACAAGTAGGCAGAAAGGCAGGTGGGGGAGCGGGGGAAGCAGGCTTCCTGCTGAGCAGAGAGCCGGATGTGGACCTGGGATATGGATCCCAGGAACCTGAGATCATGACCTGAGCGGAAGCAGAGACTTTAACTCACTGAGTCACCCAGGCAACCCCCCCCTTTTTTTTTAAACTTTGATTCTCAGGGTGTCTAGGTGGCTGAGTCATTAGGCGGCTGCCTTGGGCTCAGGTCATGATCCCCGTGTCCTGGGATCGAGCCTGGGGCTCCCTGCTCAGCAATCGCCCTCTCCCTGCTTGTTTCCTCTCTCACTGTCTATCAAATAAATAAATAAAATATTTTTTTAAATCAAAATAAAACTTCTATTCTCTTTATTTTTTCAAAGATTTTTACAGTGAGTGCGTACTTAAATAGGAGTAAAACAGTATAAAATATGAATAAATTTATAAAAATTATCAATGTACTATTTTTAAGTGAATATGCTCCTTTACCTTTCTCCTAGTCAATATATTAGAATAAGGATTCTTGACGACTGACAAGCTAATGAAAACTAACATTTTTCTCCCAGAAAACCTTTAAGGACATTTTGTATGAAATGCCATGGGTTCATCAGTGTGCTAAGATATATTTATGGACTTCCACGGTCATGGGCCCCTAACTTTACAATCTCTTTTGAAGATTAACCATGCCTTATTAGTTGCTGGTTATCAACTACAAAAACTACCATCTTAATCTAGGCAACAGTATTTTCTTTTTTTTTTTTTTTTTTTTAAGACTTTTATTTATTTATTAGAGAGCGAGAGACTCAGAATGAGAGGGGAGAAGGTCAGAGGGAGAAGCAGACTTCCCGCAGAGCCGGGAGTCCGATATGGGACTCGATCCCGGGACTCCGGGATCATGACTGAGCCGAAGGCAGTCGCCCAACCAACTGAGCCACCCAGGCGCCCAGGCAACAGTATTTTCTAATGCCCAAGAAACTGAGGGAGGTCGGAGATATGAGGGGAGGGGAAAATATATTATATATATATATATATATATATATATATATATTTTTTTTTTTTTTTTTTTTAAGATTTTTGTTTATTTATTTCAGAGAGAGAGGGAGAGAGCACCATCGGGGGAGCAGCAAGCAGAGGGAGAAGCAGGCTCCCCGAGGAGCAGGGACCCCAATGGATTAGGGCTTGAGCCCTCTGATTATGACCCTACCCAAAGGCAGATGCTTAACCAACTGGGCCACCCAGGCGCCCATAGACAAAATTTTTTTATCACAGAACACTGTGATCCACCTGGATATTTTATTGTCACTTGTCTCATCTTCAGCATCAATAATGAAGAGTGTAACATTCTACTTTTGGGTACTTTTTTACTACCAGCTAAAAATTGCTCATACTTACTGACACATGAATAAAACGATAAAGGTTACAAACTATTTTTTAGTTCAACTTTTCACACTTTAGCTTACATAACCTTCAACATGTATATCATTTTCTAAAATAAATTTTAACAATTTCAATTAAAACAGGTGTTTATTAAGAACTTCTGTCAGGTACTGTGCGAAGTACATCTCTTCACAATCTAAAATAGTAGTAACCTTATTATTCTCATTTCACAAATGAAGTAAGAATTTAGAAGCTAACTAGTTTGTCATAATTAATAAACAGGTGATGAGGCAGGACTCAAAGCCACATCAATCTGGCTCGACAGCCACACTCTTAACTACTATACAGCAACAGTGGATAAATTAAGAGGATCTCTGTACTTTGGAGGCAAACATTCTTTGACATTCTGATGAAACCTACAAATTATGCCTAAAACTGTACACATCAATATTTACTGTGTAATTTCACTTCCATCCAGGTTAAAAATTCCTGATACAAGGATTAAGAGTATGTATCAATGGGACGCCTGGGTGGCTCAGGTGGTTGAGCAACTGCCTTCGGCTCAGGTCATGATCCCAGAGTCCTGGGATCGAGTCCCACATCGGGCTCCCAGCTCCATGGGGAGTCTGCTTCTCCCTCTGACCTTCTCCCCTCTCATGCTCTCTCTCACTGTCTCTATCTCAAATAAATAAATAAAATCTTTAAAAAAAAAAAAAGAGTATGTATCAATGATAAAAGTGGACTAGGAATGGGAACATGTAACCCCTACCCAGTACCACCAATAACTAGGGGGTGAGACGTAAATACATTGCAACATTTCTCTGGATTTCATTTTATTTAGTGGCATAATATGTTGCTACCTAGCTGCAGTTACAGTAAATAAATCCAAAATTATGACTCAAATGCACCATTTCTCAGCAAATCCTTTGGCTAAATCTTTTTTTTTAAGATTTTATTTATTTGTCAGAGAAAGCAAGCCAGCAAGCAAGCACAAGTATGGGGAGAAGAAGGCAGAGGGCGAAGCAGGCTCCCCACTCAGGAGGGAGGGAATCCAATGCGTGACTTGATGCCAGGGTCCTGGGATCGTAACCTGAGGTGAAGGCAGATGCTCAAATGACTGAGCCACCCAGTCATCCTTGATGTTAATTTTAAATCATTAACATTAGTATTATGAAATATCCCATCACCTACTGTACCCATAATGAAAGGAACAGAGGAACAGCTCTCATTTCTAAATCTAGCTAAAAGTAATTCGGTTGGTCAAGACTAAGAATGCCAATAATTATAGCATGTAAAAAAAAATCTACAATCTTTCGTGTAACAAATATTTACCGACTTTATCAACAAAGGAGAAAATATAAGAAAAAGGGATATTACTGTAGAACAAATGATATTTGAAGATAAACTCTATGGTTAGCTAGACTGTGGGACCCAGGAGAGTTATGTTAGCTGCACTAAACATGTTCACTCATCACTGCACACAAAGCTTCAAACATTCCTTAACCATAAAATTTTGGAAGACAAACGAGATAGGCACACAAGCAAAAACGAATATTTTAGCTATGAACAGCTAAAATCATGTTAAGGGAACAGGAACTTGCAAATTCTTGTTACAAATTCTGATTATATTAATTACTGTGTTTCCTGAAGTTTCAGTCTTCTTATTCTCAAAATATGTATCTTTTTTTTTAAGATTTTATTTATTTGACAGAGAAAGACAGAGAGAGAAGGACCACAAACGGGGAATGAGAGAGGGAGAAGCAGGCTTCCTGCTGACCAGGGAGCCCGAGATGGGGCTTGATCCCAGGACCCTGGGATCATGACCTGAGCCAAAGGCAGATGCTTAACGGAGATGCCCAAGCACCCCACAATATATGTATTTCTTAAAAATTGGTCTAATATACCTATATATTATGCAAATGGAATAACAAGTGGCTTCTAGAAGGGTCAAAGTGTCCATTCCACAATACTGATTTTTTTAATGGATTAAGTTTTTAAACGTCTCTAGTTATGCCATTAAAAATTCTTCAATCTCTCAAAATAATTATTTTTAGAATTTCATTCACTCTCCTATTTCTAAATAATGAAAGAGTTAAAGAAACTTTTATTCTTTTAAAAAACAAAACCATGAGTGGCCTCATGAATAAGAAAGGCAGATTTAATAAATACTGATGAACTGGGGTGCCTGGGTGGCTCAGTGGGTTAAAGCCTCTGTCTTCGGCTCAGATCATGATTTCAGGGTCCTGGGATTGTGCCCCGCATCGGGCTCTGCTCAGCAGGGAGCCTGCTTCCCCCCTCTCTCTGCCTACTTGTGATCTCTCTCTCTGTCAAATAAATAAAACCTTAAAAAAAAAAAAAAAACCTGATGAACTGTCATTTATTGACTATAGGTATACAACCCAACATTCTAAAAGGGAAATTTCATGATAAACAATGCCAATTTAAAGTACAACTCACAAAGTTAGTCTTTAAAGTACTTAAAGATGCATACCTCTGTGTCCAGGAATTGATATAAGCAAATATTTTGAGAGTATGTTCCTTTCTGAGCTGCAGTCCATCACCACCTTCTATATCTGATACTGAAATAAAGTAGAAAAAACACTTTTTAATATTACGAATAAGTAATGCTAAACCAATATTAAAGCCCATACTTAAAAAAAAAAAGTCTAGACTAAATGCAAATATTTCAGATATTTTTTTTAACAGATGTATTGGGGGAGCGAGAGAGAAGACACTTTCCTAGTTATTCTAGTGCTGTCTCTCTACTTCAAATCCCCCCTTCTGTTCTAAGCTTGGTGATGCTAGGGCTGGAACTCTGCAAACTACATTTTTCATTTCCAGCTGGCTTCCTGTTAAGATCCTTCTCCACTGCCTACACGGCACTAGAAGACTAGAAGGCAGGAGGAGACCAAAGATGTGTTCACTCTCTGAATACGAAAGCATCACTCAGCAGCAGCAGATTCCAAGTGGCAGCATCCAAAAACCAATCTCGTGGTGCTCCTCTCAGAGGTACCAGCAGTAGCCAGACAGCATCCTTTCCTTTAAGTCCTAGCTTCCTTCACAGGGCCCACCTCCAAGTGATTCAAAGTGATTCTTAGATTCTGACAACCCTTTTTTCTTTACTTTCCCAGGCTTCGGAGAGATTGGCTGTTCCTCAGTTATCATAGTTGTCATCATCACCATCTCTGGGTGTCATCCAGGTTCCGTTTGTTCTTTACCTCCAACATTTGTGTAAGTACTTCCCCTTAATGAATTCCCTTTCAACTCCCTGACTGGAGCTTGACTAAAATACTGGCATTTCATATACAGTATGTACTACGAGGAAAGGAATCTAAAGTTAAATTCAGAAAGGAAAAAGTTTTCAGAAACTACAGGTTGTCCAAATAAGTCTTCTAATGCAAAATGTTTAATTGTACAAGATTTGGTCAGCAAGTTTTTCATTAATGGGCCAGAAAGAAAAATACTTTAGGCTTAGAAGGCCATAGAGTCTCTTTCCACATCTAGATAGCTGTGCCATAGTATCTTGAAAGTAGCCACACACAATGTGTAAACAAACTACCATGGCCATATTAAAAACAAGCAGCTGAAAGATCTGGTACACTAGGCCATGCTTTGCCAACTCCATTCTTTTTTAAGACTTTTTTTTTAAAAGATTTTATCTATTTTAGAGAGAGAGAGTACACACATGCATGTGAACAGGGGGAGGAGCACAGGAAGAGGGACGGACAAGCAGACTCCGCACTGAGCACAGAGCCTGACAGGGCTCCATCTCATGATCCTGAGATCATGATCCAAGCTGAAATCAAGAGTCTGATGCTCAACCGGCTCAGCAGATGGAGTATGTGACTCTTGATCTTGCACTGTAAGTTAGAGCCCCACATTGGGCACATAGATTACTTAAAAATAAAAATCTTGAAAAAGTTAAAAACAACTACCCTATGAACCAGCAATTGCACTACTAGGTATTTACCTAAATGATACAAACATAGTGATCAGAAGGAACACCTGCACCCCAATGTTTATAGCAGCAATGTCCACAATAGCCAAACTATGGAAAGAGCCCCAGATGTCAATCGACATATGAATGGATAAAGAAGATGCGGTATATATGTGTGCGTATATACACACGCACACAATGGAATATTCCTCAGCCATCAAAAAAAAATTAAATCTTACCATTTATAATGTCATAGATGGAACTAGAGGGTATTATGCTAAGCGAAATAAGTCAATCAAAGAAAGACAATTATCATATGATTTTGCTTAGACATGGAATTTAAGGAAAAAAAAAAGAAGATCATAGGGGAAGGGAGGAAAAAATAAAATAAGACAAAACCAGAGAAGGGGACAAACCATAAGAGATCTTTAACTACAGGATACAAACTCAGAGCTGCAGGGAGAGGGGGAGATGGGGTAACTGGGTGATGGGCATTAAGGAGGGCACTTGATGTAATGAGAACTGGGTGTTATATACAACAACCAAACTCTACCTGTGAAACCAATAATACACTATGTTAATTAACTGATTTTAAATAAAAATAAATAATAAATAAAATTTAAAATCTTCCGATGCCTGGGTGGCTCAGTCAGTTAAGCAACTGACTCTTCATTTCTGCTCTGGTCATGATATCAGGGTCATGGGATCAAGGCCCAAGTCAGGCTCCACACTCAGCAGAGAATCTAATTAAGATTCACTCTCCCTCTGTCTCTGTCCCTCCCCACATTCTCTGATGCACACTCTCTCCTTAAAATAAAATTAAAAGTTAAAAATAAAAAAATAAAAAATATTTTAAAAAATAAAATAGTGGCGCCTGGGGGCTCAGGTGGGTTAAAGCCTCTGCCTTCAGCTCAGGTCATGATCTCAGGGTCCTGGGATTGAGCCCCACATTGGGCTCTCTGCTCAGCAGGGAGCCTGCTTCCCCCCTCTCTCTACCTGCTTCTCTGCCTACTTGTAATCTCGTTTTCTCCGTCAAATAAATAAAATCTTAAAAAAAATAGAAAATTAAAACAAAAAAGGAATAAGATCCATTACCACAACTTTTTTTTTTCTTAGTTTTATTTGATGTTTTAAGTCATCTTTACACTTGATGAGGAGCTCAAACTCACAACCCTGGGGTCAAGGGTCACATACTGTACTGACTGAGCCAGCCAGGTACCCCAGAACTTATTTCTTATAAGCATTCATAATATACCTATTTCAGGACTGGCAATTAAAGTTTAAATATCAACCATATATATCCCTTATTCCTGGGCAGTTTGCAAAAATATACTATAAGTCAAAACTTTAACTGGAAGAAGAGGACATTTTTTATTTAAAAGACCAGTTTTAGTGTACTAGTAGTTGTAGTAGTAGTAGAACCCAAACTGAAATGAATGAAAAGTGTTGCCTCTTAGAAAGTGAAGGGGTAATAAGCTTAATAAACTGAAACTCGGGGTGCCTGGCTCAGCTGGTAGAGCTCATGACTCTTGAAGTCGGGACTGTGAGTTCAAGCTCTCTGTTGTGTGTAGAGATCACTTAAAAATAAAATCTTTTTAAAAATAAATAAAAGGGGCACCTGGATGGCTCAGTCAGTTAAGCATGTGATTTCTGCTCAGGGTCCTGGGATCGAGCCCCATGTCAGGGCTTGATCCTTAGTGGGGAGTCTACTTGAAGATTCTCTCTCTCCCTCTGGCCCTTCCGTTGCCCCCACTGATGCTCTCTCTCTTAAATAAAATCTTTAAAAATTTTTAATAAAAAACTGAATTTGTGGGGCACCTGGGTGGCTCAGTAGGTTAAAGCCTCTGCCTTCAGTTCAGGTCATAGTCTCAGGGTCCTGGATGGAGCCCCACAACAGGCTCTGTGCTTGGCAGGGAGCCTGTTTCCCCCTCTGTCTCTGCCTGCCTCTCTGCCTGCTTGTGATCTGTCAAATAAATAAGATCTTTAAAAAAATAAACTGAATCTGTGTATCAAAACATCTAATATTCAAATTCCAAATAATCAGTGAAAAAGTTACAGAAGGATAGTTTGATACCATTTGTTAACATTTAACACACACACACAAACACAACTGTGGACTCACGTATCATCATAGTATAAATACATATACTGTAATGATACACATCCACACCAAGAAAATGGTTACATCTGGGGGAAAAGATACAAACATAGGGAAGAGGAAGTACTTTTTATAAAAGAAGTAAATGGCAAACAAAAGGTTAACAAGGTAACAGCACCTGAAACCCTGCAAGCCAAACACACTACTGCCCATCAGGTAGAAGATTCTGACAACAAATCCATGACAGATTAAGATATACTGGGGGAAGAGATAAGGAAACCACTGAAAACAAACTCTTGGTTGTAGATTTCAGCAGCAAGTCCTCCAACCCATGAACTGCAGCAATGATATAGCTGGAAAACAAGGGAAGGGGTGGAGGGCTCTCAGAAAGGATTCTCACCCTCTTGCCATAAACTTGGCATTTAACTTTGGCTCTTTTGTAGAAAGACTTTAAGAGAAAACGAAGAAAATGCACCTAAGCCACTAAAAAAGAAGAAAGAAACCTAAAAGGAACAATATTGCAACCCTGAAGGGTCAACTACCTGGACAGGGAAGAAGAAACCATAGTACACAATGCCAGTTTTCTTTCCACAGCCTGAAAACATAGGAATCTGAGTGATTGCAAAAATCCTATCTTTCCCAAACAAAAAAACATATTTTGGAAAAAGCATATGTGTAGCCAGACACCTATCTCCAGCTAAGGCCTACCTAGCAGCCTAATAGCTCACCAACACAAGCTTTCCAATTTATTTCATTGTGTCTACTTCATTACCAGTAAAGGAGTGGAAGATTATTTTATTAGAATCAAACTAGAGCTCTCCAGAGAGCTAACGTCATACTCGACAGTTAAAGACCGCAATCTGCTCCTCTAAAATGAGGAGCAAAACAAAGTAGACAACTTTCACAACTTCTGTTCAACTACAGTATTGGAAGTTCTAGCCAGAGCAAAAAGAAGCAAAAAGAAATTGGAAAGGAAGAAGTAAAATTACAACTTGTTCACAGATTACATAATCTTACATGTAGGAAACTCTCAAGGGTCCATCAAAAAAACTGCTAGAATAAATGAATTCAGTAAAGTAGCAGGACACAAAATCACACAAAAATCATAACGTTGCTGGGTGCCTGGGTGGCTCAATCGTTAAGCATCTGTCTTCAGCTCAGGTCATGATCCCGGGGTCCTGGGATCAAGCCCCGCATCGGACTTCCTGCTCTGCAAGAAGCCTGCTTCTCTCTCTCCCACTCCCCTTCCTTGTGTTCCCTCTCTCACTCTGTGTCTCTGTCAAATAAATAAAATCTTAAAAAAAAAAAAAAAAAAAAACTGGGCACCTGGGTGGCTCAGTTGGTTGAGCAACTGCCTTCGGCTCAGGTCATGATCCCGGAGTCCCAGGATCGAGTCCCATATCGGACTCCCGGCTCTGCGGGAAGTCTGCTTCTCCCTCTGACCTTCTCCCCTCTCATTCTCAGTCTCTCACTCTCTAATAAATAAATAAAAATCTTAAAAAAAAAAACAAAAAACAAAACTAACATTGCTATATAGCAACAACAAATAATCTGTAGAGAAAATTAAGAACACAATTGTATTTATCACAGTATCAAAAAGAATAAAAGACTTCGGAATAAACTTAACCAAGGGGGTAAAAGACTTGTACACTGAAAACTACAAAACACTGCTCAAAGAAATTAGACACAAATAGAAATCTCATATTCATGGATCACAAGACTTGTATTGTTAATGTAAACACTCCCCAAAGTGATCTATGGAGTAAATCCAATTCCTATCAAAGTCCCAAAGTTGTGGGGAGAAGGGCAGGGGGTGGAAAATAAAAAATTCCACCCTGAAATTCATATGGAATTTCAATAGACCTCAAATAACCAAAAAAATCTTGAAAAAGAACAAAACTGGAACTCTGAACACTTTGTAATTTCAAACCAAAGTACACAAATCAAAACTTAAAATTATCGCTTCACACCTATTAGGCTGGCTACTATTAAGAAAAAAATCATAATAAGCATAGGCAAAGATGTAGAGAAACCAGAACCCTTGTGCACCGCTGCTGAGAATATAAAATGGTGCAACTATCATGAAAAATAGCACAGCAGTTACTCAAAAAATTAAACATGGGGGCACCTGGCTGCCTCAGTTGATGGAGCATAGGACTCTTGACCCCAAGGTTGAGAGTTCAAGCCCCACATTGAGTACAGAGATTACTTTAAAAAAATAAACATATATTTACTATATGATCCAACAATCCCACTTTTAAGTATATTTATATACTTCTCTTAAGATTTATTTATTTTAGGGCACCTGGGTGGCTCAGTGGGTTAAAGCCTCTGCCTTCGGCTCAGGGAGTCTACTTCCCCCTCTCTCTCTGCCTGCCTCTCTGCCTACTTGTGATCTCTCACTCTCTGTCAAATAAATAAATAAAATCTTTTAAAAATAAATAAATATTTTAAAAATAAGAGGAATGGTGAAATAAAATTTTGGACAAATATGTATGCTTACCATTGGCAGGCCATGCCTGAATGTAAGAGTAAAAAATAGAAAATAAAAGGTACCTCAAAATAAAAGACAAAAGGGGCAGTAACAGGGAAAAAAAGGAAAAAAATGGTAATGAAGGAAATAAACATGGATAAATCTAAATATATAAAGTAATGAAAAATTTTAAAAATACATATTAGTTTAGGAGCCTTTCAACTCAAGGGAAGTATGAGACAACATGGGAGATGGCAGAAATAAAGATTGGCATTCTTTTTTTTTTTAAGATTTTTATTTTATTTTTTTTTTATTTTTATTTATTAGAGAGAGAGAGACTGAGAATGAGAGGAGAGAAGGTCAGAGGGAGAAGCAGACTTCCCGCAGAGCCGGGAGTCCAATATGGGACCCGATCCCGGATCATGACCTGAGCCGAAGGCAGTCGCTTAACCAACTGAGCCACCCAGGCGCCCAAAGATTGGCATTCTTAAAGTGTTCTGAACAGATCCATTAGATGATATAAAACATTTAAACTAAGGACAAAAAAAAAAAAAAAAAAACTTCAAAGAAACTGCAAACTAGGAAGCCTTTGTAGAGTAATCTCTCTGAGCTCAGGGATGCCTGGGTAGCTCAGTTGGTTAAGCAGCTGCCTTTGGCTCAGGTAATGATCCCGGCATCCTGGGATCGAGTCCTGCATCTGGCTCCTTGCTCAGCAGGGAGCCTGCTCCTCTCTCTGCCTCTGCCTGCTTGTGTTCTCTCTCTGTTAAATAAATAAATAAAATCTTAAAAAAAAAAATCTCTTTGAGCTCAAACAAAAGATTAGTGGAAAAGAAATGAGAAGAATGGGCCAAAAGAAGAAAAGTGATACACACATGGTTCAAACATACAACTAAAATGCTATTTTTCTCTCATTAGGTTTGCAAAGTAATACCTAGAGTTGAAACACAGGAGAAAATGGGTACTTTCTATACACTTAGTGGAAAAAAATCAGCAATATTTATCAGAATTAAAAATATACTGAACCTCTGAATAATTAGTCAATCGTTTTTTTTTCAATTTTATTTACTTATTTGAAAGAGAGCCAAGAGAGAGAGCACACAAGGTGGGGAAGCAGCAGGCAGAGGGAGAAGCCGACTCCCTGCTAAGCAGGGAGCCCGACATGGAACTCGATCCCAGGACCCTGGGATTATGACCTGAGCTGAAGGCAGACTACCAACCAACTGAGCCACCCAGGCACTCCTCACTTTTTTTTTTTTTTTTTTTTTAAGATTTTATGTATTTGACAGAAAGACAGCACAAGCAGGGGGAGTGGCAAGCAGAGGGAGAGAGAAAAAGAGGCTCCCTGCTGAGGAATGAGCCGGACCTGGGACTTGATCCCAGGACCCTGGATTCATGACCTGAGCCAAAGGCAGATGCTTAAATGACTAAGCCACCCAGAAGCACCTCAATCATCTTTTTCTTACACATTTTCCCTTCCCCGAAATAACCTTCATGGGTTTTCAACACGGCACTGTTCATATTAACATAAGATTGGAAAAAATCTAAATGTCTGTCAATAGAGGACAATATAAACCCATCATGACAATGGAAAACTATGCATCAGAAAAAGAAAAAAAGTTTAAAAAAAAAGCATTTTTTTAAAGATTTTATTTAATTATTTGACAGAGAGAGCACAAGCAGGGTGAGCAGCAGGCAGAGGGAGAGAGAAAAGCAGGCTCCCTAACGAGCAAGAAGCCAGGCATGGGGCTCTGGGGCTCCATCCCAGGGATCCTGACCTCAGCCAAAGACAGATGCTTAACCAACTGAGCCACCCAAGCACCTCAAGGATGCTCTTTATAAATTGGTATGAAATAATCTCCCTAAAGTTAAGTGAATAAAGGCAAAAACATTATTTTTACCCAGTTTTATGATTCTAAAAAAAATTTATCACAAATCAAAGTTAACATTTTAAAGAATTCATTGCTACAAATAACAATGGTTGCTAGCATTACAAAACACACAACATGACCTTATGTGCTCTGATGGAATAATACAACACATCCTATTAAACACTCTTGCCAAGAAAGCTAATCTGAATCTGATCAAACCTCTAAATCTAATAATCAAATTACAGAAATAGAAGAGACTAAAAAACACATTAAGTGGGCGCCTGGGTGGCTCAGTTGGTTAAACGACTGCCTTCAGCTCAGGTCATGATCTCGGAGTCCCGGGATTGAGTCCCACATCATGCTCCCAGCTCTGCGGGGAGTCCACTTCTCCCTCTGACCTTCTCCCCTCTCATGCTTTCTCTCTCTCTCTCTCAAATAAATAAAATCTTAAAAAAAACCACACACACACATTAAGTAATTACACAAGGATACAATAAGCAACACTCAGACTGAAAAACCTCTGTCTGAATGATCCATGCAATCAGTTTCTTCAACAAATAGCAAGGGGAAAAAGGAAGATGGGAACTTAAAGATTAAAACAGTCCCCAAAAAACAAATCAGCAAGACCACCAAGCTATCCTGAGGAATGACTCTTAAAAATATATCCTTAAAAAGGAAAACAGAAAAAGAATTACATACTAAAAAAAATTAAAGAGACATCAGTAACTACAAACTGCAGAGCAGCTAGAATCTATAAGGATTAGTACAGGCAGGTCACCAAACAAAACACAAAAAATACAATGAACGAAACAACACATTATTCAAAGAGCCTTAAACTAGAAAAAATTAAGTGTCCAAAGAGTAGATCAATTTATATATACATACATGAGAGTGAGTTCATGTGCATGCAATGTGTATCTTCACAAGGAATTCTATTCAGCATTAAAAAGCAACACACTATGGATACATTAATAAGGAACAATAGCTTATAACCATATGCTAAGTGGAAAAAAAATGCCGGATACAATTAGTACATAAAGTTTATTTCCATTATGATATAACCATACAAAAGACAAGTCTAAATCTGGATGGCACAAAGCATGTCACTCAAGAGTGAGGTCATCAAAATGGGAATCTTCTACCATCTTCTTCCCAAAGAACACTGATTTTGACAATCACCTGTAGACAACAATGCCTTTGTAGAAGTCTGGGAGTCCAGTGGAGAAGTTCCAACACACCACTGGAGCAAAAACAACCAACCAAACAAAAATATCCAAGATTGAACACACTGAAAAGGGTGAAAGAAAGGTTCACTTTACCTGCCACACCCTTCCCCATAGTCCCCACAGCGCAGTGCCAGGAGAGATCTTAATCTGTGATTTCTCCCTTGGGGCAAAATGAGAGCATGTAAGTGAGCACCAAGCTTCCCCAGTTGTGCGGGACACTGCCAAAGAGACTCATTTCATTCTTACCCCACTCAGAATATTGGGGCACTATTTGACGGTGGGGAGTGGCTGAAAGAAGAGTACAGCTCTCAGAAGATATAAAATGGGATATGGAACCTACCAACTGCAATGCTGACTTCATTGGGAAGCCCACCCACAAGCTGCCTTGTCTGAGGATGCTGCCAATTGGTAAACCGTCAGCCCCAAATCTCCACATACCTAACCCACACATGCTCTTACTCTGTGGCTAGCTCCCTGTGTTCACCCGCCCCCCTCCCCCCACAAGGGCAGAGAGAGCACTAGCATCTGTAGATAGCTAGTAAACAAGTGCAAAAGCTATCCTGACTCTTCAGAACTGGAAGAAAGCACACAAACTTGACAATTTAGCACTGCCCTACAGAAAGCAAACAAGAGACCGTTACACTCGTCTTAGCTTTGCAGGATCAGGAAAAGGCATACAAACTGAAGAATACCCTCCAAGAGGAAATTAGAAATGAGGAACAGGCATATCTATAGCAAATGTCTTAAGAATCCCTAACAGGCTAAGTGAACGGATAGCTCTCCTGAAGCTATTCAGTAAAAACTGGAGGTGACGTCTTATCAAAAGCAAAACAGCAACTCATAACTCCAAGGAACATGAAACCAGGAAATATTACACCACCAAATAAACAGTAGTTTTCTAGTAACCAACCCCAAAGAATTAGAGATCTGCAATCTGTCAGATAAAGTATTCAAAACAGTTGTTTTAAGCAAGCTCAGTGACCCACAAGAAAACACAGGAAGAAATTCAACAAAATCAGAAAATATACAGACAAAAAGTGAGAAGTTTTAAAAAGATAGAAATTTTAAAGAAGAACCAAAAAGAAGCTGTGGAGCTAAAGAATACAATGAATGAAATAAAAATGCAACAACAGAAGACATGACCAAGCAGAAATCTACAAAATCTCTACAGAAGAGAAGAACAATTTGTAGAGAGCAGGTTGATTTTGAAACGACGCATTCAAAAGTAAAAAGACTGAAGAAAGCCTAGGGAACTACAGGATACACTTAAAAGAAATAATCCATGTATTTTTGGAGGAGTCCAAGAAAGGGAAAGAGGGGGCAGCATTTTATTTAAAAATAGTAACAACTTCCCAAATGTGATTAAAGATTTGGACATTCAAGTTCATGAAGTTCATAGTTGTGAAAAATTTCAACTCAAAAAAATTTCCAATATATATTATAATAAAACTATCTCTAGAAAAAATTGTGGTGCCTGGGTGTCTCAGCTGATTGACCATCAAGTCATGATTACAGTGTCCTGGGATCTAACCCACATCGGACTCCTTGCTCAGCAGGGAGCCTACTTCTCCCTCTCCCTCTGCCTGCCTCTCCACCTGCTTGTGCTCTCTAATAAATAAAATCTTTAAAAAAATAAAAAGAAAAGAAAAAATTCCTCACATAAGCCCAAAAGAATGGGATGATCCATTAAATAAATGCTAAAATAAAAAACTGCCAAAGAAAGAAAGAAAAGGAGAGAGAAAGAAACTGCCAACCAGGGGCACCTGGGTGGCTCAGTGGGTTAAGCCTCTGCCTTTGGCTCAGGTCATGATCTCATGGTCCTGGGATTGAGCCCCGCATCAGGCTCTCTGCTCGGTGGGGAGCCTGCTTCCTCCTCTCTCTCTGCCTACTTATGATCTCTTTCTCTGTCAAGTGAATAAATAAAATCTTTAAAAAAAAAAAAAAAGAAAGAAAGAAACTGCCAACCAAGATTACTTTACCCAGCAAAGATGTCCATCAGAAACGGAGAAATAAAGACTTTCCCAGAAAAATAAAACCTGATAGAGTCCATAACCAGTATACCTGCCTTAATACAAAGCTAACAGGAACTCTTCAATATGAAATGAAATGAAATGAAATGAAACGAAATGATACAGATACTAATTAGTACATAAAAATATAAAACACACTTTGGCTGGCTCAGTCAGTCAAAGCAGTTACGGCAACGGTCATGATCTCAGGGTCATGGGATCAAACCCCACTTAGAGCAGAGTCTGCTTGTCTCTCTCCCTCTGTCCCTGTCCCCCACCCACACACTCTCACAAATAAATGAAATCTTTTAAAATATATATAAAACACACTTGTAAAAGTAAGTGTATGGTCAAATCTGAAATAATTTAATACTATAATATAGTGGTATGTCAATCACTTAACTCTAGGTAAAAGCCTTGAAGGACAAAATTATTAAAAATAACAATAGCCGGGCGCCTGGGTGGCTCAGTTGGTTGAGCAACTGCCTTCGGCTCAGGTCATGATCCCGGAGTCCCGAGACTGAGTCCCACATCGGGCTCCCAGCTCCGTGGGGAGTCTGCTTCTCACTCTGACCTTCTCCCTTCTCATGCTCTCTCTCACTCTCTCTCTTTCCTAATAAATAAATAAAAAATAAATAAAATCTTTAAAAAAAAATAACAATAGCCACAATTTGCTAATGGATACAGGATATAAAAAGATATAAATAGGGCCACCTGGGTGGTTCAGTCAGTTAAGCATCTGCCTTTGGCTCAGGTCATGATCTCAGGATGGAGGGATAGAGCGCCCCCCACCCCCCGTTGGGTTTCCTGCTCAGCAGGAGTCTGCTTCTCCCTCTCCTTCTGCCCCTCACCCCCTCATGCTCTCTCTTACTCTAATAAATAAAATCTTAAAAAAAAAAAAAGATTAATGGTAGCATCAAAAACAAAACTGGGAGATGACGGTATAAGGGCAGAGGTTTTGGGGGGTTTTTTGTTTTTGTTTTTTTTAAAGATTTTGTTTATTTACTTGACAGAGAGACAAAGAGAGGGAATACAAGAAGGGGAGAGGGAGAGGGAGAAGCAGGCTTCCACTGAGCAGGGAGCCCGACATGGGGCTCAAGCCCAGGACCCTGCAATCATGACCTAAGTCAAAGACAGACAACTTAACAACTGAGCCACAGGAAAAAGGTTTTATATGCAACTGAAATAAACTTATCAACTTAACATGGACTATTATTTGTAAGATGTTTCACGTAAGCCTCAAGTACCTAAATACACATTCAACAAATATAGATCTAAAGAAAGAAATAAAAACATTACAGTAAGAGTAGGGGACTTGTATATTCCATTTTCAGCAATGGATAGATCAAACAGAAATCAATAAACACTGGACTTGGGGCGCCTGGGTGGCTCAGTGGGTTAAGACTCTGCTTTCAGCTCAGGTCATGATCTCAGGATCCTGGGATCGAGCCCCACATTCAGCTCCCTGCTCAGCAGGGAGCCTACTTCCCCCTCTCTCTCTACCTGCCTCTCTGTCTGCTTGTGATCTGCCAAATAAATAAAATCTTGGAGGAAAAAAAAAAAAAAAAAAAAACACTGGACTTGAACTACACTTAAGAATAAATGGGACCAGCCATACACAGACCATTCCATCTAACAGCAGAACATTCTCTTCAAGTGCATAGAAAACATTTTCCATGACAGACACATTAGGTCACAAAACAAGTCTTAGCAAATTTAAGACTGAAATCATACTAAGTATCTTTTCCAACCACAACAGTGTAAAACAGAAATCAGTAAGAGGAGGAAAGCTGGAAAATCCACAAATATGTGGATATTAGACAACACACTTCGGAACAACCAATGAGTCAAAGAAATCATCAAAGGGGAAATCAAAAAACATCTTGAGACAGGGCACCTGGGTGGCTCAGTCAGTTAAGTATCCAACTCCTGATCTCAGGGTTATGAGTTCAAGTCCCACGTTGGTCCCATGCAGTCCCATGCTAGGCATGGAGCCTCCTTAAAAAAAATCTTGAGACAAGCTCCCCTTCCCCTAAGCAGCCTCAGGTGACCTCTGAAAATGGTTCACTATTCGCTTGACCCAGAAAACTCTACGAAATCATGCAAATCAAGAGGTTCAAATATTCGTGTTCACTTCAAGAACACATGTGAAACAGCCCAGGACATCAAAGGTATGAATATCTGAAAAGCCACCAAGTGAAAGTGGTGAAAGACATCACTTTGCAGAAGCAGCATGTACCATTCTGTCACTACAGTGGTGGAGTTGGTAGGTGTGCCCAGGCCAAACAATAGGGTTGGACACAGCGTCAGTGGCCCAAGAAGTGTGCTGAATTCTCTGGTCCTTGAGCACATCTAGGTGAACAAAGCATCCAAGATGTGGCGTAGAACTTACAGGGCTCATGGTCAGATCAACCTGTACATGAGCTCTCCTTGCCACATCGAGATGATCCTTACTGAAAAGAGCTGACTGTTCCTAAACCAGAAGAGGAGGCTGCATAGAAGAAAAAGATATTCCAGAAGAAACTGAAGAAACAAAAACTTATGGCCCTGAAGTGAATTCTTGCACAGAATAAATTCAAATAAAAAGAGAAAAAAAATCTTGAGACAAACAAAAATGGAAATACAACATACCAAAACTGATGGAATGAAGCAAAAGAAGTCCTAAGAGGAAAACCAAGAGTGACAGATGCTATATTAAGAAAAATAGGGGTGCGTGGGTGATGCATTCGGTTAAGCATCTGACTCCTGGTTTCAGCTCAGGTCCTGATCTCAGGGTTGGGAGATCCAGTCCGTGAAGGGCTCCACACTTAGCAGGCTGAATATTTGAATATTCACCTCTCCCTCTACCCGTCCTACCCTTGCTCTCTTGCTCCCTTAAATAAATAAATCTTAAAAAAGAAAAAAGAAAAAAATAAGAACAAGGTGGCTCAGCCAGTTAAGCGTCTACCTTTGGTTCAGGTCATGATCCCAGGGTCCTGGGATAGAGCCTGACATTCCCTGCTCAGCAGGAAGCCTGCTTCTCTCTTACCCTCTACCTCTGCCTCCCACTCCCCCAGCCTGTGCCCCCCCAAATAAAATCTATTTTTAAAGTATGAATAAAGAAAACAATCCCTCTTACAATAGCATCAAAACCAATAAAATTCATAGGAATAAAGTTAGCTAACAAAGTGAAAGATCTGTACACTGAAAACAATAAGAAAGTAGGGCCCCTGGGTGGCGCAGTTGGTTGAGCGACTGCCTTCAGCTCAGGTCATGATCCTGGAGTCCCGGGATCGAGTCCCACATCGGGCTCCCAGCTCCATGGGGAGTCCGCTTCTCACTCTGACCTTCTCCCTTCTCATGCTCTCTCTCACTCTCTCTCTTCCCTAATAAATAAATAAAATCTTTAAAAAAAAATTTAAAAAAAAAACAATAAGAAAGTGATGAAGGAAACAGAAGACAGAAATACATGAAAAGATATCTTGTGTTCAAGAATAAGAATATTGTTAAAGGGTCGCCTGGGTGGCCCAGTTGGTTGAGCAGCTGCCTTCGGCTCAGGTCATGATCCCAGCGTCCTGGGATCAAGTCCCGCATCGGGCTCCTTGCTCGGCAGGGAGCCTGCTCCTCTCTCTCTGCCTCTGCCTGCCTCTCTGCCTGCTTGTGTTCTCTCTCTGTTAAATGAATAAATAAAATTTAAAAAAAAAAAAGAAAAGAATATTGTTAAAATGTCCATACTACCCAAAGCCATCTGTAGATTCAATGCAATGCCTCAAAACTCCAAAAGAATTTACAGAAATAAAAAATTATAAAATTCAAATAAAACCACAAACCTCAGAACAAAGCTGGAAGCATCACACTTCCTGATTTCAAACTATATTACAGAGATGCCTATGTGGCTCAGTCAGTTAAGTAAGTCTCTGCCTTCAGTTGTAGTCATGGTCCCAGGATCCTGGGATCAAGTCCCACATCAGGCTCCCTGTTCAGAGGGGAGCCTGCTTCTCCCTCTGCCTACCACTTCCCCTGCTTGTGCTCCCTCTCTTACTCTCTGACAAATAAATAAAATCTTTAAAAAAAATAATTTTTTTAAAAAACCACTATATTACAAAGCTGTAATAATCACAACAGTATGGTGCTGGCATAAAAACACACACACAGTCCAAAGGAACATAATGGAGAGGCAAAAACAAGCCCACACATCTATAGTCAACCAGTATTTGACAAGAGAGCCAAGAATACTCAATACATGATGCTGGGAAAACTAGATATCCACAGGCAAAAGAATAAACCTGGACCTTTATCTTACACATACAAAAGTTATCTCCAAATGGATTAAAGATTTGACTCTAAGACCTAACACCAAGAAATTAGGAAAAAAAAACTTCTTGACATTGGTCTTGGCAGTGATTTTTTTGGATATGACACCATATAAAAGCAAAAGCAGCGGAAGTAAAAATAGACATGTAGGACTACAACAAACTAAGCACAACTGCACAGCAAAAATAACCACCTATGGAATGGGAGAAAAAATCTACAAATCATATATCTTTATATAGGATTAATATCCAAAATATATAAGGAACTCATACAACTCAATAGCAAAATAATCAAATAACCCACTTTAAAAAATGGGTAAAGGATCTCAACATTCTTTCAAACACCTACATATTGCCACCAGGTAAGTGAAAGATGCTCAACATCACTAATCAGGGAAATGCAAATCAAAACTAAAATAAGCTATCACCTCACATTTATTAGAATAGCCATTATCGAAAGAACAAGTGATAACAAGTGTTGGTGAGGATGTGGAGAAAAGGGAATCCTAGTTCTGCAGACGGAAATGTAAACTGGTACAGCCACGAAGTAAAACAGTAAAGAAGTTCCTCAAAAAATATAAAAATAGGACTACCATATAGGATCCAGCACTTACAATCCAAAGGAAATTTAATCATTTTCTCAAAGAGATATCTGCACCCCTATGTTCAATACATTATTCACAATAGCCAAGAAATGGAAGCAACCTAAGCATCCACTGATGAACAAAGAAGATGTGGTATACGTATAATGGATTATTTAGTCATACAAAAGAAGAGAATTCTGCCACTTGGCACACCAAGGATGGACCCTAAAGGCATTATGCTAAGTGAAATAAGTAAAACAAAAAGACTTACGATGTGGAATCTAAATAAGCAGAACTCAGAAAAAGGGGGTAGGCTGGTGGTCGCCAAGGACTGTCAAAGGGTCCAAACCTCTACATATAAGATGAATATAGGCTCCAGAAATCTATTGTACAGCATGGTGGCAGAATGAGGACCATGATTAAGAATGGGGCCCCTAGGGGTGCCTGGGTGGTCCAGTGGGTTAAAGCCCCTGCCTTCGGCTCAGCTCATGATCTCAGGGCCCTGGGATCCAGCTCTCTGCTCAGCAGGGAGCCTGCTTCCCCCACCACCGCCGCCGCCGCCCCGTCCTCCCTCACCTTCCTCTCTGCCTACTTGCAATCACTCGCACGTGCTCTGTCAAATAAATAAATAAAATCTTTAAAAAACAAAAAATAGGGCACCTGGCTGGCTCAAAAGAGATGCAACTCTTGATCCCAGGGTCATGAGTTCCAGCCCCAAAGCCCCACATTAGGTACAGAGATTACTAAAAAAAAATAAATACTGTATTATATACTTTATTTATGTGTGTGTATGTGTAAACAATACTGTATTATATACTTTATGTGTGTGTATGTGTATGCAAGTTATTACTAAGAGTAAATCTCAAATGTTCTCGCCACTAAAGCAAAAATAAATAATTATGTGAGGTGATAGATATTTTAAGTTAACCTTCTTGTGGTAATCATTTTGCAATACATGCATACTATCAAGTCATCACGTCATACACTTTAAACTTATACAATGTTGGGATGCCTGGGTGGCTCAGTGGGTTAAAGCCTCTGCCTTCGGCTCGGGCATGATCTCGGGGTCCTGGGATCAAGCCCCGCATCGGGCTCTCTGCTCAGCGGGGAGCCTGCTTCCCCCTCTCTCCCTGCCTGCCTCTGCCTGCTTGTGATCTCTCTCTCTGTGTAAAATAAATAAAATCTTTAAAAAAAAAAACTTATACAGTGTTATAGGTCAATTATACTTCAATAAAGTTGGGGAGAGAAAAGCAAATCAGCAGTTACAAGGATGGCAGGTTGGTAGAAATACTCAATTGTGGTGGTGCTTACATTTATCAAAATGAATGAAACCAGGTATTTAAAGCCAACAGTTTGTTGTATGAAAATTATATAACAGTAAAGTATATTTTAAAGTTCTTTTAAAAAAGATGACCAACTACTACAGACCTCATCTGAATTCTAATTCAAATTTTAAGATTTTTTTAAAAATTTTATTTATTTGACAGAGAGATCACAAGTAGGCAGAGAGGCAGGCAAGGGGATGGGGCGGGAAGCAGGCACCCTGCTGAGCAGAGAGCCCAAAGGCAGAGGCTTTAACCCACTGAGCTACCCAGGTGCCCCAAGATTTATTTATTTTAGAGAGAGAGCACCAGTGGGAGAACCAGAGGAAGAAAGACTCTCAACCAAATGCCACACTGAGCACAGAGACCAACTCAGGGCTCAGTCTCACAACCATGAGATCACGACCTAAGCCAAAAACTAGAGTCAGATGCTTAACCAACTGCATCACTCCAGAGCTCCTTTAATTTAAATTTTAAAGGGAATATTAAATAAAAACTTATAAACTTTAGAGTATGAGGGAAATTTGACTACTAAAGGTTTCATATTAAGAAAGTATTCTTGGGGACGCCTGGGTGGCTCAGTTGGTTAAGCAGCTGCCTTCGGCTCAGGTCATGATCCTGGGGTCCTGGGATCGAGTCCCGCATCGGGCTCCTTGCTCAGCGGGGAGCCTGCTTCTCCCTCTGCCTCTGCCTGCCACTCTGCCAGCTTGTGCTCTCTGACAAATAAATCAAAAAAAAAAAAAGAAAGTAAGTATTCTTGGGAGGGGGGCCTCTGGGTGGCTCAGTTGTTAAGCATCTGCCTTCGGCTCAGGTCCTGAACCCCACATCGGGCTCCCTGCTCAGCAGGAGGCCTGCTTGTTATCCCTCTCTCGCCATCTCTCTTATCAAATACATAAATAAAATCTTTAAAAAAAAAAAAAAAAAGTATTCTTGGGCAGCCTGGCTGGCT
Source organism: Nasua narica (assembly GCA_028533885.1). Classification (NCBI taxonomy): domain Eukaryota; kingdom Metazoa; phylum Chordata; class Mammalia; order Carnivora; family Procyonidae; genus Nasua; species Nasua narica. The sequence goes on from CM052811.1 coordinate 66,538,682, forward strand.
CAGTTGGTAGAGAATGCGACTCTTGATATCAGGGTCACGAATCTGAGCTTCAAGTTGGGGGCAGAGTTTACTTTAAAAGAAAAATAAAAAGAGTGCCAGGGTGGCACAGTCAGTTAAGCATCTGCCTTCAGCTCAGGTCCTGATCTCAGGGTCCTGAGATTGAACACCATGTCGGGCTCCCTGCTCAGTGGGTAATCTGCTTCTCCCTCTCCCTCTGCACCTCTGCTCAGCTGGTGCTCTCTTTCTGTCTCAAATAAATAAATAAAAAATAAAGTCCCACATCAGGTTCTCTGCTCTGCAGGGAGTCTGCTTCTCCCTCTGCCCCTCTCTACTCCCTTTCTGTCTCTCTCTCAAAAATAAATAAAATCTTGGGGCGCCTGGGTGGCTCGGTGGGTTGAAGCCTCTGCCTTCGGCTCTGGTCGTGGTCCCAGGATCCTGGGATCGAGCCCCGCATGGGGCTCTCTGCTCAGCGGGGAGTCTGCTTCCCCCAGCCTGCCTCTCTGCCTGCTTGTGATCTCTCTCTCAAATAAATAAAATCTTTAAAAATAAATAAATAAATAAATAAATAAATAGATTAATTTTAAAAATCTTAAGAAAAAAAAACAGAGGGAAAGAATAAGATAGAAAATCAGATAGTAGAGTCATGAGACCTGAACTTGACAATAGAAATAAATTCAAAGTATCAGGTGATAAGGAATTTCTGCTAATTCTGAAAACTATTTAAAAACAAACCAAAAGCTTTACAACTAAGATATATAGTAACTAGAATTAAGACCTCAATAGATGGCTTTAAAATTAGATTACATGCAGTTGTTTTTTTTAAAAAGATTTTATTTATTTGACAAGAGGAGCGAGATCACAAGTAGGCAGAGGCAGGCAGAGAGAGAGGGGGAAGCAGACTCCCTGCTAAGCAGAGAGGCTGATGCGGGGCTTGACCCCAGAACCCTGGGATCATGACCTGAGCTGAAGGCCAACACTTAACTGAGCCACCCAGGTGCCCCATTTCTCTTCATTTTAGAAGACAAGCAAATACTGGCAAAAATCACCTAAAGCAAAACTACACCAAAGGAAATCCTAAAAGAAAAATGATCCCAGATAAAAGCCCAAAGATGAAATAAAGAATGAAGAGCAGCAATAAGTATAAATCTGAGTATTAACTTTATAAATTAAATAAGATCTTAATTTTCAAAATCTAATTAAAACTACACTACAACTCTGAATAGAACTTTAGCCCAGAAACACTACAACAGCAGTATAAAAAAACAGGAGTGGAATAAATGAAATTAAAAGTATTCTATGGCCTTGCTACTCAAAGCAGTTCCAAGGACCAATAGCATCAGCATCATCTGGAAATTTGTTAGAATAAAGAATTTGAGGCAAAATTCCAGACCATTAGAGTTGGAATCTGAATTTTAAAGAAAATCTCCAGGTGATTCATATGTACATTAAATTTCCAGAGGCACCAAAGTCTGTCTGGAAAGTAGTACTAAAATAGATGGCAGTGTGAGAAATTCATATAATTAAGACAGGTTCTGGTAAAGAAGCAAATATGATAAAAAGAACAAGATGAAGGATTCAGTTTCACTTCTGTTGAAATGTGAGATAGGAAGATACTTAAATAGAAATGTCTCACACGAGGGGCCCCTGGGTGGCGCAGTTGGTTGAGCAACTGCCTTCAGCTCAGGTCATGATCCCGGAGTCCCGGGATCGAGTCCCACATCGGGCTCCCAGCTCCATGGGGAGTCCGCTTCTCACTCTGACCTTCTCCCTTCTCATGCTCTCTCTCACTCTCTCTCTTTCCTAATAAATAAATAAATAAAATCTTTAAAAAAAAAAA
>CM052811.1:66541018-66573500 GCA_028533885.1 Nasua narica
ACCTAGATGTCCATCAACAGATGAATGGATAAAGAAGATGTGGTGTATATATATACAATGGAATACTATGCAGCCATCAAGAGAAACGAAATCTTGCCATTTGCAATGATGTGGATGGAACTAGAGGGTATTATGCTAAGCGAAATAAATCAGTCAGAGAAAGACAATTATCACATGATCTCTCTGATATGAAGAATTTGAGAGGCAGGGTGGGGAGCGGGGGGTGGGGGAGAGAAATGAAACAAGATGGGATGGGGAAGGAGACAAACTGAGACTCCTAAACTCATGAAATAAACTGAGGGTGGCTGGGGGGGTAGAAAGGTAGGGATAGGGTGGCTGGGTTATGGACATTGGGGAAGGTATGTGTTATGGTAAGTGCTGTGAAATGTGTAAGCCTGATGATTCACAGACAAGTACCCTGGGGCAAATAATACATTATATGTTAATTTAAAAAATTTTAAAAATGAAAATAATTTTAATTTAAAAAAATAAAAAATAAAAAAAATAAAATAAATGTAAAGTGGTGGTAAAAATAGCATTAAAAAAAAAATCACCAAAGTAACAAATACTGATTTGAAAACAAACAAACCAGTATTGGTGAGGATGTGGAGAAACTGGAACCCTTACACACTGCCAAAGGGAATATAAAATGGTGTAGCACTTTGGACAACAATCTGGCAGCTTTTTAAAAAGTTAAGTGCAGTGATTAGCTGACCTAAATGATTCCACTCCTTGATACAGATCTAAGAAAAATGAAAACTTAAGTATACAGAAAAGCTTTCTACACAAATGTTCACAGAGGCATTACTCATATCAAAAAGAACCCAAATACTGATCAACTGATGAATGGATAAACAAAATACATTATAACCATACAATGGAGTATTATTCAGCCACAAAAAGGAATGAAGTACTGCTCCAGCATGGACGAATCTTAAGTGCTAAGTGAAAGAAGACAGTCATGAAAGACAATACAATTCCATTTATATGAAATGTTCAAAATAGGCAAATACGTAGAGAAAACAGACTGTTGCTTAAGGGTGGGAGGATGGAGGATTTTGAGTGACAGTTGAAGGGTAAGGAGATTCTTTTTGACGTAATGAAAGTATTCTAAAATTGACTGTGATGATGGTTGCCTAACTGTACATACAGTAAATTAATATGTACAGTTGGATGCCTGGGTGGCTCAGTCAGTTAAACGGCCAACCCTTAATTTCCGCTCAGGTCATGATCTCAGGGTTGTGAGATCTAGTCCTTATCAAGCACCACGCTCATGGGGCACCTGAGTGGCTCAGTGGGTTAAGCCTCTGTTTTCGGCTCAGGTCATGATCTCAGGGTCCTGGAATCGGGCCCTACATCGGTCTCTCTGCTTATCCGGAAGCCTGCTTGTCCCTCTCTGCCTGCCTCTTTGCCTACTTGTGATCTCTCTCTCTGTGTCAAATAAATAAAATCTTAAAAAAAGAAAAAAAAAGGCACCACGCTCAGTGGGGGAGTCTGCTGGAGATTGTCTCTCTCTCCCTCTGTCCCCACCGCATTTGCATTCACACTCCTGCTCTCATACTCTTTCTAAAATAAATAAACCTTTGGGGCGCCTGGGTGGCTCAGCGGGTTAAAGCCTCTGCCTTCGGCTCAGGTCATGATCTCGGGGTCCTGGGATCGAACCCCGCATCGGGCTCTCCGCTCAGCAGGAAGCCTGCTTCCCTCTCTCTGCCTGCCTCTCTGCCTACTTGTGATCTCTCTCCTTTCTCTCAAATAAATAAATAATCTTTAATAAATAAATAAAACAAAGGTGGCATTTCACATCACTGGGAAAAAGATGCTAAGACCAATGAGTAAGTTTGGAAAAGTCAGTATTAGATCCACTTCGTAACTTAGACCAAAATAAATTCTAGACAGATTAAAAATTTAACAAATTCATTAAAGCTAGAAAAAATCTAATCGGATATCTGATCTCAGAGTGAGAAAAGCCTAAATAACAGACCCCTCACTATTGTAATTCAGGAACCAAATATGTCCACACAAATAATGCAATAATTCTCAATATCCAAACCCTGTAGAAACCAAATAGTTTGAGACAGCAACTGTACCCTTTTTTCCCCTATATTTTTTTAAATATCTTATTTATTTTACAGAGAACGAGAGAGAGCACAGTAGGCAGACTGGCAGGCAGATGGAGAGAGAGAAGCAGGTTCCCCTCTGAGCAGGGAGCCCAATGTGGGACTTGATCCCAGAACCCTGGGATCATGACCTGAGCTGAAGGCAGATGCTTAACTGACTGAGCCACTGAGGTGCAGGTGCCCCTGGATTTTTTTTTTACATAGATACCACTGTATTTATGGTATACCACCATAAATACCACTGATGGGATATATATTAGTATAAATTTTCTAGGTTTTTAGCAATCAGAAGCCTTAAAATTTTTTACCTTTAGACCTAGAACATGATCCAGATTTCTATACTCAAAGACATTTTCATTGCTTTTTGGTTCTATGGGGAAAGGAGTTAACAGGAAAACACTAAGTATGTGTTATACTCAAAGACTAGAAGTAGGCTGCCATTAAATTTCATTCATAGACGTAAGGATATGAGAAAATGCCCATTTAAAAAAAGCAAATATTACATATGAACTCATTTTTATGTATTCATAGAAAATTAGCTGGAATGATCCATATACCAAAATTTTAACAAAGTAATTATGTTTTATTGCTGTTATCTCAGTATTTTTTTAAAAATTCCTACAATGATCATATATATCACAACCATAAGCACTAAGTAAATGAAACAGGGAAAACAATGGCCAATGTGAAAATTATAGAAATTTCTATATAAATTATAGAAAGACAGGAGGACACTGGTGACCTGTGACAATACAGTTTTTAGGCAAAAGCAGAAGCCAGATTTCAGAAATTTCAGAACGTAAGACACTGGAGAAAAAGAGACAGCTTAAAAGAGTAAGGTCCTTGAGGAATTTAAGAAAATAAACCAGAGACAATTCTTTGTGAAGTTTCGAGAAAGTCATATTATGTTTACATTCCTACAAAACTTTACTGAAATAACCATTTTTCCAAATCTAATCAGTTAGAAAAAAGTTGCTCAAAGATCAGCTAAAATTTTATCAAATTTCCATGAAGCCTAGTCCAATCTTACCTAAACCTAAACTCCTCCCACTGCGCTTCAGCTATTTTCTGTTCTTACGGAATTTACCATTTTCCCTCTCCCTCACCCTTTCTCTCTCCCTCCCCCACCCCACACACAGAGGAACAGTTTATCTTACACTGGCACTTTGTTAAGCGTTTGTATGTATTATCTTACTACCTTAATTACACTTGATAGAGATTTTGTGAGGATTAAGTATCATCTCATTTCCAAATAAGGAAGAAGGCACTAAGAGGTTAAGGAACTTAACCCAAGCCAGAGACCTAATAAACTGACAGGAATAGCATTTTAACTCAGGTCTATCAGATTCCAAACATCAATCTCTCAACTACCATCCTACTGCCTCATCTTTACTGGACTCCAATCTTCCTCTTAAGAGGAGATATACATCTAAATGTATTCCTATATCTACCACAGTGTCTAGCACAATGCTTTACACATGCTAAATGTTAATGTATTTTTTATATATTGAATATTTAAATAGAGAACGAAGATTTTAAAAAAAAAGAAGAAGAAGAAGGGATGCCTGAGTGGCTGAGTCCTTAAGCGTCTGCCTTTGGCTCAGATCATGATCCCAGGGTTCTGGGACCAAGCCCCACATTGGGCTCCCTGCTCAGCGAGAAGCCTGCTTCTCCCTCTCCCACTCCCCCTGCTTGTGTCCCTCTCTCGCTGTGTTTCTCTGTCAAATAAATAAATAAAATCTTTTAAAAAAAAAAAAGAAAAAAAGTGAAGGTAAGACACACAAAGTAATGTATTCAGTAAATAAAACATTAAGAAATAGTTTAGGGGCGCCTGGGTGGCTCAGTGGGTTAAGCCTCTGCCTTCAGCTCAGGTCATGATCTCAGGGTCCTGGGATCAAGCCCTGCATTGGGCTCTCTATTCAGCAGGGAGCCTGCTTCTCCCTCTCTCTCTGCCTGCTTGTGATCTCTCTTTGTGTGTGTCAAATAAATAAATAAAATCTTAAAAAAAAAAAAAAGAAATAGTTTAAAAAAAAAATGGTTTTCGGGGAGCCTGGGTGGCTCAGTGGGTTAAAGCCTCTGCCTTCCGCTCAGGTCATGATCTCAGGGTCCTGGGATCAAGCCCCACAGAGGGCTCTCTGCTCAGCAGGGAGTCTGCTTCCCCCTCTCTCTCTGCCTGCCTCTCTGCCTACCTGTGATCTCTCTGTCAAATAAATAAATAAAATCTTTAAAAAAAAAAAAAATGGTTTTCAACTGTCCAATTTGGGCCCAGCAAAAAGGCTCCCACAGAGTGGAGAGGAGGGCCATTCTGCTACCAACAAGATAGTAACTATCTAGAACATACCATCAACATAAGTGCATCCACAGCGTGAGCTTCAACAAGTATAACTCCTGGGCCCTTCATGAGATCCAGACATTTGCCATGGACATGAGAACTCTAGAGGTACATAGACACCAGGATAAAGAAAGCTTTCCAGGCCAAAATAATAAGGAATGTCCCATACCATATCCACGTGCAAATGTCCAGAAAACATGAAAATTCACCAAACTAAACACTGGTTACCTATGTACCTATCATCACTTTGAGAAATCTACAGACAGGTCAATGGGAATGACAACTAATCCCTGATTTCAAGTTATAAAACCACAAAAAATGTATTAACTTTTCAGTATAGTGTAATGTGATTGCTGCCCGGAAACAATCTCACCTTCTTCATGGCCACATGCCAAATTTCTTTTTGGGAAATATTTTTTAGCTCTGAGGTTTGGGTGGGATCACGTTTGGGAATGGGTTATGATTAGTTTAAGCCAACTAAAGTCCATCCACTCTGACCTCTACTTCAGGATTAAGTCCTATGACATGTAAGCCAATGATATATGAAATGCCATTTGCCATGGAGTTTTGGAAAAAAGTCTCCCTGTTTTTTTTTTTTATATAGGTTTTTTATATAGGTTTCCAAAGAGATCCTCTCCTTTCTTATGTACAGTATAAACATGATTTACAAATAGTGTGGTATAAAGATGGTGAAGTAGCTATTTCTGCTACCACGAGAAGGGCCAGACTGAGGTCGAACCAAGGGAGTACAGAGAACAAGCCAAAAATGAATGAAGTCTTGATAACGTTCTGAATCCACAGATTAAGAGTAGACCACACTCAAAGACAGCACAAACCTGAACTGCTTAGTTATAATTTGGGGGAAGAGGGGGTGCCGGAATCCTTGTCTCCACCAAAAGAGCTGTTCTTTTCTTTCTGGTCCTTGAACAGAGTCCTACCTGGCTCAAAAAGTAATTCCCCATCTCCCATTTTTAACACATGGGTATAAATATCAAGGGATATTCAGAAATTTAAAAACACACACCTTGACAAAACTAGGGTTTTTTTTTCTTTTTTCTTTTTTTTTTTTTTATCAGTGGAGTACCGTTTTATGAGTGGAGGTGGTAAGCAGAATGTCACAAAAGGACTGACAGTATGTAAAATATCCAAGTGAAGATTCAGAAAGCAGGAAAAACCACCACATCCAGCCTACCCTTGTCTTCCATTCCATTACCCACCTAGAGTGATCTTAAGATGAAAAGACATAAAACAAGTAAACAAAAAGTAAATACCTAACTCTAAACTGTGGTAAGTGCTATGAAGGATAAAAATCAGAACTACTTCAGGGGTACATGGCTGGCTCAGTCAGAGGAGCATGCAACTCTTGATCATGGGGTCATTAGTTTGAGCCCCGCGTTGGGTGCATACACTTAAAAAAAAAAAAAACTTATTAAAAAAAAAAAGAACCAGAAATACTTCAGATTGGATGTTCAAGAAAGGCCTCTTTGAAAAAGTAACATTTAGGTTGAGACTTGAAAGCATAGTAGGGTGATAAATTCCAGACATACATAAAGGCTCATCGTCGCTGCAAATAACATCTGTGAGAGAAGTAAAGCAACGAAATGAGGTTAGCAGTGGCTACATCACAAATTGTGGTAAACCATTTAACTCCCCTCATTCCCAGCAACTATTCCAAGCAGTTAAAGGCCCAATTCAATCTTCCATCTTCCTTGAAACCTTGCCTAATCCACTTAAACCAGAATTAATCTCTCCATAGTTCCTTTGTCAGTTTTTCATGAATTTTCCAACTCCCATAGTGAAGCCTCTCAAAAAAAAAAAAAAATGCAAGCAAGCTTATTGGTGAAAAGTACACTGAGCAGAAATAAGAACTAAATTCTAATCCTAGCTTTGCTACTTAATAGCTATATAGCCTTGGCCAAATCATTCCATTTCTCATGGGTTTTCTGAGGTTCAATGAACATATGTGAAATTACGCAATGTTCAAATACCTTCAGAAGTATATTATCAGTGTGTTGTACACAATTCAACACCATATTCTAACTGCACAAGCACTGAAATACCACCTCCTGTAATATGCACACAATACATGTAATACTTGAGTTTCAGGCTGTGTTGGCTTTTTGAGCACCCATGTAACATCATTAATGTTTTTCAAGGGTTTTTTTGTTTTCTTTTGTTTTTAAGATTTTATTCACTTGAGAGAGAAAGAGAGAGTATGAGCAAGGGGAGAGGCTGAGGGAGAAGGAGAAGCAGACTCCCCGCTGACCAGGGAGCCCAGCGCAGGGCTTGATCCCAGGATCAGGAGATCATGACCTGGGTCCAAGGCAGACACTTAACCATCTGAGCTACCCAGGTGTAAGCAGCTACACCCTGTTCTCCTCAAGAGAAACCTTATGTAGAACTCCAAACTGTAGAACAGATCAAAATGAGCTTTTCATTTTAAAAAAGAAGGGAAGAGGTTCTGAAGTCCCCTTCACTCCCTTCGAATAGGGACAATTCCATTCCAAGGAACAGTTTTTAAACTAGAGATCATTACTGAAAATCCTAAAAAGGGAAGAATTAAGGACAAGACTCTGTAGCTTGCCACCAGTCAAGTCCCTCTAGAATAACAATAACAAAAATACATTTTATCTTTTCCACCAGTACGGCATCAGATTCTATCATATTGATGTAATCAAAAAAGGTCATACCTATAGCAGCATTGCCATGTTTTATCATACTGGTTTCTAAAGCAAAGAAAAAAAAAAGACATTTGTTTAAGTTACTTAGTGCCGTGCCAATTTTTTTTATTTCACTCTCTACTAAGTGATACACAGTAGTGGAAAGTTTTTCTTGTATTTCCCAAAATAAGGGGGGAAAAATAACCTAAGACAATACTTGGCCAATTTCTGCTCCCCAGGAAACTTCACTAAAGCTTCACAATCACACACAACCATGGCTCTATCAACTTCCCTGGATGTAATACGCCCAGACCTCAAGATTTTAACTCTTAACACCACTAACAAAACTCTCATTATTTCTCACCAATCTAGAGATTAGATTCTTTCTTAAAATATGATTTATCCTACAGGTTTGGGGACTCCTCTTAGAAGGGAAAATAGAAACAAGGTACCATTAGAATAAAACTTTCTGCTGATCACCGGTATGCCACTCTACAAAATAGTGGGCCCACTATCCCCTTAACGATATTCTTTACTTTGAATAGAACTTCAAAATCCCTATCTATCTTAGAGATTTCTTTTTTTTTTTAAAGATTTTTTTATTTGTTTATTAGAGACAGAGACTGAGAATGAGAGGGGAGAAGGTCAGAGGGAGAAGCAGACTTCCCGCAGAGCCGGGAGTCTGATATGGGACTCGATCCTGGGACTCCAGGATCATGACCTGAGCCAAAGGCAGTCACTTAACCAACTGAGCCACCCAGGCGCCCTATCTTAGAGATTTCTTAAATCTAAATTTATTCTGAGCTTGTACTCTTATACTTCTACATTCATCATTAGTTACTGAGCCTTTCAGTAATCAGAATATGGTTCAGGGGCACCTGGGTGGCTCAGGGGATTAAAGCCTCTGCCTTTGGCTCAGGTCATAATCTCAGGGTCCTGGGATCGAGCCCCACATCGGGCTCTCTGCTCAGCAGGGAGCCTGCTTCCCCACCCCCCCTCTCTGCCTGCCTTTCTGCCTACTTGTGATCTCTCTGTGTCAAATAAATAAATAAAATCTTAAAAAATATATATATATATGGTTCATGAGTCTGGCAGCAAAATTACCCAGAATAAAAAGTACGTATTTTCCTATTTCATCTTATGGTAGTTTAGAACCAGCATTGTTAAATTGCTAATGCACATTGCTAGAATAGTCCCACACATCTAGGAGTCAGACACTTTAAGACTAGAAAGCCTATATACTGATGCTCTATTGTTAAGTTTTAGCACAAATGTCAAATTCCCTTCCAGACATGCTGTATGAGCTACTCAGTAATCTAACTTCACAGACCATATTCAAGATAATATTCAGACAATAACACAAAGACTTACAAAAACCCAAATGCCCATCAACAGAGGACTGGTTAAGTTACAGAAGGAAAAAAAAATGGAATACTACACTGAAGCCATTGAAAATTACAATGTAAGTGCATATGAACATAAAAAGATGCTTGTATCTTAATAAAAATGATATAGAAATATAAAATAACATGTAATTAGCTTTTGGGGCACCTGGGTGGCTCAGTCGGTTAAGCAACTGCTTTCAGCTCAGGTTATGATCCCAAGGTCCTGGGATCAAGCCCCACATCAGGCTCCCTGCTCAGCAGGAGAGTATGCTTCTCCTTCTCTCCCTGCCCCTCTCCCCACGTCGCTCATGCATGTGCACTCTCTCTCTCACTCTGCCAAGTAAAATCTTTAAAAAAAAAAAAAAGTGGAGTGCCTGGGAGGCTCAATGGGTTAGAAGCCTCTGCCTTCCGCTCAGGCCAGGATCTCAGGGTCCTGGGATCAAGCCCCACATTGGGCTCTCTGCTCAACAGCGAGTCTGCTTCCCCCTCTCTCTCTGCCTGCCTCTCTGTCTATTTGTGATCTCTCTTTGTCAAATAAATAAAATTTTTTTTAAAATGTAATTAGCCTTTTACATAAAACAGCGTGTATAAGGAAAGCTATATACAATGAAAGCAAGAACAACTTACGAAATATTTATCAGAACATGGACAATTTCTTTGGTAAGCAGAGTTTCAGATATTCCTAATTTTCTTTATTATTTTCTACATTATTTGATTTTTCAGGAAGTGGAGGGGAAGCAGGTTTCTTTTCCAGAAACAGCAAAGCTACTTGCATTCTGTTGAAAAAGAGTAAACCTCCAGGTAGAGTAATAATTAACAAAAGGAGTTAAGCTTTCTCCTGCCACCAAACACTACAAATGACACTTGTCCAACATGTTCCAGAAATTAATGCCAGATTATAACCAAGCACTCAATTTCTGGCTGAAGTGTGCTGTGGCTGATGATTTTTATCATATATATTGCTTTTTATTATCTTATTCATGAATCACAGGGTATACGCTCGAATACAAAAAAGCTGGTCAAGGCACATTACTTGAATCAAAACTCTTTTGCTTGAACATTAACTCAAATGGTATGTACAGGGGAGACAGCACCAAAGGAGCTCTAGCTTCAGTATTAGAAAACCACCATGGTAATATCTTCCATCTCTTTATGGAGCTTTTATGTCAACAGTTTCCACAAATTTGCCCCAATTCTCTTTTGCAAACAGCCACCCTCACTTCCTCAATGTTTTTGCTCCTTCCCATCAGCTTCCTAAAGCACTCACTCTAGTTCAGCAGCTCATAGCTACCTGGCTCTTTGATTCAAACATTCTGACAGGAGAAAAGATTGATCAAAAACAGCCCCACCAATCCATCAGGTCAGGAGTCTATCTGAAATCAAATCAGCAATGGCTAGAGAAGTAGGTTCTTCCAAGAGATATAAGCAACCTAAGGTTTCTAGAAGAGGTTATAGCCAGAAGAAAAACCAAGGGAAGTGCAAGAAGAGGCTTATACATCAACTGTCAGTTAACACATTTGGAGAATGTTTTTTTATTAACTTCTATGGAATTTGAGGGAAAAAAATCATTAAAAGGTGTAATCACAGTAAGGGGCAAAAAGTCCAATTGTTTTCCTGGTATATAAAGTCCTAAATAAAAGTAATTTACTCAAAGTTCATGTCATAGACACAAAGCTCACCACTATGTAGAAAGAATTCATTTTTGCCATTCTGCAACGCACACTAATTTAGAATATAGGGTGGGTATTTTTTATAAGCATATGCCTAGTAATTCAGGAATAAGGTAATAAAAAGCAGTATATATGGAGTGCCTGGGTGGCTCAGTGGGTTAAGGCCTCTGCCTTCAGCTCAGGTCATGATCTCGGGGTTCTGGGATCAAGCCCTACATTGGGCACTCTGCTCAGCAGGGAGCCTGCTTCCCCCTCAGTCTCTCTCTGTCTGCCTCTCTGCCTACTTATGATCTCTCTCTAATAAAATAAAATAGTTTTTTAAAAAAAAAGCAGTATATAAGATACCTATAGCATACTTCAGCCAGAAACTGATTATCTAAATCACTACTCATTAGGGGCACCTGGCTGGCTCAGTCAGTGGAGCATGTAACTCTTGATCTTGGTATTTTGAGTTCAAGCCCCACACTAAGTGTAGAGCTTACTTTAAAAAATATAAGTCATGACTGACTATAGGCCCAAGAATACTGATATAACTAGGCAATCACATCCTTCTACAAAAAAAATCTTCCATTAACTAAAATGTTTACCTATGCTCTACAAGGCACTATTAAAGACTGGGAAAAGAAGAAAACATGGTCCCTGACGCTAAGGAATTCATCATCCAGCAAGGAAAGCTAATGTTAATTAAAAAGCAGGGTTAAGTGGGTTAAAGCCTCTGCCTTCGGCTCAGGTCATGATCTCAGGGTCCTGAGATCGAGCCCCGAATCAGGCTCTCTGCTCAGTGGGGAGCCTATTTCTCCCTCTTCTCTGCCTGCCTCTCTGCCTACTTGTGGTCTCTCTCTCTGTGTCAAATAAGTAAAATCTTTAAAAATATATATGATAATCATATACTGTGTTTTAGACACGCAACTCTGCAGAAGCTGCACAATATAAAACATTTTAGAAGACCTATAGTTAAAAACACCCAAATGAAAAAGAAAAAAAAAAAACAGGAAAGGGGCTCAGTAAGCAGAGCACCCAACTCTTGATCTCAGGGTCGTGAATTTGAGCCCCACAATGGGTACCAAGAGACCACATAAAAAAAAGGGGGAGAGGGGCAGGAAAAAAACGTATCCAGTGAATATGACCAAGGGTTGCTACAGTTAATAAATGAGCAAGGTAATTACACAAAACATTAAAACCTGTCTAGCTCCCCTGAGATATATGTATATCTCATTCTTAGAAATGTAAATGTGTACCAAAAATATTTCAAAGCATCAACAGGAATCATCACTGGATGATTAGATTTACAATTTTTAGTATCTCTATAATGAGAATATGCAATCTATATAATTAAGAAAAAAATAAAGTAAAAAAGAGAAAGGCAGCTCAACCCCTTTAGCTAGGGTCTGTCACACCTTGGTCAAGCCACTATTGGAAAGTTTCTGACTTTCTCTTTCTGAAAATGTAAAAATTATTATTAATACACACTATCTACACATAGGAAATAGTTTTACATCAGATATATAGATGTTTACATCAGATATTTACATCAGATATATAGATACTATCATTAAGCATATAAGAAATGTTACCATGTTTCATGAATACAGTGCTAAAACTTATTAACAGTTATCACTGACAATGCCATAAAGCACTACGGTCACAAAGCTATACTATAAAAATATACTAACTGAAATCAAGCTTACTACTTCAAATATTAATTGAACTTAACTATATCACCAAGTAAAAAATTCATAATTTGTGACTTTGTGTTGTAAAATCATATTTCCAATTTTAGGAATCACTTCAAATTCTAGAATCATAGGTCAAGCAAAAAATACTGTTACTAGTGATTTAATTAATTGGTGCCTATACACATATAATATCAAAGAAACCTCTAGAAATGCATGGCTTATTAAAGGGGGATTCGTTGCTAACTATATGTAGATTCCATTCAGCTACTTAAAGTCCACTGCTTTTATTAATTATTTTTAAGATTTAATTATTTGACAGAGAGAAAGAGATCACAAGCAGGCAGACAGGCAGGCAGAGGGAGAGGGGGGAAGCATGCTCCCTGCTGAGCAGAGAGCCCAATGTGGAGCTTGATCCCAGGACCCTGAGATCATGACTGGACACGATGACATCGGGCTAGATCCCAGGACCCTGAGATCATGACTGGAGCCGAAAGCAGAGGCTTCCCCCAGTGAGCCACCCAGGAGCCCCAGGGACCACTGCATTTAAATTCCTACTAAATTACAATGGCATTAAGCCTGAAATTGTGAAAATATGTAAAAATATACTATTTTATTCTGTCAATTAAAAAGTATACTCACAATAATGTCTTCCATTCAAACAGATTATCATAAAGTTGACACAGCATAGCATAACTAGTAAAAGCATGGCCTTTTTAGCCTGACCTGAGATTAAGTCCTGTTCAAATCCTGGCCCTACCAAATATAGTCATGTGACTCTAAGCAAGTTATATAAACCCTAAATCTTGGTTCTCCTATCTGAAAAGGTTGATAGAGTACCCACCTCAAAGAGTTGATAAATACTCAATACATACTGCTCAATAAAGTCTTCTCCTTTAAAAAATTATGCAAACAATTATTCTGCAAATACTGTTATCACAGTATACTGAGTTCGAGCTTAGACAGGACTAATTAAACAAGTGACAGGTGACCTTGATCTAGCAAACCACTTAGCCTCTCTGAGATTTAATTTCTTTACCTCTAACACTTAGATATCAATACTTGCTCCTGCCCATCTTCAAGGATAATGAGGAGAGACAAATAAATTGTCTACTTTGTTTAAATGTTACATTTGGTAAGCTGTAATTCACTAAACACACCCATAGAACAAAATCTACATTTAAAGCCATTTTCAATCTCTCAGAGAAACTTACTTTACCGAGGCAATAATGACCTCAATTTACTACTGAGAAAGCTACGGTGATTTCCCAAAGCATAACTTCAGGCTTCCAAACTCTTCTCATCAATACCTAGAAATGCTCTGGACTTAGTAAACTAGTTCACAAAAATAGCTAGAAAAGCTGCAAATACACAAATTCAACAGAATAAACACAGGAATATAAACTTAAAATTATTTCCTAAACTGAATGCAAACCCACAAACTGTTAGTAGCCAAATTAACTCAATACATTCCTAAACTGAATGCAAACCTACAGATAGTAAACAAATTAACTCAATACATTCCAAGCTTTCAAAATGTCCTTATTAAAAATAAAGCAGCGAAAGGAAAACTTAAATGTTAGTATTGTTTGAAGTGGTTATCCTAACACTAAAGCCAAACATTATTTTGATATACAAGTTTTAGTGTATCTGTCAAGACTATTTATAAAGGGATGTGGGGGTCATTATGGGGTTCTTAGCCTGGTTCCTTGGACAGGCTTCAGTGCATCCTTAAACTGCAGGCAACAGTGTGCTTTTATACCTGTATGTTTCCATGATGAGAGTTCACAGCTTCAAATTCTCAGCAGGACTAAAGTTATATACAGTAATATTAATTCTCTCATCAAAAACTGATGACAAGGGGCGCCTGGGTGGCTCAGTGGGTTAAAGCCTCTGCCTTCAGCTCAGGTCATGATCTCAGGGTCCTGGGACCGAGCCCCACATCAGGCTCTCTGCTCATCGGGGAGCCGGCTTCCCCCTCCCTCTCTCTCCCTCCTCTCTGCCTACTTGTGATCTCTCTCCTCTCTGTCAAATAAATAAAATCTTAAAAAAAAAAAATTGATGACAAAAGCAGGCTATTTACAATCTTCTGCTACCAACTTTTATTTTAACTAAATTATGGTCTGCCAGATTTTTCAATAAATATTTGAAGTCCCTATCATTATCAAACCCTCTGTGCATATCAGATATAAAGCAGTACCATCTGCAGTATGTCTACCCTTTCATTTAAAGCACAAAATTTTTACATTACACTGGTGTGTCTAGGCAGACTTCTTTTCAGTTTCACCAGTGTTGGTAAATTTGACAAAAAATAGGTTTTTGGTTTGTGTTTTTTTTTTTCCTTCTCTTGGTTTAACTCTTATGGCGAGTTATACTGAGAGATGAGTTCTGAGCACAGTATTTGGGGACTTTAACTTTGATTGCATAATCAAGGATGAGATGATGCTCATCTTTGCACAACCTCTGGGGGAATAAAAGTATAGACTTAATGGTTATTGTGAGCAAGATTTTTTTTTTAATTTTATTTACTTATTTGTCAGAGAGAGAGAGAGAGAGAGCGAGCACAAGCAGGCAGAGAGGCAGAGGAGAAGCAGGCTCCCTGCTGAGCAAGGAGCCCGATGTGGGACTCGATCCCAGGACTCTGGGATCATGACCTCACCCAAAGGCAACAGCTTAACCAACTGAGCCACCCAGGCGTCCCTGTGAGCAAGATTTTTAAAAAGACCCATAACCCACTTCAATTCAACAGGTTTTATCAAGTTCCAACCATCATGATTCTACCCAGTCACGGATAAATGTTACTATAATGAGATAAAGTAAGACCTTCTGTTCTCTAGAGACTTAAGCTCTTATGTCTGGGATACAAGAACCACAGGGAAAAAAAATGAAAATTTTACAACTACAGGAGGGGAACAAAATCAACTTGTAATAGTTTGGTATAACCTACCAATAAAATTGCTGAAGTAATTTAAAAAAAAAAAGGGAAGCATCCTTGTGAGATTAGTGTTTAGGAGGCAAATTTTTAAACTGAGCTTTAAAGGAAATATTAAGAAATTGTCCTAAGTATTTTTTTTGAGACCACTGGCTTATACACAAATAGAAAATCCTTCTTATTTGTTCATTAAGGCAAGTTTCTTAGAGGGTCTGCATGGCCACATTTTGTGAACCTGGTTCCAATAATTGTATATAATTAAAGGTAATAAAAGCTAAATTGTACTTCAAGATTATCTACATTTCTAAGTTTCCATAAATCCACTGCATTTTTGAGTGCTTCTAAACAAAGTTCTAGGGGTTTCCCAAATAATTCAATAGAAACTTTCATCCTGTCTCTTTTCAAGAGATAATAAAGATTAACAAACTTTAGTTTCTTTAAATACTATGTTTAAAGGTAGTTTCCCTAGTTGAGTTTGAAATAACTTAAAACTCCAAAAAATATCAAAAGCAGTTTTTTCTTATATTAGGGAGCAAAGATACGCTTTTCCCAATTTAATAAAACCATAATCACACAACTTACATCTGATATAAAACATTTTACTAAAATAAGCACCAAGAACTTCACCTACATAATCACCATATCAAAAACCACCTGCACCAAAAGTATCTCAAGATAAATACAAATAACCTTAAAATTCTAGGAAATTTTAGAATAACACAAATATTGGAAAGTCCAGTCTGAATATGTGCAAAACCTGCTTCCACCTGTCAGAAAGTAAACACACAGCTCAGAGTAAACCAGAACCACTCCACTTTTATTATTGCCTTGGGTAACTGAATTAAAATTCAAGCACGTAAATAATCAGGTAAAATTCAAACACAAACAAGATGATACATTTTGTAAATCCGTTGTCTTAAAGGATATTAGAAAAGAGGTAGTTTGGAAGTTTCTGGAAGTATCAGAACATAAATCCAAAACCCACATAAGCAGTTCGTAAACGAGCATTTTCTCAACAATCAAGTTTTTGTAAATTAATCTTTTATCTAGTACACCTCAACTAACTAGGCCTTTGAGCCCAGAAGTAGTGAACTTGCAATATAGCTTGTTTCTCCAGGCTCAAATACTATCTTACAAGAGTCGGAAATAAAAGAACCTGGCAATATATACATATTTATATATATATATACACACACACACACATAACTTATATGTGTGTGTGTGTGTGTGTATCAGTACGCTCTTTAATAATCAAAAGTATAAGGAATAAGGCCTTTCATTCAGGAGACAGGCCATGACTATCCCGGGATGGTATCTGTAGTACACTGCTCTCCTTAATAAAATTTACCATTAAAACGACGAATGGTACGCTAAGAAGAAACATCATTAATTTAAGGAAAAAAAAAGGTATGATGATTCCAATCATGACTATCACAGTTCATTTTCAGCTATTTCAGGGCTGGCAGAAAGGCTTAATACACCCACACACCCCCAAGGGAGGGGAAAACCAGCAACCTCCTCCCAGGGAGTTTAATGAAAACTAGCAGGTAAAAGAGGCCTCCTTAGCACGCTAAAATCAAAGAAGGCGGCTGGAGGGCCGAAGGGTTCGGACTGCGGAGGAACGCTTCGTCCTCGGACCCCACCTCCCTTCACCTTCCCGGCAGGACCAAGGAGGCGAAGGAGACGAAGGCTCATTAGTGCCTTCGTTAATTGACACCTGTAATGAGGAAACTTTCCGAGAGGTAAGACCGCCCAGGCGCGGCCTGGCCGGAGCTGCGGAGCGGCCCCCTCTCGGGCGCCCAGGTAACCGGGCCGGGCTGGGCCCGAGGCGCCGCGGCGGTCGCGCCACCGCGCACCTTCCCGGGGCGCTAGGCCCGCAGGCCGCCCGGCTCGGCCGTCGCCTCCCGCAGGCCGCGGGGAGCTGCGCGGCGCCCCCAAACCGTGCCCCCCCCACAGGCCGCCGCCGTGGCTACTTACTTTCATTTAACACCTCCACCAGGTCTGCGCAGTTCTCGCACATCGTTCGGCCGCCGCCCCCCCCCTCCCCCGCTTCGGATCGCACTGACTGATCCCGACCGGCGGGGGGGAGGGGAGAGAGGCGGAGGAGGGGGCCGGCCGGCCGGTGGGGCGGGGAGGCGACGAGGGCGGGCGGCGGCGGGGACGGGGCGGAGAGCAGGAGTATGGGGGAGGGGGCCGGCGGTCCCCGGAGCGGGCGGGGGAGAGGAGGGGGGCGAGGGGAGGTGCGCAGGCCGGAGGGGCGCGGAGGCGCCGGCGGCGGGGAAGGGGGGGGAAGGACGGGGGGAGGGGAGAGGGAGGGAGGGGGCGGGTGGGGAAAGAAGCAGCAGAGTCACTTCACCGACCAGACGCCGCGGCCACCGCTGACGCCGCCGCCATTTTAATAGAGCGTTCGGGCTGCGCTCGGCTCTTTCCGCCCGAGCGAAGGAGCCGACGAGAAACGCCTCGCGCTCTCATTCCTCCGCCTCCCTCCCTCTCTTCGCCTCCCGCCCTCCCTCCTCTCCCTCCGCACACACGCCGCACGCTCCACACTCGGCCGCGGCCGGCTAGTCGCCCTCCCTTTCCTCTTCCGTCCGGCCTCCCCGCCCTCGGTCCACCCCCTCGGCGCGTTCGCCCACCCCGCCCAGCCCGGATCTCTGTCAGCGGCCGGAAGGGAAACACGAAGCCAGCGCGGCTGCGGGGGGAGTCCGGGAGAGTAGGAGAAGATGGCGGAGACACCGAGCGGCCCGCGGTTGCGCGGCATCGCCCACGGCGGCCCACTCCGCGGGCTACGAGATCTAGCTAGTGCCGGGTCACTCGCGCCGCCCTGTTCTCCGCCTTTGTGCTTCTCCATTTTTCCTGCGGGCCCCCGAAGAGGAATTGGCGGCGATTTCTCCCTCCCCGCTCTCGGGTTTTAGGGGTGGGGAGGCGGGGGTTCACAGGGGAGCCGGGCCGGAGCGACGCTGCAGCCCAAGTTGGGGCACACGGCCCTCTCCCCGCGGGGCTTTGTGAGAATGGAACAGCCCAGGGGCGGTGTAACCTGCATCCGTGTTGATCGCTACCCTCGGCTCTCTAAGACTCATCCGTCCTCGAGCAGTATTCACCTTGATGTGACTAGAAATGGCGGAGTGAAGAGCGTTCACATGGCATCTCCTCCCATTTACGCGCGAGGGCCCTGCACCAATTGCCCGTCTACGGCTCTTCACCTGAAATAGCATATTACGCTTCTCAGCAGAGAACAGATCGCCAGGGATTAAGATAGGGACAAAATAAAGAACAGGTGAAGAAAAGGGGGCTCTCAGCTCAAGTTGGTTAACAGCTAGTTAACATTAGGAAAATGTTTCCTCATACCCTCACTGATTTCTGTATCCAGTACGTCTTATAAAGATGTGACTGAATAGTCCAAAAGGGAGTGAACGTAATCTTAGAGCTATAACCGAAGCTGCTATTCAGATCTTGTAGTAATCGTTTTATAGGTTTTATCGAGGTTATGTCCCACCGTCTTCCCATGCTAGGAACACCTTGCCCGTACTCCTTGCCTTTCTGCTGCTCGAACTTGATGGTGTAAAGTTTCTGCCCACCTGTTCTCCAGTGCTCCATATGAGCAGGTGATCCCCTTCGGAGCTGTAGAGAGAATTCTGCCATCATCTTCCTTTCTCATATTTACGATAAAACTTGAGTTTCTGCAGACTTGACTTTAATCCTTGACCATCCAGCATCCGTTCCCACCCACCCACCCCTCTTACCTGCCAACAGGGACGCTTGCCAAACCCAATTTTTGTTTTGTTTTTCAGGTGGCAGCTAGAGACTTTGAACTCCGGAAGGAAAGCCCCAAGGAATATTTGTTACTGGTTTAAAACAGTGATGGTAGGGCTGAACCAGTGTTTGAGTCCTTGCCAGTGAAATGTGAGCAGAAATCTGCAGAGTGGATCTGTTGGAAAGAAGTGCTCATTACTAATAAAAAAAAGAGACAAATTCAGTAGTCATTACCCATATCCCTTTCTGTCTGAAACATGGTCTTGATTTACAAAGTAATACAGCACCTGTTGTCTAGTTTTTGTTTTTTATAATGAAACCACAAACAGGATAAAAGTGAACTATAAAGTTGATAATGCAGAAAAATAAGGTGTGGGTCTCTGATACATCCTAGAGCAGCAGTTCCCCCCGCCCCCCAGTATGTCTGTCCCATTTTCTTTAAGCCACTCTTAGGTGTCCATTACTTATGGCCAAACACGATCCTGACACAGAAAATGAGGACGACAACCATTCCCATACATGTGGAATACTTCTAGGATGTATTGAAGACACAATCTGATCTTCAAAGAAATTGTTTTAAATAATTGCTTCGTAGGTTTTTTTTGTTTCCTTTACAAAGTTATGTTAGGTGATACTTGATTTAAAATTCTTTGAGGAGCACCTGGGTGGCACAGTCACTTGGCATCTGACTCTTGGTTTCAGCTAGGCTCAGGATCTCAGGATTGTGAGATGGAGATGGAGCCCTGCATCAGGCTCTGTGCTTAGTGTGGAGTCTGTGAGACTCTCTCTCTCAAACAAATTTTTTAAAAGAATAAAATAAAATGCTTTGAGAATCTAGAGTATCATTTTCATAAATGATCATTGCTCTTCAGTCAGCACTTCAGAACTCAACAAATTTCCTGTAAAGGGCCAGAAAGTAAATATTTTAGGCTTTATAGGCACCCCAGCTTTCTATCATTACTCAACTCTATTAAAAACAACCATAGAGGGCGTCTGGGTGGCTCAGTGGGTTAAGGCCTCTGCCTTCAGCTCAGGTCATGATCTCAGGGTCCTGGGATCGAGCCCCACATTGGCTCTATGCTCAGCAGGAAGCGTGCTTCTCTGCTAACTTGTGATCTCTTTCTCTCTGTCAAATAAAATCTTTAAAAAAAAAAAAGCAACCATAGAGGGGCTCATGGGTGGCTCAGTTAAGTGTCTGCCAGTTGCTCATGTCATAATCCCAGGGTCCTAGCATCAAGCCCCATGTTAGGCTCAAGTAGGGAACCTGCTTCTCCCTCTCCTGGCTCCTTAGCTCATGCTCTCTCTCGCTATCTCTCTCTCAAAATCTTTAAAAAAGGGGGTGGGGTGCTCCTGGGTGGCTCAATCGGTTAAGCATCTGCCTTTGGCTCAGGTGATGATATCAGGGTCCTGGGACCAAGCCCCACTTCAGGCTCTCTGCTTGGTGGGCAGTCTGTTCCCACTCACTCTCCCTCTGTGCTCTCTCCCTCCCCCAAATAAAATCTTTAAAAAAAAAAAGGGGGGAGGAGGAGGGCAGCACCTGTGTGGCTCAATCAGGTGAGTGTGGACTCTTGATTTCCAATCAGGTCTTGATCTCAGGGGTGTGGGAGGGAGCCCAAGGTCAGGCTCCACGCTCAGTAGGGAGTCTGCTTGAGATTCTCTCCCTCTGCCCCTCCCCGTCACCAGGTGTGTTCTCTCCTTCTGTCTTTAATAAATAAATAGTGTGATGAAGCAGAATCTCTGCTAAGATATGCCTAGATTCTTCTAAATCTGAATTTTCCGACCAGTAATCAACAATCACTATACACCTTCAGTAGCTAAAAGATTGTTTTCAATACTTTGTATACATGTCACCATCTAGTGGTAGAATCATGCTTTGAGTAAAATTACACAATCTACTATGAAATTTTAATTCTTGGATTTGTAATACATATGTCATATTCCTAGCTGTTTACCTGAAAACCAGTCTCAAGTAAACAACTATGGAAAACTAATACTGCCAGTGAAATTATTTGCCCTTAGCATTCTGGTTGTTATTATTGAACATAGGGTTTTTTCTTGAGTTTGGACTTAAAGCCTTAATAGTTACTATCAGAGGCCAGAATTATTGCAGAATTTACCCTTGTCCCTTACACTCATGCTTGTTACTGTTTTGTGGAACTTAGGGCCCTTATTAGAAGGAAAGTATGCTATTTTCCTTCCTCAGCGCCCAACCCAATTCTTTATATATAAGCTCAGCAAACTGCTGTTTGGTTCTTGCAAGAGTGATTATTTTTGTAAATAAATTGGATTATATCACTTTCCTGCCTAAAACCCTTGAGTATTTCCTGTTGTGTTTACATATTTATTTAAGGTATCTCTACACCCAGTGTGGGGCTCAAACTCAAAATCCTGAGATCAGGAGTCCCATGCTCTTCCTATGGAGCCAGCCAGACACCCTCTTCCTGTTGCATTTAGAATAAACTCTACTTGGGGTGGGGGGTGCCTGAGTGGTTCAGATGGTTAAGTGTCTGCCTTCAGCTCAGGTCATGATCCCAGAGTCCTGGGATCAAGCCCTGCATCAGGCTTCCTGTTCAGCAGGGAGCCTGCTTCTCCCTCTCCCTCTGCCTGCTGCTCCCCCTGTTTGTGTGCTCACATGCTCGCTCTTTCTCCCTATCAAAATAAATAAAACCTTAGGGGTGGCTCAGTGGGTTAAAGCCTCTGCCTTTGGCTCGGGTCGTGGTCTCAGGGTCCTGGGATCGAGCCCCGCATCGGGCTCTCTGCTCAGCGGTGAGCCTGCTTCCCTCACTCTCTCTGCCTACTTGTGATCTCTCTGTGTCAAATAAATAAAATCTTAAAAAAAAATTTTTTTTTTTAAAAAGAATGGCCTAAACCATAGTACTTATTTTTCTTTTGTAACAGGCAATAGACAGTCCAGTCCAGGGTTGGTACAGTGGCTCAAAGATATGGACCCAAGTTCTTTGTTCCTTTCCATTTCACCTTCTAAATATTGGCTTGTCACCTCCTAGTTGTAAGCTAGCTACTACAGCACAAACTGTCTGCTTTAAAGACAGAAGGAGGAAAGGTGATGATGGCCTGTCTTGATTTCAATTCCCTACAAAGAGGTTCTGAGACAAGGATACAAGTAGAAATAGTTTTATTTTGATATGACCTCAAGAAACACTGGTAGGGGGCGCCTGGGTGGCGCAGTTGGTTAGGCAACTGCCTTCGGCTCAGGTCATGATCCCGGAGTCCCAGGATCGAGTCCCACATCGGGCTCCTGGCTCCATGGGGAGTCAGCTTCTCACTCTGACCTTCTCCCTTCTCATGCTCTCTCTCACTCTCTCTCTTTCCTAATAAATTAAAAAAAAAAAAAGAAAGAAACACTGGTAGGATAGTGGAGAAGTGAGATAGGAAATGGGAGCATAGGTATCCAATAAAAGATCCATTATCAAACCCTTTAATCCTAAGAGTAACTAGAGCCTAATCCCCCCAGTAAATCCTACAAACCAATAGAAAACATGTGCCTTAAAATCATCCTACCCAGGGGCCCCTGGGTGCCGCAGTTGGTTGAGCGACTGCCTTCGGCTCAGGTCATGATCCCAGAGTCCCGGGATCGAGTCCCACATCGGGCTCCCGGCTCCATGGGGAGTCCGCTTCTCACTCTGACCTGCTCTCTCTCACTCTCTCTCTTTCCTAATGGATAAATAAATAAAATCTTTAAAAAAAAAATCATCCTACCCAAAAATCAAACAAACTCATCTTACCCAAGGAACAAGGAAGGCTAGATATTTACATCTACTCTCCTTAGTCATTGACTGTTGCTAGGGGAGAGGTTGTGGGCAGCAAAGGAGGCTTCTCCTTGCTCAGGTAGCTGAAGAAAACCCTCAGGCACAAAAACGTAGGTACCCGCAGTTGAAAGGCCACTGTACACTGGTGACGAGAGCTAAGGGATATGTGACAGCATCTGGTACACCCCCTTTCCCTCTTCTCTGTTTGGCTTGAAAATAATTGTGATAACATGGAAAAGCAGCAACCATCCTGAAACAATAAACCTGTAGGCAAAAAGCAAAAGCCAAGGCATGGAAGATGGCAGAATGGAAAAAGAAAAGGCCTGAGTCCCTGGTTGCATTGTTGATCAGCTGAATCAGTGTTAGCAACTGTAGCAACTACCTACTTGTTGCTACATAAGATGTTTGGTTATCTAACAAATACAAAACCCTAAAGCCACTATTAGAGTATCTGTAGCCCAATGCAGTCATAAAAAATAGTGTGGTAGTTAGAATAATGCCCCTAGCCCTCAAAGATGTCTATATCCCAATCCCCAAAATTTGTGATTATGGTACCTTACATGGCAAAAGGGACTTCCCAGATAAGGACCTTGAGACAGGGAGATTATTTTCTATTCATGTGGGCTTAATTTATTACATGATTCTTTAAAGTGAGAGAACTATTCCCAGCTTTGTGCAAAAGGAGCTGTAACTATGCAAGAATGGATGGATAAATGCAACATTCCTGGCTTTGAAGATAAGGAAGTGGGCCATGAGCCAAGAAATGTGGGTGGCCTCCAGAAGCTGGAAAAGACAAGGAAACAGATTCTCCACTTCAGCCTCCAGAAAGAGTCCCAGCCAGCCCTGTTGACACCTTGATAGAGAGGTGAGACCCATGAGACCCATGTTGGACTACTCACAAGACTGTAAAATGATGTTTGTTAAAACAAATATAGTTTTAAGCCACTATATTTGTGGTAATTGGTTTCAGCAGCAATAGAAAAGTAATAGAAGTTGCATGCAGATAAAGAGAACAGGATAGGTAAAACCCGTGAGACAAAATTCCTTGCCTGTTTGTAGGAATAGGAATAAAGCCAGTATGACCAGAACATAGTTGGGAGAGAAGGCCCATGCCAGACTTAACAGAGCACTGCAAACTTTGTTAAGATTTTCACCTAGATACTAAAAGCAATAGAAAGCTTTTAAGTATACAAGCAACACAATCAGGTTTTTATTTTAAAATAATCAGACTAGGGGCGCCTGGGTGGCTCAGTCGTTAAGCCTCTGCCTTCAACTCAGGTCGTGATCCCAGGGTCGTGAATCGAGCCCCGCATCAGGCTCCCTGCTCCGAGGGGAGCCTGCTTCTCCCTCTGCCACTCCCCCTTGCTCCCCTTGCTTGTGTTCCCTCTCTTGCTGTGTCTCTGTTATATAAATAAATAAAATCTTTAAAAAAAACAAAAACAAAAACTGAGAACTTTGTAAGTGTATCTAATTATTGATGAATATGTTGAGGACCATTATTTTTTCTTTTAAAGATTTTATTTATTTATTTCAGTGACAGAGAGAGCATGAGTGGTGGGGGAGGGGCAGAGGGAGAGGGACAAGCTGACTCCCCACTGAGCAGGGAGAGCCCAAGGCAGGGCTCCATCCCAAGACCTGAAGATCATGATCAGAGTTGAAGTCGGATGCCTAACCAATTGAGCCACCCAGGTGCCCTGAGGGCCATTTTTGACAGTTGTTGAATTACTTACCACAGCCCAAGTGAACAGCAGAGCACATTTGTGACTTGAACTTTACCACAAATTAACATTCACTCTGGAAGTTGCTTATGGTCATCCTTTTCCCTCTCCTTCCTTCTCTCTTCATTCCTGCACCTTTTGTCTTAATTTTTTTATTTCCTCTGATTCTGTTAGGAGCTTAATTTAAATTCCTTCAAGCTACTGCTTTCATTAGAATTAAAGTCTAAAAATATTTCTGAAATGCTATCACTGATCTGTGTCTGTTGTGTGGGGTTGGGTGGATGAACTGAAGCAAAGGAGGCAGGGAATCTTAGTCCATGAACTCAACAAGAAAACACTTCTGAAGGTTTCTTTTTCTTCTCTTTAGTATAAGGGGCCAAGGCAAGTTAAATAGGAAGCATGACTCTAGGACAATTATAACAAAAAATTCATATAAAGATCCACATAAAGGTAGACTTTACATCAAGGGAGCTTCTTTTTATTTATTTTTTTAAGATTTTTTTTTTTTAAGATTTTTTTTTTACTTTTAAGTAATCTCTATACCCAAGGTGGGGCTCAAATCCACAGCCCTGAGATCAAGAGTCACATGCTCTACCCACTGAGTCAGTTAGGCCCCCCCCAGGATGCTTCTTGGTCATATTAAATTGTCATAGGCAAATTTTCCCACTACAAATTTGCCTGTATTGACCAGGGCATAATAAATACTAAGATGAAAAATAGAGCATAACAGTAACATGTACACAGGAATAGAAAAAACGAAGCTATGAAGTAGAAAATCTTGAAACAGAATATGAATGCAAGACTTTATTAGAAGATGGGGGTGCCTGGGTGGCTCAGTGGGTTGAAGTCTCTGCCTTCAGCTTGGGTCGTGGTCTCGGGGTCCTGGGATCCAGCCCCGCATGGGGCTCTCTGCTCGGCGGGGAGCCTGCTTCCCTCTCTCTCTCTCTCTCTGCCTGCCTCTCTGCCTACTTGTGATCTCTCTCTCTCTCTGTCAAATAAATAAGTAAAGTCTTTAAAAAAAAAAAAGACTTTATTAGAAGATGGCTGAAGGGACAAGTGCTTAGTCATTCTAGGGGAAAAATGTTCTCAATCCCATATCATTTACCAAAAATGCAGAATTAAACTGTAAAGGTACTAAAAGAAAATATAACAGAAACTAGTATAATCTTAGGTTCTGGAAGGCCTTTACTCTAGGCATGACATGAAAAATAGAATGCATAAATTGATAGATTGGACTACGTTTAAAAAATTCTGTATATCTGGGGCACCTGGCTGACTCAGTTGGTGGAGCATGCTGCTCTTCATCTGGGGGTCATGGGTTTGAGCTCCAAACTGGGTGGAGAGAATACTTAAGAAAAAAAAAAATTTTTTAATTCTGCATATCTAACCACCATAAATAAAATTGGAAAAAAAAAAAAAGCCCTGCAAACTAAGGAAACTATTCTAACATTACAAATACTACTCTACTTGTAAAAATAAATACAAAGTACAAAAACCCAACTAGGACAAAAAATATGCTGGTATAAATTGGAAATATGTTTTAAGTAAAAAAATTCAACCTCCTTAGATATCATGAAAGAAAAAAAATTTTTTAAAGATTTTATTTATTTATTTGACAGAGAGAGAGAGAGAAAGATCACAAGTAGGCAGAGAGGCACGCAGAGAGAGGGGAAAGCAGGCTGCCCGATGAGCGAAAGCCTGATGCGGGGCTCAATCCCAGGACCCTGAGACCATGACCTGATCTGAAGGCAGAGGCTTTAACCGACCGAGCCACCCAGGCGCCCCAAGAAATTTTTTTTTTTTTAAAGATTTTATTTATTTATTTATTAGGAAAGAGAGAGTGAGAGAGAACATGAGAAGGGAGAAGGTCAGAGTGAGAAGAGGACTCCCCATGGAGCTGGGAGCCCTATGTGGGACTCGATCTCGGGACTCCGGGATCATGACCTGAGCCGAAGGCAGTTGCTTAACCAACTGAGCCACCCAGGCGCCCAAGAAATTTTTTTTTGAAGAGCTTATTTATTTATCTGAGAGAGACAGATAGTGACAGAGAGCACAAGCAGGGAGAAGAGGGAGAAGCAGGCTCTCTGCTGAGCAAGGAGCCCAGTGGAGGACTAATGTGGGACTAGATCTCAGGACCCCAGGATCATGACCTGAGCTGAAGGCAGATGCTTAACTGACTGTCCCACCCAGGCACCCCTGAAAGAAAATGTTTAATAATAATTCCTAGGGGCAGCTGGTGGGTGGCTCAGTGGGTTAAAGCCTCTGCCTTTAGCTCAGGTCATGGTCTCAGGGTCCTGGGATTGAACCCCCCATTGGGCTCTCTGTTCAGCAGGGAGCCTGGTTCCTCCTCTCTCTCTCTGCCTACCTCTCTGCCTACTTGTGATCTCTCCCCTCTATATCAAATAAATAAATAAAATCTTTAAAAATAATAATAATTCCTAGTTTGGGCTGAGGTAGAGAGGAATCACAAATTGTAATACAGTATTAGTGAGAATATAAAATTGTTTCATGTAACATGTATACAGGAATGGGGTGCCTAGGTGGCTCAGTCGTTTAAGCCTCTGCCTTCCACTCAGGTCATGATTCCAGGGTCCTGGAATTGAGCCTCCCAGAAGGCTTCCCTGCTTGGCTAGGAGTCTCCTTCTCCCTCTCCCTCTGCCCTTCCCCCTACTTGTGCTCTCTCTTTCTCTCTCTCAAATAAATAAATACATAAATAAAATCTTTATTTAAATAATTGGTTCAGCTTTTCTGGAGAGAAACTTGGCAATATGTATTAAAGTCTTTAATTTCTATATATGCTTTGGCCTAGAAATTCTGTCTAGTAATTTATCTACGAATAGCAAGCTAAAACTTAATTATAAAAATGCTCATCAAAGCTTTACTTAAGGGATGACTGGGTGGCTCAGTTGGTTGAGCAGCTGCCTTTGGCTCGGGTCATGGTCCCAGTGTCCTGGGATCGAGTCCCGCATCGGGCTCCTTGCTCAGCAGGGAGCCTGCTCCTCTCTGCCTCTGCCTGCCTCTCTGCTTGCTTGTGTTCTCTCTCTGTTAAAATAAAATAAATAAAATCTTAAAAAAAAAAAAAAAGCTTTACTTAAATAGTAAAAAACCAGCAACCATCTAAAAGTCTAATAGTAGAGAAATTATTGAGTTAATTGTAATGTGTCCATGCCAAGAAATATTACTAAAATAGATGTTGTATAGTATTTAATAACCTGGAAATATAAGTAATGCATGCAAGTTTTTTTAAATGTATGAAACGATATGAACTATATGATTCACTCTGTTAAAAAAGACTGGGAAACAATGGGTTAATAGTGGGTTCACAGTTAACTTTTGTTGGAGGGTTATATTAATTTTTTTTCTTTTTGCTTATCTACATTTGGCATACTTTCTACAATGAAGATGTCTTACTATTATAATTTTATTTTTTATTTTATTTTATAAAAGATTTTATTTATTTATTTGACAGAGAGAGAGAGATAACAAGAAGGCAGAGAGGCAGGCAGAGAGAGAGGGGGGAAAGCGGGATCCCCACTGAACAGAGAGCCCGATGGAGGGCTCGATCCCAGGACCCTGAGATCATGACCTAAGCCAAAGTCAGAGGCTTTAACCCACTGAGCCACTCAGGTGCCCCTATTTATTTATTTTTAAGTAAGCTCTATGCAGAGATGAAACTCAGGATCCTGAGATCAAGAATCCCATACTCAAAAAAAAAAAAAAAGAATCCCATACTCTACCAACTGAGCCAGCCAGGCACTTCTCACTCAACATATTTTTAATTTTTTTGTTTTTTATATTTTTTAAAAGTTTATTTTATGGGGCGCCTGGGTGGTACAGTGGGTTAAAGACTCTGCCTTCGGCTCGGGTCATGATCTCAGGGTCCTGGGATCGAGCCCCACATTGGGCTCTCTGCTCAGCAGGGAGCCTGCTTCCCCCTCCCTCTCTGCCTACTTGTGATCTCTCTCTCTCTGTCAAATAAATAAATAAAATACTTTTTTTATTTATTATATTTGATGTAGCTTAGTCCATTTAATTTTAATTTTTAATTATTTTTAGAAATTTTTTTAAGTTTAGTGTTGTTTAGTAATCTCTACACCCAACCTGGGGTTTGAACCTATAATCCCAAGATCATGAGTCCTATGCTCTTCCAACTGAGTCAGCCAAGGTCCCCTTTTAACATATTTTTTTTAGGTAGGATCCATGCCCAGTGCAGAGCCCAACGGGGCTTGAACTCACAACATTGAGATCAAGACCTGAGCTGATATCAAGAGTCAGATGTTTAACTGACTGAGCCACATATGCACCCCTTAACACATATTTTTGAAAAAGAATTTTTAAAAATTTTTATTTTTATTTTTTATTAACATATAATGTATTATTTGCCCCAGGGTACATGTCTGTGAATCATCAGGCTTACACATTTCACAGCATTTACCATAGCACATACCCTCCGCAATGTCCATAACCCTACCCACCGTACCTCCCAGCCACCCTTAGTTTGTTTCGTGAGTTTAAGAGTCTCTTCTGGTTTGTTGAAAAAAATTTTTGAGTAAACTTTACCCCCAACGTGGGGATGGAACTCATGGCCGTGAGATCAAGAGTCACATGCTCTCTTGATTGAGCTAGCCAGGTGACCCTGATCATTTTAACTCAGGTATGGTGTCCCCATATATTAATATATCATAATTTGTCCATTCCCTTGTTGAACATTTAGTTCATTTTCAGTTCTTGCTGTTAGAAAAAATGGTGAAATGGACATTCTTGTTCACTGAGCGGGACAAGCAGACTCTGTTGAGCTTGATCCCATGACCCCTAATCATGACCTCAGCAGAAACCAAGAATCAGTTGCTCAACCAACTGAGCCACCCAAGCACCCCAGCACTTTCAACTTTTTTTTTTAGCACATTCAACTTTAAATGTCTTTAATAATACATTTAACCATCATTTCTATCTACATTTATGTAACCTGCAATAATGAGCCACTCATATATTATTGAAATAATAAAGCTGTTTTTGACTCCAGAAATATAATTAATTGCCTATTATTGTGCCAATTCTTCTACAGATTCAAAGGACATTCTAGAAGATTCTTATTTTGTACAGTATGGCAATTTCAGGCTATAGTTTATCATTAGTATTATTTCCCTTTTGTTCTCCAGTAGATTCAGCAGATTCAGCTTTATATTTTAAAGGAATGTTAAGAAACATTTCCATCTTTTTTCTTTTAAGATTTTACTAATTTATTTGACAGAGAGAGAGAGAGAGCACAGCAGGGGAACAGCAGGCAGAGGGAGAAGTAGGCCTACCCCGAGCAGTGAGCCCGACACAGGGCTTGATCCCAGGACCCTGGGATGACCTGAGCCGAAGGCCGACACTTAACGACTGAGCTACCAGGTGCCCCCATTTCTATCTTTTTGTTCTAGGTATTTGTTTATGTTTTGTTATAAATTATCCATTTATAAGTATCAAAAACTGTAAACTTACTACCTATGTAAGAATATCAAAGCAATAAAGATAAAGCAATGGTAAAAAGTTAACTAGTAGTAGCAACAACTACATAATTAAAGGGAAAGGATAAACCAGGATCCTTCTAAAGGGCAGTCTTCTATTGTGATATGAATTTAAATGGCAGAAATGCTACAAATATTTCTCAGATGTAACTATGGTAAGGGACTCATTTATCAATGATCATCATGATATCTGGATAATTAGCTTGAAGTAACAAGTTTATAGTAGAATTTACATCCTGAATTTTACCCATTGCAGCAGCTACGGCCATATTTGAACCCATATCTACATCCATTATAAGTGACAAATGCACAAATGCTTTGGTACAAATATTCTGCTTCTAGAAGTTTATTTTTTTAGATTATTATTTGAGAGAGAAAGCATACACCTGAGAGAGAGAGAGAGAGAGAAGCAGACTCCCCACTGAGCAAGGAGCCTGATGCGAGACTCGATCCCAGGACCCTGGAATCATGACCTGAGCCGAAGGCAGATGGTTGACCAAATGAGCCACCCCGGCATCCCTAGAAATTTATTTTTTGTATATACTCACACATGTAGAAGTTTCTTCAGAGTAGTGTCAAGAAGAAATTAGCACTCACCTCTGAAGTAGATACTATGCTAAAAACTTTACATATATTAACTTATTTGATCCTTATAACCTTAGGAGGTAGATATTATTCCCATTTTGTGGATGGGTAGATAAAAACTTATAGGTATAAACTTATTGTGGGTAGGTACGTTTTGGTTAGGTATTATTCCCATGTTAAGTTAAATGATTTGCGTAAGATCATACAAAAGGCAAGTTCTTATAGATAGATCACCACAATAAAATGAAGTGAAATTTAAGAATGGGAATTTTTGCAATCTGGTAGGCTTCTATTCTGTCAGCAACTATACAACATACTAAGGGGATGAAACTAAATATGCTGCTCAGAATACTAATAACATGTCTATAGAGTACTACTCAGTCATAAGTAAAAATTAATAATCTGATGCATAGGTATTATTCCCATTTTACAGATGAGGAAAATGAGGTTTAGAGAGGCTAAATGATTTTACTGAGGTCACAAAACAAGTAAGGGATGGAGCTGGAGTTCAAACCCAGGCCATATGGCTCTAGACTCCTTTAATCACTACATGATACCATCTATATGCTCCTCAGAGTATGATATGGTTAATTTAATTATGGTATATATCCAATGGAATATAATGCAGCCTTAAAAAATGAGGACGTTTTTATTCTTTTTTTACAATTTTACTTGGGAAGGAGAGTGCACATGTGCACACACAAGTGTGGCGAAGGGCAGAGGGAGAGGGACAAAGAGACTCTCCACTGAGCACAGAGCCCAATCCCAAGACCCTTAGATCATGACTTCCCCCATGACCTGAGCTGAAGTCAGATATTTAACTGACTGAGGCACCCAGTCATCACACGAGGAAGCTTTTTATATATGACTATGACAACAGGCAAGCTATATCACTAAGTGAAAAAGCCCAGTGTACAATAATCTTAATGTTTGTGTGAAACTGTATCATGAACCCAGAGACCTAAGATTATGTACAAAATTTGGGCTAAATGTGCATTTGGCTGAGGGGAAGTTTGCTAACTTTTTTTTTTTTTTTAAGACTTTATTTGAGAGAGAGAGAGAGAGAGAGAGAGAGAGAACATGAGCAGGGGGAAAGGCAGAGGGAGAAGCAAAATCCCTGCTGAGTAGGGAGGCCGAAGTGGGGCTTGATCCTAGGACTTGATCAGGATCATGACCTGAGCCAAAGGCAGACCTTAACCAAGTGAGGCACCCAGGTGCCCCCAAAGTTTGCTAACTTTTATTACATTTTCCCACAAAATGACTCAGAATCTCTACGCTATGGGGTGCCTGGCTCGCTCAATCAGTTCAGTACAGCACACAACTCTTAATCTTGGGGTTGTGAGTTTGAGCGCCACATTGAGTGTAGACATTATTTAAAAATAAAATATTTTTAAGAATTAGAAAAATAAAGTTATAAAAAATTATCTCTTGGTTATGAATGAACACTTAGTCTTACACAAATTATATATACACTGTGATTTATATGTACATATAAAAATATGAACAGGAGGGGCACCTGTGTGGCACAATCGGTTAAGCAACTACGGTTTCGGCTCAAGTTGTGATCTCCTGGTCATGAGGTTGGGAGACGCCAGGCTCCCTGCTCAGCTTGGAGTCTGCTTGAAATTTTCTCTCCCTCTGCCCCTCCTGCTCGTGCTCTTTCTCTCAAATAAATAAATAAATACATACATACATCTTGAAAAAAAAAATACGAACAGGAAAAGATTAAATGAATAAAGCAAATAATAGCATCTTATGCCAAAAATTCCAGATGGATCAAAGATTTAACTGATTACAAAGGAAAAAAGAAATTACTAAAAGAAGGAGTAGGGAAATATTTTTGTAACTTACTAACTATAAGTCCTAATCCAGATCCATAAGATAAAAGATACAGAAGTTCAACCACATACAAACAAGGAAAAATTTCTTCTTTTTTTTAATAATTGGGTAGGAGGGGCGCAGAGAGAGAGAATCTTAAGCAGACTCCATGCCTAGCACAGAGCCTGACATGGGGCTCGATATCACAACCCTGAGATCAATGACCTGAGCTGAAATTAAGAGCTCAATGCTTAACCAACTGAATCACCCAGGTGTCCCAAGGAAAAATTTTATGGCAAAACCAGCCAACCAACTAGCCAACCAACCAACTGAAGATTTAAAAAATAGACAGTATATGTAAAGTCAGAAGAGAAAGGGCGAATGTGATTTCTCAGATAAAAGACTAATTTTTATAAAAATCTACAAATCAAGGCATCCAAATTGGCAAAGAAGAAGTCAAACTCTCACTCTTTGCAGATGATATGATACTTTATGTGGAAAACCCAAAAGACTCTACTCCAAGACTGCTAGAACTCATACAGGAATTCAGTCAAGTCTCAGGATA
>CM052811.1:66579776-66630360 GCA_028533885.1 Nasua narica
AGTTGAGGTGTTAACAAGAATAAATTTCAATTTTGGAAAATGACCTGTTTTTGAGGGAAAAAGAAAACAAAACCCAAAAACCCCATGCAAAAAAGGACAGACAAGCACCTCCCTGATTTGTTTACAACAATGATAAAATCTATCCTTCAATTGGTTGGGCTTAAATTAGTGTATATATATACATTGTTTTAAAGATTATAGGTATTAGGGCGCCTGGGTGGCTCAGTTGGTTGAGCGACTGCCTTCGGCTCAGGTCATGATCCCGGAGACCCCAGATCGAGTCCCACATCGGACTCCCAGCTCCACGGGGACTCTGCTTCTCCCTCTGACCTTCCCCCCTCTCATGTTCTCTCTCACTCTCTCTTTCTCAAATTAATAAATAAAATCTTTAAAAAAAAAGATTATAGGTATTAGAGAAAGTACACATTTGCACACACAGGAGGAGGAGCAGAGGGGAGAGGGACAAGCGTACTCTGTGCTAAGTGCAGAGTCCAACACCACTGGGGGATCGATCCCAAGACCTGGAGAGATCATGACCTGACCAAGGGTCAGACACTGAACTGACTGAGCCACCCAGGTGTCCCTAAATTATAGAATACTGATACAATTCTGTGTAGCTAAATTAAAACCAAAGGCATTGATGATAAAAGAGGTTATTAAAAGAGGCTTACTCTGATGTCATATATATATTTTCACTCTCCTTTGCATTCTCTACCTTATTCACAGTTGAAAAATCCTCTTTTGTATCTTGGAGGAAAAAATCTGAGTAATGTATTGTGACTAATTCTTATTTAAGGTTAAGATAATCCATCAAGCACTTATAGATTTTATGTTACTTTTAAATTTTTTTTTAAGATTTTATTTATTTATGAGAGAGAGCGCCCGAGAGAGCACAACAGGGGGAGTGGCAGATAGAGGGAGCAGCAGACCCCCCACTGAGCAGGAAGCTGTACTCGGAACTCGATCCCAGGACCCTGGAATAATGACCTGAGCCAGATGCAGACCGCTTAACTGACAAACCCATCCAGCCCTCCGTACTTCTAAACTTCTTTAAAAGAAAATATAAGATTAATCCTTCTTCCCATAAATTTAAATGAAGCACTGCATAAACATGTTGATTATCTGCGAATTTGTCTTAATTCCCTAGAATGGATTCCTAACAAAATGGGTATGAAATTCCCAAAGGGTTCACCTTTCTTTCCCCATATTTCACAATTTAAATATCAGTTGTAGGATATAATTCAAATATTCAACATTTATTTGTAGTATCTAAAATGAATTATATTAATAACAAGTCTCCAAAAAACATTTCAAACCCATCTTGTTCTCAACTATGATTTATAGTTTTTACTCTAAATCAGTCTAGGACCAGTAAGCCTCACCTGAATAGCATTCATTTTGCTTTCCCAAAAAAGTGCTTGATTCTACAGTGAACTAAATCATATTTAGTCTTACTATTTCTCCAAGTGCCAACAACACATACCTTTATTTGTACTAGGAAATCCCTAAGATGTTCCTTGAAAGCAGGAATATCCTGATTTAAGCTGAAAAGCCCTGTCACAAAGAGCTTCACTTGAGCACTGCAAATAAAAACACAACAATTTAATAATCACTATTTTTTTAACTGAAAAATGTATGCATATTAAGAAGCATATTTACTCTTGTAGATGAGGGAATGCAGACTTAAGGAGATTTGCCACATATTCCTGAATGAACATTTGGTTGTTAACTGGATTTCCAGGATTTAACGGTGTACTTATTTTTCCTTCTTCAACCAAATTAAACATATATGCAAGTATTGACGCATGCATTGTCAAACCTGTTGATAAAAAAAACATAATTAACTCCAACAGGTTAATAGTAACGGGAACGCGTAACATTTTCATGGCTATAAATTCTTACCAGCAGTATGTGAGGTGTCTGTCACAACAGAAAAGATATGCTGAAGAATATCACAAAAATAAGTCTGATAGAAACTCTGAGCTGCAGCTTCTTCTTGTGCAACATTTTGTAAGAGTGTAAAAAGTATCTGTAAGCCTAAAATGTACAGAGCACCAACGAAGTTATTACAGACTAGAAACATTCATATAGAATTTCCACTATTCAACTATTCTGATTCAAAGGCCATTCTTACCCCACCCCCGGCCCTAATGACTAACAATTCTTTGCCTAAGTTATCTTGAGTAATGGGAGTTCAATTAGCAACAATGCCTGCTTAGATACAGACTACAAGCAGTAATTATTACCAATGTTCCACTATTTCTGAAGGTTTAGTTGATTCTCTCCAAATTAACTCTAAAAACAGCACTAAAGTACATACCTGTTACACAAACCAATTTCTATTTAAAAACAAATTAAAATAAAAACACCTCTTGCTAAAGATTTGTGTTTTAGCCTTATTTTGACGCTTCCTGGAATCAAGGAAAAGCAGACAGGGAAAAGGACACATTTGTGAGGATGTGGAGAAGTGATGTCACTCTATGTTGAATATTACACCCATCTTGTAAAACTGGATCCTGCCTGTGGACTCAACTATGGAAAAGAGGATTCAGCTGCTTTTAGGATTTACTTAGACCTACATATGCAAGTGATGCACTCCAATAAAACCCTAACAAGTGTTATCTATAGGACTATACACCTACAGATCTATTTCTCGGAGCCTGTGGATTGGCAGGGCAAATGAATAAAAGGACTTGTGTATTTACCTGTATCTGCAACGTTCCTCATAGTATGTTTGAAAGCCCAAATAATGGAATCCAAAACAAGTTTAAATTGTGCAGGTGGTATAGCCAGGAATGCTGGGAAACAATGAGAATTGACAGCCTGAAGTAGTAAGAAAAAGTTTGTTCTGTGTTCAGGATATTCTTCAAAGTCCTAAAAACAAATGGTGAGAACAGAATATTTCACTGCCTTAATTATGTTAAATAAGAGAGAAAAAGTAAACCTTAATTTGGTATAAGGGTTTGGAGTTGTTTTCGGCCCCATAAAGTATATGGCCTTGTGACTGGAAACCTGAAAACAGTAAATATAATTTGCCTCCCATGGAAGATGAAATTACCATTTATTACACAAATGAATGACTAACATGAAGGAACACCTGGTGATATTTTATTTTATTTAAAGATTTTATTTATACATTTAACAGAGAGAGAACCCAAGCAGGCAGAGAGGCAGGCAGAGGCAGAGAGAGGAGCAGGCTCCCTGCAGATCAAGGAGCCCGATGCGGGACTCAATCCCAAGATGCTGGGATCATGACCTGTGCCAAAGGCAGCTGCTCAACCAACTGAGCCACCCAGGCGTCCCACACAAGGTGATATTTTAGAATTCATCAAAACGCACATTTAAGAACATCACATTTTGAGTTACACAGACTATTACTACCAAGGTAGGAGTTACTTTAAAATTACTAATACAGATCCAAAAATTTTTTAGCTACTGTGTAAATTTGTATACTTTTATCTACATTTTCCTTTCTTGGTTAATATAATTTATTTTCCCATTTTGGGATGCGTGAGTGGCTGCCTTCAGCTCCAGTCCTGATTCCAGAGTCCTGGCATCAGACCTGCATTGGGCTCCCTGCTCAGCGGGAAGTCTGCTTCTGCTTCTCCCACTCTCCCTGCTGCGTCCCCTCTCTCGCTGTGTGTGTGTCAAATAAATAAAATCTTTAAAAAATTGTATATACAAAAACAGGGGAGAAGGTAGCTCCCCATGAAGCAGAGAGCCCTGAGGCAGGGCTTGATCCCAGGACAGTGGGATCATGACCTGAGCTGAAGGCAGATGTTTAATGGCTGAGCCCTCCAGGAAATCCAGTATCACTAAATTTTTAATGCTTAAAATGTATCAAGTTATCACTGAATGCTAGCTATTTCAATGTTACACTCTATCAAATTTACTCCTATTTTGTTGAAAAGATCTTTTTATTTTTTAAAAAATTTATTTGCTTGGGGCGCCTGGGTGGCTCAGCGGGTTAAGCCTCTGCCTTCAGCTCGGGTCATGATCTTCGGGTCCTGGGATCGAGCCCCACATCGGGCTTTCTGCTCAGCAGGGAGTCTGCTTTCCCCCCTCTTTCTATTTGTGATCTCTGTGTCAAATAAATAAAATCTAAAAAAAAAAAAAAAAAAAAAGATTTATTTGCCTCTTTAAGCAGACTCCGCACTGAGCACAGAGCCCGGACCTGGGGCTTTATCTTACAATCTGGAAATCAAGACCACAAAGAGTCCAAAAGCTCAACTGACTGAGCCACCCAGGCAGACCAAGATCTTTAAATTATAAATTTCCTAAAAAAGTAATTCTGGGGTGCCTGGATGGCTCAGTTGGTTTAGCGTCTGGCTCTTAGGGTCCTGGGATTGAGCCCCAGTATTGGGCTTCCTGCTTAGCGGAGTGTCTGCTTCTCCTGTAACCTCCGCCCTTCCCCCTACTCATGCTTGTGCTCTCGGCACATAAATAAAAATCTTTAAAAAAATTTCAAAAGGTAAATTTTTCACCGGTCTAGAAGTTCAAATATTTAAACTCCAGAGCTTAAAACTTATGCTAATCTCATAGCTATCATTTATGCTTTCAAGACTTAAACGATACATACTGTAAAATTTCCCATAATTGAAATGTAAACCACATACCTTATTTATCATATTCAATGTGCATTCAAAAACAGCATCAAATATTTGAGGTATTTCAGCTGTTATATGTCCTCCTAACTTGTTGACAATAATAGCCATAGTACTAAGCACTTCTGGTTCTCTAGCAGCTGGGACATTTCTCTGATAATCAATGAGAACTGCATCCAATAGAGGAGGAACAAAATTTTCAGCTACCTATTAAAAGAAAAAAAACCTTTTAGGTTTTATTCTATACACTTGCTAAACATTATAAACAGCTAGATCAGTGTTGTATTGAGACTTAGGTTGAATATCTGCTTAAAACTAAAAAAATGCCATGTTTTAATTTGGTTTTGGATATTAAAACTTTTTACCAAAAGAAACCAAGAAATCATAATAGGCTGGGAAGAGCCACACACATATTCAGAGTTCAAATCTCTAATTACTAAGGTAACAGAGGCCCCAAATCAAGTGACTGGCTGCAAATTAATATGGCAGGACCAGGATTCTAGGGGTACTGCATGTGGGATAACTTGCCTAAAGGAATGAAATAAAGTCCGAACCAATACTGTATCAATTCTGTCAATTATACCTATAAAAAGAAAGCAGCTCATATCTAATACAAAGTAGACACTCATTCAATTAACGTTCTTTTAATCTTAGTGAATGCTAGCTGGTAAGTACTTTAATAAACAAAAGTAAAAAGCGCTTACTATTATTGTAAAAGGAATTAGAATTGTAGCAGAAAGAGCTTGAGTTTCCATGAGTCTCAATAAACAGGATCATATTAAGGTACGACTTACATGCTTTTAATAGGTTCTTTATTAAGACATAGGCAATAAATACAAATATTATTTCTTCTAACTGAAGATTACCAGTGTTAGTAGTGTCCCACTATACAAAATAGGCCCAGTAAAACTTTAACGATAAGCACATTTTTCAGATAACCTACTTGTTCTGTTAGACCAGAATTGGTTCTCATTTTACTCTTAAAATGCAGTAATTCTTTTCCCAAAAACTGGATCATAAATGTGTTTGAGTTATATTTTAATTCACTGCCGCAACCCTCAATACAAATCTTTGTTGTAAAATACGTTATCGATACTCCTAAAATTTACCCAAACTATTATGAATTATGAACCTCACAATTCCTTTTAATTCATCTTCTTTCAAATTTTAAATAAGTTCTGATCTCATAATACACGTGTTCAAGACCTTTTAATATCTGATATGCTGAGAATTCCGTAACTGTTTTCTGAACAATTCTCTGAAAAGTATCTCCTTATCTGTAGGAACAATACTGAAATTTCAAAGTTATGAAAATAAACAGCACACTTGGCAAACACTATTTGCATACAGCAAAGATTAACATGACAGGATTCCTTTTAATATTCCAAGGATCAAGAAAATTAAATGGTAAAATAAATTTAAAATATACACTTTTAAAAAATACTAATACACTTTTTCACAAGTTGAGGCATATAATATAAAGAGCCCAGTTTAGTTTCTGAAAATCATTTTCCTTTCTGGATATGATTTAGAACTCAAAGAAAGTAGAGTAAAACAGACCTTTAAAACTTCCACTAGGAAAGCCCTTACTTTCACTGCAGAGGTAAACTAATGACAGCTTGTAAATTTCTCTGAAGAATCATGAAGAAACACTTTCTTCTTCACGAAGAAAAAAACTTCATCAGAATGTCTATCTATCCATAGGGGGAAAAGTGACTCAAGCTACCTTGTTACTCATCACAACTGTCCCCTACTAGTAACAATTTCTGAGGAACATGTATTCATAGTATTTTCAAGTATTCAAGGACTCTGAAAAATAGGACACTGCAAAATAATGCCAAACATATCCAATGAAAATTACCTTTAAATGAGCTATATGCACATATCAGAGAATACAGCATCAACTTAAAAAAGCTTAACATTTCACATACCATCTGTGGATCATTGGACCGGCTCACCCAACCAGATATTAACTTTAAGGTTTCCCTTTTTACTGTTCGCATACTTCTAATCAAAGGTTGCTTTGTAACCATCTCACCTAAAAAACACAATCCAGTGAAATCCAACTTCACAACTAAAATTCTACATTGATAGTTACATGTTCCTCGGATATAATGGTTCCCATTTACCACTCAAAAACATAAAGATAAGGAGAAAATAAAGCAAGACTAATTTTACAAGGGAAAGGTGTACACAACTCATTAAAACTGTCTATGGTCACTTGGGACATTGGGAGCGTTAACTTAAATCTGTGAAAAATGAATGCTTACACTAAGACTGTGAATGTAGATTTGATTTGTTATTTCGCCATTCCACAAAAATTCAGAATCGCTTACCATTAGCTTGGATAGCTGCTGAAATATTTTCACTGAGGCACTTGTATACATTAAGCATATCTAAGTAAATTCTCCCAAGCTGAATTACAAAGGGATGTCCGACAGCTTTGCAGGCTCTAACATTTGTTTTCAATATGCTACCGAGCTGCTTAACTGTTTCAGGATCTTTAAGTATATCCACATTCTGTGAAGGACAAGTAACAAATTTACCACATTAAAATTATCTTTGTAATTACTAAAGCAAAAATCACTAGCCACACCCTACTCCAAACCACCATCACATTTATAATCTAAAATAGTGAAACATTAAGTCTTTATTACCTACAGGTACAGGTACAACTAAGAATAGAGTAATAGTCCCAATATACCAGCAAAACAAAATAAAATTACAGTATAATTTTCACTACTTTTGTAAACAACATTGTCTTCTTGAATTCCATTAGAACTTTGAGAAAAAAAAAGTAAAACTTACTTTGGTTGCCTGCTGGATTATGCTATCCCAAACCTGATTAGGGAGTAGCATATATTTTTCTATCAAATGTTCTTGTACTGTTTGGTCTGTTTGTGCACCAATCATGTACCCCACAGCTTCATAAAATGTATGGACCTAGGTAAAAAGGCAGACGCTTTACTTTTATGCATCATAAGGAAAACTACACACAAGTAATTCACGTATGTATTAGAATTTTCTGAGGAACGACTGGGTGGCTCAGTTGGTTAAGCAGCCAACTTCGGCTCAGGTCATGATCCCAGGGTCCTGGGATAGAGTCCCACATCGGGCTCCTTGCTTAGCAGGGAGCCTGCTTCTCCCTCTCCCTGCCACTCTGCCTGTTTGTGCGCTCGCTCTCTGACAAATAAAATCTTAAAAAAAAAAAAAAAAAAAAAAAAAAGAACTTTTTGAGCCTGAGAAGTAACTTACATTAGGTAGGAAAATAGCCTGACAAACTTCTTCCTAAATTTTTGCTCCACTATGAAAATTTAACCACTCCAGCAGAGGTGGGTGGGGGATAAAATAGGTGATGTGGATTAAGGAGTGCATCGGGTGATGTATGGAACTGTTGATTTACTATATTATACACCCAAAACTAATTTAACACTGCATGTTAACTATAATGGAATTAAAAAAAAATTTAGCCACAGAGACACGTGAACTGAGTCCAATGGTGGCACTCTATTGCCATTCCTGAATTCTGAGTAAAATAGTAGTCATGAGGTACCTGGGTGGCTCAGTTAAGCAAATGATTCTTGGTTTCGGCTTGGGTCATGGTCTCATTGTTCTGAGCTCACGCCCTCCCACCCCCCATGCACAATGTCAAATAAACCTTAAAAAAAATACAAATACAAATAATAGTAATCACGCTACATGCCCAGTGTGGAGCTCAATCTCATGACCCAGATAGCAGGACCAGGGCCAAATTCAAGAGTTGAATGCTCAACTGACTGAGCCACAAGGAGCCCCAACACTATTCACTTTCTAAGAAAAATAGGCTCAGTGCGTTACATACCTGTTGAGGCTGAAGATCACAAATTATAGTGTTGATATTGTTCAAAATTTCATCAATAAATGGCATTACTTCTCCAACCTGAACTTGAACAAAATGCCTGCGGCATTTCTGAGCTATTTTAATAAAAGTATCACAAGCCATGTCTTGGACTCCGTCATGGGTCTCTAATGAAACAAAAAGATTTTCCAAAAGTTTAAGAAAAATTTTGGGGTTTTTTGTTCAAGAAATATAAATAGCTAAATAATACTTATTAAAGAGGATTTACCATGCATGAATTCAAACAACTTGTTAACTACAGTCTTCAAAAACTTCCAGTGAGCTCTTAAAAACCTTGGATATTGACCTACTATGTACATGATATTTGATGCGATAATAGCTTTATTATCTTTGCCTCTTTTCTGTTCACATAATCCTAATAGATCCTGTAAAATAAGAGCAATTTCAGTTATTTATAATAATACAATAGTTACATAACAGTTCCAGTTCATATGTATCACATGCATACCTTTATAACAGTAACAAGAAAGCGTTTTTCATCCTCTTCATGCATTGCTCCACTAATAGAGCCTATTGCCCAACACAATGTATTCAAATTTTTCCATGACCACTCTGTACCATTCACTTGATTGTGAAGTTTCTCAGTCATTATTCTTTCTGTATCTACATAATCCAGGTGAGTAAGATAAACTACAAAGAAAGGGAAAAGGTTCTAAAGGTTTAAATGCAAAACTCTATGATCAAAAAAACTTAGTAAGAAATAACACATCAATAAAGGTGGTTATTAACATTCATAAAAGTATAATACATTTTTAAAAAAGCATTTCCACCCCAGAAGAGAATTAGAAAGATAAACAGTATTTATTGACTCACCTAATGTTTCTCTCATATTCTTATACAAATTAATGGAATCTGTATCCTTCATGAATTCTCTTACAACTTCTCCCTGATCATTTTCTACAACCAATACTTCCTCTGGTTTAGCCATACGACTAACCATCAATAAACGGACCTACTCAACAATAAACAAGAAAAATCTATTAGTTTTACAATCAGCCACATCAAATGTAGGAAAAAAAATTAAGCACTTCACACTTTAGACCAACATACCCCCAAAACTGTTTCCACAATAAAAAGAGAATATGAACAATTTTAAAAATGTTAGTTCTAGG
This sequence comes from Nasua narica, assembly GCA_028533885.1. NCBI lineage: Eukaryota > Metazoa > Chordata > Mammalia > Carnivora > Procyonidae > Nasua > Nasua narica. The sequence continues at coordinate 66,589,391 of CM052811.1, forward strand.
GGCGCTGGGTGGCTCACTCTGTTAAGTGTCTGCCTTCAACTCAGGTCTTAATCCTAGGGTCCTGGAATTGATGAGCCTGCACCAAGCTCTCCCTCTCTTCCCCTACTCTTCCCCATTGCTTGTGCTCATTCTCTCTCTCAAATAGATCTTTTTTTTTTTTAAGATTTTATCCACTTACTTGACAGAGAGGGAGAGATAACAAGTCAGCAGAGAGGCAGGCAGAGAGGGGGAAGGGGGGAAACAGGCTCCCCACCGAGCAGAGAGCCCGAAATGGGGCTCGATCCCAGGACCTCAAGACCACGGCCCAAGCCGAAGGCAGAGGCTCAACCCGCTGAGCCACCCAGGCGCCCCGATCTTTTTTTTTTAAGTAATTCTGTAACAATGGTTTTCAAATGCTATTTATCTTAAAAAAACATAAATACTATTAAGTTTTCTGTGTCTCATCCAGAGACTGACTGATTCAGTAGATTGGTAGGTGATCTCTTAATTTGAATTTCTAACAAACTCAGCGGTAGTGCTGATGCAGTCTCTTTCTACGTACACACTTTGGAGAACCTTAGTTCATTTTTTTAAAAAAGATTTTGAGAGAGAGAGAGGATGCACAAGCAGGGGGACTGGCAGGCAGAAGGAGAAGCAGACTCCCCTGCCAAGCAAGGAGCCCAATGCAGGACTGATGTAGTACTTGAATCCAGGACCCCAGGATCATTGACCTGAGCTGAAGGCAGATGCTTAACCGAATGATCCACCAAGGCGTCCTGAGAATAGTAGTTCTTAAACCAATCCTTTTCAATCTTTTAGCTTTGAACATAAATGGAGAAGTATTGGATTCTTTTTGTAGCTATTAGGACATTATAAAATCCTAAATAAACTAAAACCCACTACTTTCATTTAGTCTTCCAAATGAAAGCAAAAACAGGCAGAGGACTCAAGCACCCACTTTATTATTACCTTGGATAACACGGGCAAATATAGCTGTCTCCTGGGAGGAACATCAAAATGTTGACTTCCAGATAGCAATGGAGAAGCAGATGTAGAGAATGGGCTCTCTCTATAGAGTTCAGCTGCCAAATGATTCCAGTACTCAAGACAAATCTTAAAGATTTCAGTTTCCTCCACTTCTGATACCAACAACATATAATGAAGGGCCTACAAAGAAGACCAACAGTATTAAATAATCCTTAGACATTATCATCCTACCACAAATCGCCTTCCACTTGTTACATTAGTAGGATAAAAATTCATGTTTCATTTTACACAATTCTGAGGTTTCATTATTCATCTAATAGACTAGAAATTCTCAAGGAGCAAATTGTGCTTTCTTCAGACATGTCCTAGAACACTTTAAAAACTTAATGTAGGGGCACCTGGTGGCTCAGTGTGTTGAGCCTCTGCCTTTGGCTCAGGTCAATCTAGGGGTCCTGACTGAACCCCACATCGGGCTCTTTGCTCAGCAGGGAGTCTGCTCCCTTCTCCCTCTGCCTGCTTCTCTGCCTACTTGTGATCTCTTTCTGTCAAATAAATACAATCTTAAAAAAAACCCCACAAAATCAAAAAAACCTTTATGTAGTTCTTAGCCAGTATGTATGTTAATTAAGTTCCCTAAAAAGGTATGGACACTAAAGGACATTGGTACCAATACTTAACAGGTGTAAGCAATACAAATGTCCATCAACTCATGATTGGTTATACAAAATATTATGTAACCATAAAATGGACCATTATTCAGCCATATAAGAAATAATGGTACATGGTGCAACATGAATGAACCGAAAACATGCTAAATGAAGGACACTAATTACAAAGACTACATACCAGGAGTCCACTTATATGAAAGATTCAAAACAGATAAAATCCATAGAGAGTAGTAAATTAGTGGTTGGGTAGAGGCTGGGGGAGAGCAGAAAGAGGGACTATTTTAATGGGTACATTATTTTATATAGATGAATGAAAATATTTTAGAATAGAGGACAGCTGACAATACTGTGAACGTCACTGAGATTGTACATTTTCAGATAAGAGTTTTATGTTACGTTATACCTCAATTTTCAAATAACACCTTTAGACTTTTCATTCACCTCAGAGCCTCTGAATACCCTTTAGGAATTTAATTAACTATTGATCTGGCATTATGCAGAACACATAAACAAATTGAGCTTATAATTCAGAATTAACATTTTTATGCACTGACAATAGGTAGAAAGTATGTCAAAGGTACACTTAAATTTTTTTTTTTTAAAGATTTTATTTATTAGAGAGAGAGAGATCACAAGTAGGCAGAGAGGCAGGCAGAGAGAGAGAGGGAAGCAGGCTTCCCGTTGAGCAGAGCCCGATGTGAGGCTTGATCCCAGGACCCTGAGATCACGACCTGAGCCGAAGGCAGAGGCTTTAACCCACTGAGCCATCCAGGCGCCCTTAAAATTTTTTTAAAAATATTTTTTTTTATTTCAGAGAGAGAGAATGCAGGAGTGCAAACCTGAGTTGGGTAAGGGGCAGAAGGAGAAACAGATTCCCTGCTGAGCCCGACCAATGCTGGGACCAGGAGAGGAGCCTAAGGCAGTCACTTAAGGGACTAAGCCGGACTAAGCCTACCCAGGTAACCCAAAGATACATATTCTTAAAAAAAACAAAAAAACAAACAAAAAAAACCCAAGACATTTTAGAACAAAGGCATTTTTGAAAGAACTTTCATTACATAAAGGAATTTCAAAAGCCAAAGGATCCACAAAGCCTACCTCCATGAGTGTTTCCCTGAGATTTAACCTTTTCTCTATAAGTTGACCATGTTCCTTAAGAAAGGTGCAGAGAAACAAACTGAGATTTTGAATAAAGTTCTGTTCATCATCTTTTCCATTTGAGTATGCAAGTCGAATATTGGTATTTAAAGGAAGCATCTACAAGTTTAAATATAGATCATTAATCTACATTCTAAAACCAACAAAAGATACATTTAAATACTAAGATTTCATCACCTTGTTACTAATATTATAAACCATAGACTTAAACAGATTATTCTTCCGTAGAAATCCTTCGTCTATTATTTTTGCATTCTAGCTTTTGATTTTTGAAAATGTTACAGTTTGAGTTCCACAATTTATCTTCTCAATTTTTCCCTGTATTAGACTTTTTCTTTGTGTTATTAAAAACAGAAATATTCAGTTAATTCACTGGAACATAAACACATACTGTAATGCAGTATTATGGTTAACATTCTAAATAATTTCATCTATACCTAACCAGTATTAAAAATGGACAATCTCATTTCAGAGGCAAAGTCAGAAGGAGAGTAATATTAAAACCCCAGGTTTCCAAGCTTCTAAATTCTATGTAAATAAATTACAATACTCCTAGAATATTTATTTCAAGGAATTTATAAAATGTTCACTAAAACTTCTACCTGCTCTTATTCTATGTAATACACAATCACATTGTAGCTGATCTCTTTTATAATTAGTTGTACCAAATGATTCAACTGCAATCCAACTTTTTCTAAGGCACTAAAATTGTTTAGTCAGTTGTTAAGAGTGTTGTATTACCTGTTTTAGCTGCATCATTGTCAGTGTAAATAGCGTTACAAATTGTTCCTCATATTGGCTTACACTTACACCAGCAATCTCAGTGAGGCACTTCAGAGAGACATTTCGAAACATTGGAACATTCAGGAACTATTTCAAAATTTAAAAAATTTAAAAAGCATAAAATTAAATGGCATATAATACTGTACTTGGCAATTAAGAATAATAAAGATTATTTAGTTTTCTATTTATTTATTTAGTTTACTATTTATTATTTAGTTTTCTAAGTTTTAATAATAGGGAGTGTAAGAGTGAAAACACCAGAAAAATGGATGGATAGATTTTGTTTTGCATTTAAGATTTTAAGGAAAATTTCATTTATCCACCCAACAGACAGTAAATGCTGTAGGAGCAAACTGTACCTCTTCTGGTATGTCCTCCAACATCTAAACACAAAGTAACTTTCACAGGAACCATTATATGACTTTTAAGAACATAATGTTTTATGTGTAGTCTAAAGACCCAAGATTTGTAACTGCGTAGGATTTTAGGAGATGGGCAATATGTTAACAAACATGGTAAAACTGGCTCTTTCATTTTGTACTGCTGAGAAGGTATAAAAATGGCATACCATCAGTAGATGGCAATTTGGATAAGCATCAAAAACCTTAAGAAAATGGATATGCCCATTGGCCTGATACTTACATGTATAAAAGTTGTATTATTTAATAACAATGTTTCTTTTGCAGTACCACTGACAATAGCAAACAGTTCTGTAACTGTCTACCAATAAAATATCTCTAATATCTTAAATTCGCATATTAGAATAGAATAATTTGAGTCCTTCATCAAGCCCTGAACTACAAAACCTCAACTGTTAAGTTATAATAAGGTCTCAATCAATTAAGCATACAAATTTATTCCTTGTATCTGCCAAGAAAGCATCTGGAAAGATAATATAAGCAATTGGGGTAACTGGTCATCTCTGGATGAACAAATTAATTAAAGACTCCATTCCATCTAAGTATTATATGATATGCTATTGCAAAAAAAAAAGCGGGGGGGGGCAGGAAAAATCCTGAGACCTTCCACTTTATAGAAACATTCTTAAAATCAAATCCCTTAACAGTGGTTCACATGGAATTCCTGAGATTTTTGACAAAGAATTATTAGCTGACACTAAAGCAAAGTTCTTCTGAGCAGTTTCTTACTAACAATATTGGTTATACCTACAAACACATAGGTTTTTCTATAGCAAAGAGCATTACAAATTAATAACATATGCAACTCTCTAGTGATAAGAACTGAGATGTAGTCACTATACCTTATAAATTAATGTGCTGATTAACTTGGTCTCAAAAATATATCCCAGTGGAATCCAATTAAGAAATCTGAGCAATGTTTCCAAAGTTGCATGTACAAGTGGAGCATTTTGGGAATTTTCCTATAAAAAAACACACCTATAAATAATCCTCTTCCTATAATTATTACTTGAAAAAAATAAAATCAAAAGCACTTACCATCACAAACTGACACAGTTGAAAAATTTGTGAGAATTCATTGCACATGCTAAAAAAAAAAGCAATCACGTTAGAAGACACACAGAAATACTGTGATTATTTACATACTAACAAAATCACAAAAATCCACGAATTTAGTCATTAAAAACTCAAGTCACTTCTATTTAAACACAAATATCAGTAACTTCAAAAGCCAAAGTTGCTAAAGCTATGTGTATCATTCTTTCAAAGCTTAACCATAAAAAATTCTATAAAGAGCATATATTTTCATTTTGTGGTTTCTGTCATCCTTACTCTAATTTGAAATAATTTAATCAATCTTTTTAAAAAAATATTTTTTTAAAGTAATCTCCACCCACAAAGTGGGGCTTGAACTCATGACCCCAAGATCAAGAGTCACACGCTTAAATCAAGACAGGTGGAACAAAACTCTCTAAACTAAAAGAAGGTGTGTGTGTGTGTTTACGTACATATGTACATACACTGCTTTTTTATATACATCCCAAATCCTACAATGTGCTTATATATCAAAACAGAGGCAAAACTATAAATTCTAAAGTCAGTCTGTATATATAAAGGTGAAATACTGCTCTGCCCTAATGATTAGAACAAATTTCTATTACTAAGTGAAAGAAAATAAAGTGGCACATTCCCCAAGACACAGGACTGTAAAAATTCAGTTGACATTTGGACCCAAATCATTTCCTTCACTTGTATTTAACTAGTAACCATATAAAAACAGATCCCAAAGGTTTCTGGGAACTCCCGACCTGTACTCCTTTTCCATGAGATGTATAAAGTTATTTTGTTTTGACAATGAAGTATGACATCCTATACCAACCACACACACTTTTCAAGCCTCCAGATTTAGAATACCAGATTAGAATATCTAAATCAGAATATCCAGATTTAGAATATTTAAATTTGTACTAAAAAAAAAAACCAAAGTAATTTAACATATTAATTAAAAAAACAAAACCCACATATTATCAGTTTCTCAAAAAATTACAATCAACCTCCAAATTTCGTTAAATAACTTAAAAATTCTAAAGCAAAATAATTACTTGCCTGTCTTTTAAATGCTTAGCTTTCACTTGAGTTATCTGTCCACTAGAGAAATCAAATACTTCTTCACTTAAGAGTTTAAGAATCACCATATTATTCTGACAGAGACTTTCACTGGTCCTGCTTGCTCCAACAATGTCACTGATAAAAGTTGGCCAGTGTTTTGGCCATTCTTGTTTTAGTATCTAAAATAAGATAAGAAATGTTAATTTAATTTCACTTCTCAATGGCAAAACAATCTTCAAAGAAGCTGTGTGATATTAAGAGCAGGAGCAAATAATACCACTTTTCATTTTCTCCCCCTTAAGAGAGGAAATGTGCCATCCTCTATAGAATAAACTATGTAAAGTATAACACAGATAAAAGTTTTTGGCCTCAAATGCCCAAGACTCCTCTCAGCTATTCCAGCTGATTTAACTAGTCTGGTTCTTTTTTTATCAAATATTTTAAGTAATCTCTAGACCTAATGTGGGTCCTTAACTGACACCCCTGAGATCAAGAGTCACATAATCCACCAACTGAGACAGCCATGCACCTTGGTCTAGATTGTACTAATCTGCATGCAGTATTAGCCAGATACAGATTCCTAAATTATCCTGAGTAAACTCAAAGATAAAACTCCAAAACAATATATAGGTGAGGCATAGGGAGAGACATTTTTTTGGGTGGAAACAGAGCCCTGAAATATAGTAGCATTTGTTCGTATTAATTTGGCAAAGACACAGCATTACAGTGGAAGACAGACTCATCTTTGACCAAAATCTAATGGACTGTATTAGACTTCCAAGTCTGTACTGTATATTTTATATATTAAGGATTTTTCCAACCAGATTATTCCCTAATTGCACACGTTAATAAGAGGTAACTAATTTCTTTGTACTCCTCCCTCTTCCCAAAGATAGGCAAACAAATGCCCTAAGTATAAAAGTCAACGTAACTTAGTGAAAAACCCAAATGTTTTCATAACTTATTAAATAGAAGAATCTTTTTATCACATACCAATTAATAATGTTCTCAGGACAATTTTTTGTCATATTATAAAAAGTATATAAACAAAAATTTGAAGCTGAGACTCTTTAGAAAGTCTGAAAAACAGACTTAAGTAAGGAAATATGCACAGTCAACAGGCAAATAAGAAAAGTTAACATGTCTGATCTATATTGGACCCACAGAAGTTATAGGTTTATAATATCTGAGGTTTCCTACCATAGGAAATTTATAATTTCAAGTAGCTTAACTATGACAGTTACTGTAAAAACTATTATTACTGCAAGATGTTAGTCTAGTTATTTGATAAAGTAGGTTTGACTACTTTGTTCCAGTAATCAGCCTAATTGAAGCATTTAATTCTTTTCAGGGAAACAATGAATCAAGTAAAAGCTTACCTGAACAAGAATCATATTTAATTTCCCAATATACACCTTTTCCTTCTAAGAAAAGAAAAAAGGTTAGATTAAAGCAAAGTCTTAAATAGATATAATAAGAATATAGGCAAAGAACGCCTTCTAAGAAAAATTACAGATCTACTATAAATGGTTGTACATGTTTGTCTGTGACAGAACTAGATTTAAGTTGAAGATTCAATATTTAAATTATTTTATAATCTCATACTTATCTCCAAAAATGGTCTTACCTCTACACAAGTTGGGTCAGATGACGTCTTGATAATGAGGCCAACAACGTATTTTTTAATTCCTATTAAAGAAAATTATTCAACATTTTTATAGCATGCCAATAAATCTTCAGTAAGGAAAAAAATGGGGCAGGGGGATGGTGAAAGTAAAGTCAATTAGTAAACCCGAGTCCCGTGGGCACTACTGGCAATTTTTGAATGATGCCAATCGTTTTTGTGTACTACTCCTTTAAACTTTAATTAAAAAAAGAAAAAAAGATTATTTCTTTATTTGACGCAGAGAGAGAAACAGCGAGAGAGGAACACAAGCAGGGGGAGTGGGAGAGGAGAAGCAGGTCTCCCTCAGAGAAGGGAGCCGGATGCAGGACTTGGTCCCATGGCCTTTGCAGAAGGCAGACCCTTAACCACTGAGCCACCCAGGTGCCCCTAAACTTTAATTTTTGTTAACTTTACAAAATACAGGTTTAACAATTACAAATTATCTTCTACGATATTTTTCAATGCTGTATTAGTTAAGTACATCGACACGTAATTTTTTAAATAAAAAAAATACAAGGGATTACTGTTGTTCATTTGGCTCAATACACACGTAAACTTATTTTTATGGGTTGTAACTACAAATCCTTGAAATAATTTTGTAATAAACATTATAAATAAGAAGTTTATGTAAACTATCTCTAAATCAAGATCAGATACTGCTATCCTTTTCCAATTTAATTACATTAAAGTAATCCTGGAAACGGGATTTTAACTTGCCCCCCACTACAATATAGAGTAACAGTTAAGGAGAAAGTTTGGTTTCTCATGTTATTTAAAGGATAGGTATCTCAATAGTACAACCTATTCTTAACTTATTTAACACATGGATGGGGGATTGGGGAGCCTCAGGTGTGCACAAGAAGGAGAGTTTGTCAGAGAGAGAAAGAGACAGACAGCGAGCACAAGCTGGGAAAGTGGTAGGCAGAGCAAGAAGCAGGCTGCCCACAGAGCAAGAAGCCCCATGAAGGGACTTGATCCCAGGACCCTGGAATCATGACCTGAGCTGAAAACAGACGCTAAACTGACCGAGCTGCCCAGGCAACTGGAAAAGAGATAATCTTAAGCAAGCTCTGTGCCCCGAGTGAGGCTCCAGTCTCAGAGCAGAAGTCTGAGATTCCCTCTCCCTTTCCCTTTGCCCCTTCCATTCATGTGTTGAGTGCAGGGGCGCTTTCTCTCTCTCGTAAATGAATAAATCTTTTATAACAAGAGCCAGATGCTTAACCTACTGAGCCACCTAGGCACCCTGGTCCCCTGAAGTTCTGAAGTTATATGGTATACCTACATTATTAACATGCCCAAATGGGTTTGAGAGGTAGGTTCCCTAAATAAACAAATTATTATTTCCTACTATAAAAGACTACTCTCACATTGGTTTAATTTAGGCTTTGCTACCAAATGATCTACGAAGATCTTCTTTCAGAGCTATCTGACCTCTGGAAATACAGTTAAGACTTTCTGGAACTATGTCCTCCAAGCCTTATCTAACAAATCTGGAACTCTGGGCTCAACCTTTCATAGAGAAGGGATATGCTAAGAAATTTACCCATAATAAGCTGGAAATATAGCCAACACGAAGGCAATAAAATACTGAATTGATTGTAAAACTAGCTTAATAATCTTCATGAGCTGAAGTATTAAATTTATCATCTGCATTTCAAGTAATATGTATTTAATTATGACAAAACTTCCCATTTCCTTTCATATTCCAAAAAACTAAAGACTTAAAAACACTAATTATTAAAATAATTTCATTAGTGTGGAAAAACTTTATTAGCACAACAAAGTTACACAATCAGGGTTATTTATCAACTAAAAATGTAATGTCAAGTGGTAACAATATTCAGTTTAAAAGACACTTAAAAAAGCTACGTGCCAAAAATGTAACTGTTACATACCATCTCAAGTAAATTATGTCATTTACATTTTTTTTTTTAGATTTTTATTTATTTATTAGAGAGCGAGAGACTGAGAATGAGAGGGGAGAAGGTCAGAGGGAGAAGGAGACTTCCCGCAGAGCCGGGAGTCCGATATGGGACTCGATCCCGGGACTCCGGGATCATGACCTGAGCCGAAGGCAGTTGCTCAACCAACTGAGCCACCCAGGCGCCCATGTCATTTACATTTTTAAAAGTTAGTTCTACTAGGGAAAGTCCACAATACTAAATGCTGCAGACAAGACCCACCAATGAATGCTAAAAAGAATGGGCAATCCTTTCAGAAGAAATCAGACAACAGTGTAGTCTCAAATTACCTTCCCAAGATCACTGGAGGAAAAAAAAAACAAAACCCAGCAGTTTTATGAATAGAAAAGCAGCAGGAACCACCATAACCCACTAATAAATGATAATAACAAATGGTAATTAAATGTACTGGTCTTGTGTCCTTTGTCTTTGTGGAGTGAGGATATCACATCACTGTGGTATCTTGCCAAAAATCATGGAACCTCAGCCTTATCACGAGAAACCAGACAAACCTAAATTGAAATAAACTTTACAAAATGACTAGAACTCATCAAAACTATCCAAGACCTATCAAGCAGAGCTTAGGAACTGCCATAGATTAGGAGACTAAAAAGACTCAACTAACTAATCTGTAGAACAGAAAAGGGACATTAGAGAGAAAACTTCTGAAATCTGAATGCCCACAGTTAATAGTACTGGCCAATGTTCATTTTACGGTTTTGATAATTTTATTATGGTTGTAGAAGTTGTTAATATTAGAATAAGGTAAAAGGTGTAAATACAGGTGCATTCTGTATTTTTTGGGCAACATTTTTGCAGTCTAAAATTATTCTAAAATAATAAAAGATACCTTTGTGGACATAAAATCAGTTCTAGTTTGAATAAGGCAGTAAAAAAAGGTAAACAGGAGATCAAATTTATTTTAAAGAGTACTTCTGTACACCTAAAATTAATGACAACCATGCATCAATTTAAAAAAACAAGCTAAATTATATACCAATTATTTAGGGTAACCCACAAAACAATCCCACATGTTCTCAATATCCAGAAGATTTAACCAAACACAATTCTACTACTGCTAGCCCTTCTGTTCTTTACACATAAATTACTATCACTAAGGCCTCTTTAAGAAATTGAGGAAATGGCAGTTCTAAATAGGAATAGGCATCCCTCTGAAACTTAACATAGGAAACAGAGCCTAAAAACAGAAAAATATTGCCTTCTCAGATTAAATGAATGACAATACCATACAATGTAAGATTTAGTAGTTTTCTTCTAATCTGTAATAAAGAATGAGGAAAATGCCTAAAACTATTATTTCTGCTTCTTGTTGGAATATATATATTTGGAGGCTTTTTTCAGCCTCAGAGAAAAGGAAAATAGGATCAAACAGATCCTTCAATTCTTCTGTTACCAATTAAATCAATTAAGTATCTTCTCCCTCTTTTCAGAGGCTTCTGAAGTTCACCTGTAGATGGAGCAAAGGGTAAAGATGAAAACAGGAAAAAAGTGGAAAAAAAAAACCCCCCAAAAAACGGAAGTTTCCCACAGACAAAACAATCTTAATTTAATGTCACTCTACGATGATCGTATTTCAATCCCTTCAGAACACTGGAACAACACCTTTTCTTCCTTTTTTTAAAAAAGGTTTTATTTACTTGACAAAAAGTGTAAGCAGGGGGAATGGCAGGGATAAGGGAGAAGCAGACTCCCTGCTCAAAGGGGGTTTGATGCGGGGCTGATCCCAGGACTCTGACTTGAACCCAAGGCAGATGCTGAACCGACTGAGCCACCCAGGTGCCCCACGGAACAACAATTTTCTGATCAAGTACTGCTGCACATAAACATGTCTGCCTAGAATCTCCTACTTCTAGGTACAAAGGTTATTTCATTAAGTACTGTAACTTCTTTCCCAAATCCGTTCCAACTGAGCCACCCAGGCACCCCAATATTTTTTATCTATAGCCCCCCTCATTCTATTCTTCTCAATCTGAACAAAAATTCACCTCAAAAATTTAAAGTAACCTTCAAATTACTGAAAAGTGCTACGTAAAAAAGAGACCAGCATGGGGCACCTGGGTGGCTCAGTTGGTTGAGTATCTGACTCCTGATTTCAACTAAGGCCATGATCTCATGGCCACGGATGGAGCCCTAACCAGGACTCCCCACTCAGCAGGGAGTCTGTCCCTCTCCCTCTGCCCTCTGTCCCAGCTCCTGTGTGCGCAGGTGCTCTTGCAAATAAATAAATCCAACTCCCCCACCAAAGACAATTTCATTAAAACAAGATACACTAGAATAACAACAAAAAAAAGTTTAAGTAGTCAGGGGAAGGCAGATTATAACATGTGAATTTTCCGAATCCCAGAGTTTATGCATTTGTATTTTATAAATCAATTATTTTCTCAAGGTCAAGAAAAATTTCTTTGACCTTTGACAGTCCCACTTAAAAAGAGCAATGTCATGGGCGCCTGGGTGGCTCAGTTGGTTAAGCAACTGCCTTCAGCTCAGGTCCTGATCCCAGAGTCCTGGGATCGAGTCCCACATCGGGCTCCCAGCTCCATGGGGAGTCTGCTTCTCCCTCTGACCTTCTCCCCCTTCATGCTCTCTCTCGCTGGCTCTATCTCAAATAAATAAAATCTTAAAAAAAAAAAAAAAAAAAAAAAAGACCAATGTCACATAGTCAACATAAACTTAAGTGAATTTGTCAACTCAGCAGAAGAGGTGAGTTTAAAATAAGCCCCAAATAAATGAATAAATAAAACAAACCTGTCTTAAAGTTACACGTCATCTAGCAAGTTATTTACACAACAGTATTAGTCTTCTTATTTCCTAGGAACATCTTTTAAAAAGTTGTCCTTAATGACAAGAGTAAAAGAAATGCATCACCAAACCTGATTTTTTACGAGGATTCATTTAAACCCTTTACAATTCCCCCCTGCCTCCAGCCACTTTAAGTAGCCTCCACGCCTAGCATGGAGCCCAATATGGGTCTTGAACTCACCACTCTGAGATCAAGACCTGAGCTGAGATCAAGAGTTGGATTCAACTGAACCACCAGGCACCCCTCACTAAAATCCTTTAAAAAGACGACTTACTGACTCCAACTTACTGATGGTGCCATATTCCCATGGAAGCAAAAGTCCTTTTTTTTAATTTTTTTAAAGATTTTATTTATTTGAGATAGAGTGAGAGCGAGCATGAGAGAGGAGAAGGTCAGAGGGAGAAGCAGACTCCCCGTGGAGCCGGGAGCCCGATGTGGGACTCGATCCCAGGACTCTGGGATCATGACCCGAGTCAAAGGCGGTCGCCCAACCGAGTCACCCAGGCGCCCAAAAGTCCTATATTAAAAAGAAAAAAAAAAAAAGATTTTATTAAATAAAGTTTATTTATTTTAGAGAGATAACAGGAGGAAGAGCAGAGGGAGAGGGACAAACAGGCTCTATGCTGAGCGTGGAGCCCAACGCCCCACATGGGGCTTGATCCCACAACACTGAGATCATAACTGGAGCAAACAAAAATCAAGAGTCAGACACTTAACCAACAGAGCCACCCAGGTGCCCCAAAAGCCCTACTTCTCAAAATTTAAATCATAAAGTTGTATCTTACCATCCTATATTGCCATAAAATAACTTCAAACAAATACATGATTCCACCTACTAAAATTGCATTCCTATTGCTCTTTCACAGTGGCTGATTTTCATATATCAAGAAAATGAAAAATCGTAACACGCTATTAGGAAAGTAAAACTACAAAACCAAGTTCACTCCAGTTCCAACTACTATGCAATAGTTACTAACAAGTACCCAATTCTTTCTTTTTTTAAAGATGTATTTTTTAGAGATTTTATTTGACAGAGACAGAGTGAGAGATAACACAAGTAGGCGGAGTGGGAAAGGGAAAAGCAGGCTCCCTGCCGAGCAGGGAACCCATGCAGGGTTTGATCCCAGTACCTTGGGATCATGACCTGGGCCAAAGGCAGACACTCAACACAACTGAGCCACCCAGGAGCCCCTTATTTTTTAGTCATCTCTACACCCAATATGGGCCTCAAACTCACAACCCTGAGATCAAGTGTCAAATACTCTACGACTGAGCCACCCAGGGGTCCCTCCAATTTCACTTTAAATATTTGCTCCCCAACCTCTCACAATGCAAATTTGGTACGTTCCCCCATCAAAGACATTTTAACTGAAAATAAGGTTCTTTCCCTGCCAAATGTTTATTATAGTATCTGTCCATTTAAACTACCAACAGTACTGTTATCAATACTGATCAACAGAAAGAGAGATACTGAAATATACCTATCTGTCCTCTTTACACCTGCTGGTCCAGATGAATCCAGAGTATGGTACCTACTCCTTATTTAATGAAATTCTTGAAAGAACAAACAGCAAAATGAGACACCAATAGCTAAAATCAATTCAAAAGCAGGAATTCTTAACCTAGGGCTTACAGAGATAGGATAGGACCACATTGTAATTTATTACCTACATGTTCAGTAATTTTAAGATCCATGAGCTATAAGAACATGGATCACTCATTTTTTAAAAGATTTTGAGAGAGACAGGGAGAGAGGGTACAAGCGCATGCGTGCACAAGGGGGTGGGTGGGTGGGTAGAGGGAAAACCAGGCTCCCTCACTGTGCAGGGAGCCCAACACGGGACTTGATCCCAGGACCCTAGGATCATGACCTGAGAAGGCAGATGCTTAACTGAGCCACCTAGGTGCCCCCACACATCACTCTTGAAAGGGTTATGGCCTCAGATAACAAGTATAAAAAATACACGGGAATTAAGTTTATAGCATCGTTATCTACCTACAGATAAATCAGTCAACAAAATGTGGTATACAATGGAATATCCAGGCATTTACAAAAATGAAATTCAGATACTGTTGAAGACTGCAACATGGATAAACCCTGGAAACATATGCTAAGTGAAATTAACCCAGACAAAAACATACTGCTATGCTAAGAAAGCACCTCCATGGGGCACCTGGGTGGTTCTGTCGTTAAGCCTCTGCCTCAGGCTCAGGTCATGATCCCAGGGTTCTGGAATACAGCCCTGCATCATGCTCCCTTAGTGTGGATCTGCTTCTCCCTCTCCTCCCTGCTCATGCTCTCTGTTGCGCTCTCTCTCTCTCAAATAAACAAATAAAATCTTAAAAAAAAAAAATGCACTCATATGAGTTACTTAGAATAGGCACATTCAGAGACAGAAAGTGTGTAATAGTGGTTAACAGAGAGTCAGTATAATGCGAGAGTTAATGTTTAACAGGTACAATTTCAATTTGAGATGATGACACGATACTGTGAATTTACTTATTTGACACTAAGCCATACACTTAAAATGATATTGTTATGTGCATTTCATCAAGAAACAACCTTAACTTTATTAAAAGATTCAATAATTATTCAGTAAGTTGACCCTTGAACAACAGGTTTGAACAGCACAGGTCCACTTACTTGTGGGTTTTTTTTAAAATAAATAGAGTACAGTACTGTAAATGTTATTTCCTTATGATTTTCTGAACGTTTTCTCGTCTAGCTTACTTTAGTGTAAGACTACAGTAGAAAACACTTATAACGTACAGCAATATGTGTTCATCTATTATTGCTGAGGCTTTCAGTCATCAGCAGGCTATTAATGATTTAATTTGGGGGGAGTCAAATGTTTACAAGGATTTCTGATTGGCAGGGGCTCAGTTCCCCTAACCCCTCACACACTGTTCACAAGTCAACTGTACTGCTAGTAAGAAAGTGAAATGACGCAACCATTTTTGAAAATAGTTTGGCAGTTAAATATATGCCTACCATATGATCCAGCTAGCCATTCTACTCTAGCTAATCAAAAAAATGACAGAAAGATTGGGGGGAGGAGGAAGGGTAAAAGAGAAGGCAATAACAAAGGTGAAGATCTTGATTATACTGGTGGTTTCATGGATATATGCTTAAGTCAAAACTTATCAAACTATAGTTAAACAGCTTCTAGGTTTTGGTAACCGTATCTTTCCTTTTGTTTCCCCATTCGCAAGCTTAGTAGCTGCTTCCTATGTTTACTAACATATAGGTTACCTGAATGGCCCTCTCTTGGCCTTACCAAACCTGTCGATTCCTTGGATTAAATCCCCTTGTCTGAAAAACAACAAAAAATACCATGCTACATCGTTTGTGGTGAATATAAGGGACAGACAAAAGTAGGTATTAAGGGGACGCCTGGGTGGCTCAGTTGGTTGAGCAACTGCCTTGGGCTCAGGTCATGATCCCGGCGTCTTGGGATCGAGTCCCGCATCGGGCTCCTTGCTCCGCAGGGAGCCTGCTCCTCTCTCTGCCTCTCTGCCTGCTTGTGTTCTCTCTCTGTTAAATGAATAAATAAAATCTTAAAAAAAAAAAAAAAAGTAGGTATTAAGGACCCCAGGTAAGAAGCTACTGCAGAAATTTCAAAGTGATCTAAGACTAATACATGATTATTTGGTGAAATGAAGATATTTTTGTGGAAAAAGACTGGCAACATGCATGCTGTGTTTATTCATACTTAGCACTTAGAAGTGCACAAGGCTTTATTCACATCACCTCTTCTGTCATATCCCAATAAGGTTGGAAGCAGTCAAGATTCAGAGAGTAAAGGGGCACCTGGGTGGCTCAGCGGGCTAAGGCCTCTGCCTTCGGCCCACGTCATGATCTCGGGGTCCTGGGATCGAGCCCTGCATCGGGCTCTCTGCTTAGCAGGGAGCCTGCTTCCCCCCCTCTCTCTGCCTGCCTCTCTGCCTGTGATCTCTCTGTCTCTATGTCAAATAAATAAATAAAATCTTAAAAAAAAAAAAAAAAAAAGATTCCGAGAGTAAAGTATCTTATGCAAGATCATAACTAACACGGCACTGAGTAAAACCTTATGGGTCATCAATTGTTTTACCAACTGTCCAAATTAAAACAGAGACATGCATAACTCAAACTTAAAGTGTCCAGGTATCTTTAAGCACCCCAAACTTTCAAAATGTCCAATTATGACTATCACTTTGGACTAATAAATTCAGCATTCCTCTTTTCAGTATCAGCAAGTATCAACTAGCTCACGAAATAAAATGACCTGTAAGCCATATACCTTAACTGATTAAATCAACTTCTGGTTTAAAAAACAAAATGCTTCCTTTTTACATATAAATGTTTTTCCAGGGAGGGTTCCAATGGGGCTTACCCCCTCCTTTATCATTTGGATTATCTAATCAAAAATTTCTAAAAGGGAGAAGGATTACCTGGATAATGGAAGGCTGATGTTCACCCAAGACAGAGAATCAACATCACTGACAGTGCTAGTATACCTTTAATCACTTCAGTAACCAGCAACAAGCCCCTATTTGGAAATTATTCTATTCCACATATTAAAATTTCCTTCAGCACAGATCAATGGAACAGAAAAGAGAGCCCCAAAATAAATCCATGGTTATTTGTTCAATTTATGTATGACAAAAGAGGCAAGAATATACAATGGGAAAACACACAATCTCTTCAATAAATGGTGCTATGAAAACTGGACAGCTACATGCAGAAAAATGAAATTGGACCACTTTCTAACATCACACAAAAATAAACTCAAAATAGACTGAAAACCTAAGTATGAGACTCGAATTTGTAAAACTCCTAGAAGAAAACACAAGTAAATCTCTCAGACCCTGGCATTAGCAAAATTTAACAAATATAAACTATTGGGGCTACACCAAAACAAAAGGCTTCTTTCTGCATAGCAAGAAAAACATCAACAAAACAAGGGAACCTGCTGAATGGGAAGACATTTGCAATATATCCAATAAGGGAGTAATATCAAAAATGCATAAAAAACTTACACAACCCAACATCACCTCCCCAATCTGATAAAAAATGGGCAGCAGACTTTAGAATAGACATTTTCCAAAGAAGATATACAGATGGCAACCAGACACATGAAAAGATACTCAACATGGGGCGTCTGGTGGCTCAGTTAGTTAAAGCATCTGTCTTTGGCTCAGGTCATGATCCCAGGGTTCTGGGATCAAGGCCCACATCCACCCCACATCCAAATCGGGCTCCTTGTCCAGTGGGAGCAGCTTCTCCCCTGCCTGCCATTCCCCCTGGTTGTGCTGGCTGTCTCTTTCTCCCTGGCTCTGTGTCAAATAAATAAAATCTATTAAAAAAAAAGATAACTCAACATCATGAATCATCAGGGAAATGCAGACCAAAACTACAATGAGAGATCATCTTACATCTGTCAGAATGGCTAGAATCAAAAAAGACAAGAAATAGCAAGTGTTGGTGAGGACATGGAGAGAATGGAACCCCTAGTGCCTTGTTGGTAGGAATGCCAACTGGTGCAATCACTGTGGTAAACAGTAGGGAGGTTCCTTAAAAAATTACAAATACAACTACCATATGATTCAGTTATTTCACAACTGGGTATTTACCCAAACAAAATGAAAACGTGAATTCAAGCACCTCTATGCTTATTTACTTTTTAAAAAGATTATTTGACAAAGAGAGAGAGACAGTGAGAGAGGGAATACAAGCAGGGGGAGTCGGAGAGGGAGAAGCAGGCTTCAGGCTGAGCAGGGAGACCAATGCAGGGCTGAATTCCAGGGTTCTGGGATCATGACCTGAGCCTAACGAAGAAGACACTTATTGACTGAGCCACCCAGGTGCCCCACCCTTATGTTTACTGCAGCATTATTTACAATAGCCAAGATATGGAAGCACTTAAGTGTCACCATCCATGAATGAATGGGTAAAGAAGATGTGGGCGCACACACACACAGACATACACAAACACTGGAATAGTACCCAGCCACAAAAAAGAAAGAGCTCTTGAAGGTATGATGCTAAGTAAATAAAGTCAGCAGAAAAAGACAAAATACCATGTCATTTTACTTATATGTGGAATCTAAAAAACAAAAACAAAGTAGAAACAGACCCATAAATACAGAGAAAACTAGTTGTTACTACTAGAGAGGATAAGTTTACAGGGATGGGCAGAAGGGGTAAAGGGGACTAGAATGTACAGTGTTCCAGAACAGAAAGAATAAATCACAGGGATAAAAAGTACAGCACAGAAAATATAACCAATAACTTTAAAATAGCACTGTATGGTAACGAATGGTAGCTACACTTGTGATGAGCCTGGCATTATGTCCTACACCTGAAACTAATAAAACACTGTCCACTGTACTTTCTTTTCCCAACTATACTCAAAAATATATATACTATATATTTTTATATATATACTATAATATATATTATATATTTTTATAGTATATATTTTTATACTATTTTATAATATATACTATATATTTTTAGTTAAATATATAGTTTAATATATATTATATATTATTAACTAATTATATTATAGTTAATATATATTATAAACTAATTATATTATAGTTAATATATGTTATTTAACTAATATATTTTAGTTAAATATATGTTTTTGAAAATATATACTATATATTTTTAGTTAAAATAAAAATTTACCATTTTTCTCAGTGAAAAATTCAGTCTCTGACCTATAATAACTCACTATGCAAATGTTCACTTCAAAATTTTGGAAGATATTATACATAAGTAATTTACATATATGTATGAACAAAAATATTGGGGAACTCCTTAGGCCCTAAAGTGGAGGGATGAAATAAACTGGGGAAACATTAACAATAATAATTTGTTCATTGAGTAATTATATACCATGCATAAGAATGCAATCAACAGGGGTGCCTGGGTGGCTTAGTTAAGCGACTGCCTTTGGCTCAAATGACGGTCATGGGTCCTGGGATCTAGCACTGCTTTGGGCCCTGGCTCAGAAGGAGCCTGCTTCTCCCTCTCCCTCTGCCCTTCCCACCTTCCCCCATCCTACTCATGCTTGCTCTTTCTCAAATAAATAAATAAATAAATAAATAAATTGAATAAAATCTTAAAAAAAAAAATGCATTTAACATTCTTGAATCCCTAACATCATTAAGCTTATATTTAGGGGATAGGGGAAAGGGGGGGAGAGGACACCAAATGGAAAAATTTTTCTGGACTAAAGCAAAATGATAAAAACCAGAGAAATCCAGTAAATTTTGTATTAAGTCTAAATTTGTCAAAATGTTCTATTATGAAACTATATCTCCCCTTTAAAAAAATTAAAATCTTTTTCTAAAAGATTTTATTTATTTGACAGAGAGAGAAAGAGAGAGAGATCACAAGTAGGCAGAGAGACAGGCAGAGAGAGGGGGAAGGAGGCTCCCTTCCGAGCAGAGAGCCATTCCCAGGACCTTAAGACCTGAGCTGAAAGGCAGAGGCTTTAACCCGCTGAGCCACCCAGGTGCCCCCAAAATTAAAATCTTCTAATTTAATGTTTTTGAAAACTTTTACTTGGCTAATTATTATCTGTTGTGTATTTTCTTTTTGAAATTTTATTCGTGATCCACTGGAACAGGCTATACACCAATGGAATATAGCAAGAGACCTCTTAACATTGTCTAGAATTGTCAGGGATTTTCCTGGCAAATAAAAGGGTTAAACTGAAAAGCCATTATTCTTAAAAAGAAAGAAAATTAACTTATGGACAAAAACCTGAAAGCAGATTAAAAAGTTCAAGTTATTTTCACTTGCTGTGTGGTGAAACCTATTCTTCCCTTAAAATACATCTAGCACGGGGCGCCTGGGTGGCTCAGTGGGTTAAGTCTCTGCCTTCTGCTCAGGTCATGATCTCAGGGTCCTGGGATCAGGCTCCCGCATCGGGCTCTCTGCTCAGCAGGGAGCCTGCTTCCCGCCTCCCCCCCCCCCCGCCCCCCGCCTGCCTTTCTGCCTACTTGTGATCGCCCTGCTTCCCGCCGCCTCCCCCCCCACCGCCTGCCTTTCTGCCTACTTGTGATCGCTCTCTCCGTGCCAAATAAAATAAAAATCTTTAAAAAAAAATATTAAAATACATCTAGCACTGCCATTTGCATGAAGAAGCTTATTTAAAGGACCCAACCGATCATCATTCCCCTCTTAGCAAGAGCAGCACTCATTGTATTTACCTAACTTAACTTTCCTCTACATCCATGTGTATCTTCCCACCTGTAACATTTTGATATAAAAATATATTCACACAAGTCTTAATACCTACTAGTGCTTTGTACAAAGCAGATACAGTGCTTATGTACCAGATAAATACATCTATTTGCTAAGCTCGACAAGGAATACTTAACAAGTGGAGACAAGTTTTATAAGATTTATAAAATTACAGACGAAAATATACACTATTATGTGGATTATGCAAATTTATTCCCAATACTTAAGTTACTTAAAGATGAAGGAAAAGTAATATTGAGAAATGTTAGTGTATTTTGTGAGATACAAAACCTTAAGATTGGAAAAGCCTCTCAGGATCAACATTGAAAATAATTATAAAATAATAAATTAATGTAGTACTGAATTTGTTTTATTTTTTACCTTAAAAACAAATTTTTATAAGCATTATGCAAAGTTGCTGTTGTTTATTTACAAACGTTCTCTGGGAGATATTTTACATGTTCTTTTTAAAAATAAATATTTTATTTATTTGAGAGAGAGGGGGAAAGCATGAAAGCATGCACACAGGGGAGCGGGATGGAGCAGAGGGAGAGGGACAAGCAGACTCCACATTGAGTGTGGAGCCCAATGCTGCCCCAACCAAGATCAAGACCTGAGCTAAAATCAAGAGTCAGACAGTTAACAGACTGAGCCACCCAGGTACCCCTTACATGTTCCTCTAATAAGCGTGTGAAAGATCCTAGAAGGTGTATCACGCTTTTTCCTCCAAATAACGGCAACCATTAAACCATTATATGAGCAGTAACTTCAGGTACTTAATCTTATTAGAAGTCTTTTTTTTTTTTTTATTAGAAGCCTTGAAGAGAAAAACCCAGGGAAAGGTGATTCTGATACATCTTTTTTATAGATACAGCTGATCTTGAGAGTAACATGGGCTTGAAATGGATGGGTTCACTCATATGTGCATCAAAAAAAATATATACACAGTACGGTACTGTAAATGTATATTCTCTTTTTCTTAATAATATTCTTTTCCTTAGAAATGTTACATAAGAATACAATATGTAATATATATTATATACAAAATAGATGTTCCTCAACTTTGTTACTGGTGAGGCTTCCAGTCAATAGTAGGCTATTAGTAGTTGTTTTGGAGTCAAAAGTTATACATACATGGATTTTCAACTGCATGGAAGTGGTGGTGGTGGTGGTGTTACCCCTAACCCCTATGCTATTCAGGGGACAACTGTACTGTTTGCAGAGAAACAAAGACAAAGAAGTGTCTCACCAACACAGAATAGAACACATGAATAAAACAGAACTCTCTTTTAAGTCAGGCAGAATAATTAGCACCCCTCTCTCCAGTTTTTTCAAACATGATAGATCTTCCAAAGTAAACAGTCCTATGCACCCTGGAGTATGTGTCCATTTGATACTTATACATAAATATGAGAGCTACTGTCACTTTAGGATAAAAACCAAAACATACTATTCCCATTCATGTAGAAAGCAAAAAATGCCAAATCCCCAGGGAGACTGTTAATTTTTTTCAGTAATAAATAGAACCATGACGTTGATAAACCAGTATCATTTCAAATTGTTTACTTTTAAAGCTGGAAAAAAATGTTGAAGGTTCATCTACTACAACCCTTATGTGATAAGAGGCAGGGGTCTAGGTGTTTAGAAACAGAAGAGGGGCTTAATCAATAGCAGCTGAGGAACAAGAACTGCACCTAAGATCTCTAAAGAGCAGTGGTGAAGTACGGAGATCTATTTGGGCCACACAGCCAAACTGTACTCATTAACTTGGGAGGTCACACAATATCATCCACCTAAAATGGTTTTAACCCCAAATAAAACATTTAAATAGGAACCTTTTATGGAGGCACTATTTCTCCCCCGTACTGTCATTTTTACCCTATGGTTTATGGTACAGTAATGATACTACCGTTAAAAACTATCTTATTCACCTCTGAACATGCTAAAAAGAAAGAACAGCTTTCTAGAGAAAGACTAGATGCCTAATCCAGGTCACTCCCCCACCATAAAGATGACATGAGAAAGTAAATGAAAGACGTATTAAAGACCAACAGTCAAAGAATGGAAACATAATTTAAAAGAAAAAAAAATGCCACCAGTAGTAGCATACTCCCCATTATGAAGTCCAGGCTTATATTTATTTTTCAGAGATTAAACAAGCAAGTGATATAAAGCAGGTGATGGGGCAGTATGTGAAAACTAGAAGTAATTGTATCAATATACTCCAAGAGACTAAGCTTGCTCCAAGTTTCTTAAAGTAGGACTACCTTTACTGAGGTAGTTTAAGGGCAAAAGTTAAATTATCAATAGCAGGCTTCATTTTCTTTTCTCTTCTTTCCCTAATTTAGAAGCTGATCTCTTCTAAAGCAGGCCCAGAATTCCCAAAGGTAAAGCTTTGTCATTTTTTAAGTAGGCTCCATGCCCTGTGCCAACAGGAGGCTTGAACTCAGGACCTTGAAGATCAAGACCTGAATGGAAATTAAGAGTTGGACACTTAACCGACTGAGCCACTCAGGCACCCCAGTCTTTGATTTTTAAAACTTTGTTTTTCCTTTGTTCTGTTAAGTTCCTGTACTATTTAATGTGTTACAATACTTATTACTCATCAGTTACTGTTTGGCAAACTTAAAATCATGTATAAGAACACATACTCAAATTTCATTCACTTCAGTAATGGTCCTGATTAACTACAAGCCGATATTTATTTTTTCACCATAGCATTTATTGTGAACATTTTGACCCCTCCGGTTTCCTCTTTCCCCTAAAGAGTAACCTTTTTCTTCCACTGCTCCCAAATAGAAATAAAACCTGCTTTGCCCAAGATGAAAGCAGTAATCTCCATCAGAGCTATTAAACTACTGAAGATTTTACACCACAGTCCCCTTGCCCAATATTCAACTATACTAAAAATGCCAAAAATAATACAATTCTGAATTTACAATTCTTTGAAACATTTTCCTACCTTCACACTGGTTCCTTGGAAGAATCTTCCACCTTGTTTTTATCACATTTTCCAAAATTTGTAGTCCATAATACTGAAAATTGGAGAATAGAAACATGTGAATATATTGCTATAATATTGGCAACTTTCAGGATTCACAAATGGACAGACATTCACACATTTACATCTAAAGTTTCAAAAACATTATGCTACCAAGTTTAATTACATATATTAAACAAGGATCTAGTCACCCATATACTGAGTTTTCATGCATTTTCCTCATTTTATTGTTTACTACTCTATTTAACGTCCTGCTGTTTATACATGCTCACACCAGGAGGAAGAACCAAATAAAAAGCCCTTTAAGCAGCCAAATGGGCTTATCTGTAGAAGGAAAAGTAGCAGCCAGATATGAATTCACAGCATAAATGACTGCTCACAGGCTCACGTACTTTAACACGACCAGGCTCCTAAGAATTTAGCAGCTTGGATGCTCTCAAGCTTCCTACCATCTTCTCTATGAGTTGTAAGCTCTTGGCCAAGTATTAAAGTATTGTCACAGATACTTTCTATAGAAAGTATAAACATCTCTGGTGTGTTACTTAAGGAGCAGCAAGACAACCCACGGGTTTAATTTTAAATTTTAATCCCACCCTTACAGTTGCTATTTCTACTAATTTAAAGATAAACTTTTGTGCACAGTCAAAAATAATATACAAACACATGTTGCAATCTGTTTTTACCTTTCAGGTATTCCTTCCTAAATATAAAAGCCTTAACTAAAAACATAAGAAAATTAATAAATACAGATACCACTTTCAAGCCATTTTGTCCCTCCTGCTGATTACTCACTCTAAATAGTCAACAACATTCACAACAATTGATTAATGTTATGGGAGTTACTACCCAATATTATTACCATGACCAATTAGTGTGGATAGACAGGAGGAAGAAAAGGGACAAAACTGTTGTGGTATGTTTCAATCATCTGAAGTAGGGAAGAATGAGCTATAATACCTGAAAGGTAAATTCATTCATATATAGACACAGAACCTCAGATTGCAAGTTTTGGCTGAGAATAAGAGTTCATCTTTAAAATGGTTAGTCATCACACAATAAAATAGGAGCATTAGTATTTCAACCAAAGGGATCATGTGAATGCTCATTTTATCCGAAGCACAATATAGACTGTCCCAAACTACATTGTGCTCAAATAGTAAATGTTTTTGCTGTTTTCTTTCATTTTAACATTTCATACTTTTCAAGAAAATTGTCATTTCAACTAAAACCCTACATTAGCACATTCCTTAAAAAGACTTCCAAAACAAAAACAAGGCCAAAGCAAAATTCTGAAATTACAAATTTGATACCATCAAAGGGTTTCATAATCAGCAGTAAATACTGAAACTTTCTAACCTGTTCGTTTACAATCCCTCTATAGGACTAGATCTCAGAAAAATATAAACAGGCAAAAAAGGTTTCTGATTGAAATTTTAAATTAACTTTTGAAAACATACTACCCTACAAACTTTAAATTTTATAGACACGAAATGACACTGTCAAAGTTTTACTAAGTCAAAACGATGCACTTCTTATAATAAATCCTGTTAGTTCTTAACCAATTAAAAATATCTTTAAAAAACTAAAAATCCACCATAAATATACCAGTAGGAAGCAATAATCTCAATGATAATTTCACCCTATTTAGCCAAAGTTATTCAGTTTATGCTATTACCCTGCCTACTTTATGTTTGATACTTTGTTACCTAAATTACCTATTTACTAACCTCTACTCCCTTCTCCAACTGTAAAAAGGTAGCATTGGCTTGCTGAAGATACAATTCATATTTTTCTCTGACAACCCACTGAGGTAGTTAAGCCCAATAAAAACTTTTCATAAGTCAAAGGAATACAAAGATCACCGTCATAATATACTAAAACCCAATCTCACCTACACATTCAGACTCTACATAAGAGAACTCACTTTTGAAATAGAGTATTTTGGTTAAACAAATCTTAACTGCTAGCTAAATCTAAGGGCCAATGATAAATGACTATTTTTGAATTATCCATAAATAATCCAAGTATCACTCTAAAGAATTAATTACATTTCTGCTTTAATCTCAGGACTTGAGAAATCCACTGCTGAGTTATGAAGATGAGGGACAGATAACAGCAAAGACTAAATGAAAAAATAAATGCATGAAATGATCCCTATGGTAGAAATTTCTACTGAGCCCTTAGAAATACTTATTTTATGCATTGAATTCCCCTTTCCCCTCCCACCGCCCATGAAACAAAAACAATTGATGAACAGAATTCAGTTAAAGGGAATCAAAAGGGTAGACCTTGTGGAGGCCTGCCGTCAAAGCCTAGCTGTGTCAGTTGCACAGGAAGACACCCCTTTTCTTCCTATTACAAGCAATCAACATAATGGAACATTATGATTAATATCAGGTAGTGTTAACATCTTTAAAGAAAAAAAAAATGATTGCATAAAAGCCAAATGTCATAGTGCATAAATTTAGCACCAAATCATTTGTAATTTATGTAAATTGAAGAATTCTTTACCTGTTGCTTTCTTTCTGTTCCTCTAATCATCTCATTTTTCACAAGACAAATTTGAGTTTTTAAAAATACTGTTGATAAATCAACTTAAACATTAGTAATGTCTGTCAGTATAAAAAGCAAAATTTACCAGGCAAGCAAACAGGCAAACACTATTATGTTACTTAAGGTTAGCACTTTGAGGAAGTTCTGGACTGTATTTTTGCCCTAAAATTTACAAGATGTCAAAACTAATTAGTATTTTAAAACTGTTAATTAATACAGTCTGATTTCAGAAACAGATGTGAAAATGGCTATTTTCTGTTTTAACACAATGTATACCAAGTGGAAATCTTGTGTGTATTAAACAGAATGCCATGCATGGTATTTTATTACTTTAAGGCAGTTTAAAGAGAAGTGTGAATCATCAAGCCTAAAACAGTCAAAACACATTTTGATCAACCCTTCTGTTCAAACTAGGAAAAAAGGACCCAAATTATAACATTTTTCAATTGCAAATAAAAACTGAGTGCTGTCCCATTAAAAGCATTGGTACCATGGAGCAGGGTTTTATGCTGCCCACACAACTTGGGTGTTGGAGGTGGCTAGCCTGTATTATATTGATTACTTGCCCAAAATAATTCCTCTGATGTTATGTTTCATCTCTGAATAACATTCAGAATTTATGCTACTTAGATCTGTATACATATTCTAAAAACAAAAACAAAAACAAAAACGCAACCAAAAAAGCCACCTTGCATACTAGTCCCAATTACAAAACTTCATTCATAATTCTCAGGACTATTTGCAAGAATTAATTCTATGTTTAAGACTAAATTTTGAAATAAGTTAACAATATCAAATAATTTGAGATAACAAATGCTAATACTGAAAATGAGATACCTTCCTCAAAGTTTATGACTGGAAGAAAAGAAGAAATAATGGATTTTAAAACCACCACTTGCTTACTTTCGTGTTCATATTCTGTGAAAATTCCAAAATTGTGTCGACTCTTGTCCACGCATCAGGATGCTCCTTTAAATGTGTCAGTACTTCTTGAGCCATTCTTTGCTAAAATATTATATGAAAATAATTTTAAGCTCACTTGTTCTTTTTAATCATTCATTAAAATGATACTGAGCAAGGCACAAATCCTAATAAGACAGTGATCCTAAGTTTCTGAAACACTCAAATAATTAGTCCATATAGAAATAAAAATGTATCCATTGTCACTCTTAAACTTCAACTTAAAATGGGAATATATATCCCTTTGAAACAGTTTTTTTTGCAATCTACTTTATTTAGCATTTTCAAAATGGAACTTAAATTCAACCAACGCTAACAAAAATTTCTCTAATGTAAAGGGAGTTCTCAGCACTTAACAAACAATATTAAAGCAACATATAAAAATTCACTTATACTTAAATAATATAATGGTACATCCTCCTTTACAAGTTACCAAGGTCTCCAACAAATGTTATCTATAAATATGTATTTCATGGAGAAAAATTATATATACATACGTTTTTTCTTGGGATGACTGATAAGCACTAGGTCTAAGACCACAAACCTCAAATACTCGTCGATACTTCTAAAACACGAAGACCTTGAAACCCTTTAAAGTCTCTTAAATTTATTGTAATTATACTTTTAATCCGTTCTCTGAAATTCTTCTAAATTTCATATCAAATCCTAGCTTATTTTGAACTTTTTGTTTTCCTATCTTTATGATCTCATGTATCTGAGAGTGAGTTGAGTGTGGGTGTGCAGAGTGACAGCAAGGCAGAAATGGGCAGAGGGAGAGAATCTCAAGCAGACTCTGCACTGAGCCCAGAGTCAGATGGAAGTAGGTTTGATCCCAGGCCTGAGATCATGACCTGAACTGAAACCAAGAGTCAAACATTTAACCTACTGAGCCACCCAGGCACCTGTTTTCATCTTCAAAATGCAAACCCAGGAATAACGAAAACCTATATAGCCATCATCTACAATTAACAAATGTTAACACTTTGTTTTACTTGTATTTGTTTTCTTTCAAACATAAAAGATCTAAAACTTATGGAAATCACCTTTATACCTTTTCTCCAGTGCCATTTCCTTCCTTTGTTCTTTCTTTAGATAATGACTTTCATGAATTTCGGGTCTTTTCCTGTCCATATTTTCTCAGCATGTCTATCAATTTCATGAATGATACAGTCCTGTGGTCACTAAATTTTATATAAATAGAATACTATAATAACACTACGATCTACTCTTTGCATTTGACACTTTCCCTTAGCTTTATTGTAAGGGTAATAGACAACTGAGTTTATTTATTTTTTATATTTTTTTAAAGATTTCATTTATTTGACAAAGAGAGATCAAAAGTAGGCAAAGAGGCAGGCAGAGAGAGAGCGGGAAGCAGGATACCTGCTTAGCAGAGAGCCAGATGCAGGGCTTGATCACAGGATCCTGAGATCATGACCTGAGCCGAGGGCAGAGGCTTTAAACCACTGAACCATCCAGGTGCCCTAACAACTGAGTTTTAAAGATCTAGCCATATTGACACTATGTATCTAGTCTCTTCATTTTAACCATTAGACTTTAATGAACACATTTTACCAAAGGCTGTTCATTCTATTGATTTTTTTCAAGAATAGCTTAATCTTTTCACCTTTAAAGATAGTTTTTTTTTTAAAGGCAATTTTGGAGCTCAACTGGATCCTCCCTAATTGCCTCTTACCTAGTTCTATCACGTTTAAGTAAAAAGTTTGATAATTTTAAAGTATTATCAATTATCTTTCTGTTAGACTGATTCAACCTGATCAAGGCTATAATTCTATGGGTTATAAAGCAACCATCAAACAGGGAAAGGCACATTCATTCCAATTTGAACCATCTCTGACAAATGCCTCAAAATCTTTAACTTAGGTTTTATTCCAATTTACAAAAAAAAAATGTTCTTTATTTTGGCTTGATATTAAGTATTTTTTTCCTTAGGTAGCAGATATAGTGGTTTCCCCATCAACCAACTAGCAATATACACTGCTTATTGTTTAGAAGAAAACTGAAAATACACACCCATTAAGTAGTGGGTTTTTTGTTTTTCAAGATTTTATTTATTTATTTGACAGAGAGGAGAGAGATCTACACAAATAGGCAGAGCAGCAGGCAGAGGGAGAGGGAGAACCAGGCTCTTTCACTGAGCAGGCCGCCCGAGGCAGGGCTCTATCCCAGGACCCTGATACCGACCTGAGCCCAGGGCAGGAGCTTCACTAAAGCCACCCAAGCACCCCTAAGTAGTGATTTTGTACCTTAACACCACCACCAGAACCACCATGAAACTTGGAAGAAAAAACAGCTGACTGGGTTCCAACTTACAAGTACAGAGTTAGAGCTAGAGTATAAGCTCTTAAAATATATGTATTTTGATTAGATTTTGTGAAGGGACTAATAATTAAGGAGTTGTAATTATGCTGTATAATGACAAAAAGCAGAAATAATAACAATCTGAGTTATCTAGGGCCAAAGGACACTTTAGCAATGTTTTGATTTTCTCCCAGAGAATATCTAACTAGAGCTATTCCTTTCTCATTAGTTATAGTTTCGCACATAAAATAGTAACAAATATCAAGAAGATGAAGTATATCAAAGATCCATGCCTAGTAAAAGTTACTTGGTCACAATACTCTATCAGAGCTTTTGAAATGATGACCATTCTGCACAGAAGTGAACACCCACCAAACTATTATTATTAACACTGCATAAATCATGTCCTTTCCTTTTATTCTATAAAGTCACTTCTAGCATTTGCATCTTAACCTCTTTATTTTGTCCTAACCCCACTATCCTTACACAATACTCTCTTATCAAGTTAAATCTCCAGGAGGGGTTAAAAAAGACACAAAAGGAAACTAAGGAAGGAGAAAATTTGGTTATCTTCCTGTGTTACTGAATTTGGTGAAAAGTGTTTTAGTTGCTAAGCAATAGATTAAGAGTTCAAGTCACTTAACACAGCAATGGAGAAAACACCCAACTCCTCCATATTATTTTTCCCCCGCTGGCTGCCTAACTTGGCTAAAAATAGAAAAAAACTTAGAAAAGAAGATAGTTCTAATGTTACAGTGTTAAATATCCTTCTATATTTCCCATTTGGACATAAATGCTGGGTATAGATTAAAAGGCACCATTCTAACATTCTCTTCCCCTCCAAAATTAATTCTTAAAAAAATCTTCCTGAGTTGTAATGTTTAATGAGAGTTAATTTCTATAGCTGCCATTTTTAGCACATACTCTATGAAACTGGAAAAAAATTAAGAAACCATACTATATTTTAAAACAATGAGTTTGCACCATATGCTGAATCTTCATTATACTTCCAAAAGTATCCTTTAAACAGAATGCCTTCTAAGCATGAGGTACCATAACAGGTACTTTTACAAACCCTACTATCTTCCAGACTCCTGTAAGGTAAGTTTGTAGCTGAAACTCTATAGAGTGATGACTAGAAAACTTACTGGATAACCGAGATATCACTAAAAACATGTTTTCCATGACAGTTTTTTTTTTTTTTTACTCACAATAAACCCTCAAAGAGGTGGCATATGAAAAATCCACAGAACTAGAAGTCTAAGGACACTTTTAGAAAAAAGGTTTTTAGCTGACTTTAAGCTCTATGCCTCCATTTCCTTATCTATAACAATGAAAAATATCAGTTTGCAACTATATGTAACTGATGTGTACGGTTAAGTAAACGTAAAATTCTTACTTTTGGGAAAGTTTATTTTGCCTTGATAAATATAAAATACTTTCTTAAGCCTATGTTTTAGCAAAAAGTCAAATTTTAAAACAAATTATTAAATCTCAATAATGTGAAACATTACTAAAAGCAGGAGCACCACCACCAATATATATATATTTAAAGTCTTTTTTTTTTTAAGTAATCTCTATACCCAACTTAGGGCTTGAATTCACGTCTGTGAGATCAAGAGTCATATACTCTTCCAACTGAGCTAGCCAGGCACCTCACCACCAATACACTCTTCATGATAAAAATTACTGTTACTTCTTAGTTATAAGCCTAGAACATTGGTCTTTGTTTATCCTGATACTTTTTTAGATGTTGTGAACCATGTTAAAGAATAAAGATTTAAACAGCAGTAGCAGCTAAGTGATGTGACAAAATTAAATGCCTATCTTCCTAATGGCCACAGGACTTAAGCTTCTAATATATTTAAAGTTGACTCCAACCTTACTTTTATACTTTCTTCCAAAACCAGCTGCTTTCCACACATGCATGTTAGAATGAAATGAAGCTTAAAGCTCCATGTTGAATGTACAGAACAAAGAAAGAACTACATGGTATGTGTAATACATATGGATGGAATACCTTTTCAGGAAGGCTTCTGGAGACAAGAACTCGGGAGGACCAAAAGCCCCTGGAGTTCTAAAACTGGACCAAGCTCACAAAATCTGCAGAATAATTTACCACTCATACATATATACATACATATATATAATATATATAATATGTATTAATATACATATATAAAACAATGTGGGATTTCAGAGAAAATGGAAATATTTATGCACGTGCTAGTATCATGCTTTTTGGACCATCTATAAAAGACATAATTTCTACCTTTCAGGTTTTTAAAAAGTACAATAGTACTCAGGGTTTGGGTATGCAAATATAAACTAATATCTCGAAGATATAGAATAACTGCCTACGTACTAACTAGACATCATCCACTAGGAATATAGTATTTTGATAACAAAATTTTACTGGTTTGTCACATCACCTCAAGACTTTTAAATCCAACAACAGAAAATTTTTACTGATTTAAAATTCTTCATGTGATTAACTCCACGGAATGAATATTCAAGATTGCCCAGTTTCTTGTAACAGAAACAATTAAAAAATTTATGAACATTCCTGTCTTGTCTAACATTGTTTAAAAAAATAAATATCCAAAACCTTTAATCTGATCAAAACATGGATTATGTGTAAGATAACCGCTTACATTAGACCACTTTTACAAGTCTTAAATTCAAATAATTTAAGATGCTCAGTATTGCTGGACTTTTAAAAAGTTTTATCAGTGAAGTACTTCTGTAACTTAAATGTTTCAAAAATACAAGAATCTTTTAACTCCAAATATACTACACACATAGAAGGTATACAACCTTTAGTATCTATAAAACATTTAATACATTAGGCTCTATCATTCATTAAAGTGGCTAAAGGTTTCTTAAAGACAGAATAAGAATAATATTCCAACACATCTCATTCTAACCGTGTCAAAATATAATGTATATAATGCAGTTTCCCCAAACTGCATCTCACTGGTTAATATATAGTTTCAATTTAATACAAGCTATGCAACACTTTTAAAAAGGTGATAATTAAAAATTTTATTCTAAACCGAATAATACTGCAATAATATTAAAAGGTTTTGCTCAATTACTTTACCTGGGCTCCTTCTCCATGGTATAAGCAATTCACCACATTGTCTAAAAGGTTGATATCCAGTTTTTGGCTGAAATCGAGCAGCTGACGAGCTGCATGGTCTGCTAACATTGTCATAATTGCTGGCATAGATTACTGTAAAAAAAAAAAAAAATTTAAGGCGCCTATGAAATTCTGGTATTACCAGTCAGAAGCTTTCCAATCAAGTTATTTTACTTCAACTATGTTCCTACAAGTATTATAAGTATTTTAGAGACTTCCTAAATAAGTAACAGTAAAACCAACTAAATGCTAAAGATATTTAGCTCCTTCCTAACTGCTTTTGTTAAGGTCTATTCAACTTTTCTAGTGTGTATTTTAAATTCCCTGAAAAATCTTACTGTTCTACTAATATTTAAATAAAATTACCCCTAACCTGTTTTAATGGAACAATTATTAGAAATTTATGGCCCTAAAAACTGATAGAGTTCAAAGTCTTAATCTCAAGATTTTTAGGTATAGATAAAAGTTTAAGTGGATTTCCCTCTTCCTAAGTAGGGTCTTCTATTTCAGTAGAAACTCCCTTCCCAGTATGTTACCTTAATTTTTAAAATATGCTGAAAAAAAAAAAACAAAGATGCTAAGAATTAAATGTGGTATCCAAGTTTTCTTATCGTATATACCAATGATGGGCAGAATTTAAAATTTTTATATTCAAACCATCTATTTGTCTCTTTCAACCTTCAATGAATTTGGAGATTAAAATTCCTTGAACATATGTCTAGAAAAACTTTACAGTAATAACTCAAACTTTTCTTTAATTTCCACGTATTCATTGGCAAGGTAAAAAACTGTAAAAGCTTGCCAACTATTTTCCAAATAAAAAATTATATGGGAACAGAAAAACGAACTACTTCACCTCATATAATGCACTGGCTAAAACCTACCAGTTCATATGCAATGTTATCCTTTCAAGAGGATTTTAATCCAAGATGCTGGCACACATTCACATTTTTTTTGCCCAGCATTATAAAAATCTTTGCTTTTTCTTCAAAGCCAGTGCCACTTGAGTCTGACTGGCTCAATCAGTACTCAACCTTTTTGGGTCAAGATGCCTTACACTCAGAAGAACACGATAGCTCCTGCTAAATTTTAAAAACTCACAATTTTGTATACAATTACAGAAAATCTTGGGACACCTTGAAAGCCATGCATGAAACCTCAGGTTAAGAACCATTTGTTGACTGTAGTTAGACCCAACAAGGTCGGCTGGTCACCTCCACTTCTCCCCCTCTTAAAAACCTTCCAGGATCAGGAAATGGGTGGGATTTAATTACATTATGTTCGATAGGAAAAAGACATTATTTTTTGGCTACTTGAGAGCAGTTTTAAAATGTTCTTAACATTGGCAGCAATTTCAATTTTAACCCCAAATGCCTTACTTAATAATGCCAGTTGGAAAAAAATTAGGTATAAATGATGAGTCAATAGGTTAGAGAACGTAAAAATTGAGAAAAAGAGTTCAAAAATTTCTATTCCTCTAAATCTTTCAGCCCATTACTAACAGCCAAACTGATGCGATCTCAAAACTTTTATAGCAGTTACTAATGTTTTTGATACCGAAATACCTGACATGCATCAACAAAAATCTGACCTACATATGAATATAAAAATGGAAATATATATATTTCACTAATATATGTAAATATCCTCAAATACCGTAAAATTTTAAAGATCAGAACAGTCTTAATTAAGGTTGAAAAATCAATGCCCACAAAGCACCAAGGTGTACATATCAAAAGTTTTCAATTTTTGGTTAGAAATTGAACGAACTTTTCTCCTATGTAGTCCTATTGTAATTTAATAACCCAAACAATAAAAAACAACTTGATTATAAAGTTTCATTTTCAAGTACGTTGTCTTTACAGAGTTTTTCGAGCTAAATTTCTGTGAAAAATCAGGCTAATAGAAGCTCGTGTAAAATACAGTACTTTGCCATCCTCGGAACTAGCGGCTATCTTCGAAATGACCTACCTATTCTTGAACTGTACAGAAATGGCGGCTTTCTGGTCAAGCCAAGCACATTTAGTCCCCCAAATTAAACAGCTTCCAAAACATTCTTTCCACTAACAGCAGTGTCCCACGCGCTTAAGATACACAATCAGGCAGATAGCAAACAGCCATCACGGGAGAGCGTGAAACCACAATCGCTTTCTTTTCTCCTTGGGACACTCAATCCTAAAATCCACTCACTGGATAGCATATACAGGGGATTATCCAGCAATGTGACTCTACAAGTGACTACGAAAATACCTTCACTGCCACTTCAAACTGAATAAGCAGGCAGCTACATACTGCCAGCTCCCAAGCAAACCATAACCGTTGCTTTATGATTACTAAGTAGTAGGTCAAAAAACAAGTCTCTACAAGGAGAGACTGCTACTTAGATGTGTGGGCAATTGCCTGCTTCATTCAGTAGAAACACACCTCACTAAGGCCCGCCCTCCCCTCGCTTCCCACCCGAACCCAATTGCAGCAGTTCTAACTATAGCATACCGGAGCACGCACTCACCCCGCCCATACTCGGAGGAGGCATTTAGCCCAGGCGCCTGAAGTTCACCGCCCCATTCTCAATGCAGCATGGCCTCTGCGTGATCAGAGGAGGTCCCGGCTCCACAAATCTTTAAAGCTTCTTCTACAACACCACTTCTTCCCACCCATCCCAAACTCAGAGACATCAGAATGAAGGAGAATCAAGGCATCATCCGCCGTACAATGCCAGCAGTAAACGATCTGGTCACTTAACACACTCAACCCCCCCCCCCTCAACAAACTACAGTACGGAATCCCACTTACAGAATGCTGAACAACCAACTAACATTTCCTACTTCTAATCCTACTCTGCAAAAAAACAAAGATTTCGAGTTTCCTTGCAAGAGGAGGAGGGACTCGGCAGCCCCTCCCTCCCCCGATCCCAAGCTCTCCACCGAGGGGCCACGTGATGCAGGCGGACGTTTCAATGCTGCTGCACTAAATATTTCTGGAAACTTCCACTCCTAATAATTTACAGAGATGTTCCTGAAATCACCCCAACTTCTCGCCAGCCCCCTGGGCTGGGGAAGCCCTTCCACCCCCACACCGGCCCCGCTTCACTATCACGCTCCTCGCCTTCCTCCACCGCCACCCGCACTCGCGAATAACCCAGCAAGCGCTACCCTCTCGCGGCCGCCTCCCCGCCTCCATCCCCCAGCAGCAGAAGCGGCTCCATTCAATCGCAGGCTCTGATGTGGGCCCGCCGCCGCCTCCCGGGCTCGCCTCCCGCGGTCGCTGCCGCGCCCCACGCCGGCCTCCTCCCGCCCGGCCGCCGCCCGACCCTCGGCCCCGAAGACACAGTCGACTTACCCAGAGATTGAACCAACTGCTTCTTCTTTCCTTGTCGGGGGATTAGGGCGAGGGAAGGTGGGGAGGGGGGAAAGGGGAGGAAATCAAGGTGGGTTTCACAGTTTTCCCACCTTAAAAAAAGGAAATTAAAAAAAAACGAAGATAAGGGCAAAAAAAGCTCAACAATATTTACTATCTCAGGGACACCCCCCAAGACACACACCCACCCGCCCCCCAAAAAAGGAAGGGGAATTAATCCGTGGAATAAATGCTCCCGCCTGGCTGGGGAGTGAGGGAAGGGGGAGGGGAAAGGGGTCAAGTCCCAAAGATTCAGCCCCAGGGGGACCCTCCAGCCACAGGCGGCAGCAGAAGCGGCAGGAGTAGGGGGTATAGAGTCCACAAGGTCGGGGGACGCTCTGCTGCCAGTTGCAGTTCGACTCCCCCCTACCAAAATACGGCTCCCTCTCTCACGCGGCTCCGGCGCTGGGCCCCCCCACCCAGGCTCGCCTAAACTTTCCCCCCTTCTCCTGCTCCTCAGCGACTGGTGGTTCCCCCCTCCCCCTCTGGGTGGTTGCACGGACTGCAGCAGCAAAGACTGGAACAGGCACCGCCGCCGGGGCTGTAGCTACTGTTGCTCTTGCTGATGCTGTAGCTCCCGCTGCTCCTGCCACGGCCGCTGCAGCCGCTTCTCCCCCTCCTCCTAGTGCCTCAAACTCGGAACCGGTTGAAACCGGTTCAGACTGGGAGATTCCATCTCGGTTGAGTTTTCAGCCCATGGCGCCGCGGAGCGTTTGGAACCTGGGCCTCCGCCCCCAGCCCGCCTGCCCATTGGCCGGTTCCAGCCACAGCCGCGCCATCAGCCTACGTCTTATTGGCCAAGACGCCCGTCAATCCCGCCTCAAGTCTCCACACGAGCCCGCCGCTTCGGCCCCCGCCTCTTTCCAGCAGCGATTTGCCTGCAGAGTGGGGGAGGGGAAGTGGGACGGGTCGAAAAGGAGCAAGGAGGGGGGTGGAGGAGGAGGGGGTGGGACGAAGAGCTGAGCCCAGCTGAGAAGAGAGCGAAGATAAACCGGGTGGAGGATTGGTGCAATCGACCTGTCAATCAAGTAATGCCCGTCCTCGACTTCCCGTCTCCCTCCCGCTGCTCCCCCTCCCAATGCTTAGCCCGCAGGCCCGGCCTTTCCGGGCCGCTCATTGGCTGGGCGCCTTTGGTGACGGAGAGGGTGGGGTGCAGCTCGTGAGCTGGTGGTGGCGCGAGTTTGAGCGAGGCGCGCGGCAGCGTTCGCTCGGCTTTCTCCGGATCCGCGCCGGCCCGCCCCCGCCTGCTCCCGCCAACCTGCGGGGTTTGAGCCCGCGGGGATCAGGACCCGCCCCCTCAGAAGGGAGACCCGCTTTGAGAAGGGAGGGCACACCCAGTTGTTTTTTTTTAATCGGGGAGGGGTGGAAAAAAGGAGCGGAAAGAACGCCCCGGAGGCCAGTTGTAGGCCTCGGACCTCTGATCCATTTTAAAGGCCTGACTTTGGGAACTGGAAGGTGAGGATGAGAAAAACCGTGAAAGAGGTTAGGGTGAGATGTGTGGGCATGCACTCTTGGCGCCTCGTGATCAGAGTCAAGATACCTAAATGGATCTTGAGAAAGACTCTTTCAAATTTTAACTTAGTGTCTCCCGGGGCTGGGATTTGAATGCTCCAACCAACCCTTCTAGAAACGAAGACACTGTAATCCCTGTAATTGGTGTGATTTGGGTATTTTTGCTCGGTTAGGGTGCATGTCAGCAGCCTCCCCACCAGGTGCCCTTGATTTGCCCCTACCTTTGACTTTTCAGCATAGCTGCCCTTCACATTCTTCATCATCCCAAATAGTATTTTCTATGAAAGTCACATGCACGTGGCCTTTCACGTGGTTGGCTCGCTTGTTTGTCCCCAAGTGCCCTCCAAATCAGCTTTACTGATTTTTCTTTGCTTAAACAGCAAGTAGTCTACCAAAATTTTCTAGATTCATTGTGCCACTAAGAGGTTAATTAATGATTTATTAAATTGCAATTTCAACAGCAGATCTTTTCTCGGAATGAGCAATGGCTAACACCAAAACTACTTAAGAATAACTCTCTCACAGAGCACTTGGGTGGCTCAGTTGGATAAGCTTTCCGGTCAGATCCTGATAGTACACCCTCCCCCTGGTTGTTTGTTCTCTCGCTTTCTCTCTAACAAATAAATCTTAAAAAAAGAAAAAAAAAATTCCCTTACCTTCCAATAAAGAAAAATTTTATTATTCAACTCTTGAATT
Organism: Nasua narica; assembly: GCA_028533885.1. Taxonomy (NCBI): domain Eukaryota; kingdom Metazoa; phylum Chordata; class Mammalia; order Carnivora; family Procyonidae; genus Nasua; species Nasua narica. The sequence goes on from CM052811.1 coordinate 66,627,763, forward strand.
TACCAAAATAGCATTATTTTACATGACTCTCAAGCCTAAGATTTTTATTCATTGCCTAACTGAATAATATCAAACCATACTATATAACATACCTGGTATACACTGGTCATTTGCAATACTTACATTCTATTACCAGGAAAACTAGAACTGTCCTATTTTTGGGTTTTTTTTTTTTTTATTAACATATAATGTATTATTTGCCCCAGGGTACATGTCTGTGAATCATCAGGCTTACACATTTCACAGGAGCTGTCCTGTTTTTTAAAAAAAACCTTTTCCCTCCACATTCTCAGCTCTTGGACCAGGCCGCCAATTTTTTAATATTTATTATTGTTATTTTTTTAATGGCAGAATAATAGGAGTAAAAACTGACTGAGAGTAAGACCTGGCCTTGTTCAGAGTGTGCTCTTGGGCAAGTCACTTCACCTCTTTGGGCCTCAGTTTCCTTCTCACCCATCTCACCCATTTAATGAGGGTGACATCATTAATACCTGTCTTTTCCATGAAGGATCAAAGGATATGAAGGAGCTGTGTGACCCATAAAGCATTGTGTGGATTGTAAAGTTCAAATAGTCTCAGTTTGTTGTCCCTTTGTCTTTTCATCCCATCTTTAGATCATATCCTAGGAAGTCATCTCTGTCTGAGTACCTTGAATTACATGTAAATATTTAGCCCATTATGTTTGCCCAGAATTATCCAAAATGGAGTGTTCAATATCAGCTTGTTATTAACAAGTGTAAAAAGAAATGATGGGACCAGATGTTTGATTACTGTATTTTCAAGATCAAATTCAGAACACAGGTCTGACATGTCTAATATTTTTTTATTATCTTCATTTACTGGAATCAAACAGATTTCAAACCTTGGAGTGGGATATGGATAAGGAAATGTAAGTAAACTGTATTGAGTGCCTGCCAGCTGTCTAGCAGGCTGAGACTTATTTGTACAATATTTCACTGAACTCTCATACTAACCTGTCAGATAGTTATTATTTTGCAATCTCATTTTTGATTCCCCCTCTTCAAACACACATACATATACATATAGGTACACACCACCTCACAGTAGTTGAGTCAACATTAGAATCTATGTGTTCTTTCTACCAGTTTACATTGTCTTACAAAACAATAACATTCATCGGAAATAAAAGAAACAGAAACTCATAAATTCCTTTTTAGTACTTACTACTCATTTCTATTTTTTAAAGAAATGTTTTTAAGATTTTGTTTTTATTTTTTATTTTTTTTAATTTTTTTTTTAATTTATGTATTTATTTCAGAGACAGAGAACATGAGAGAGAGCATGAGAGGAGAGAAGGTCAGAGGGAGAAGCAGGCTCCCCATGGAGCCGGGAGCCCGATGTGGGACTCGATCCCGGAACTCAAGGATCATGACCTGAGCCGAAGGCAGTCGCTCAACCAAATGAGCCACCCAGGCGCCCAGATTTTGTTTTTATTTTTAAGTAAAGTCTACACCTAACATGAGGCTCAAACTCAGAACCCCAAGATCAAGAATCACATGCTCCACTGAATGAGCCAGCCAGGTGCTACTATTTTTCAGAATTATTTTTAGTTTAGAAACTAATACATGATCATGGCTAGCAATTCAAACAATATAGAAATAAGTACCTACAGTAAAAAGTAAAATTCCCCTCTGTATATCCCCCCAGTTAATTTTTCCTGCCCAAAAATTATCCTCATTAAGGTTGTGGTATGTATGCTTTGAGGTTTTTTCTATGCATTTACAAATGTATTTGCTTTGTGTTTTGTTCAATATACATGACATCATACCATACATATTGTTCAGTGATTTGCTTTTTACTTAAGAGATTAGTATATATAGACAACAAAAAGAAATAAAAGGTATTCAAATTGGCAATGAAGAAGTCAAACTCTCTCTCTTTGCAGATGACATGATACTTTATAGGGAAAACCCAAAAGACTCTACCCCCAAACTACTAGAACTCATACACCAATTTAGTAATGTGTCAGGATACAAAATCAATGCACAGAAATCAGTTGCTCTCCTATACACTAACAATAAAAATATGGAAAGGGAAATTAGAGAATCGATTCCATTTACTGTAGCACCAAGAACCATAAGATACCTGGGAATAGACCTAACCAAAGAGGTAAGGGATCTGTACTCGAGGAACTACAGAACACTCATGCAAGAAATTGAAAAAGTCACAAAAAGGTGGAAAAGCATTCCATGCTCATGGATTGGAAGAATAAACATTGTTAAAATGTCTATACTGCCCAGAGCAATCTATACTTTCAATGCCATCCCGATCAAAATTCCACTAGTTTTTTTCAAAGAGCTGGAACAAACAATCCTAAAATTTGTATGAAACCAGAAAAGACCCCAAATTGCTAAGGAAATGTTGAAAAAGAAAAACAAAGCTGGCAGCATCACATTGCCTGATTTCAAGCTTTACTACAAAGCTGTGATCACCAAGACAGCCTGGTACTGGCACAAAAACAGACACATAGACCAGTGGAACAGAGTAGAGAGCCCAGATATGGACCTGCAACTCTATGGTCAAATAATCTTTGACAAAACAGGAAAAAATATCCAGTGGAAAAAAGACAGTCTCTTC
>CM052811.1:66640171-66695185 GCA_028533885.1 Nasua narica
TTACACACATTAAAAAAAAAGAAAGAAAATTGCCTGGTAAATTTACCATTTATTGTATCTCCTCTTTGCCAGATGCTTTATATACGTAAACAGTCATAAATAAGAAATGAGGCCAGAGGTAATTCAAATTTCTAAATGTTTGAATTTTTTTTTTTTTAAGATTTTATTTATTTGACAGAAAGGGACACAGCGAGAGAAGGAGCACAAGAATGGGGAGTGGGAGAGGGAGAAGCAGGCTTCCCAAGGAGCAGGAAGCCCGATGCGTGGCTTGATCCTAGGACTCTGGGATCATGACCTGAGCCGAAGGCAGCCACTTAACGACTGAGTCACCCAGGCACCCTGAAAATATTTCTTAAGTCTTTCCTACACAAGTCACATTAAACCAAAGGACACACTGAAATAGTTTGCCTAGGGGCACCTGGGTGCCACAGTCAGCTAAGCATCTGATTTCAGCTACCATCATGATCTCAGGGTCCTGGGCAGGAGCCCTTCCTAGTAGGTGTAGTCTGGGCTCTGCGCTCAGCGGGGAGTCTGCTGGAGGATTCACTCTTCTCCCTCCACCCCTTCCCCTGCTCATTCTCTCTCTCTCAAATACATAAATAAATCTTTTTTTAAAAAAAGAAAACATTTCGCCTCATAATTCAGCTATGTTTTTTGTAGAACATAATTTAGTCACTAATGCACTCCACAGCCGTTTCTTTCAAGATTGTGTTTACACCATGACAAGCAGCACTTCTCTCTTTATTGGGTAACAATAAGATTCTCCAATAAGGGTTTTTCAGGGAACTTGGGAAAAGAAGGAGAGCACAGGGTGAGCAAATAAAATGGGCAAGGGTGTATGAAACTGAAGTCAAACAGAGGGACCACTCAGGAACAACTGACATGGCCATGGCTGGTGCGTGGTTGAGGGTATGCAGTCATAGCCTGGGTGTGTGCTCGTCAGGGACCATATGCTTTCCAGGAGACTGAGTCAAAACAAGCCCACAGATTCACCAGACTGAGGAAATAAGAAAACAGAGTTGGGTTGGCCTTCAGAGGTGATGAGATGGGAAACAACGAAGATCCCGGAATTAATTACCCAGGGAGCAATTTGTACTTTTCTAGGCAGAAGCATCATCTTTATGATAAACCAAGAGACTCAACCCAGGGAAGCCATGGAGAAGGAAGAAGAGGGTCTTGTGAACGACGTGAGTGGAAACAGTTCCAGCTTCTTCCTACTACACCAGGATACACATCTCCTTAATTTGTGCAAAAGTTTCAGTTTTCTGACTGGAAAGAGAGTGGGCCAGGAGACCAATAAATCCATGTTACGCACAGATTAGTCATAGGTTTTGGAGAGCCCCAAGGCCCTGCATGTATTATAGCATTTTCAACATCCAGAGTGGTCCAAAAGAGCCTCAGTTTTCTGAGGAGTTCCTGCTTTCACTGCTACAGCTAGAAAAGACCTGAGGTAAGTCAGTAGAGTTTGTCACTTAAACAGTAGAGTTTGTTACAGTAGTTTGTTGTGTCAGGAGAATTTGTCCAGTCTTGTTTTATAATAGCATCAGCTCTGATGCTAGAGAAAGATAAAAAACTCAAAACCTGGTACTTGAAGTAAGACAAGCAGGGGTCAGCTGGAAGTTCACACAGCTCCTGTCATGTTTCCATCAGAGGTTCATCTCTCCCCAACACCTTATTGAGAAGGTAGGCTGCAGCCTGTTTGGGTTTCTGGCGTCCTATTATTCCAGTTAAGAAGCTTGGCAAGGCCATCTGGACCCTCTGGCTGAACCCCCAAGGCAGGAGATATAATTGCTCTTCCAAAGACTGGGACGAAGAAGAGAAGAGCAGGGCTTCCCTTCCCTCTCCACCAGTGAGGACCCAAAGGCAACCCTATTGCCCTGAGACAGACAGAACTGTCTGCTAAGCTCTGCCTCTAGAGATGCAGAACTAGGGACCAGGCAACTGTTATTCCTCCCTTCTAGCTTTTCTCACCAATGGTGTGGGGTGGGGAGATTGGTTTCAGACATTTAAGCTTTAGTGGGTACGAGAGATCTGCCAGCATTTTTTTTTTTTGAAAGAGAGAGAGAGAGTGTGTACACATATGCGTGGGGGGAGGGGCAAAGGGAGAGGGAGAGAGAATCCCAGGCAGTCTCCATCTCCAGTGAGGAACCTTACACAGGGCTTGATCTCAGCATGCAGAGATCACAACCTGAGCAGAAATCAAGAGTCGGTTGCTTAACCAACTGAGCCACCCAGGCGCCCCCGCCAGCAAGTTTTTTTTATGAGGTCAGGGTGACTAAGGGAAGAACCAGTGAGGGAGGACAGAGTGAATGGGGCTTCAAAGACAAACTCTGCCTGTCCCGAAATCAAGAAAGTAGAATCATGTGCCGATCTGAGAAGGCAACTGTCAGAATGTCATAATGAAGTTCTTGGTAGGAGGGCATGAGAGAATTTGCTTTTATTGGCCCCAGTGAACATGAAATCCCCAAGGTCTTGTGTACAACATTAACTCCATTGGTTGCTGAAGACTTTAGCCCAACAAATTATACTTGTAGAAATAACTGGCATACAGAAAAACGTACAAGGTTTACTTGAGGAACAAAAGCACCTTCATTTATGAATTCACACCTATATTCCAAATTCTGCTCCTATAGGAGATATAAAGCTATGTAGTAACTCTGTAGTGGAGAGAGACAGGTTTGAGCTGTGCAAAAAAAAAAAAAAAAAAAAAAGTGAGCTTCACAGGCTCAAACAATATTTTCATAAATATTTCTGCTTTAAATAAATTAGAGTTCCCAAATGGGACAGTGAAAAATGTCTAGAATCCAGGGATCTATATCCTTCTCAGTTCTGCCCTTACCAAGCAGACAGAACTCTTAACCATTAGTGAAGTGATCAAACTGCTAAAAGATCCCTAAGGCCCCTCCTGGTTCAATGACACCCCTTAACTTCTATGTGATCCTTTCTTCTTAAAGATTACAACACATACAGACAGGTACAGATGTGTTTTATTTATTAAGATTTTGTTTATTTATTTGACAGAAAGAGGCATAGCAAGAGAAGGAACACAAGCAGGGGCAGGGGGAGAGGGAGAAGCAGGCTTCACGTTGAGCAGGCAGCCGATGAGGGGCTCGATCCCAGGACCCTGGGATCATGACCTGAGCTGAAGGCAGACACTTAATGACTGAGCCACCCAGGTGCCCCAAAATATGAGAAATTTAAACTAGCATGTATTAATGCAATTTAAGCTTCTTGAGCATACTAGTCAATTGTTCCAGCTTCATAAGCTGTCCCTGAAATTTAATAACTTTTTTTCAATTCAAGACTGTGTTTGCTTATTTAAGCATTTTGTGACACATTGCCACTTTTTCTAGTAATGTTGTTGGGGTGTTGATTTTAAAAAACGAATGTGACTGTGCCCTTCCGCTTTTAGAAAATCCTTCTGTGGCTACCCATTACCCCCACAAGAAAAGAAACCCCAGCTTTCTAACACAATAGGCAAGCCCTTTGGCAACTGGGCCCTGCCTCCTCCAGTCCTGTTCATTCTCTGATATCTGTACACTGTCCACTCAGGCCACGCTGATTGCCATTTCCCAGAATAACAGTCTCTTAGCTCTGGGCCTTCACGTGTGCTACTTCCTCAATCCAGAATGTTCTCCACCCCCTTCCTCCCTTCAGAGCCTTCACTGATTGCCTGGACTTGGGTTCATCCGTGACTCCCACAGTTTCTGTGCCTATGTCCATCCTGGGTCTTGCCTACTGCAGTATAATGGCCTGCTTATGCACCCATCTCCTGACTACAGTGGGAAATTCCAGGATGGTTCCACAGGGCTGGACATGTAGACACCCTTAATAAAAGATGTTGAGTGAATAAATGAGTTAATGATATCAACAGGTATCAACAAATGACAACATAGATATCAACACAGACATCAACAAATGACATTCCAAGCAGGGAGAACAACATGAGGGAAGAGAAGCATGGTGAATTAGGGCCCTTGAAAGGAATTCAGAATGGCTGGAAAACATATCTAAAGAAGGTGAATAGTTAGAAATGGGATAAAAGAGAGAAGCAAGAACAGATCCAGTGAGTCTGACAATTTGGACTATATCCTGAAGACAATAGTGAATCATTAGTGGGTTTTAGCAAAGGGAATAATTAGATTAGCATTTTAGGAAGAACATTGTAAAGAATAAATTGGAAGTAAGCAAGACTGGGGACAAGGAGGTATGTTAGAGGTTAGTGATGGTTGCAGAAAACCAAGAAGAGCTGGTGATCATGTGAATTGATATAGCACCCTCTAGGGAAGGCAGGAAATGGGAAGATTCAAGAAATGTTAAGGAGATAGAATGGTCAGGGGCACCGGATGGCTCAGTGGGTTAAAGCCTCTGCCTTTGGCTCAGGTCATGATCTCAGGGTCCGCATCAGGCTCTCTGCTCAGCGGGGAGCCTGCTTCCCCCTCTCTCTCTGCCTGCTTCTCTGCCTACTTGTGATCTCTCTCTCTCTCTCTTTCGCTGTCAAATAAATAAATAAATAAATAAAATCTTAAAAAAAAGAGAGAGATAGCATGGTCAGAACTTGGTATTGGGTATACATCTTCTTTCCCCAACTGAGTAATAAACTTCTGAAGAGCAGAAATACTCCAGTGTATGTCTCCATATTCCACTAAGCTACCCATGGTGCCTACCCCTCTTATGAAGTATCCAATAAATATTTGTTGAATTAATAGATGAATGAATGAATGAAACTTATAGCTATCCAGGTTGAGATGATAAATCTTTTCTCTTAAAAAGGAAACAAATAACAACTTAGATTTAGAAAAGACTCAAAACAATGTTTATCAAGGTAGTCACCTTAGGCATGAAGATGGGCTAGCTTGTGGGATGTTCTTATCAAAAAAGGCAAATACAATCTATTTATAAAATTCCCTATTACTCCTTGGAAGGAAGAAGACTCTGTTTTTATTTATTTTTTTAAGTAACCTCTACCCCCAGCCTGGGACTCAAAATCATGGCCCTGAGATGAAAAGTTGCATGTTGTGCCATCTGAGCCAGCCAGGTGCCCTTGGACACTCTTATTTTTAAAGCAAATGCTTAAAAGGATCCCATTTTACACAATTTGTACCAAGAGAAAAGTCTGTGCAACCAGCCACATAGAATCCTATTAGACAGAGGTCCCTTGTCCAAAATAATATAAAAGTATATTGTATGCTATTAAATGCTGTATCTGTTTGGAGAAATCTTGTCACTTAGGTATGTCAGAAATGTCAGAAATGATGTACTGTGTTTTTCACAGAGGAAAATCCTGTATACTTTTCAGATTCCCTCTGGAAATCTTCTTGTAACTCATAAAGTATTAAACTATGATTCCTGAAGTTACAGGGCAAACCAAACCAAAAAGACATGTGTCAGAGGTGGTAGAGGAGGTCATTATAGTTAATTAATAATCTACTATTGGAAATCAGCAATAATCTTAACAATTAATGTAATAAACACAGCCTATGTAATGAAAGCTTTGATTCATCTCAACCTTTACTTGATCATTTCCACAATCAAAGAAGTAACAACAGAAGTTAAAAATTTTGGGGCACCTGGGTGGCTCAGTTGTTAAGCGTCTGCCTTCAGCTCAGGTCATGATCCTGGGGTCCTGGGATTGAGCTCCACATAGGGCTCTCCGCTCAGCAGGAAGCCTGCTTCACCCCCTCCAACTCCCCCTACTTGTGTACCCTCTCTCGCTATGTCTCTGTCAAATAAATAAATAAAATCTTTAAAAAAAAAAAAGTTAAAAATTTTGAAGTTCAAAATCCTGTCAAAAACATTTTCAAACAAGGTCATAATTAATCATACACACAAAGAAGAAACAAAGTCACAAATGTTAATTCATCTTTCATGATTCATTCATAAAATAATTTGAATCACATGCAAATTCACCATTTGCATAACTCTTGGTGATAAATTGAGAAAGGAGCATAGATTATTTTTTATTTTATTTTTATTTTTAAACTTTTTATTTATTTGAAGGAGAGAGACAGAGAGACAGCTGAGCAGGGAGCCCAATGCGGGACTTGATCCCGGGAGTCCAGGATCGTGACCTGAGCCCAAGGCAGTTGTTTAATCGACTGCGCCACCCAGGTCCCCCCATAGATTATTTTTTAAAACATGGAAACAATATCACACAGTCTCAAACAAAAAAGTACATTTCAAAACCCAATTGTCACAGATCTGAACCTAACAATCAGTTTTCCAAAAGGGAAATTATCTTATTTTAGTTGAAAAATTAAACCTAAAAATGCATTACTCCAACTTTACTTGCTTGAAAATATTAAAAAGCAAAAAAAGGACCAAAGATAGGAACAGTTTAAACTCTGATATTCAAATTTGTGTTTTAACTGAAAAATAAATGCTTCACCATATGAGCTCTCAATTATTAATTTTGTGGTATTAAGTTTTTGTCTACCTCTACTTCTAGGGTTTTTTTTTTGCTGTTTTTTTGCTTTTTTACTTTTAGTTGGTTAAGTTTTTAAACGATAGATAAAATTTCAGTGGTCTTTCTCAAATTTTTTACTATTTATTTTGTAAAGAAAATTTAAGAGACTAGTCAATTCAATACTGTTGATTTGATAATTAAAAAAAATAACATCGGGGCGCCTGGGTGGCTCAGTGTGTTAAGGCCTCTGCCTTCGGCTCAGGTCATGACCTCAGGGTCCTGGGACTGAGCACTGCATCAGGCTCTCTGCTCAGCAGGGACCCTGCTTCCCCACCCCCCTGCCTGCCTCTCTGCCTACTTGTGATCTTTCTCTCTCTCTCTCTCTGTCAAATAAGTAAATGAAATCTTTAAAAATAAAAAAATTAAAAAATAACATCAACCATACTTGAGGTTAGTGGACTTGCAAAGATTTTTTACTTCAACCCACAATAAAAAAAAATACATTTTACATTGTGACCCAATCCACATGTAGCCACATAAATGACTGAAACAGGACAGTAGTTCTATGAAACACTGCTTCTATTTATTGCAATACGCTCTGATATTTTCAGTTCTATTCTATTCGATTTAATTTTTAAAAGACACACTAAAGTGATGGGCTATGGCCTACTGCTTGAAAACATTAGTTTTAGTCATCGCACATTTAAGAAACACCATAGTGATTAAAGACTAGGGGACAGATGTCTGATTTTGTGTACCAGCTCCACTACCCTCTAGCTCTGTGATTTTGTACAAGTTGACCCAGCCTCCCCATCTACAAAATGTGGATAACAAGAGGACCTACTTCATAAGGTCATTGTGAGAATTGGTAAATACATGTAATAGCTTTGTGGGTTTTTTTTTTAAGATTTTATTTATTCATTTGTCAGAGAGAGAGCTTAAGCCGGGAAAGCGGTAGGCCGAGGGAAAAGCAGCCTTCCAGCTGTACAAGGACTCCCTCCCAGGGATCTGGAATCATGACCTGAGCTGAAGGCAGGCATTTAATTGACTGAGCCCCCAAGGCACTCCAAAGCTTGTAAAATTTATATCAAAGAGCATACACCTTGTGGGGCACCTGGCTGGTTCATTTGGAAGGACATGTGACTCTTGATCTTGGGGTTGTGGGCTTGAGCCCCACATTCGGTGTAGAGATTACTAAAAAAATTAATTAATTAATTAAAAAGTGACTACCACTTTTTGAGCACTTAATACATTTTATTATTATTATTATTAGTAGTAGTAGTAGTAGTATTTACCAGTCACCAGGTGGGAATAGACATTTTAGAAAGTCTGGACACTTTCCATGGTACCAGGCAGTCTCAGGCATTCCAAAGACACACTGCTCTCATTACTTATCTTTTATTCGTTGATAAATTATAACCATGACAAATGGGCTTTTATATAGTAGTAAAGTTTGACACTTCATCAAAATACAGTTTCCCTTGGTTTTAAAGCAAAAAAAAAAAAAAAAAAATTCAACCTCTATATAATTACCAAATAGCTACCCCTCAGAGGCAAAGAATAATTTTGTCACTAAGAGTGCTTTCAACCTCATCAAGTCACTCTGAAAGGAGATTCCAGTGTTTGAGATTCATGTTCAGATGGTGTTTACAGTCTCTCCCTCTGGTGAGGAAATGTGTTTTAATAAGACATTTAAAATCTTGATCTTTGTCTTCAGAATTTTTACTCATTCAGATTTACACAGCTTGAAGTATCACATCTGATACCTGCAGCTCTAATTATATTATAAAACAATGCCTTTTCCCCTTTTTTAGAAAAAAGGAAGAAGAAAAAAAAGATTTTTCCCCTGAAGTCATAATCTTCTAAACAGACATTCTGAACGTAATTAACTTAGTACCTGTATCAGCAATACGCTCAAATTCTTTATAAAATGAAGAACAGAAAAAAAGTAATTCCAGAGTCTTACAGTGTGATTTAGTTTTTTTTATTTTGTTAAGACAAATGGAATCTGTCATCACATCATTTTAATTCTATTAACTTTAGCCACATATACTATGCAGCTATTGTTAGAATAGAAACTCCGAATGACATTACAATTCCAAGAGTACCACTTGCTGAACTGCTACGCAAATTGATTTTAGATGCTTCAGGCAGCTAAAGAGTTACTGTAAAAATCACACTAATTAAGATAGAAACTGGCTTTACTTTGATATTCCTCACTTTCCACATTTGCTTTTGCTGCTCTGCCAGAACCATACACTTAACTTATTTTTCTTGTAAAGTCCTTTGAAGCTTCTCTGGGTAGAGTAACGATGCAGCACTAGCAGGGAGGGATGGTGGCAGGTGGTGTGGGGTGGAATGAAGGTATTGTGGGGCCCACCAGTGCGTGGACAGATGGGAAGGTCTTCCAAGAGTTTTAAGATTTGATTACTCTCTGCAGTAAAAGTATATCAACAGGCAATAAGATCCATATATAGAGGTTACCACCCTAAAAATGGTTAATTAATCTGTACCTTGAAGAGACCTGCGAATTCCTAGATCTAAAGTAAAGAGGATACGGTCTCAGTGAAATATAGAAAAACATGCAAACAAGTAAATTTGTATTACATTCTGTGACTTAATTGGTGAGGAATTGTTGCTTGGGGTTCATCTATTCATTCATTTAACACTTTGTCACCATCATTATCCTCAACAAGTATAAAAGCCTCCTGGGTGGCACAGTCAGCTGAACGTCTGATTCTTGGTTTCAGTTCAGGTCGTAATCTCAGGAGATGGACCTGCAACCCTCCGACCTGCGATCCTCTGGGCTCCGAACTCAGCAGGGAGGCTGCCCGAGATACTCTCTCTCCCTTTGCCCCTCCTGCTGGTGCTCTCTCTCTCTCTCATAAATAAATAAATCCTAAAAAAAAAAAAAAAAAAAAAAGGCCTCCTGGGGCTCCTGGATGGCTCAGTCAGTTAAGTATCTGCCTTTGCCTCAGGTCATGATTTTATTTATTTATGAGAGAGAGAGAGAGAGAGAGAGAGAGCATGCCAAAGTGGGGGGAGGGGCAGAGGGAAAAGCAGACTCCCCAGTCATCATGGAGCCTGACCTAGGGCTCCATCCCAGGACCCAGGGATCATGACCTGAGCAGAAGGCAGATGCTTAACCTACTGAGCCACCCAGGTGCCCCTCAATAAATAAAATCTTAAAAAAAACCCAAGAATAAGAACAAGAACAAGAACAACAACAACAACAAAAGCTTCCTAAACTTTCTAGAGCAGCCAGAAAGATTTTGAGACATGCACATCTAATCAATTCTTTCTCAGGCCTAAAACCCTTCAGTGGAAACTGATTGTTTTTGTTATCGAGCACACCAGTGTTAACAAGTTTTATCAAGTCTACCTCCAGGGCCACTGCAGATGTTTCTCTCCTCATTCCCGAAGGGTCAGCTGGCCTTTTGGTTCCCCAATGGCATAAAACTCCTTTCTTTGGGGAAGCAGTCCGTCTGCCTGCCAATACTTTCTTCTTAGTTGAAACAATTCCATTTATCTTCAGTTCTCACTTTAAAAGCCAGTTCCTAAGGGAGACTCTCCCAGATTATCCGCTCCCTGCAAGGTCTCATTGTACTTGAGACATTATACTTCTCACTCACCCTACTGCAATAAGATATCTGTTTCATGTCTCTTTCTGTTGCTAGACCGTTGATAGGATCACATGTCTCTTCAATGCTCAGCAGCAAGCAGAGTACCTGGCCAAACAGTAGGTACTCGATAGATCTTTGGTAAATGAAGGCACACACATTTATTACTCGCACACTGCAATCTACAACATACAAGGCAATGCGCTGGGTACTTCAGGGACAGAGCTGAGTAAGATAGGGGCTCTGCCTTCAAGAGATCAGATTTGTGAACTGCTACCACAGAGCATAAGTGCTTTGAAGGGAAGTGGGTGCCAGGTACCTTATCACTCTCGGAAATCATGTAATCACGCATTTCCATTTAGCATGTGCCAGACTTTGCCCTAAAACCTATACGTTGTCTCCCTCATTCACTCCTCATGACAACCCCATGTGTTGGTAAGGAACTTGCCCAAGGCCACAGTCGATATTTGAACTCAGCATATCCAGTCTTCTGGCTGCAAAGCAGAAAGCTACACAGATACACAACAGCTGAGACAGTGAGTTCCTGTCAATATGTCCAGCAACTTCCCTGGGCCCTGCTAACAATTTAAAAGGGGCTCATCATAGCCAATTTAAAAATTGATTTAAATTTTTAAATGTTGAATATGTAATGCTTTCACATGTTTTTCCCTGAATGTTTTCCTTTTTTTCTTGAATGTTTTTCTTGAATAGACAGAGCATTCTCAAGTTTCAAGCATTTAAAAAAAAAAAAAGCAGGTTCAGTTGAAAGTTTCCTTCTCCTGGGGCACCTGGGTGGCTCAGTTATTAAGCATCTGCCTTTGGCTCAGGTCATGATCCTAGGGTCCTGGGATCGAGCCCCACATTGGGCTCCCCGCTCTATGGGAAGCCCGCTTCTCCCACTCCTGCTACTTGTATTCCCTCTCTTGCTGTCTCTCTCTGTCAAATAAATAAATAAATAAAATCTTAAAAAAAAAAACCAAACAGGAAAGTTTCCTATTCCTGTCTCCCGTTGGCTCATACCCAAACTGCCAAAAGTAATGCCTCTTTTAGGTACTTTATGCATTAGTACATTTCTTTATGAATATACAAATAGAAAAATATATATTCTTGTTTGGTCACTTTTTTCCTCACAAAAGACAGAATACCATACATACTGTTCTGCACCTTGTTTTTTCAGTTAGTGACTGACATATATCTTGAAGATCTTTCTGTATCATGGGTACATCATTCTTTCTTGGTAGCATAGTATTCCATTTCATGGATACACTTCAATTTCTTTAATCAGTTCTTTATTGATAGACCTTTGGACTGTTTCCAATTTTTTACTGTTACAAACAATACTGTAATGAATAACCTTGTACATAGGTCACTTAGCACGTGTGCAAGTATATCCACAGGGCTAATTCCTAGGAGTAGTTTGCTGGGTCAAAAGGTAGATGCATTTGTAATTTAGATAGATACTGCCAAATTGTCATCTACAGGGATTACATTCCTACCAGCAGTGGATGAGAACACCTGTTTTCCCACAGCCTCTCAACAACAGAGTGTTAAGAAACTTCTGGTTATTTGCCAATTTAATGGGTGAAAAATGGCACCACAGCATTTTTCTCATCATAAGTGAGGCTGAACATTTTTTTTTTATATTTGAGAGTTTGTCTATTCACATCCTTGTCTACTTTTCTCTTGTTGGTTTTTTCCCTCTGGTTTTCAGAGGAGCTTTTTCTATATAAAGGATTTTAGCATCTGCTTATTGCATAAGTTGCAGCCTGTTTTCTATAATATTGTGTTCAAGTTCTAACCAAAGCAACAAAACATGTATTGGATACAATGTACAAATATTCAAAAGGAGAAGGCAATACATCATTATTTAAACATGATTACAGAGGTTCTTGGGTAGCTCAGTCTGTTAAGCATCTGCCTTCAGCTCAGATTATGATCCGAAGGTCCTGGGATCCAGCCTGGCATTGGGCTCCCTGCTCTGCCAAAAGTCTGCTTCTCCCTCTCCCTCCTTCTGCCCTGCTCATGCTCTCTCAAATAAATAATAAAATAAAATAAAATAAAATAAAATAAAATAAAATAGTAATCAACAGCCAACATGGGGCTTGAACTTAGACCTCTGAGACCAAGAGTCACATGCTCCACAGACTAAGTCGGCCACGAGCCCCAGTGATGCCTATTTGAAAGTCTACTACATACTGAATTGCTCAGTCAATTAAGTGTCTGACTCTTGATTTCGGCTTAGGTCATGATCTCAGGGTCATAGGATTGAGCCCTGCGCCAGGCTCTGTGCTCAGCATGAGTCTGCTTGTCCCTCTCCCTTCTCCTTAATTAAATTAATTAATTAATTAATTAATTTTTTAAAAGTCTGCTATAGAATATTATAAAGCCTCTCTCATGTAATTCCTTTGCTCTCTACATTCTGTTGGTCTTCTATAATTATAAATCCTTTTATAATTTATAGAACTTATATATATTTATATATAACATATATATATAGAACTATATATATATAGAACTTATATATAAATTATAATTTAAAGAACAAAATAAAGTAATTTGGGGCAATGTAGATGCAGATTCTCAGGTGTATGGACGTTATTACAAACAGCATGGTGTTCAGCCAACAGAATTGAGTAAAGTTTGTCAAGAGGTGCTTGGTGGCTCAGGTGTCTGCCTTTGGCTCAGGTCAGTCGCGATCCCAAGGTCCTGGGATCGAGCCCCGCATCAGGCTCCCTGCTTGGTGGGAAGACTGCTTCTTCCTCTCCCACTCCCCCTGCTTATGTTGCCTCTCACTGTGTGTCTCTCTCTGTCAAATAAATAAAATCTTTAAAAAAAAAAAAAGAAGAAAGTTCATCAAAAAAAGATAAATGGGGGCGCCTGGGTGGCTTAGTGGGTTAAAGCCTCTGCCTTCGGCTCAGGTCATGATCTCAGGGTCCTGGGATCGAGTCCTACATCGGGCAAAAGATCACTGAAGCTAGAATCAGAAAAAGAGTGATATAACCGGCATCAGTCAGTATACGTCCTTTTTTTTTTTTAAAGATTTTATTTATTTATTTGACACAGAGAGAGAGAGAGATCACAAGTAGGCAGAGAGGCAGGCAGAGAGAGAGGGGGAAGCAGGCTCCCCCGCTGAGCAGAGAGCCCAATGAGGGGCTTGATCCCAGGACCGTGAGATCATGACCTGAATCGAAGGCAGAGGCTTTAACCCACTGAGTCACTCAGGTGCCCCAGTGTACGTCTTTTAAATGGTCATGTCCCTCACTCTGAGCCCCAGATTTCCCCTCCATGAATAAGGCAGCCCTGCACAAGATCTCTTAGAGGGACAACCGAGCCTGAGTATGTGAAAGTAAATTTAAAAAGCTGAAGTGTTCCACATTTGCCTCGTATTACGTTTAGGGACTTCTTGTCCATATTGTTCTCAAGGTGGATGACTGAAAAAGTTGCTTTGTGACCATGCTGACATTGTCCTACCTGGATTCTTCTCCTTCTCTCCTGAGCTACTGGTTCCCTGAACATTCTAGGCTTTCCCACTCCTTATATTTAGGCACAGTAAATAACTTCTTTATCTTAAAACACTTAACCCACAAGATTTCTAGAACATTATTCATTCATCCTATTCTAGTGTCCTTTTCTGGATCTGTCTCTTTTTCCAGGTCTCTAAATATTGGTATTTCCCAGCTTACTTAAAAATATCTAACTCTATACTCATTTCCTTGGTGTTCTCATCAAAGTCCCAAGCTGATGAATGCTAGGCTCTACATGATTTCCCCCTACATACCTCTCTGATTTTATCTCCTGCTATATTGCTCTCCTACTCACTATCTCAGTTCTAGCCCCACTGCTCACCCCAGGGCCTTTGCACTTGCTGCTCCTCTTTCTATATTTCCTCCCTTACTTCACTCGTCTCTGCTCAAATATCAAAATGTTAAATAAGGAGACAGGACTAACAGAAAACCTATTTTAGCCCTAAAAATATATAATTGTCTCTAGCGGTCTCTTTACTGTAGCTGAGGAGACCTGGCATTGGGATTTCCCAAGTGCTAGCTCTTTTGGTGGGTCTTGATGCATTATCGAACTGAACCCAGAATCAACTGCATTTCTGACTCCAGTTAGAATGCATTATAAATGTAATACATGTCTTCTGTGAAAAATTTGGAAAATATAGAAATGTGCTCTTGGGACGCTTGGGTGGCTCAGTTGGTTGAGCAGCTGCCTTTGGCTCAGGTCATGATCCCAGCATCTTGGGATCGAGTCCCGTGTCAGGCTCCTTGCTCCGCGGGGAGCCTGCTCCTCTCTCTGCCTCTGCCTGCCTCTCTGCCTGCTTGTGTTCTCTCTCTGTTAAATAAATAAATAAAATCTTTAAAATAAAAAAAAAAAAAGAAATGTGCTCTTAAAGGGCACCTGGGTGTCTCAGTCAGTTAAGTGTCTGCCTTCAGGTGGTGATCCTGGGATCCTGGGATGGAGCCCCATGTCTGGCTCCCTGCTCAGCGGGGAATCTACTTCTCCCTCTTCCTCTGCCAGCAGCTCCCCCTGCTTGTGCTCTCTTTCTCTAATATATAAATAAGATCTGAAAGAAGGAAGGAAGGAAGGAAGGAAGGAAGGAAGGAAGGAAGGAAGGAAGGAAGGAAGAAAGAAAGAAAGATGCTCTTGAGATGATGGCAGGACTTTGACAATAAATACGTGACCCAGCCTCTTTTCAAGAACAAGACCAGAATTGTGTTCATTTGATACAAAAATATTTTCAGTCTCAGAATATGAATAATAGTGGTATCTAAACTGTGTTCTAAGGAGTTCAGGGGTACAGAGGTTACTGTGGGGGGTGTAAAACTGGCAGAGGGTAGGGGGAGTTCTAGATCACCCACTCTGGATCCAACCAGGTAGGTCTCCATAAAATTTCATTAAAAAAAATTTGGGCAGGGGGTGCCTGGGTTGCTCAGTCAATTAAGCATCTGACTTCAGCTCAGGTCATGGTCTTAGGGTCCTGGAATCGAGTCTACCCACTCAGCTGGGAATTTGATTGTCCCTCTCCCTCTGCCCTTCCCTCTGCTCATGCTCTCTCTTAAATAAAAAAATAAAATCTTAAAAAAAAAGGAGAGTTGTGGGTTTCTGGCTAGTTTGGTTGGTAGAACATGTGACTCTTGATCTCATGGTTGTGAGTTCAAGCTCCACATTGGGAGTGAAAAAAATTTTTGAGGGACACCTGGGTGGCTCAGTCATTACACATCTGCCTTCAGCTCGGGTCATGGTCCCAGAGTCCTGGGACCAAGCCCCGCGTCCAGCTCCCCACTCAGTGGGAAGCTTGCTTCTCCCTTTCCCGCTCCCCTTGCTTGTATTCCTTCTCTCGTTGTCTCTGTCAAATAAATAAAAAAGTCTTTAAAAAGTTTGAAAACCAAGGGGCGCCTGGGTGGCTCAGTGGGCTAAGCCTCTGCCTTCAGCTCAGGTCATGATCTCAGGGTCCTGGGATCGGGCCCCACATCGGGCTCTCTCCTCGGTGCGGAGCCTGCTTACCCCTCTCTCTCTGTCTGCCTCTCTGCCTACTTGTGATCCCTCTCCTCTCTCTGTCAAATAAATAAATAAAATCTTTAAAAAAAAAAAAAGTTTGAAAACCACTGTATACAAATAAAACCAAAACTCAAATGCAGGATTACAAAATTGCAATTGTGGTATATCTAATTTTTTTCAAGCTGATACTATTTTTTTACACTTAAAATAATATTTATAATTTGGACACCCCACTCTCTAACCAAACTTTCCCTCCACCCTCCCCTTTCGTTAGCTGCTCTTCACCTGGATTCTTTGACCTCTTGTCCTCTCTCTCTTCCTTTGGGCAGAGTTCCTTCTGCCTTTATTTTTTCTTTCTCCAGCCTTTAGCCGTTGGCCTTTTACCTTGACCCCTCTGTTCCCTTGCCTTTCTGTGGC
Organism: Nasua narica; assembly: GCA_028533885.1. Taxonomy (NCBI): domain Eukaryota; kingdom Metazoa; phylum Chordata; class Mammalia; order Carnivora; family Procyonidae; genus Nasua; species Nasua narica. The sequence continues at coordinate 66,656,117 of CM052811.1, forward strand.
TCCATCTGTAAAGGAGTCCTCATGGCTGCCAGGCTAAATAAATGCTTCCCCGTTATCCACAACAGTCTTTTCAAACCTCCACAAATCTCTGACCCTCCCACCTCACCCTCCAAGAATGACCTCACCTTCTACTTTAGCTAAAACAAAATGCTAAAAGGAACTCCCCCAACTTCCTGCCACTGAAATAACACCCCTCCTTTCCACCTATTAAGGCTATTTTTCCCCACCTATGCTGCGGGTCACATACTGCACCCCCATTCTCTTGGGCTTTGCACTGTTAATCACTCCTCCACCTCTGAATCTGGCATCTCTCTTGTCCATGAGTCTTTATAACACACTCACTTATAATCCAACAGTTTGATTGAGTCAGCATGAAGGCTCTCATTTGTGATGGTCCTGGGCCTGCAGACCCAAGTGTTCATCTCATTATTCTGGCTCTTTCTAACAAGCAGATTACGTTTACCAAAGAAGCAGTAACAAATAGCTAGGAGAAATCTCTCTGTAAACAGTTCTTTTTGAGCTTTTTTATCACCATGGAATTGATGCTTTGGGTCATATTTGTGGAATGGAATTAAGAGCAGGTTCTTCTGAGAGTTTTTCAATTGATATTTTTGGTTACACAGAAAGGTGGGGAGGGAAAAGGTGGAAATACTTAAAAAGTTACTGAAAATAATATTGGAATAATTGTCAAGTTTATACCAGGATAACAATGAAGAGGATGGCCCAACTTCTGGATCTGTCAGTGAGTCAGATGCATCTCTTGAGAAGCTAGTAGTTAGCAAGACAGGTTGGCAGGAATTAACAATTTTCAGAGACACAAGGATCCAAATAACCTACCAAATGACTGGTCTCTGAAACTGAACTTGCTGTTATCCACATCTCACATAGACAAAGAAGAGATAACACATAATCCACAATAAGGGACTTGATGTCCTTGATGTTTTTGAAAAGGCATTTGGACTAGAATTCGTAAAATCAAATAGCACAGGTGCCTAGTAATTTTTTCTCTAATCTCAACTGCTTTGTCTAAAATGTAAAAGATAGGGCGCCTGGGTGGCGCAGTTGGTTGAGCAACTGCCTTCGGCTCAGGTCATGATCCCGGAGTCCCGAGATCGAGTCCCACATCGGGCTCCCAGCTCCATGGGGAGTCCGCTTCTCACTCTGACCTTCTCCCGTCTCATGCTCTCTCTCACTCTCTCTCTTTCCAAAAAAAAAAAAAAAAAGTTAAAAAAAAATAAAATAAAAAAAATAAAATGTAAAAGATAGGGGTGCCTGGGTGGCTCAGTCATTAAGCATCTGCCTTTGGCTCAGGTCATGATCCCTGGGTCCTTAGATCAAGCCCTGCGTTGCCCTGCATCGGGCTCCATCCTGGTGGAAAGCCCGCTTTTCCCTCTCCCACTCCCCCTGCTTGTGTTCCCTCTCTCTCTCTCTCTCTCAAACAAATAAATAAATAAAATCTATTTAAGAAGAACGTAAAAGATAAAATATTGGAGGTTTTTTGTTGTTGTTGTTGCTTTTAAGTTCTCTAGGTTTCATTCCCTCGACTGTGACTATCAGCAGACCATTCATATTTATTTGTTCAGCCCTCCTCCACTTAAGAGCACTTAAGATTTGTCTTTGTAACTGTTCCTTGCCACCCTTGTATTAAGTAATGTCAGAAAGCAAGATACCTTGTTGATACTGAAATAGTTTCCTGCCAAGAGCCTTTGCTAAATTAAGATTTAATCTTATGCCCTTAGCTTCTACAGAAAGGTGATTAAAAGAAATGTCCTTTCAAAGAAATATTTCCTGTATCTTTTGCAAAGTCAAATCAAAGACATCCATTTATTCATTCATTTAACAAATATTTATTGACTCCTGATTATATGCCAGGCTGGATACAGACATGAATGAAACCCAGTCTCAGCCATGAAGGAGAATACAACCTGGTGAAATGCAGGGACATAAATGAATCACAATATAGTGTTAGTGTCTATAATTAGAGGCATGAATAAAGCATTATGGGAGCAAAAAGGGGGGAGAAAGTAATTCAGCCTCAGGGTGAAGGAGCGCTTCTCAGAGACGGTCACAAGAAAGTTGGATATTGAAGGTTGAGAAGAGCTCCTTTGACCAACAGGGGAGAAGAGAAAGGCACTCCCGAACCAAGAGGCTGAATAAGGATGGGCAAGAATGAACTTCTAGCTTCATAAATTCATTGAACAGTCAGGATAGAAAAGGGATACTAGAAGTATCCAGAGATGAGGCCAGAAAAATAGGTTAGGGTCCAATTTTAAAGAGACTTGAGGTATAATGTATAACACTCATGGGCCCTGGAGGCGGACTGCCCTGTGTAACTAATTTACTATGGGCGGCGATGAAATCTGGGGCACCTGAACATCCCAAGCCTTGTATCCCCATCTGTAAAAAAGGAGATCGCTCATTTGACAGGATTTCTGGAGAATCCACTATGGGTCAAGCACATAATAACAATAACACCTGCCTAATAGGGTCGTTTTTAGGACAAGTTAGTAAACATAAAGCATTTTGAATGGTGTCTAATCCATAGTAAGTGCTAACAAATGTTATTTATTAGTATTAATTATTATAATGTTAAAATGCCGTCTTTTATGATAAAGGGTGTGCTTCTTATCGTGAAAACAACAGGAAGCTCCTTAAGATTTCTAGGGGGGGAACAACATTGGACTTAATTTAGAAAGATTATTGGCTGCAGGAAAGGATAGAGGGAAAGACTGGAGCGAGAGATTAGACATGGTGAGAAAAAGTAGGAGGTGATTCCAATAGTCCTATATCAAGGACCTAACATATATTAGTGCTGATGGGGTCGGAAATGAAGGAAGAGATCTGAGAAATGTTTAGGTGAGAGAACTTGATAACTGATATGGTAGCAGATGTGGAGACAAGGAGTCAAAGGTGATGCTCACATTTCTGGTGTGGGTGACAGAATTAATGGTGTCCTTAATTGAGACAGATAATGCAAGCAACAGATATGATGTGGGCAGAGGCCCACATGAATGGTGACAAAGTGTCCAGCTTGGGACAAGAGGAAAAGGATACAGGTTGGTAAGTGAGCATAATAACTTTAATGTTGGGTGCCTGGGTGGCTCAGTTGGTTGAGCAACTGCCTTCGGCTCAGGTCATGATCCCGGAGTCCCGGGATCGAGTCCCATATCGGACTCCCGGCTCTGGGGGAGGTCTGCTTCTCCCTCTGACTTTCTCTCCTCTCATTCTCAGTCTCCCTCTCTAATAAAAAAAAAAAAAATCTTAAAAAAAAAATAACTTTAATGTTGTACACAGTTAATAAATACTGCCTTCCATGTAAAGACAGACAGGAAGAAGTGAAAAATACACAGACCTCCCCCACACACAGATCAGGGTTCCAACAGAAAGGGACTATAAAGTCAGAAATTTGTGAGTCATTTTGGTATACATAGAGGTTGCATCATGAACTGAATAAGATCTTGCTGTGTGATAGCCCTGAGGAATACTAACATGTCAGTGGTGGGCTGAGAACGGAGGCAAGGAAAAGGGACTTAAACGGAGCAGTGAGAGCGGTGGCACAGGGGCTAGGAGAAGGTGGGGTAGAAGCTAAAAGAGAAGAATTTCAAGAAGGAGGAAAAATCAACAACTTAGTTCTATGGAGAGGTCAGTTTCAGTGGTTCTTTAGCATCTGGGCCATGGGACTATCGAAACTCCCTGGGTTCAAATCCTATCTCTGCTTTTTACTAGCCACATGGCCCGGGGTGAGCTATTGGTCTTCTCTGAGCTGCATCTCCTTATCTGCAAAATGGAGATGATAATAATCCGACTCATTCCACGGGGTGGTTGTAGGGGCTATATGAGCTGATTTACGTAAAGTTTTAGAACAGGGTCTGGCCTGTGAAGAATCTGGGATAAGTGCTTGTCAGTATTAATCACAGGGCAAATTTTCAAGTAAGAAAAGCAGTTACAAAGGAGTCTATGCAGTATGATCCCATTTTAGTAAATGGGAAAAAGAAATGAGTACATATATAGTCACAATTTAAAGCTCAGAAACTTTTTTTTTTAAGGTTTTATTTATTTGACAGAGAGAGACAGTGAGAGAGGGAACACAAGGAGAGGGAGTGGGAGACAGAGAAGCAGGCTCTCTGCTAAGCAGGGAGCCAGATGCGGGGCTGGATCCCAGGACCCTGGGATCATGACCTGAACCAAAAGCAGACACTTAATGGCTGAGCCACCCAGGTACCCCGCAGAAACTGTTTACAATAGTTTGGTCTCATTTTTTTTAATGTTGTGGAATTTTTTCCTTGTTTTTTTTGGGAGGGACTTGTTTATGACTTTTCTGTATTGAATATATATTGATTTTATATTTAAAATTATGCACATATATATGTATAAAAGAATAAAGCTCACTACAGCCCAAAATAATTGCAACTTAAATGATGCTAATTAAGGGAGAAGTGTATATTTTCCTTAGCATAATCATGGAAGCTCTACAAATCCTTGAAAATAGTGGAGTTTCTAGAAGTACTTCACAGTTAATAAATGTAAAGCATTTTGAGTGGTGCCTGACCTGTAGTAAGTGCTGACTAAATGTTCGTTATTGGTATTGATTATAATGTTAAAATGCCTTCTTCTATCAGAAAGGGTGTGCTCTTTCAAAGAAGGTCTAGGCTCTTGAGGAAGATCCTGTCTCCACTTTGGACAGTCTTAGGAGCAGGATTTGGCCAGCCTCGGTTCCTGACTTTTCTTTTTCGTCTTCATTTTTTTTTTTAACTTTTATTATTTTATTTTTATTTTATTGTTTAGAGAGACAGAGACAGAGAGAATGTGCATAAGCAGGGATGGAGGGGCAGGAGGAGAGAGAAAGAGAGAGAATCTTAAGCAGGCTCCAGGGAGGAGCCCAATGTGGGGCTCCATCTCACAACCCTGAGATCATGACCTGAGCCAAAATCAAGAGTTCGACACTCAGCTGACTGAGCCACCCAGGCACCTCTTTATTTCTTTTTCAAGTAGGCTCCACACCCAGCGTGGAGCTCAAGGTGGGCTTGAATTCACAGCCCTGAGATAAAGACCTGAGTTGAGATAGAGTTGGATGCTTAACCCACTGGGTCACCCAGGCACCTCCTGACATTTCTATTACTTGTAGGAAGTGGGGGGGAGCAGTTGAGAGAGAATGATAACTTCTATTTTATTTTTTTTAATTTAATTTAATTTATTTATTTGAGAGAGAGAGAGAATGAGAGGGGAGAAGGTCAGAGGGAGAAGCAGACCTCCCGCAGAGCTGGGAGTCTGATATGGGACTCAATCCCGGGACTCCGGGATCATGACCTGAGCTGAAGGCAGTCGCCCAACCAACTGAGCCACCCAGGCGCCCGATAACTTCTATTTTAGAAACCCTGAATTTGAAATGATGAGAGTGCATCTGAATGGAGATATATTTTGGTCCACAGAAATTACGTTAGGCACATGTCTAAAGAATACAAATGTTCAAACCCTTTGAACTTAAAATTTTTCTGTTAGAAATTTATGATATAGAAATTATCTAAAAGAGGAGAAAAACTGGAAACCAGAATAGTAATAATAGTCAAAAAGGAAACAATCTAATTGTCCAGCAAAATGAAAACAGCTAAGTAATTGATCTGCTTGATGTGAGAGCACAGACTATCATGTAACTATTAAAATATGGTTATAAAGCCCATAGAAGCATAGATAATATCAAAAGAAAAAGCAGTATACTAAAGTATACTTGGACTATGATTGTAATTATTTGTATTTTTAAAGATTTCATTTTTAAGTAATCTCTGCACCCAATGTGGGGCTTGAACTCATAATCCTGAGATCAAGAGTCACACATTCTACCAACTGAGCCAGCCAGGCGCCCCTTGTTTGTGTATTTTTTAAAAAAATAATTAGGACCCTGGGATCAATACCTGAGCCAAAGGCAGATGCTTAAATGACTGAGCCACCCAAGCACCCCTCTTTCCATATTATTAATAATATGGCTATAATAAAATAATAATATTATTTTTTAAAGATTTTATTTATTTATTTGACACACAGAGAGAGATCACAAGAAGGCAGAGAAGCAGACAGAGAGCGAGGAGGAAGCAGGCTTCCTGCCGAGCAGAGAGCCCAACGCAGGGCTCGATCCCAGGACCTCGAGATCATGACCTGAGCCGAAGGCAGAGGCTCCAAACCTCAGGCGCCCCAATAATAATATTTTAATAATAATTAAAAGTTTTGTTATGGATTATACCATATATATGAGTACATCTAAAATACATGTATAGTTTAAAGAATTGCCAAAGGAAAATGTATATATCCAGCATCCAATGTTTAAAAATCAATCATTGCCAATATATTTGAAATGTCTCATAGTGCCCAACTTCAGTCATGTCCCCTTCCTTAACCCAATAAAACCATTACTCTGATTTTTGTACTTACAGTCTCTTACTTTCTTTTAGTTTTATGACACATATATGTCATCTTAAATAATTCATGTTTTCATTTTCTGGTTTTCATATTTCATGTATTCTTCTCTGCCTTTTCTTTCCCCCAACATTAAGTTTGTGAAATTCATCCATGATGATGTATGCAACTGTAGTACCCTTCATTTTTCATTGTTATGTAAAATCCACCATATATAAATATATATGTATACATATATATACACACATATATAAATATATATGTAAATATCCACCACATATATATAAAACTACTTATTCATTCTCCTATGGATGAGATTTGGATTGCTTCCACGTTTTTGCTTCTATGAACAATGGTATTATGAGTTTCCTTGTGGATGTCTACTGATATATAGTGTAAGAATTTCTCTAGGATCTGTAGCTATGATTGGAATTACTGGATAAGGGATACTCATATTCTTCAACTTTCTCAAGTAATGCCTAATTATTTTCTGAAGTAATTGCACCAACTTCAATCCCACAGCAGTACATAACATATTCACCCGCATGTGCTAGAATATGGATTTTTTTTTGCCAATTTGAAGGTCATAAAGTGGTATCACATTGTGGTTTGAATTTTCAATTCTCTGATTACTAATGAGGTTGTACATCCTTCATTTATTTATCGACCATTCAGGATTTCCCTTCTATGAAATGCTCCTTCATATATTTTGCCTTACTTGGTGATATAGCTTTTGGTTAGGTATTTTTTTAAGTACTAGGCATGAGGCTAAGATTTTTCACATAGGTTACTTCATTAATCCTCACAGCCTACTGCTTTGAATCTTTTTCTGGAGCAAGGGATTTATATATGTTAATAATTCTTCGCTACTGTATAAGGTAGCTATCTATAGAATGGAAGAAAAAGAAACATGCTTGTAAGTTTCCTATCCTATTAATAAAGTGTTATACATCTAGACCCAACACATTTATTTTAGGAATGACCTTAATACTGGCTTTATTTCACAAATACTATCTGAGAGCAGCATTGCTTTTATCATTTAAAGAATTAGTTATTTTTCATCAAGAATAGCTTGCATTTGGAAAAGAGGATTATAAAAAACAGAGAGGGGTTAGTGGTTTAGCCCCTTGCTACTTCAAGTGTAGAACAGACTAGCAGCAGCGGCGCAGCATCTGGGAGCTTGTTAGAAATGCAGACTCCTGAGTCTCACCCCAGACTAGCGAATCAGTCTCTGCATTTTAAAAGGTGCTGAGGTGACTCATAAGCAGTTTAAAATTTGAGAAGGGCTGGTTAGTTAAATGGTGGTAAACACACAATATGTGAGACCTGGTCAGGAGTAAGGCTGAAAGAACGTGTTTGTTTTTCTCGTGCATATAGAGCAAAATATGCCTGACTTTGGGGGGGGTATACATGTTTAAATCTCTGAGGGGCCCACCTAAGTGAAATGGAGCTGAGAAAAAGCAAGTCTGTTGATCCATCAGGTAGAATTCTGGTCTCACAGCCTCAGAAAAATAAAACAGAGTACACAATCGGGCCTGAAATATATCTAATTGAGGTCCAATTTATTATTTTTTTTTCCCCAGAATGATCCATACCATTGATCCAACTCTCCACTTCATTTTCAGTTTATGATGCAGTCTGACAGTCTTACATTAACTAGATGGGTTCAACTAATAGATTTTCAAGCCGTACGACAATAGAAATCATTTGTACCAACAGTCTCATTTTACAGATGAGACAAACAAAGCATTGAGCAAGTAAGTGAGAGATCGCACCATGGCTAGGGATAGGAGTTGGTTCCTAGTCTCAAGTTTTTTCCCGTGAATCAAAGACCCTGATTAAGAATTTCCCAGCTCTCTAGACATATCTTCTGAACGAGGTAAAATTCACTAATTTTTTTTACGATCAGGAGAATAAGCTAATATTTGGGGGAAATAGCCTAATACATCAAAAAGACACAGAAAGCAACTTCCTTCATGGCAGGATTCTAGTTCTCTCTCTCTCTAATCATCTTACATCAACTATAAAGCAGCAAAGTAACGGAAGTGGCGCTCTCTTCCACGTCCCTCTGTAACCAGTGCAGTGTTTGGACCCTCAGCCTTTTCCACTCTTCACACCATATACCATCTTAGAATTCAAAGTAATGACTTAAAATCCTAACTCGGCCTGCTCTCTAATCCCTAAATTACACTGGTAAAGCTAACTCCACACTTACTAGAGTGGCCCCACCTCCAGAAGGGCAGAGGTGGAGTAACCCTATTGTTCTGGGTTTCCTTTCTTTGTCTGCTCCCAGCTCCTGGCCAGTCACCTTAAGGCATCCTTCTGCTCTCAGAGTTCTAAAAAAGGCCTGGGTTTTCCCCTGCTGCTGGGCTAGTTTATGACAAATACTGTCTCTCCCCTATTTTAAAACTTCCCTTTCCCCGTAAGGAGTAGTTCTGTGGTCACTAGGGACTTTTACAACTAATAGTAAACACAGAGATTCCAGCAACTCAACGGGATTTACATATGCCTTTAAAATCATAAAAAGAAGGATACAAATAAACTGCCAGTGAGGTTACCTGCTGGGAGGGGTGGAGGGAGGTCAAGAGCACTTTTACACTACCTGAATTGCTAGAATATTCTGCAAAGAAAATATATCCATTTATTATTTAAATAATAGAAGTAAATAATCATAGAAAAACCAGAACTATATGCTCATATTAAAACTCAAATCTGGGGCGCCTGGGTGGCTCAGTGGGTTAAAGCCTCTGCCTTCTGCTCAGGTCATGATCTCAGGGTCCCCTCCCCCCCACCCCAGGGCTCTCTGCTCAGCAGGGAGCCTGCTTCCCCCTTTCTCTCTGCCTGCCTCTCTGCCTACTTATGATTTCTCTCTGTCTAATAAATTAAAAAATAAATAAATAAAACTCAAATCTGTACACCAAAGGAAATCAAATTCCCCATTCCTGATTCCCTAACCCATTCCCCAGAAGAAACCCCTGTTAGCAAATTCTTTTATGTCCTTCCATGTTCTATGTTCTGAGCCTATTTAAGCATACCCATTTCTCTCTCTCTCTCTCTCTCTCTATATATATATATATATATATGTTTTTTTCTATACAAAATAGGATCAAAAAGCATGGTCTGAACTTCCTTTATTCACCCAACACTGTATCTTTTTTTTTTTTTTTTTAAAGATTTTATTTATTTATTTAACAGAGAGAGAACACAAGCAGGCAGAGAGGCAGGCAGAGAGGCAGGCAGAGGCAGAGAGAGGAGCAGGCTCCCTGTAGAGCAAGGAGCCCAATGCGGGACTCGATCCCAAGATCGCTGGGATCACGACCTGAGCCAAAGGCAGTTGCTTAACCAACTGAGCCACCCAGGCGTCCCCCAACACTGTATCTTGCGTAGGATGGCTCTTACCAGTGTGCGGCAAGTCAAAAAAAAAATTTTTTTTTTTTTTAAATTTTTTACTTGATAAGCTGTAGAGCAGTTTTAGGTTCACAGCAAAACTGAGAAGAAAATACAGAGAGAGAGTTCTCATATATTCCCTGTCCATATCCCACAGCCTCCCAGATGATCAATATCCCACAACACAGTAATACGTTTGTTACAATGAACCTATACTGATACATCATTATTATCACCAGAAGTCCATAGTCCACCCTTGGTGTTGTATATTCTATGAGTTTTGACAAATGTCTAATGATGTGTACCCACAATTATATTATCATACAGAACAGTTTCACTGTCCTAAAAATCCTCTATGCTCTGTCTATTCATCCCTCCTACCCACTCTCTCTACCCCACCTCCTGCCAAGGTGATCTTTATACGGTCTCCATAATTTTGCCTTTTCCAGAATCACTAGAATCACTCACTGTTGGGTTTTAAGTCTACTCCATGTCTTTTCATTGTCTGATAGCTAATTTTTTTTAAAGTACTGAACAATATTCCATGGTCTGGATATACCACAATTTATTTTTCCCTTCCTCTGCTAAAGGGCATCTTCGCTTCTTCCCAATTTTGGCAATTATGAATTAAGCTGCTATAAACATCCACGTGCAGGTTTCTTGTGTGGACATAAATTTTCAACCCATGTGAGTAAATACCAAGCAGTGTGATTGCTGGATCGTGTGTTAGGAGTTTGTTTGTTTGACAAGAAACTGTCAAACTTGTCCAATATGGCTGTATCTTTTTGCATTTCCATCAGCAATGAATGAGAGTTCCTGTTGTTCTACATCCTCCTCAGCATTTGGTGTTGTCTGTGTTTCAGATTTTGGCCATTCCAATAGATGTGTAATGACATTTTATTTTTGTTTTAATTTGTAGTTCCCTAATGGCGTATGATGTTGTACATCTTTTCATATATTTACTTGCCATCCATATATCTTCTTTTGTGAGACATCTGTTCAGATCTTTAGCTCCTTTTTTTTTTTTAAGATTTTGTATTTAAGTAAGCTCTATACCTAATGTGGGGCTTGAACTTGCAACCCTCAGGTCAAGAGTTGCATGCTCCACCAATAGAGCCAGCCAGGTGACTCCTTTGACCCATTTTTTAATTGGGTTGTTTCTTATTGTCGACTTTTAAGAGTTATTTGTATATTTTGGATAACAGTCATTTATCAGACGTGTCCTTTGCAAATACTTTCTCCTAATCTGTGGCTTGTCTCATTCTCTTGATGCCACATTCTTTTTAATGGGTATGTAGCATTTCATTGAGGATCTTAAATAGTTTAGCCAGTTCCTTTTTTTTTTTAAGTTTTTTTTTTTTTTTAAAGACTTTATTTATTTGACAGAGAGCACAAGTCAGGGAGTGGCAGAGGGACAAGCAGACTCCTGCTGAATGGGGAGCCTGATGCTGGGCTCGTTCCCAGGACCCTAAGATTATGATCTGAGCTGAGGTCAGATGTTTAACTGACTGAGCGACCCAGGTGCCCCCAGTTCCCTCTTGATCGTCATGTAAATTGTTTCTCTTTCTAACAATACTTGAATATCTGTGTAAATATATATGTAGAGCAAATTTTTAACAGAGGATTTCCAAAATCAGAGGGTATTTGTATTTAATATTGTCATAAATATAGCCAACTTGCTTTCCAAAATAAAGTAGCACCTTCACATATAATTGATAATTTATTCTTTGTTTCTGGAGCCTGTCTGTGAGGTGGATAAATAACACATCTCAGTTAATTTTCTTTTTTTTTTTTAAGGTTTTATTTTTAAGTAATCTCTACATCCTACATGGTGCTTGAACTCACAACCCCAAGATCAAGAGTCACATGGTCTTCCAACTGAACCAGCCAGGTGCACCATCCCAGTTAATTTTCAAGATTAATGGTGGACTAAGGATCACTTGTGCATTATGTATTTCCTGGGAACAGTCATTTTCAAAGTCTGGTTTAGGAATCACCTGGGATTCATAGTGAATCAGTCAACAAATATATATTAACTAGTCAATTATGGACCCAATCCCCAAATGGTTTATTATTTGTATTTGGTAAAAAGTGGGCTACAGACTTCATATAAATAATAATCATATATCTCATCACCCAAATACCTGGAAAACAGGCATAACAGAGACTATTCCAAGCAAAACAGGACTTATGATAACCTACATATTAGCTGCTACAACAATTTTATAAGGATGTATTTTTTAAGTAAAAAAAAAAAAAAAAAAAGAGAGGCACCTGGATGGCCTAGTTGGTTAAGTGTGTCTGCCTTTGGCTCAGGTAATGATTTTGGAGTCCCAGGATTGAGGCCTGCTTTGGGCTCCTTGCTCAATGGGGAGTCTGCTTCTCTCTCTGCCCCTCACCCCACTCTCTTGCTTTCTCTCTCTCAAATAAATAAAATCTTAAAAAAAAAAAGGAAAAAGCAAGGTATAGAACTGCTTATAGAGTGGTATGTTCTCTGTAAAAAATGAGAGAAAATTTGCTTGTATATGTATAAAGAAACCCTAGAAGTGTACTCCAGAGAAACAGATAAGATAGGGTGGGAAAGAGCTTTTTATCTGTACATTTTGTATTGCTTATGCATGTAATATTGTTTGTGAGTATATTATATCAGCTGAAAAAATTAATATAAAAACTCTATACAGGATTGGTGGGGAAGTGACTAACAGTTACAGGGTCTCCATTTGGGGTGATGAAAAAGTTCTGCAACTAGATAGTGAAGATAGTTGCACAACATAAAGCTTAATACTACTGAATTGCATACCCTAAATTGTTAAAGCGGTAACTTTTATGTTATGTATATGCTACCACAACTTACAAAACTCTAAAAATAAAATAAATATGCAAAACACACATACACGAATAAGGACTGGTTATCTTCAGAAACAACAAACTATTCTAACCTTGCTTTATAAATATCTCACTAATAGAGTAGAGAGTGTCCCCAAATCCCTTAAGGGAGCAACCAGATTAAACTAGCTAATATAAAATAAAGCACATTATTAGAAATGTTCACAGGAAAATGACATATGAAATCCATAACTTATACACATCCTAAAAAAAAAATGAAAGCAGACCATGACTATAAAATAAATAAATCATGGGATATAATGTACAGCATGGTGACTATAAGTTAATAATACTATAGTGCATACTTGACAGTTGCCAAGAAAGTAAATCATAAAAGTTCTCATCACAAGAAAAAAAATTTTTTTTTTGTAATTTTGTATGATGAGGGTTGGTAACTAGACTCACTGTGGTGATTATTTCACAGTGTATACAAATATTGAATCATTATGTTGTACACTTGAAACTAATATATGTCAATTATACCTTGACCCTGAAAGAGTCAGAATTTACCAGTGCCTCTGCAGAGCTATTTGCAAGGAAGATGAAAGAAATTATCTAAAATGAAACAGGTTCTGGTAGAAGAGGAAATAGTAGACTATATTTAAGAAACAGGATTATTTGGGGGGATGTTAATTTATTAATTGTAGCAATGTGTTTTGCTCACTATATTATTTCTCAGCCCCCACACATCCTCACCCCACCCCACTCTACACAGGTCCTTTGTTTCTAGGTCTTTTGTAATGCTTTTCCTGGAATTTTTTGCAAGAGGGAAGACCAGGAGCAGTTTAAAGTCACGTGCTCTTTAGGTCTTTTGTTAAAGTGTAACTCCAGTGAAGAGGAGGGAAGAGAGGGATACCTGCCTGGGGAAGACAAAGGAACGGTTCTGGAATACCATAAAATTCATTACTACTTTGGAGGCCCAGGGAAGGGTATACCTCAGAGTGGATTGGGGCATCTAGGATGATGGGACCCCAAAATGTCCTACTTGGGCAAAAATGCCCATACCCCACAGAACAAAATGCTATTGTACCTTAGGTGACAATATGGCTTGAGATCAAGATTTTTTGGCCTTTCAAGTGCAATCAACAATGATTACTAATTGATTTCTCATCACCTTAGTCTAAAGGGAGCCAAATTTGGGAATAAAAGCAATATTTCCTTATTTTACATGTGCTAAAATTCATACCTAATACATAAATTTCACATGAATATCTTTTGGAAATTTGATTGTGGTAGGCAGAATAATGGCCTCCCAAGGATGTCCATGTCCTAATCTCCAGAATATGTAGATTTGTTCATTTACAGGGCAAAGAGATTTTACAGATGTGATTAAGAACCTTCAGATGGGGGCGCCTGGGTGGTTCAGTTGGTTAAGCGACTGCCTTCGGCTCAGGTCATGGTCCCAGAGTCCCGGGATCGAGTCCCATATCGGACTCCCAGCTCTGCGGGAAGTCTGCTTCTCCCTCTGACCTTCTCCCCTCTCATTCTCAGTCTCTCTCTCTCTAATAAATAAATAAAATCTTTAAAAAAAAAAAAAAAAAGAACCTTCAGATGGGGACAGGGTGCCTAGGTGGCTCAGTTGGTAAGTGGCTGCCTTTGGCTTGGGTCATGATCTCAGGATCCTGAGATCAAAGCCCCAAGTTGGGCTTCCTGCTCAGTGGGGAGTCTGCTTCTCTCCCCACTCCTCTGCCTCCACCTCCTGCTCATGCTCTGTCTCTTAGTCTCTCTCTCTCTCTCTCAAACAAACAAACAAACAAACAAACAAATAAATAAATAAAATCTTAAAAAAAAAAAGAACCTTGAGATGGGGGATTACCCTTGATTACCTGGGTGAGTTCAATTTAATCACAAATTTTTAAAAGTGGGAGGGGGAGGTGTGAAGAAATCAGCAACCTGACATTGCAGGCCTTGAAGAAGGAGGAAAGGGGTCATTAGCCAAGGGAACATAGATACCTCTAGAAGCTGGGAAAGTCTAAGAAATAGATTCTCTCCCATCATCTGCAAAAAGGGATAGAACCCAGGGGCACCTGGGTGACTCAGTCAGTTAAGCATCCAACTCTTGGTTTCAGTCCAGGTAATGATTTCAGGGTCCTGGGATCAAGTCCTGGGTCAGGATCCTTGCTGAGTGGGGAGTCTGCTTGTATCTCTCTCTCTCTGCCCCTCCCCCTACATGCACATGCTCTCTTTCTAAAATAAATAAATAAATCCTTAATTTTTAAAAAGGGATAAAAAGAACCCTACCAACATCTTGATTTTAGTCAAATGAAACCTGTGTCAGACTTCTAACCTACAGAAACATAAGATAGTTACTTTGTGTTGCTGTTAGCCACTAAGTTTGTGGTAATTTATTGCAGCAGCAATAGAAAACTAATACATGGTTGTAGAGCCAATTTCTTTTTCTTTTCTTTTTCTTTTTCTTTTTTTAAAGATTTTATTTATTTATTTGACAGAGATCACAAGTAGGCAAAGAGGTAGGCAGAAAGAGGGGGGAAGCAAGCTCCCCGCTGAGCAGAAAGCCTGATGCGGGCCAGATCCCAGGACACCGAGATCATGACCTGAGCCGAAGGCAGAGGCTTTAATCCACTGAACCACCCAGGCACCCTCCCTTTTTATTTTTTTTCGTCTCTGTTAACCAGGGACTTTCTCATCTATAATTTGGTTTTCATCAAAGGAAAGAAGCCTACCCAACTGGCCACTCCCACTGCAAAATAGGAAGCTGGCTTATGAAAAGTTTCTTGGGAGCTTTTGGTTAGCATGATTCAGTTTTATAGACATTGAGCATAGCATTATTTCCAGAAATTGTAAGGTGCCACTTGGGTTATAATTGAATTTCTCTACCTTTCCAGCAGACCACTGACTCACCTTGTGAAGATCATTTTGCTGGCTCATTCTGCCTTCAGTGATGACATTGTCTACTTGGGAAGACCAAATGAACACACACAAAGGATATTAACAATACAAACCAGAAGAATGGTAAGTGATGAAGGAAGGTACAGAAGTAAATGCGATTCAGAGAAATTTGGAGGAGAGATTCAAAAGTTTCTTCTGATAGGGAAGGGCAGAGGGGCTTACAAAGAAAGTAGTCCTTGATTTAGGCATTTCTATGAGTAAAATACCAGAGACAAATTTAGTTAGAGCAGAAAAGCTTTGTGAAAGATAAGATTGTAAGGGCAGATTGGAATCAGCTGCTGCAGGAGTCTGTTGGATTGAGCAATTTGGATTGGGCAATCAGGAGCGAAGGATTTGGTGAAGGATCATGATGAAAACATAGTCTTGAGAATGAGTCACATGGATCTATGGGTCTATAGTTATTGAACTAAGCTAACTGCTTAAGTACAGTCTAAATTCAAATATAAAATGAGGGATTATCTGGTAGAAAGAAAATACGTGTTTTTGGTCTTTACTGGTCAACCAACCAAGTCACGGATAGATAACCCTTTAATTTGTGTTGAATAGATACTATTTCTATCACATTGATGTATGGACAGCATGAAAGCAAACAGTACCCTCTGAGAAGGAAAATATTAGCTTGAGCCAATTTTAATAGGAGCTCAAATTCTGAGACCTGAGGATTTATTTATTCCAGTGCTTCAGGGGCTGAGGTCCCTCTTGATTCTCAACTGTAAGAAATTGAAATTGAGCAAATATATAGAAAAATCCCCTACTGAGTACTAGTTTCTAAACTATTTACAACTCCAAGTTCTGCCAGTCTTGACTATGGTCTGTACGTAGATTTTAGCATAGTTATAATCACAATACAAATGACTTAATGTTATATTTTCTGAATTTAGTTGGTTTCACCCTCACATTTCTATGCATTAACATAGTATATATATTTCTTTTTTTTTTTTTAAGATTTTTATTTATTTATTTAACAGAGAGAGAACACAAGCAGGCAGAGAGGCAGGCAGAGGTAGAGAGAGGAGCAGGCTCCCTGCAGAGCAAGGAGCCCGATGCGGGACTCGATCCCAAGATGCTGGGATCATGACCTGAGCCAAAGGCAGCTGCTCAACCAACTGAGCCACCCAGGTGTCCCTATATATATTTCTTATTTTAAGTAGATATGGAGTATCTTATGTAGCTAAGGTGTCACAGATTGCTTAGTTATTCCTTATTGTAGTCTGTTTTATTTGTAGGTTCATTTATTTATTCATGGTAAAACTATCCAGGTTCATTATCAACATAGAAACATAAACGTTATAGCTCTTGAGGTACCTGAGTAGCTTAGTTGGTTAGGCAATGGACTCTTGGTTTGGCTCAGGTCATGATCCTAGGGTTGTGATATCAAACCCCAGGTCAGTCTCTGGGCTCAGCAGGAAGTCTACTTGGGATTCCTTCCCTCTCCCTCTACCCCTGCCCCTACTTGTGCACACTCCTGCACATGCATGCTCTTTCAAATCAATCAATCAATCAATCAATCAATCAATCTAAAAACAAAAAACAAAAAAACGTTATAGCTCCTGCTCTCAAGAATGTATGGAACAGGAAAGATAGATGTGGAAACCAAGTATAATACTGTTTTCCCTAAGGTGTGGTATGAACCCTATTTTTGCAGGAATATCTACCATGTGCTAGTCCTTTCCTGAGTTGTTGTACATTCCCTCACCTCAGTGACAATGGCAGCAAGCCCAGGACAAAGTTCGTTTTTCCTGGGGCTATGAGCATCAGGGTTATGAAGGAGAGCTGCTGAGTCGGGCAGAGGCTGCATTTGACATAGTAACCAAGAGTGATCTTGGGTCGTCTTGGGTGTCCCATGACCAGGGGTCTCCTAGTGTACTGAAACTGCCACGGTCTGGGGCTGCAGGGTGACAACTGGAATTTAGCCAGAAGAGTGGATGTGCTCAGAGTTGGAGGTTTTAGTGACCCCTTAGGTCAGTCTCCAATCAGCTATTGAGGCCAGATTCTGACATGTTCAAACAGGACTGTCAGGGGCAACAGGAGATGGGGTTTTGTTGTCACAGTTACTTGGGAGAAGACATAGGTGTGGCAAGCATGACAGGCATCTTTTGGCTCAGTGATTGGGTTTTGGAGGTGAATGAGGAATTAAGATGGTTTTGGTGTGTTTCCTTAGGATAAAAGATAGCTGAAAAATCTTTCAGTAGGGCTGCGCAAAACACAGGACACTCCGTTATATTTGAATTTCAGATATAAATAATGATTAATTTGTTCAGTGTAGGTATGTCCCAGATATTGCAATCATACAGGGTTGCTCCCTTTGAAAAGAATAGCTAAGTTAGGGAAGGATCCACAAAACTAAATGGATTCTCCTTTTCTCTGAAATAGGTTCAGCTGCTGAGAGTGAGAAGGCAGGTGGGAAGCAGAGGTTTTGAGGAGAGAGCTATAGCTTGGTATAGCTTGTTGAGTGCGATAGGTGAGGTGACCAGGCTGCTTGGATGCAGAGACTGGGGCGAGGGATGGTAAGAACGCAGGCTCTGGAACACACTGACTGGGTCTGTGCCTCTTCCTAACTTTGTGGTCTGGGTGATTTACTTATCTTCCCTGCTCTTCAGTTTCCCCATCTCTAAAATGGGCTTTCTAATGAGACCTTCTCCACAGGGTTGTTGTGCAGATTAGGTGAGGAGATTCAGGAGAGCGTGACAGAGACACTTAGGGCCGAGTAGGTGCTCACCACCATTATGAAATTGCAGTGGCACAAATCTTCACGGCTGGGTACTCTTCTCAAGCTATTGCTGGAAGGAGGGAAGGTGGGTAGCTGAATTGCTTTGTGTTTCTAGTTGGGAATTAATTTGATTTTTAGAAATATTAGGCAGCCAAATTTGAATTAAGACAAAATTGAAATAATTTTTCTGTTTATAGAAGTGATACATGTCCATTACAGAAAACCTTGAAAATACAGATCAGCATAATTGAAACCACCTGTAATTTCATCATCTAAAGATAAACACTTAATATATATGTCATTGTCATATATACACTGTCCTTACACGTAAAAATATTTATTTAATGGCATTGTATGGTACTTGTTTTTCCACTTCACAGTATATCCTGAACATTCTCTGTATTAGTCATGGTTTTCTACAACATATTTTAATGGTTGTATATTATATCAATGCATGAACTCAAAAAAAAAAAAAAATCAATCTCCGGGGTGCCTGGGTGGCTCAGTGGGTTAAGCCTCTGCCTTCGGCTCGGGTCATGATCTCAGGGTCCTGGGATTGAGCCCCCCGTCATCAGTCATCATCGGGCTCTCTGCTCGGCAGGGAGCCTGCTTCCTCCTTTCTTTCTGCCTGCCTCTCTGCCTACTTGTGATCTCTCTTTGTAAAATAAATAAATAAATAAATAAATAAATAAATAAATAAATAAATAAAAATCTTAAAAAAAAAATCAATCTCCTTTATAGAATAGGTTGTTTGGAATCTTAACACTAATTACACAGGCTTCTTGCTAATCCACATTTACTAAAACCCATATGTATTTTTTAATTTCAAAAGCAATATTTTGAAAAATAGGATAAAATAATCTTACTGCCCTAAAATAATTAATTTTAGCTTATGCTTTGTCAATATAGCTGTGTGTGTGTGTGTTTAGGTTAGTTCTAGTTGCTGATGTAGTTGAACTGTGTTACCTGGGTACCTCTTGGAGAACCTGAGGTCATCTTGGCCCGACACATTAATATTTAACAGACACGAGAGTGATGGATGATGATAACAAAATTAATTCAATCCACCTAGGTTTCTATCTGTTGATAGAACAGCAGGGCTAGCCTAAAGGCCAGAAAGCAAGGGCTTCTGGATGAGCAATTGAAAGCCGTCGTGCCCTCTAGAATCTGGAATTGGAGACAGGTTCTTCCATAGGTTTCCTTTCGCCTTTGTTCTTAGACAAATGTCTCTTGATTGGCTGCTCAAGGGCCAGGTTGCCACTATCCCTCTTCTTTAAAATCTTGAGCTCTCAGTAAATAAATACACTAGTAGAGAAAAACCCATTTTGGTTAGGCAATACTGTAGTTTGAAAATTCTGGTTTTAGATAAAGCGTTTAGCTCACACTGCAGCGAATTAATCTGTCAGATTCATTGACTAAATGTTCTGCTGAATCAACTACATTGGTCTGTGTCATTCCCCAGGGACCTTAGGCCACTGTTCCACTTTTACTTCTTCACTTCATATCTGGGCAGCCTTTTCTCTGTCACAGGTGAGTGGGTTTGTAAGCTGCAGATATCTCTTAGAGATAAAGAACACCAACTCTGGGATATGGGCCAACACCTTAATTGATATCAGCCACATGGTTTTTTGTTTCCATGAAGATGTTTCAGGACACAGACATCTCTCTAACCACAGGGAATAAATCATTAGGAAAAAAATGATCCACCAACCTGAAGAATAGCCCCAAAGACCTGCAGACAATTAAGCTTACTTCTACCTGCTCCAGTTAAACTCTGTGGCATGCACTTTTCACGTATATTACTTTATTTGGACCTCAGAGCATAAGAAATTGTTACAGTTGCCAGGAATTAATTCACTTGGTCACAGGTTGCTGTCCAGTCCCTCATAGTCTCCTCTCTTTCTGAACTCCTCTGCTCTTCTGCTCACTTCCCGTCAGCCCTACTAGTTCCTTGTCTTCCTCATCAAGCCCACTTGCAACCCCAGAGCCTTTGCATGTACTGCTCCCTCTATCCCCAAAAATCCACATAACTCACTCTCTCACATTCAGAGGGTCTTGACTCAATTGTCAATTTTTCAGCTTGGCCTTGTCAAGAAAGCTGTTATTGACTCTACTTAAAACTGCACTCCCTGGGGGCGCCTGGGTGGCTCAGTGGGTTAAAGCATCTGCCTTCTGCTCAGGTCATGATCTCAGGGTCCTGGGATTGAGCCCCGCATAGGGCTCTCTGCTCAGCAGGGAGCCTGCTTCCCGCGCGCGCTCTCTCTCTCTCTCTCTCTCTCTGCCTGCTTGTGATCTCTCTCTGTGTCAAATAAATAAAATCTTAAAAAAAAA
Organism: Nasua narica; assembly: GCA_028533885.1. Lineage (NCBI taxonomy): Eukaryota > Metazoa > Chordata > Mammalia > Carnivora > Procyonidae > Nasua > Nasua narica. Next base: position 66,676,749 of record CM052811.1, read on the forward strand.
ATTGCACTTCCTGCCCCTCCACTCTCCTTATTCTCCTTTCCTTCTTTATTTTCCTTTATAGCACTTACCACCATCTATGGTGATGACATATATTTTACTTATTCACTTTGTTTATTGGTGGTCTCTCCCCGCTGGAGAGACCATGAGAGTAGGGACTTTGGTTTGTTCACTGCTCTAACCTCAGTGCCCAGAAGAGTACCTGGCACAAAGTAGACTCAACAAATATGGTTTTTAAAAAATATGGTTTTTAAAAAAGATTTTATTTATGTACTTGAGAGAAAAAGAGAGATAATGAGCAGGGGGGAACGGTAGAGGGAGAAGCAGACTCCCTGCTGAACAGGGAGCCCAATGTGAGACTTGACCCCAGGACCCTAGGATCATGACCTGAGCCAAAGGCAGACAATTAATGAACTGAACCAACCAGGTACCCTCAACAAATAAATGTTGAATAAATGAATGAAAGACTACTCAGCCAGTATATGGTGAAGGTAGAGAGTCAGAAGTTAGGTCTCCTAATGTAAAACTTGGCTCTCTTTTCTCAACTCTATGCTGCCTCTGGAAAGAAAAAAAGATTTTCTTTCAAAAGCTAACATAGCGGGGGCGCATGGGTGTCTCAGTGGGTTAAGCCTCTGCCTTCGGCTCAGGTCATGGTCTCAGGGTCCTGGGATCGAGGCCCCGCATCGGGCTCTCTGCTCAGTGGGGAGCCTGCTTCCCCCTCTCTCTCTGCCTGCCTCTCTGCCTACTTGTGATCTCTCTGTCAAATAAGTAGATAAAAATCTTAAAAAAAAAAAAAAAAAAGCTAACATAGGAAAGTGTTAATGGAAGGGAATGTGAAAACCTGGTCAACAACCCTTCCACAATATTTAGTAGGTCTGATCCTTACTAAAATATCATGAACCAATTGAAGGTCTGCAAAGAAAGACATGGAGAGCTCAGAAAAGCCAGAATAATTGAATAGGTATTTGAAAGAAGGTTAAAAGTTGGGCTGTTGCAATGGTAAAAGGGAAGACTAAAGGGTTAAAGGGATCAAAATGACTTCAAGCATTTAGAAACTTAAAATGGGATTCCTAACCAACAGTTGTTGGTCCTATCTACCAAAGATGCAAGAAGATGAAACGGGGGGTTATTAAACATGAGAAAGATTTTATTGACTCTAAAAGTGTCTGAACTTGTAAAGTTGTAAGGCCTACATCATGTTGAAGTATAAAAACAACTAGTTAACACCAGCTATCTGTTCACTCATTCATTCATTCACTTAACAAGCATTCTCTAAAGTGCTTTTACTGTGTACCATTCAGGGTTCTAGAACTCTATCTTTGGGCATACAGCAGTGAATAAGTAAGACACAAAGAGTCTTGTCATGAACTTAGCAAATGCCTTAGATGCTGTATTGGGGTCCATCTAGTGCCAGATTTCTTGTGACCTCCACCAGCTATTAATTCTCTGAGTAGATTAAAAAAATAGAAGTTTTAATTTTAGTTTCCCGAGTTCACAAAACTTCAAACCACAGGAGATATGAAAGTCTTCATGCCCTGTCCCCAGCCACCAGTTCTCTATCTCAGAAGCCAACAACGATAAGTTTCTTGTGTTTTCAGGGGCACCTGGGGGGTTCAGTTGGAAAAGCATGTGACTCTTGATCTTGGGGTCATGTGTTCAAGCCCCGTGTTGGGTATAGAGATTATTAAAAATTTTTTAAATTTCTTGTATTTTTAGAAACTATCGGTCTATAATTTATGGTCTATAAGTATACGAGTAAATATGCACATATTTTCTTCCTCTCCATCTTATCCTCTAACCTCCCACCAACTGTTTTTTTTATACAGCTGCTAGCCCATTTCACTTTGCAATATATCATGGCAATCTTTCCCTATCAGTATCAACATCTTTCTCTTTCCTTTTAGAGGCTGCATGGTATTCCATTGTATAGTGGACTATAATTTATTTTACTAGTCTCCCTCTGATGGACAATTGTGTCTAATCTTTTGTTAATATATATTGTTAATGACTATTCTTGAAGACACATCATTTTCCACATATGTGAATACCAATAGGATAAATTTCTAGCCACATTGTTGGGTTAAATCGTATGTGCATATGTCATTTTTTTACTTTTTTTTATTGTGGTAAAATTTACATTTAAAATTTACCATCTTAACTATTTTTAAGTGTACACCTCCATAGCGTTAAGAATATTAACACTGATGTGAATGAACATATGTTATTTTGACAAATATTGCCAAACTGCCTTCTGTGGTGATTGCACGTATTCATACTTTCACCAGCATTGTATGAGAGATGGTACTGAAAAAACAGGATGCCTGTGATTAACCGGGAGATGTTGTAGCCGAGAAGAAAGGGCACAGGTTCTGGAATTTAATCCTGGATCTGATGCTTGCCAGCTGTGTGCTCCTGAGCATTACTTAATTCCTTGGGGTTTTGTTTCCTCATATCTAACACTAATCTCAAAGAGGGCTAAGGATTCAAAGGGCCTAGAATAAGGGCCATTTGTATAGCAGGCACTTAATAAATAAGGGCCATTAGCTATTATTATGAGTTGGGCCTTTCACCAATCAATCTGCAAGTACAAGTTATTTAATATCTCAGAGAGCTAATTTTTGCATGTATAAAATGATTGGAGACTGGTTATCCAAATTGTTGTCTATTAACTCATAGGAATACTATTTAGTTATTGAATGGTCAAGGTATTTTGAAAGGCAATGTAGAGTAGTTAAGCATATAGACTCCAAAGCCAGATTGCCTTCGTTGATTCTTGCTGTTGCTACTTACCAGCTGTGTTACCCTGGGCTAGACCCTTGATATCTGTCTTAGTCATTTAGGGCTACTGTAGCAAAGTAGTATGGATTGGGTGCTTATAAACAACAGAAATTTATTTCTCACAGTTCTGGAGGCTGGAAGTCCAGGATCAGGGTGCCTCTTCCAGGTTGCAGACTGCTGACTCCTTGTTGTAGCCTCACTTGGTGGGGTGGGATCTAGCTAGCTGTCTGGCCTCTTCTTATATGAAGACTAATGCCATTCACGAGTGCTCCGCCTCAGGTTGGCTACAAAGGGGATGGGGAGAGAACCTGCTTTGTGGTTTTAAAACACGACCTAGATTTTTTTGACAATTCTCTAGTCAAAAGGTAGATCCCCATCCCCTGAATCTTAACTATCAGAACATGGTGGAAGTGATGTTGACTCAGACCTCAAGAAGCTGGCGCACCTTCTATTTTCTGTCTCACACACTCACTTTTTTGTTTGTTTTAAGATTCATTTATTGATGAGAGAGAGAGAGAGAGAGGGAGGAGGCGCAGAGGTAGAGAATCTTCAAGCAGACTCCCCTCTGAGTGTGGAGGCTGACATGAGGTTTGATCCAATCACCCATGAGATCATGACCGGAGCTGAAACCAAGAGCTGGACGCTTCACTGATTGAACACCCGGGTGCCCCTCACACACTCACTCTTTTTTTTTTTTAAGATCTTATTTATTTATTTGACGGAGAGAGTGTGTGCTCACAAGCAAGGGGAGGGGCAGAGGGAGAAGCAGACTCCCCGCTGAGGGGAGAGCCTGATGTGGGGCTCGATTCCAGGACCGTGGGATCATGACCTGAGCTGAAGGCAGAGGCGTAACTGAAGGCGCCCCACACACACTCACTCTTGAATGAAGTGACAATGTTTGTCAGAGGTCGAAGCAGCCTGAGGAGAGGTCCACGTAGAAAAGAATCAGGGCCCCACTCACAGCCCCAGCTGACAACCAGCATTACAATGCCAACTTGAAATGGACCCTCCAGTCCCCCAGTTGAGCCAGACTAACTGATGCCACATGGAGCAGAGATGACCCTTACCTGCTGATTTTTGTCCAAATTGTAGCACTGCGCACAAAATAAATGATTGTTGTTTAGTCACGGAGTTTTGGAGTAAGTTGTTACACGGCAGCAAATAACTCACACAAGGGGGAAACAAATGAAGGAGAGGATTTGCTTATATCTTTGCTTGCTAGTCTTTATGATGGAAGAGACTTGAAAATGATTACATTGGAAGAAACCACCACACTTGGAGGACCTTGCCCTAAGGTCTCTGTTTTCTAAGTGGGGTGGGAGGTCCTTTCCATAGGCAATAGGGTTGGGGAGCTTGTACCAGCAGGGAAGGGTTAAAATAGGTATCATGGGACTAGAAGAAGTTGGGTGGAAAGAAGGTGGCATGAAGGGGGCAGGAATGTATAGTAAACAAGTCATCAGGGAAAGAGTCCTGGAGAAGCTAGCCTTTGAGCTGGACCTTGGAGGATGAGTAGGATTTAGGCAGCAAAGGAGTGGGGAAAGAAGAGTTTGAGTAAAAATAAAGAGGAATGGAAATGGATAAGCTTTTTGAGAATCTATGCATTTACTCTTTTAACAGTTATTTTTGAACCCCATTAGGTACTAGAGGCCAGGTGTTTGTTGCTGAGAGTACAGCGGTGAGCAAGACCCAAAAGACCCTGCCCATGCAAGGCTCACAGTCTAGGGAGATACAAGGAATAAACTGAAAGACTAACACGTAAAAGTAAGGTAATTAAGAATTATGATACCTGTGATGAAGGAAACCAAGGGTTGCCACATACCATTAAGAAAGGATAATCTCGTTAGATGTGGTCAGAGAAAGCCTCCAGAAGTAGATGACATTTAAACTGAGTCATGAGGGGCACCTGCATGGTGCAGTCGGTTAAGCATCTGACTCTTGCTTTCGGCTCAGGTCGTGATCTCAGAGTCCTGAGAACAAGCCCCATGTCTAGCTCTGTGCGCAGCATGGAGTCTGTTTGAAAGTCTCTCTCTCCCTCTTCCTCTTCCCCTCCCACTCATACGCTCTCTCTCTCTAAAATAAAGAAATTAATTTTAAAAAATAAACTGAGCCATGAATGAAGAGGAGTGTCTGGGAAGAATGTTCCAGGCAGTGGGAAGGTATGTGCAAAAATCTGAGGCAAGAGCAAAGTAGATGAGATTGAAGAGGAAGTAGGAAGGGACTAGATCTTCATGGGGCTTTCCAGGTCTACTTAGATATTGATTTTATTCTCAGTGCAATTAGAAGCGACTGAAGATTTTAAGCATATAACTCAGATTATGCAGTTTACATTTGAAGAAGATCCCTGTCTCTAGGGATGCCTGGAGGTATGGTAGTGAAAACTTATTTTTTAAAAAGGAAGTTTTCATTGATTTTACTTCTTTTTCCTTTTTTTTTTTTTTTTTACCTAGAGAGGGTTTTGTTGTTGTTAAACTTGAATTTTAGAGCCAGGTCCTAAACATGCAGGGATTAAAAAAATAAAATCAGTGAAAACTTACTTACTTTATGTTTCATAATTTGGGATATCCTGGAGTGCTTTGGCATTGATGTCACCTTGCTTCAAAGATACAATATGACATATGAAATCAGAGAATATTGACCCAGATGTACAGATGTCTTAAATATTCACTATTTAAGAGCAAAAGACATTGTTTATAATTGTACCAAGGGAAAAAAAATAAAACTCTTAGGAATAAACTGAACAAGAAATGTACAGGACTGGGGCATGGGTGACTCAGTTGGTTTAGCGTCAGCCTTCAGTTCAGGTCATGATTCCAGAGTCCTGGGATCCAGCTCCCCACTGGGCTCCCTGCTCAGAGGGGAGCCTGTTTCTCCCTCTCCTCCCTATGCTCTCTCTCGCTATCTGTCTCTCTCTCTCAAATAAATAAATAAATAAATAAATAAATAAATAAATAAATAAATAAATATCTTAAAAAAAAGTATAGAGTATAGAATCTATTTGAATAAAACTTTAAAATACTTCTGAGAGAATCAAAAGGCTTTACAGAGGGTGCTTCGTTATCTTAGTTGGTTAAGTGTTTCTGCCTTTGGCTCAGGTTGTGATCTCAGGGTCCTGGGATTGAGTCCTACATCTGGCTCCCTGCTCCGTGGGGGTCTGCTTCTCCCTCTGCCTCTGCCTCTGCCTCTCTCTCTCTCTGTCTCTCATGAATAAGTCTTTACAGATAGGACTACATGTTCTTGGAATGAAGACTCAACATCATAAAGATATCAATTCTCACTAAATTAATCTAAAAATATTTACCACAATTCCAATAAAAATACCCAAAGGATTATTTTTCTAGGAACTTGACAAACTGATTCTAAAGTTCATGTGGAAAAATAAACAAGTAAGAATAGCCAGGAAAATTCTGAACGGGATGAATATTGAGGGAAGACTATCTTACTACATGTTAAACCATATTATTAGGCTTCAGTAATTCAATCTATGGCACTAATGCCTGTACAGACATATAGATCAAAGGATAAAAACCGCAAGTAGAGGGGCACCTGGGTGGCTCAGCGGGTTAAAGTGTCTGCCTTCGACTTAGGTCATGATCTCAGGGTCCTGGGATCGAGCCCCGCATCGGGCTCTCTGCTCAGCAGAGAGCCTGCTTCCCCCCTTCTCTCTCTGCCTGCCTCTCTGCCTGCTTGTGATCTCTCTCTCTCAAATAAATAAATAAAAATCTAAAAAACAAAACAAAAAAAAACCAGCAAGTAGAGGAACAGGCTCAAATACATAGAGAATTTTAATGTATTATAAAGTAACATTTGTAAATTGCAGAAAACATGAATTGTTCAATAATGATTTTAGGGCCACTGGGTAGCTATCTAGAAAAAAGCAAAATGGATCCCAATTTAACCTTTTAGAATCCGTTTTTATTTTTTATTTTTATTTTTATTTTTATTTTTTAAGATTTCATTTATTTATTTGACAGAGAAAGAGATCACAAGTAGGCAGAGAGGAGAGAGATCACAAGTAGGCAGAGAGGCAGGCAGAGAGAGAGGGGGAAGCAGGCTCCCTGCTGAGCAGAGAGCCCGATGCGGGGCTCGATCCCAGGACCCTGAGATCATGACCCGAGCCGAAGGCAGAGGCTTTAACCCACTGAGCCACTCGGGCACCCCCGTTTTTATTTTTAGATTAAACTCTACACCCAACATGAGGCTTGAACTCATGACCCAAGATCAAGAGTTGCTCGCTTTCTTGACTGAAGCAGCCATGTGTCCCCCAATTTAACTTTTTTATATCAGAATAAGTTCCAGTTGGATTGAGGATTTAAATATAAAAATAAAACTATGGAAGTACTGGAGCAAAGTATGTGAGATACTCCGGTATAGGCTCCTGGGCAGAAAAGCCTTTCTAATGAAGACATAAATCCAGAATCTCTAAAAAAGTTAATACATGTGATGATGTGAAAATAAAAATATGCTGCATGGTTGGTAGAGCATGTGACTCTTGATCTCAGGGTCATGAGTTCAAGCCCCATGTTGGGCGTGGAGCCTACTTAAAAGTAAATATGCCGCATGAAAAAAAAGTAAAAAAACAGAGTCAATGACCGACAACAAACTGGTAAAAAAAAAAAAAGGTGTGCGATGGGTTGCATGAAGATTAATTTCTCTGATATGTAAAAACTCCCATAAACCCATCATCAAAAGGCCAAGGATTTAGTGTAAGGCAAAGGATATAAAAACGTAGCTCAGGGGCACCTGGGTGGCTCAGTGGGTTAAAGCCTCTGCCTTCGGCTCAGGTCATGATCTCAGGCTCCTTGGATCAGCAGAGTGGGGTTCTCTGCTCGGCGGGGAGCCTACTTCCCCATCTCTCTCTGCCTGCCTTTCTGCCTACTTGTGATCTCTCTCTGTCGCATAAATAAATTAAAAAAATTTTAAAAACGTAGCTCACAGAAAAGGCAACACAAATCATGCTTGCATGAATGCAAATATGCACTCATTCTTAAGAGAAATGGAAACTAAAATCAAAATTACAAATGCAAATATCCATTGACCCATCAATTTGTCTTCTGGGAATTTAGCCTACAAATACTAGCCCATGTAGGAAATTGCACAAGTACAAGGTTACTTAACTGACAGCATTACTTGTAAGAGCAAATCAATTATGGTACAATGTGTGATAGAATACTATTGAACTGTTTTTACAAAAGAAGGGGCTGTCCACAACCTGAAATGTAGAGTTCTGCAAAGATATACTGGTAAATGACAAAAGGAAAGCGCAGAATAGTATTTATAGTATTCTGCCTTTTTTGTAAAAATATGGGAAATAAAAGAAGTTCGTTGGCTTATAAGCATAAAGAAATTCTGGGAAGTTATATAAGAACAAATAATAAAGGTTAGTTCTTGGTGATTGGAGACAGGACTGAGAGAGAAACTTTTATTTTTAAATTAATTTTGGACCATGTGACTAATTTCTTATTAGAAAAGTAAATTAAAAAAATAAGGAGACCTATAAATTCTCACATAGGATCTCTAAGATTATAATCTCCAAATTATGTGAAAAATCAAGGAGCAGAACAGTAGTAATAATATACTATTTTGTATGTATCTACGCCCATATCTTCCTCCACACGTACATGCTCATAGATGCACAGACCATCTCTACTATTACACGCAAGAAAGTTGTATTATAAGTTGCTTCGGAGATGGGGAATTGGATGTGTGGGGGCCAGGAGTGGTGGGGAAACATTTTTCTCTATACCTTTCCATCCCATTTGAAATTAATATGTGCTTTACCTACATAATACTGTTTTGGAATATTATGGAATAACCTATGTTATAGGTGATTGGAATAACCTTTGGAATATGGCAGCAAACATTTATGTAACCTTTGGGTATAAGCAGACCGTCCGTGACTGGCAGGGGGTGGAGGTGAGCATGCATGGTGACTGACCACCCCAGGAGTATGGGACTTCAGAATCCTATTCACTGATCTCTTTTTCCCCAAAGTCCTTTCCAGCACCCAAATTCCTCTTTAACTTTTTTATTGTAATATAATTGACAGCAGCACCAAAATTCTTAATCCTTAGCTTGACTGTAAACTCTTACAGCATCAGAACAATGTTTTTTAGTCTCTCAACTTACCCGCGTGTCTATGATGCACATCTCTCTGCCAAGTTTGGTGCCCTGTTAATGTATGCTGCCTGCCTAGGACATAAAATCAGAGGCAGACTTTGACAGAAAAGTCTAACTTCTCCTAGCTTCACATTCCAAAAGGCTAATGCCAACTTGATTGGCTCAGTCGATCGACAGTGCTTGGCCAGGGTAGACACTGAGAGAGTGAAGACTGACTGCTTAATATAATCAGTGGCTGAGACAGCTGGCGCAAAACTTATGGCAGCAATCTTAGAATTTCCTGTCATGACCCATTTTGGGACTGTGTTCGATTCTGTGCTTAGCGCTGCACCAGGCAATTGGATGGATCAAAGAAATTCTCTAGAAATCTCCTTACCTGACATTTTAGGAGCCTCTTCATACAAATATTTGTCGAATAACAAGTCTCTGGGGAGTGGGGGGAAATACGAAAGCAGTTGGGGGAGAAAGCGCCTGAGGCCAGCTTACACAGTAAGCACCTCACTCTCAAATCAGCTTTGACCGATCCCATTTTCCAGGTTAGGATCCTTTTTATTTTGAAAGAATTAGCAAAATTAACAGGGTTGACTAACATTCTGGCTCCACTATCCCCAAAGCTGGATATCTTAATACTTTATAGCTTCCTTAAGGCAAAAAACAGGCAGTTCAGCATTTTTTTTTTTTGCCCTTTTTTTTTTTTTTTTTTAGCTAGATGCTATGTAGAGCTTATGATTTTTTCCTTCTGTTTTGAAGTTCTTTTGCCTGGGAAAATTGAGGCTTGAAATTTTTATGATTAAACGTTTCCCTCTCCCAAGGTCTATACACCTGTAAAAACACTGCCCAAAGAGTTAACAGATTAATTACTATATTATTTACAATTTTAATATTTTATTTGTGGCTGTGGTTTAGACAACAGAAGGGAACCGATAATTACTCTCCAACTGCATGATGATTGCCATGTGGTTCCTTCTTGCACAGTTTCTGTATAATTAGAGCTATGTGTGCCCTGCAAAACAAAGCATCATATCCATGTGGAAGCATGAAATTAAATTTCCCAGACTGAGGGTAACAATTTCAGTTCTGAAGAATTGATTTCTTCAAGCATTTCTTTGGGAAATCCGGAATATCTCTTCCAAGACATAGAAATGGCTTAGGTTTCTATTACAGTTCAGTATGAGTGGAGATTTTTTTTTTTTGTCAAACTTGGAATTCAAATTTTTCTGAGTAGAGGTTTGTGTGAGGCTACAGTTCTGAGGATGCTGAGGACAGCCCCAGCCCGTTAGCATCTTACCTCTGAATATTCTAGGAAAGGATGACCCCTGGACAGGGTCTGAAATTGGAAGGGCTGGGGTGCCTCAGAAACTCAGGCAGAGAATGAGTGGTCCATGGAAGTTTTTTGACTGGGGATGAATTGTGTTGTTTCTCTCTGCCCTTTAGAAGTCCCCATAAATCAGTACTACTTGAGATCTGATTGTATTCAAATGAACCTTAAAAAAAAAAAAAAAAGCCCAGATTTTTTTCTTATGGATGATCTCTTGGTTAGGTATGTGAATAGTATCCTAAGTTTAAAGGAGAAGATCTAGCTGGCCAATTGAACTCAGGGTGTGTACAAAGAATGACCAGATGTACTTTCATTGTTGATATCAATTTTATTTATTTATTTTTTTAAAGATTTTATTTATTTTGACAGAGAGAGAGAGAGATCACAAGCAGGCAGAGAGGCAAGCAGAGGTGGGAGGGGGGAAAGCAGGCTCCCCGCCAAGCAGAGAGCCCGATGTGGGGTTCGATGCGGGGCTCGATTCCAGGACCCCGAGATCACGACCCAAGCCAAAGGCAGAGGCTTTCACCCACTGAGCCATCCAGGCGCCCCTCATTGTTGATATCAATTTTAAAAGTTAAAGGCTGAGTTCCCTTTTTCCTAAATCAGAGAGCGTCCTAGGATTCCCATGCTCACTGCATTTCCTGATTCTCCCAATTCCTAAATTATCAAAATTTCCCAAATTGTCCAAACCCTGCATCCTTTACATCTCTTTATTGACTCGGTCTTCTGGACTGGGGGCCTCAGCTTCCCAAGTGGCCCCACCTGTGCTTCCTAAGGAGCATCTGCAGCTCTTTCTGTTTAGGGAAAAAACACTATTTGGGAAAATTATGCTCTAGAAAGCACCAATTTATGCTCTTTCTTGATATGTATAATAAGTATGTACATTCCTTTGCCCCATCTTTACTAACATTCAGTATTAAAATTTTTTAAAAAGCAATTTGCCAGGGCACCTGGGTGGCTCAGTGGGTTAAAGCCTCTGTCTTCGGCTCAGGTCATGATCTCAGGGTCCTGGGATCGAGCCCCGCATCGGGGTCTCTGCTCAGCAGGGAGCCTGCTTCCCCCTCTCTCTCTGCCTGCCTCTCTGCCTACTTATGATTTCTCTCCTGTCAAATAAATAAATAAAATATTTTTAAAAATTATATATATATATAAAAAAAAAGCAATTTGCCAGGGGGACCTGGCTGGCTCAGTCAGTAGAGCATGTAACTCTTGATCTTGGGGTCATGAGTTTGAGCCCCATGTAGGCAATGAGTTTACTTAGGAAAAAGCAATTTGCCAATTTGATGAATAAAAATGGTATTTCGTCATTGCATAAATTTGTGTTTCGTTTTAGTATTGGGCAGGTTAAAAAAAAAACAATCTTTTTTGGCATTTTGCATTTCTTTTTAGTAAATTGCCCGTTTGTTTTCTTTGTACATTTTTCCTTGGGTGTCCATCATTTTCTGAAAGATTGGTAAATAGGGGTTGATAGAATCTTTGAGCCTTGCTTTCAGATATTATGTCTTGATTTTAGAGAAAACTTCTAGATTAATGTTCTCAACCTATAGCAGACAAAGCTCTTTGCCTCTATTGAAGCTTACGTTCTCTGGGTACCAGTTTAATCCCAGACTATCTTTCGGGAAATTTAATTTATAATATGCTGATGGCCTCTTTGAAGTTTTAGCTTCATCCCACATTTTTACACATTTACTAGGTCATTTAAGGTTTATTTTTCCCCTTTACTTGCCAAGTGAATTATATTTCCTTCACCTTCTTACATTTACAAATGTCTTAGATTCCTCAAAATTCTTCTCTTGGTCTGGTGCCTTTCATTTTGAGACTTGTCACTAGGGAAGGGAGCTAAGAGTATTGGAATGCTCTGTAAATCCTTCCCGGCTGTTGTTTTCCACCTTCACCTTCCAGAGGTTTGTGGGTAGAGAGCTGAAGATGTCAGCAGCTGCAGGAATATCCCTGGCCATCTGCTGCAAGCTGCAGACACTGTGTGCGGCTTGCCAAGGATCGAAAGACACCACGCTGGCCCTCTTTCAGATTTGGCCAAAAGTTTGTCTTTTATCTCTTATTTTTTTCTTCTCAAAGTTTTATTTATTTATTTGAGAGAAAGAGAGACCACAAGCAGGGAGAACAACAGAGGGAGAGAGAGAAGCAGACTCCCTGCTGAGCAGGGAGCCTGACGTGGGGCTTGATCCTAGGACCCCGAGATCATGATCTGAGCTGAAGGCAGATGCTTAACTGACTGAGTTACCCAGGCATCCCTCTTCTCTTATTTTTCTTAACTGATTTATTAATCAGTCCCTCCCAAGCCCTCTCCCAGCTCCATCACATGTAAGTTAAGCAAAAATGTTTTATTTTTTAACTTATATTTTAACATTGCAAGAATAGAACAAGAATTCCCTTTACCCAGATTCCCCAAACAAAATACTTTTAGTAGAAATATATTTTTATAAAAATAAAATATATTTATACTTAAATAAAATGTTTAAACTAAAATTTATTTATACTTCATTTATACATACATACTTTTTGTTCCTGAACAGTTTAATACACATATGATGATGCCCCTTTATCCCTAAATAATATGTACATCCTAAAAAACAAGGTTTTTCTCTTATACAAGTGTAGCACTATTAAACACATCAGGAAATAGAAATATTATATCCTAATAATAACTATTATTAATATTGTTATTCTAATCAATATTCTATTTGAATTTTATCAAGTATCATCCCTAAACCAAAAAAAATTTAGTGTAAAAGTGTTTTGATTGATCATATAGATTAGTGGTTTTCTTTTCTTTTCTTTTTTTAAGATTTTATTTATTTGAGAGAGGAAGCATGAGTGGGGATGAGGGTAGGGGTGGTGGGGAGAGGCAGAGGGAGAAGAAGACTTCCCACTAAGCAGAGATCCTGATGTGGGACTTGATCCTAGGATCCATGACCTGAGCTGAAGGCAGATACTTAACTGACTGAGACACCCAGGCGTCCCTTAATATGTATTTTTATTAATTGTACAAAAAGTATAAATACTTTACATTTAAACATATAAAATAAAATAATGCTTTTATCTTTTTCTTTTTTAGTGTGTATTGGTCATTTTCTACATTTGTTTTATCATTTTCTGTCTGTATGTCTATCTTTATTTTTTATTATTATTATTTTTTAGATGTAGCATTTATATTCTTTATTAAATTTTTTATTTTTTAATTTAAATCCAATTAATTAATGTATAATGTATTATTAGTTTCAGTGGTAGAGGTCGATGATTCATCAGTCTTATATAATACCCAGTGCTCATTACATCATGTGCTTTCCTTAACATCCTTCACCTGCTTACTTCATCCCCCACCACCCTCACCTCCAGCAACCCTCAGTTTGTTTCCTATGATTAAGAATCTCTTATGGTTTGTTTCCCCTCTGGTTTTGTCTTGTTTTATTTTTTCCTCTTTCCCCTATGATCCTGTTTTGTTTCTTAAATTTCATATATGGGAAACAAGGGTAAAAATGAACTATTGGGACTTCATCAAGATAAAGTTTCTGCACAGCAAAGGAAACAGTCATCAAAACCAAAAGACAACTGACAGAATGACAGAATGGGAGAAGATATATGCAAATGTTTTATCAGATAAAAGGTTAGTATCCAAAATCTATAAAGAACTTACCAAACTCAACACCCAAAGAACAAATAATCCAATCAAGAAATGGGCAGAAGATATGAACAGACATTTCTCCAAAGAAGACATCCAAATGGCCAACAGACACATGAAAAAATGCCCCACATCACTCAGCATCAAGGAAATACAAATCAAAATCACAATGAGATACCACCTCACACCAGTCAGAATGGCTAAAATTAACAACTCAGGAAACAACAGATGTTGGTGAGGAGGCAGAGAAAGGGGAACCCTCTTATGCTGTTGGTGGGAATGCAAGCTAGTGCAGCCACTCTGGAAAACAGCATGGAGGTTCCCCAAAAGGCTGAAAATAGAGCTACCCCACAACCCAGCAATTGCACTACTAGGGATTTACTCCGAAGATAAAAAAAAAAATAGTGTTTTGAAGGGGCACCTTCACCCCAATGTTTATAGCAGCAATATCCAGAATAGCCAAAATATGGAAAGAGGCCAGATGTCCATCAACAGATGAATGGATAAATAAGATGTGATACACACACACACAGACACACACACAATGGAATACTACTCAGCCATCAAAAAATGAAATCTTGCCATTTGCAATGATATAGATGGAACTGGAGGGTATTATGCTAAGCAAAATAAGTCAATCAGAGAAAGACAATTATCATATTATCTCATTCATATGTGGAATTATATCTACATATTTATATACACATATACACATATATATGCATAAACACAGGTATACATGTATTATTAAAATATTTCTATGCACACATAATTTTTACTCTTTGATCCATGCCTTGCCCTCTCCTGCTCTGATCTATTTCATGGGAAATACTTCCATTTCTTAAAGCTCTTTTGCTAGCTGGCTTTCTGGGAGATTTGGCCGATGGAATGCACTGGTGAAAGACTGGAGGGCAAGAGAAAGGAAAAAACCAAGGTATTTCTTCCTCCTTATCTTTGTGTGATTCAGGTGGCTTCTCTCTCATGGCTCTGGCTCAACAACTGTCCTTCTTGGGTCTCTACTATGGATGGCTCCAACTTCTGGACTGTGGCCATACCACCTCCTCTCATTGTCCCTTTAGCTCTAGGAATATCATAGCTTCCTACTCCGGCTAATCTCTAGATTGCCCCATTCCTCCTGTTTGGCTTCTCAACTCTTCCATTGCCTATGTAACCAATTCCTAATACTAAGTTCCCTCTGTTTGAAATACCCAAAGTATGGAACCACAAAAGATCCTGAATAGCCAAAACAATCTTGAAAAAGAAAAGCGAAGCTGGAAGCATCACAATTTTGGACTTCAAGCTATATTACAAAGCCACAGTTATCAAGACACTATGGTGCTAGCACAAAAACAGACACAGAGATCAATGGAACAGAGTAGAAAACCCAGAAATGGACCCATAACTATATATACAACTAATCTTCAACAAAGCAGGAGAGTGTATCCAAGGAAAAAAGACATTCTCTTCAACAAATGCTGTTGGGAAAACTGGACAGCAGTATGCAACAGAATGAAACTGGACCACTCTTACACCATACACAAAAATAAATTCAAAATGGATGAAGGAGATCAAAGATCTAAATGTGAGACAGGAAGCCATTAAAATTCTAGAGGAGAACACGGGAAGCAACCTCTTTGACCTCAGCTGTAGCAACTTCTTACTAGACACATCTCTGAAGGCAAGAGAAACAAAACCAAAAATGAACTATTGAGACTTCATTAAGATAAAAATATTCCTTTTTTTTAAAGATTATTTATTTATTTATTTATTAGAGACAGAGACTGAGAATGAGAGGGGAGAAGGTCAGAGGGAGAAGCAGACTTCCCGCAGAGCCGGGAGTCCGATATGGGACTCGATCCTGGGACTCCAGGATCATGACCTGAGCCAAAGGCAGTCGCTTAACCAACTGAGCCACCCAGGCGCCCAAGATAAAAATATTCTTCACGGTGAAGGAAACAATCAACAAAACTAAAAGGCAACCCACAGAATGGGGGAAGATGACAAATGACATATTTGATAAAGGGTTAGTATCCAAAATCTATAAAGAATTTATCAAACTCAACACCCAAAAAACAAATAATCCAGTTAAGAAATGGGCAGAAGACATAAACAGACATTTTTCCAAAGAAGACAGGCAGATGGCTAATGAAAAGATGTTCAACATCACTCAGCATCAGGGAAATACAAATCAAAACCATGATGAGATACCACCCCATGCCTGTCAGAATGGCTAAAATTAACACAGGAAACAAGAAATGCTGGTGATGATTCAGAGAATGAGAAACCTTCTTACACTGTTGGTGGAAACACAAAACGGGTATAGCCACTCTGGAAAACAGTATGGAGATTCCTCGAAAGTTAAAAATAGAACTATTCTATGACCCAGCAATTGCATTACTAGGTATTTACACAAAGAGTACCAAAACAGCGATTTGAAGGGGAATATGCACCCCGATGTTTATAGCAGCATTATCAACAATAGCCAAACTATGGAAAGAGACCAAATGTCCACTGACCGATTAATGGATAAAGAAGATGTGGTGTGTGTGTGTGTGTGTGTGTGTGTGTGTGTGTGAGTGATGGGAATATCACTCAGTCATCAAAAAGAATGAAATTTTGCCATTTGCAATGATGTGGATGGAGCTAGAGTGTATTATGTTAAGCAAAATAAGTCAGAGAAAGACAATTACCATATGATCTCACTCATATGTGGAATTTAAGAAATAAAACAGATAAAACATAGAGGAAGGGGGAAAAAAGGAGAGGGAGGCAAACCTTAACAGACTCTTAACTATAGGGAACAAACTGAGAGTTCCCAGAGGGGAGGAGGGTGGGGGATGGGCTAAATGAGTGATGGGTAGTTTTTTTTTAAGATTTATTTATTTATTTGACAGAGAGAGACACAGCAAGAGAGGGAACACAAGCAGGGGGAGTAGGAGAAGGAGAAGCAGGCTTCATGCTGAGCAGGGAGCCCGATGTGGGGCTTGATCCCGGGCCTCTGGGATCATGACATGACCTGAAGGCAGTTGCTTAACTGACTGAGCCACCCAGGACCCTCTAGAACTTATATATGTATTTTTAAAATTTTTTAAAGATTTTATTTATTTATTTGACAGAGAGAAAGAGAGATCACAAGTAGGCAGAGTAGCAGGCAGAGAGAGAGGGGGAAGCCGACTCTCTGCCGAGCAGAGAGCCCGATGCGGGGCTCGATCCCAGGACCTTGAGATCACGACCTGAGCTGAAGGCAGAGGCTTTAACCCACTGAGCCACCCAGGCGCCCCTAGAACTTATATTTTTAACCACAATACTGTACTTCCTTGGTACACAAATGCCTTACCCTCAGGAAGATTATATTCTAAGAAGACTAATGTTAGTCTAGCAAAATCTCTCTCTCTCACTCTTTTACACACACACACACACACACACACACACACACACAATTACAAACTGTTTAAATCTCAACAAGGAAAAGTACAGGGAACTATAGGAGTATGTGATTTGGGAACCAGATTTAGTCTGGGGAAACAAATTGCTATACATTGAGTCTATAGTTTAGTCTTTGATTCTGAGCGCAACTCTTCAAGGGCTAGCAGACCAGTAGTTCCCAATCCCGGCTGTACATTAGAATCACCTGAAAAGAGGTTTTAAGGGTGCCTGGGGGGCTCAATTGGTCAAGCAACTGCCTTCGGCTCAGGTCATAATCCTAGAGTCCTGGGATTTAGTCCCACATCAGGCTCCCTGTTCAGTGAGGAGTGTTTCTGCCTCTAACCCTCCCCCATCTCATGCTCTCTCTTTCTCATTCTCTTTCTCAAATGAATAAACAAACTCTTAAAAAAAAAAGAGGGTTTTTTTCTTTTAAGATTTTGTTTATTTATTTGAGGGAGAGTGAGTGAAAGAGAGAGAGAGAGAGAGCACATGAGCGGGGGCAGAGGGAGAGGGAGAAGCAGACTCCCCTGCCGAGCAGGGAGCCTGGTGTAGGACTTGATCCCAGGACCCCAGGATCATGACCTGAGGCGAAA
Source organism: Nasua narica (assembly GCA_028533885.1). Taxonomy (NCBI): domain Eukaryota; kingdom Metazoa; phylum Chordata; class Mammalia; order Carnivora; family Procyonidae; genus Nasua; species Nasua narica. The sequence continues at coordinate 66,694,618 of CM052811.1, forward strand.
GCAGATGCTTAATCGATTAAGCCACCCAGGTGCCCCCAAAAAAGAGGTTTTAAAAAAATACTGATGCTGAGGACATACCTCAGACCAATAAGAATCTCTGGGGCTGGGATCCAGGCATTAATATTTTTTCTTTTAGAGTTTGTGGCCCCATTGGCCATTTTTTTTTAAGATTTTATTTATTTATTTGACAGAGAGAAAGAGATCACAAATAGGCAGAGAGACAGGCAGAGAGAAGGGGAAGCAGGCTCCCTGCTGAGCAGAGAACCCCGATGTAGGGCTTGAACCCAGGACCCTGAGACCATGACCTGAGCCAAAGGCAGAGGCTTAACCCACTGAGCCACCCAGGGGCCTCTTTTTTCTGAAGCTTCTTGTGTGATTCCATATGTGGCCATAGTTGAAAACTGCTGCAAGTTCAATTCTGCCTTATAGACGTGTACGTGGAAGTGCTAAGAGCAAAAGGGGGTGGCAGACCTCAGTTTCTAGCTTGCTGTCATGTTGGGGAGGGGGTCCCTCTTCAAAAGGAACTTTTCCATATGTTTTTTATTTAAGGTATTTTTTTTTTTTTTTT
>CM052811.1:66695685-66719900 GCA_028533885.1 Nasua narica
TTTTTTTTTTTTTTTTAAAGATTTTATTTATTTATTTTAACAGAGAGAGAACACAAGCAGGCAGAGAGGCAGGCAGAGGCAGAGAGAGGAGCAGGCTCCCTGCCGAGCAAGGAGCCTGATGCGGGACTCGATCCCAGGACGCTGGGATCATGACCTGAGCCGAAGGCAGCTGCTTAACCAACTGAGCCACCCAGGCGTCCCAAGGTATTTTTTAAATGTCATGACTCATGGAAGTTTTTATTTGACAAGAGAAGGATATGTGATGTTGCATTGTGAAAAATATTTTGTCTGATTGGAGAAATCACTTTTTATGAATGAGCTGGCTTTAAACTTTGTTGAAGCCAGAGGATCTCCTTTTTTTTTTTTTTAAGGTTTTTTATTTATTTTAGAGAGAGTGAGAGCACAAGTGGAGGGAGGGGCAGGAGGAGAAAATCTCAAGGACTCCCCGCTGAGAGTGGAGCCTGAAGTAGGGGTTGATCCCATAACCATAAGATCATGACCTGAGCTGAAACCAAGAGTTGGACACTCAACTGACTGAGCCACCCAGGTGCCCCTAAGAGGACCTGTCCTTTTCACTGGATTCTATCAGGAAGTAAAAAGAAAATTATACCAGCATATCAGGTACAGGGGCTCCACCCCAGGGAGAGCTGTGCAGATGAAATGAGATTGAGGATACAAATTCTCTTTTCATTTCTGATGGAAGCTGAGTCTTTCTGATTCTTCTCTCCCCAGCCCATCTAGAGATCTGTGGAATCATTCTACTCCCAGGACTCTGGGGGTTTATTCTACTCCCACAAGGAAAGCAAAGCACCATCTCGTTTCTGATTTACTTATCTCTGGTAGGCTACCTTCTTGTTCTCAGACTGTAGTTTCCTGGAGAGCTATGACCAAGTGTCATTTATTTTTGAATATCCAAATCTTTTAAAAAAAGATTTTATTTATTTGAGAGAGTGAGAGTGAGAACATGAGAGGAAAGGTACAGGGAGGGACAACAGGAAAGGAAGAAGCAGACTCCCTGTGAGCATGGAGCCCAGTGCGGGGCTTGATCCCAGAGCTCTGAGATCACAACCGGAACCAAAGGCAGCCACTTAAGACTGAGCCACCCAGGGGACGCCTGGGTGGCGCAGTTGGTTGGGCGGCTGCCTTTGGCTCAGGTCATGATCCCGGTGTCTTGGGATCGAGTCCCGCATCGGGCTCCTTGCTCCGCATCGGGCTCCTTGCTCCGCGGGGAGCCTGCTCCTCTCTCTGCTTCTGCCTGCCTCTCTGCCTGCTTGTGTTCTCTCTCTGTTAAATGAATAAAAAAAAAAAAAAAAAAAGACTGAGCCACCCAGGCGCCCCTTGAATATCCAAATCTTAACACAGTGCCTCAAACATACCAGGTGCTCAAAACACTTGTAACATTGAATTAATATGTTTATTACATTTTCACAGGTTCAAGATGCTGATTCTTCAGCTGGTGCGACACAGAACTGAAGATGTTAAGAGAAGGGTATCATCTGGGGCACCTGGGTGGATCAATGGGTTAAAGCCTCTGCCTTCAGCTCATGATTTCAGGGTCCTGGGATTGAGCCCCACATTGGCCTCTCTGCTCAGCAGGGAGCCTGCTTCCCCCCCACCCAGCCTCTCTGCCTACTTGTGATCTCTTTCTGTCAAATAAATAAACAAAATCTTAAAAAAAAAAAAAAAAAAAGAAGGGTATCATCTAGCCAACTAGTAGTAGCCAACAATGCATGTGCGTTAATCAATGCAAATCTGTGACCATTGTCTAAAAAACACTCAAAACATACATTTTGCTGATGGCACAAAAGAAGCAACTTCTTCTTATGAATGATTGCAGTCTAGTGACTGGTTTCCACCCTCCTGAATTAGCCCCAACCTACCTCCCATCCATTCCTCATGTCAGCCAAATTAAGCTCTGATACTTTAAAAATATAGATCTGATCCTGTCACTCCCTTGGGAAGAATCACCTTAGTGGAGAAGCCCATAAGGTCATGCTTTATCTGGCCTTTGCCTACCTCCCCAGCTCTTTTGTAGGTTCTAGGTCTCAGAAAGGCATTCTCTGATCACTCTACTTGAAGTGACGTTAGTTGTTCGTTACCCCTGCTTATTTTCTTCAAAGCATTTTTCTCAGTGTAAAATTACCTCCATTGGGGCAACCTGGCTGGCTCGGTCAGTAAAGCATGTGACTGTGAGTTTGAGCCTCACACTGGGTGTAGAGATTATTACTTTAAAAAAAAAATTAAAAATAAAAATAAATGACCTGATCTATTTATTTACTTGTTTACTGTCTGTCTCCTTGAACCTAAATATAGGTTCATTAAGGAAAAAGCCTCATTTTGTCTATCTTGAGCGCCCTTGAATCCCCAATATCTGGTTCACAGTAGGCACTCAATCACTATTTGTTAAATGATTGATACATCGAAAAAGGAGTATGTTATTCAGTTAAGGAGGTGTGGGATACTACAGGCAGAAGAGTGGTCACAGATTATAGAGTAGAATATTTTTTTAAAAGACTTTATAATTATGGGGTGCCTGGAGGGTTCAACTGGGAGAGCATGTGACTCTTGATCTCAGGATTGTGAGTTCAAGCCCTATGTCAGGTACAGAGATTACTTAAAATAAATAAAAAATTTTTAAAAATCTTTATAATTAAAAGAAAAGCCTGTCTCTGCCCGCCCCCCACCCTGCCCAAAGGAAGACTTGCTATGCTTTAATCCCACGCCTCAAACTCATCAGTAAAAAGAAAACTGCATCAGGAGGGACAGGTTTAAGATCACTCAGGCAAAAGAAGAGTAACTCCAAGGCTTCTCCTTAAGCTATTCTTATCCAGCTGTGGCTCCTCCTGGGCTGCCTCCGGCCTGGAAAGGCCTGAAGTAGCTGTCACCACTTGCTTCCTGGCTACTTTGAAGGCAGACTTGTTGACTTTCCCATCAGTTGCAGCTGTTTTCTCCACAGCCTTGGGGACACCCACAGCCATTGTCTGCCTCATGTCACACACAGTGAAGCAACCAAGGGGCAGGTACTCTGAGAAGCTTTCCACACACGTGAGCTTTCATGGAATCATCTGAATGATGTCTGAATCCCCAGACTTCAGGGCTTTGGGACTGTCTTCCGTCTTCTTGTCTGAGCGCCAATCTTCTCCCTGATGTCTGTAAACTTGCAGTGATATGGGCCATGCGGCAGTCCAAAACTGGGGAGTAGCCAGCTGCAGTGCTGCAAGGATGGTTGAGAATGATCACGGGGGGGATGGCGCTCCCCACATCTAAGGGCAGGTCATTCTTGCTGTCTCCCGCCACCTAGCCCCACCGATGTCCTTTACTCACATTCTTCACTTTGAAGCCCACATTGCATTTGGTAGGGCCTCAGCCACCTCGTGGTGCATCTTTACAGGCTTGACGTCCGTGGTGAGGTTGCAGGGCACAAAGGCTTGAGGAAGCCTGTTTCCCCGCAGCCCATGGGCATGGTACTAATGCCCCCATCTGGTACACATCCTGCAGAGGCTGCCAGAGGACCTCATCCGTAGGGCAGGCAGGGAGGATGAGGGAGACCAGCACTTCCAGCAATGTCGTGGCCACCATGTTTCCTTCCTTCCTGGTGATCTTCCAGCCTCTGAACCAGGACATCTTGGTGCTGGGTTCTATCATGCTGTCCCCATGCCAGCCCGAGATGGACACAAAGGTGACAACCTCAGAGTTGTAACTGATCTTCTTGATTTAGGCCTTCACCTCCTTGCAAATCTCCTCAAAGTGTGCACTACCATAAGGCGGCTCCGCGATGGCCATCTTAGTGAGTGCCACGACGAGCTGCTTCACATCCAGCATATTGGCCAGCAGTAAATGCTCATCGGTCTCCCATTCTTGGAGATATATATTAAAATTAATTTATTTATTTGAGAGAGAGAGAGCACACGGGGATGGAGGAGAGAGTCTTAAGCAGATTCGGCACTCAGCATGGAGCCCCACGCAGGGTTTGATCTCACAACCCTGAGATCAGGACCTGAGCTTAAACCAAGGGTCAGATGCTTAATCGACTCCACCACCCAGATGCTCCCCATTCTTGGAGATATTAATACCATTCCTCCAGAAGTCTGGAATATTATTTTTCCATGTTCATGTCTTAAAAAAAAAAACAACACAGTTCTATGGGGTGGAAGTGGGAGGGCAAACACAATGATATTTACTTTGGAAACACATACATGACAATTACTTTTATTTTACATGCTGAGAGTAGAAATATGACCCCTATTCAATGCAAGATTTGCACTAAAGTTTGAAAATGGACAAGACATTGGCATTCCCATCTATTATAACTGGGCCAGAGCTTCAATCACCAGCTGAAAAAATAAACATGGGGTCAGCAGGCATTTGCCCTGCACTCTGAGTGCATTCCACAGTGAAAACCATGTGCAATGACCTAAAGATCTAATGCCTCCCGATTTATAATTCATGTAAAGCCATACAATCAACATAGGGTAGAGTGAGCCACAGCAGGGTGTCCCTGAAATTGATGCCCACTGTAGAATGGCCCACGCGATAGGGGAATCATACCTGGGCCAAAAGAAACAACAACGTTTCTTGTCTTTTCTTCTCCAGTGTTTGGAGAACTAGGGTGACTAGCAGGAAGATGGCTTTGCTGGACAGTGTGTGCAGCAGTTGCCTGGAGTTAGCAAGCTGCAGAACTGGGACACATGGAGGGCAACTGAGACATCTGTTGGGTGGTTGCTTAGAGTGGGAGGAGAGCCACGCTGGTGGGGCCCTGCTCGATAAGGAAGCCTGATGTAAAGCGAACCTGGGGGGAACCAGAGGCCTCTGTCTTTATCTCTACAGTAAATGGGAGAGACTGAAACTGAATAACATGCTCTGCTTGGTTTAGGAATTATACAGAGGCATGTGCCACATCTCCACAATCTTCCCAACCACACCTGCTTCAGATGATCTTGCCTTTCTCTGATTTTGGACTTCTCATGGTGGAGAGCAGCAGAGATGGCTGTTACTTCAGGTGTCCATAAGAGCCCATGTTGGTCTGCCATGCCACCTTCTTTTGGGTTTTTTGAGTGTGTCATGCTTTATATTCTGGTTTCTACTATTGTATCAAACTGCCCCAAATTCAGTGGTATAAAACCATAACCATCTTATTATGCTCACAAACCCTGTGGGTGAGGAATGTGGGTCTGGTGCAGTGGAAATGTCTTGTCTCTGCTCCATGATGCCTGGGCCCTTAGAGGGGAACTCAAATGCTGGGGGCGACTTGAATAGCTGGGGCTGTGATAATCTGAAGGCTCCATCACTTGTATGCCTGGGCTGGTATGATGCAAAGGCTGGCCTCAGCTGGGACTACTGACTAGAACACCTACGATGTCCTTTCCAAGTGTCTTGGGCTTCTCACAGCACCGCCACTGACTTCCGAAAGGGATCATTCCGAGAGCAAGCATTCCAGGAGAACTAGGTGGAAACTGCATGGCCTTTTTTTTTTTTTAAAGATTTTATTTATTTATTTATTTGAGAGACAGAGAAAGTGAGAGAGAGCATGAGAGGAGAGAAGGCCAGAGGAAGAAGTAGACTCCCCGCGGAGCCAGGAGCCCAATGCGGGACTCGATCCCGGAACTCAAGGTTCATGACCCGAGCTGAAGGCAGTCGCTCAACCAACTGAGCCACCCAGGCGCCCCTGCATGGCCTTTTTTGACCCAGAAGTCACTTCTGCCATGTTCTACTGGTTACAAGAGAGACACTAAATTAAGGGCCCCCATAGGCCACCTTGGTAGATAGCTATGATTTGTTCCCCATGCGCATACACATGACCCCGCACCCTGTCCTTCTGGGCCACAGCTAATTCATCAGGGAGGGCTGCCAATCTTCATGCTAACCGATGACCTTCACCCTGTTGCCTGATGCCACAGGTTCTCCCTCTCTGTGGGAGGCAGGGGGAACAATGCAGATGTGTATTCACAGACTATCAATGGAGGAGCATCAGCAGGAAAGGCCACAGCGCCCTGCAGCTGAGGGCTTCTGAACAACTTTGAGCCCAGAACTACCCTCCACCCTAGCCACAGGAAGCCTGGTGATGATTCCTTTTGGATTAATGGTAGACTTAGAATCACTTCTTACAATAAATCCCTTTATTTTATCTACTGTTAGTGAATATCAATTCCTTAACACCAAATGAGTCTAAACTAAAATGACGTGAAGTTCTAAAACACCAAACATAATAAATACCCTTTATATTCCAGCCCACAACCATTTTCCTATGAGAATTTCCCACACCTGAAGATATAAGTGCCAAAAGGCTAGTGCCCTTAAAGTAAATCCCCCATGTTACTTTCAACCAGAAGATCTTTGCCTAAGACACCAATACAGGCATCTCCCTAGTTACCAAGACCCAACCTGCAATGCCTTGTGATACCTGCGGCGATCAAGAGCTGCCAGGTATTAGGAACAGAGTAGGTGCCTCCCTGGCCAGGCAGAGTGAGAATGAATCTCAGTCTATAAATTCCTCTTGCTAAGAAGCACTACCCACCTATCTATCTATCTATCTATCTATCTATCTATCTATATTTATTTATTTATAGATTTTATTTCTTTGACACACAGAGAGAGAGAACACAAGCAGGGAGAGCAGCAGGCAGAGGGAGAAGCAGGCTCCCTGCTGAGCAAGGAGCCCAATGCAGGACATGATCCCAGGACCCTGGGATCCTGACCTGAGTCCAAGGCAGCCACTAAATGGACTGAGCCACCCAGGTGCCCCATCAATATTAATTTATCCAGCAAATATATACTGAGTGCCTACTATATCTATATACCAAAATTTGAATGCTTTCAACTTTATTATGTGTGAATCCAACTTTTGTGAGTTGGACTTGGATTCCAACCATTATTTATAGCACAGTGAAAAAAAAAAAAAACTTTGTTGTACATCCCTCCACCCCAATTGCCTCCAATTAATATTTGGCCTACCCAGGATGCAAGCTGACCACTGCTTGCGAATAACACACAGCAGCACAGTGAATGTCTTACTTGAGAAAAAGCTGTAGACTTTCAGTATTGCTTCCTGGCCAATGTGGGGAAGGGGCTGAGACTCTGAGAGGCGATGCTTCAAAATGCAGCTGTATGTGAGGTGTCCACAGAAAAGCAAACAGTACAGTAATAGGGGAGCATGTTTCCTGACACAGGTAGTGGAGACATCTGGAAAGTCTCTGAGATGAATCACTGGTTATTTACATAATTGAATAGTTATCTGATTTAGATACTCTTTAGGTTAGGTGGGTTTTGTCAAGCTTGTATATTGAGTAATATTTGCACTCAAAAATTTAATTCATCAAAATAAAGATTATGGAGGGCGCCTGGGTGGCTCAGCCGGTGAAGCATCTGCCTTCGGCTCAGGTCATGATCCCAGGGTTCTGGGATGGAGTCCGCAATGGGTTCTCTGCTCAGCAGGGAGTCTGCTTCTCCCTCTGCCGCTTGCCCCTGGTACGCTCGCGCACCCTCTCTCTCTCTCTCTCTCTCTGTGTCTCTCTTGCAAAAACAAATAAATAAAATCTTCAAAAACAAACAAATAAAGACTGTGGAAGAAAAACAATGAGGTTTTCACCTACGGAAAAATTCTCTAGAAGAGTAATTCTTTACTTTTTGAGAGTGAGACTGTCAGAAAATGTGTATTTTCATTACGATTTCCGAAGTAACATGCTCACTTCAAAAAAGTTTAAACATGACAGAAAAACATTCATTCATTCAACAGGTATTTATGTAGTACCTACTGTGTATAAGACTCGAGGCAGTAAAGGTAGAATAGTGAGCTGAAATTAGACAGTCTCCTATGAACTCACTTTCCAGAGAAAGCATTATTAATAGTTTGGTGCAGTTTTTTCTAAACTACACATATGTGGATTCTAACCTACGGTGATCAGTTTGTGGCCCCTGGCATGCCAGCTGAGGCCCCCAGGTCAGGAAGCACTGCTCTAGAGGTCTGCGGCCTGCACAGAGCTGAGCCTCTGTGCTACCTGCTAGTAAGCATCAAGACCCTGCAGGACTAACCTTGACAAAGTCTCCTCTTCCAGTGTTTTGTTTTTTTTTGTTTTTAAGATTTTATTTACCTATTTGAGAGAGAGAGAGTGAAAGAGAACATGAGAGGGGAGAAGGTCAGAGGGAGAAGCAGACTCCCCATGGAGCTGGGAGCCTGATGTGGGACTCGATCCCAGCACTCCAAGATCATGACCTAAACTGAAGGCAGTCGCTTAACCAACTGAGCCACCCAGGTGCCCCTCCTCTTCCAGTATTAAGTCAAGGCCAATCCCACCACACCATCAAATATCTCTCTGGTGTGTGTCTCTTGGATGGGAGCTATTTTCAGGGGAGCAGGTCCGAAAGTAAGCAGGGACATTTCCTGTTGGTGAATGGGGAAAATATCCTATTACAGATCCAAGGCAGCCAACAGATATCTGGAGGTTGGTGTCTTGGAACTTTACTAGTACCCAGTAAAGACTGAATGTTGAGACCAACATTCCAGTTGTATGAAAGGAGGAGAGGCTTAATGTTGTTCTTGCAGAGTAATTAATTGTGGCAGGTACACACCCACATAGCTTTTAAAAACATTATTTTTGGGGCACCTGGGTGGCTCAGTGGGTTAAAGCCTCTGCCTTCAGCTCAGGTCATGATCCCAGGGTCCTGGGAGCCCTGCATCGGGCTCTCTGCTCAGCATGGAGCCTGCTTCCTCCTCTCTCTCTGCCTGCCTCTCTGCCTCCTTGTGATCTCTCTCTGTCTGTCAAATAAATAAATAAAATCTTAAAAAAAAAAACAAACCCAAAAAACATTATTTTCTTGAGTCCCTACTTCAGAGATGCTGAAGTGTGCTGGGTGGAGCATCCAGGTTAGACACTCTCATTATATGTTGTCTTTTGTGTTTCAGCTTAATGATAGGCCTGGGCACACAAGTTTACAATTTAGCTCTGGGTTAATATCTATGAGATCTATCTCTCCTGCAATTTTAATTTTTGTATTTATAACTAAGTTAATCTTGTTAGTGATACTTCGATTGGGAATTTTGGTCTGAATATTCACGAAATGCTTTTTTCCACAGGGGGAAAGTTCAGGGAAGGTATATTTTACCTTATAGATCTTGGCAGTTTTGATTAAATAAATTATTTATGCCACCTGCTGGTCTTTCTAGGACTCACTTTTTCATTATTAAAATTTTTTACATTTGTCTTTACGTTATACACAAATGTGTCTAAAATAATCCTTCAATCAAATCCATGAATGTTTTATAAGGAAGGTACTAATTTATAGAACTTGATTCCGACCCACATCTTCTATTTTTAAAATTTCCTCTTGCCAAGGCTAATTTAAAAAGATACTTATATATTATTTACGGGAGAGCTATTATTCTCTAGTCTAGACTAACATTCCTAAACAGCATGTATTTTAGACTTCAAAGCCTGTATGAATACCAAAAAAGCACATGGTCCTGGTGAACAGTGAAGTTTGTCGTCTCTACAAATGTAAAATAGCTCATTTAGCTAGAAAAACCATTAAGTTACTTTTTCTGGAAGGAAAACTTACAACAAAGGTAACAAAACCATTTAACAAAACCCCCTTACCATTTGCCACCCCTCTACTCTTACCTCTTCCTTGTAGTATATATAATCGAGTTGGAAGAATTCCCTACATAACCCAGGATTGATGTTTCCCATTTAAAATTTGTATTTATATGCCTCAAAGTACTATGGGAGACTAATGAGGAGCAAACTGAAGCGCTCAAAGAACCCCTCAAATTGACTTTGGGTGGGGGTAACATTTTTTTAATTACAAGAGAAAACAGATTAATTGTAACTTCAGAAAATTCAGGCAAGCACAAAGAAAAAAATCTATAATAAGCCAAACTCTCAAAGAAAAGCAGTATTAACATATTGGCAAATACCTTTTCCAGATACAATTACACACATTTGTTAAAAAAACAAAACCAGCACCTGGCTGGTTCAGTTGGTAAGAGCATGCAACTCCTGACCTCAGGGTTGTGAGTTCAAATTGCACGTTGGGTGTAGAGCCTGCTTAAAACCAACCAACAAACAAAAACACCACATTGGGATTGTCTAAGGATAATACCCTTACCTACTGCTTTGTAATTTGCTTTTATCATTTATCAATACAATGTAATCATTTTCCCATTTCATTATTCTTCAAAAAACCTGGAGTTTCATTACCTAGATGAACTGTACTAGATTTAACGAGTCCTGTATCTATGGCTCTGTGGTTTGTTTTTGGACAACAGAAATAGAAATAAGCCATGGTGAGCATTCTGGTACATATACCTTGGTGTGTACTGCCAATGCTTTCCTTAGGATACGTGGGAAATTCACAATAGCAGAATTTGCAGGGTCAATAGGTAAGAACATTTTTTAGGTCCTCAGTTTCTACTAAACAATTGATCACTGATAGCTCCTAGGAGGAGGAGGAGGAGAACTGTGGGGGTCACACCGTTGGGTGGGTTTTAGTGTTCTGTCTCCCCCAGTCTCACTTTGGAGTTCTTTGGAGGAAAAAGCTGCCCGGTTATTTCAGTGCTGAAGGAAATTCCTGAAAAGAGTGGGAACTCTTATTATTATTATTTTTTTTAAGAGTGGGAACTCTGAAATGATAGTAAAAGCTCATTTTAAATTGATGGTTGGTGAAAAAGATGTAAATAACAGTCCAGACAGAAATCTATGAAATCCTAGGGTATTTTAACTGAGACAGTTTCAGAAAATAGCTGTTCTGTTTAAATTGCAGAACAAAAAGTAAGCATATTTTCTTGAACTTTTTTTTTGAGTATGTAAAACATGCACAACAGGACTGATATGAACAGCTGCCAAGGCCACACACAGCACAATCCCAGAGATGCCGGTTACACAAATTAGAATTTGAATAGTGCATCTTTGGGTTGTACAATCTAGCAGCTCTTTGTACACAGTACACAATTCAAACAGGTGTATGTAAGAAATTAGTTTTTCTGCCACTTTGTCCCACAGCTGTCCTATCTAGAGCAGCAACCCAAACAGAGGTGCCTGGCTGGCTTAGTCGGTGGAGCATGTAACTCTTGATCTCTGGGCTGTGAATTCGAGCCCCATGTTGGATGTAAAGACTACTTTAGAAAGAAAGAAAAAATCTAAAATAAATAGAGCAGCAACTCAAGGTTTTGGTTATCCTTTCCAAGATCTCTACGCACAGACAAATATTTACAGAGGTAAGTAGTCTTTTGTTTTTTGCTAACACAAATAGTGGTATATTATAGACTTTGTACTGCTCTTTACTTTCTTCACTTAACAACAGATCTGGGGAATGGTTCCATTATCAGTATATCTTGGGCTACCTCCTGCTCCTTTTTAATGGCTGAATGGTATTCCACTGTGTGAATGTTTAGGGCTCTTTCTTCATAAGCAGGAAATTGTGGTATTATTAGAAATAAAGAATGAAGAAGGAACAAAGTTTAGGAAGCATTAGGATAAATTATGGTGTGGACATGCTGAGTCTCAAAACTGGGGACAAGAAATAGGAGCTGTTTGTAAAGGGAGTCAGGATTAGAGGAATGAATTTGAGTCAAAGTGCTAAGATACAAGCCGAGCTGTCGTAACAAAGATACCTCAAATTCCATGGCTTAAACAATACAGAAGTTGATTTATATCTCCTGTAACAGCCAGAGATAATCAGTCTAGCGTTCGTAGGGTGGCTCTGTCATCTTCTATCTCTGGCTTCCATCTCTGGCTCCAGCTCCTGCCACTGTATCTGCATCATGGCCGCAGAAAAGAGCAGAGACCAGGGGAGGGCATGCCTCTTACTTTAACAGCATGACAAGGAAGTGGCCCATATCACTTCTCACACCCAACTGGCCAAACTTAGTCATGTGTCTCCAATCCTAGCTATATGTCTCACATCCCAAGGCCAAGGGCAAGACCACTTGTAGTTTCGGGCTGAGTTCCATACTAAAGAAGAAAGAAAGGATGGGTATTGGTGGAAGCTAGCAATTTTTGCCATATTCACAGAGATTGTTTGGTTATGTTCCCTAAGAAAGAAGACCCTGAAGGAGATTCACGTGCAGGAATTTTTTTATTGTGGTAAAACAGAATAATATAAGTGTCACCATTTTCACCATTTTTAACTGTGCAGTTCAGTGGCATTAAATGCATTTACATTATTGTGAAACCATCACCACCATCCATCTTCAGAACTTTTCATCTTCTCAGACTGAAACTACCCATTAAACATTAACATCCCAAGCCCCCAGTGGACAGGATTTCACAGGGGACATGCCCTCGGAATGACACCTGTGTGGGAGTGAATGCAGGAGGAATGGGCAGTGAGAGGAGCTGAACAGCAGCACGGTTGCAAAAGAGGCCTCAGATGACCCATCAGGGATTCTGGAGCAGGGATGGGCCTTCAGAGGTGTCCCAGCTTGGGGCAAGGGCCCTGGACTTTATGCCAAGCAAGGGAAATGATCTTGTGGGGAGAGAGCGCTCATCTGCTGAAGGCGATCCTTGGAGAAAGACTTAGCTGGGAGTTTTTGGCAACCAACACACCCAGTATCTGTAGAGTAAGTGCCTTGGTCCAGAACAGAGGGCCTGGGTAATACAGCACAGCATCCACGACTGCCTACCTACTATGCCACTCAGACCCACTTGCTTTTATACAGCAAATTCAGCAGCTCCAGAATTCTGACTGGTTCCTTTTCCTGGGGGAAACTTAAAAGAGAAAGGTTGGTGAGATGGACTCAGCCCTCCCTAATACAGCTGGACTTCAGGTAGAACTAAAACTTAGGGTGTCCCTCCTCCACTACCCATTCTAGAGTTCTCTTACTCTCAGCCAGCACCTCGCTGATCTAGGTGGCTTCCTTGGTGGTCTGGGTGACAGGCCCTCAACCTTATCTTTTAGTCTTCCTTCTTTCAGACTCCTGGCCAACCTACCCAGCTTTCCAAGGATGCCCATATGTATATTCCTACCTCATGTCGGTTCTTTTCCCACAGAAAGTGGATAACCACAGCCTGTGGGCACACCTCTGGTCACCAGAAACTTCTTAGACTATGGCCGCTGCGCTTATCCTTTTACCTTCAAAAATGAGTAAGGGACTCCCAAGAAAGCCCCAGTGGATCCCCTGAATATGCCAATGCAGCTGTAGGTGTGAGCTGAGGGAGAGACATCAGTGTACCAGCAGAGGATCACAGGGGGTTCGGAATCACCTGCTTATACAGCATATTGTGCTGTCCTGACACTGTTCTTGCCTGATCCCAGGATTGTTACTTCCACTGTGTAATAGATGGGTCCGACAGAAACAATCTTGTAATAGGCAGCCGAGTGTTCACTTGATGTCCTGTAAGCGGATCTTCTGTCTTTACCAGAGTACAGTAGCATGTTTGGGGCTGTTTTTCAAATGGTAAAAAATTCTACACTGATGGTGGCATAGCCTTACTCCGGTAAGGTTTTGGGGTCTACATTGTGATTCTCTATTTGAAGTTGCCAGAAGTTCCACATAACAGCCTTTTGCACCACTGACTCTTCCAGTACCATAATGTTTGCTGGGTTGTCTTGTTCAAGTGGCAGGGCCTCTCTTGAAAATCCTTCTTTAATTTCTTATCTAGGTTGAGGGGCCTCTGCAAGATTTATGTGGAGCCTTAACAGGAGCAGTGGGCCATTTCTGGGGCCCAGAAAGTTTAGAGGGATTCGTAGTTTCAAAGTTTCTGTGTGCATCAATCCAAATGTTCCCATCCCAAGTCTTAAGATTTCATCTCTTCTTACTCAGAGCCCTGACCTAGGCACAGCAGACTGGAGAATTCAAATTTATTTGGGTTTCTGCTACTCTTAATATAATTAAGTCCAGGGTCTGGGTCCATCTACAGGTTTTTTTGACCTTTGGCTGCAGGAGATCACAATCTTTATATATGCTTCCAAGGAGGCCCTCTGTTTTTCACACTTGGCCTTCAGTTGATGATTAATCACTCTTATTCTACTGATGTCTTTTTTCCAATGCATCAGTGACACTCAGAAAAATCCATCTGATTTCACTGTGGTTAGTACTATGGTTAATACTATCCCCAAACTCTCAAAAGCTGTTGTATCCCCTTCCATTAGTATTCCACCACTAATGTTTTAATAGTTATACTGCATACCAACAGCTTGTCACATTCCTCTGGCTACCAGTGATGGGGCGCTCACTGCCAGATGGAAGTGGGTACTTCCAATATCTAGTTCCAATATCTCATTTTCCATTCGGCTTCCTTGAACCACTCCTGGCGCCAGCTGTCTTAAGTTGGGTTCTCCAAGAAACAGACACTGAGATGAAGATTTTTGTGTAGGTGGTTTGTTGAGGAGTGCTCCCAAGATCAACACCTGTAGAACCGGAGGAGTTGAATTGCAATGCAGTTACAACAGAAACCAGGAGAATTCTGGAGCAAGTATGGCTGTCTCTTCAACGTTATCCCATCTTGAAGCAAGGGGATTGGTTCTTCTCATCCCCATACTCAACAAACATTGGATGTGGCTTTCCTCAGGAAGAGGATGTGAGATCGGGTAAGGTGGCTCTTTTTGCGTGAGGGCAATTCCCAGAGAGGAACTTAGCTGAGAGCTGTCATCCTCTAACCCTCCCAGCAGCTGAGGAAAGGAAAGTCAGTATAGGAGGGCATCTGGAAGGCACCTGACTAGCTCAGGTGATGGAGTGTGGGGCTCTTGATCTTGGGTTGTGAGTTGGAGCTCCACTTGGGTATGGAGATTACTTAAAAATAAAATCTTAGAAAAAAAAGGAGGGGATCTGGGTAATACACCAGTATCTGCCACAGAGAATATAATATTGCAGGAGAGGATTAGAGAAAAAAGGGAGTCAATGACAGTTCACTAGAGAGACTTCTAACTTTACATGACAATAGGAAGAAGAATTGTGAGAAAGGAGGAACCAGATATATTAGGAGAACACAAAGAGCACGGAGCCATGGAAACCAAAGAAGCAGAGGGGAGGAATCCACAGGAATATTGGAGTTTATTAATTCAATCCCCTGCTTTAAAGATGAGGAACTCCACAGCAGAAAGACTAAGCAGGTTAATTCTATTTCACCCAACAAGTTAGTGACAAAGCTAGGGTCAGCATTTAGGTTTTCTGATTCCCTATCCAAAATTCTGTGTTTTCTCCTGGCACCACGTGTACGTGCTTTCTTTCTTGTCCACCCTTGTATGAGAGCAGGGAAAAGTGAAATTAGTATAACTCTGGAGCGTTCGGTTTGTGGGGATTTTGTCTCTAACTTCATTAGTTCCCACAAAAAGATTTCTTGAATTATATACATTTTTACTTCATTTCTTCCTTTCACATTGAACAATGTCCACAAAGAGACATTAGTGAATGTGAAGGGAGTTACAATTCTATAGATTGTTTTTTAAAAAGCTGTGGAGGAACTTCACGGCAAATCTTTCTCCAGAACAGATTGTCTGCCTACCTTGTTGTAAGCTTATGGCAGAAGCAAGGAATGTTTCTTTCATTTCTTTGCTTTAAATATAAGGTTGAACTTAGTAATGCTTTCTTTTTCTCTTTTTTGTAAAACTTACAATGATGTGCCAACAATGTTTAATTGGTTGGAAAACACTTACCAGATGAGAGGGATTAAGTTATCATTGACATGTTATAAATGGGAGTGGTTAATTTCATATTGTGCATCCAGATTTGTGGTTATTTTAAAGTTTTTTTTATTAAGATTACAATCTACCCTCTGATATGGGGCTCGAACTCACAACTCCAAGATCAAGAGTCGCATGCTCTACTGACTCAGCCAGCCAGGCACCCCCAGACTTGTGGTTATTTTAGAACAAAAGTCTCCCTTCTCTCCAGACTGATGATTGGTTCCTGAGATCTGGTTCCTGGATCCTGAGATCCACTTGGTTTTCTATACAGCTATACATTTTGCAATTGAAAGGCCCAATACCTCCTATTGGGCATGTAGGGCCTACATACATATATTAAGACAGTATTGGAAATGAGGGCTTAAAACAGCCAGATAGTCTCATGAGAGAAAGCAGTTTCACAAGGGCCTGATGACTTAAGCTGATCCTACCGTCACTATGCCCCAGTCATGAAAGGACAGAGGAGGGCTTGAGGCACACTAGAGACAAAGTATTGGATGACAGGACAGTACAGGAAGGATAAGGCTTTTCTTTTCCCCCAGCCACTCCCCTCTGCTTTGTGGGAGAAGCAGAGGGTCACTTTTTTCATTGGTTTTGCTTTGTCTTTGCTTTTTGACACTGGCAACAACTTTAAAAATGTTTTAAAAATGTCTTTATGTATGTATGTGATCTCTACACCCAATGTGGGGCTCCGACTCATGACCCTAAGATCAAGAGTTGCATGCTCTTCTGACTGAGCCAGCCAGGCACCCCAGCAACTTCTTTTAATAGGTTAGTAATTTTTATTCAGATATTACAGTTATGACGCCTAGTACCACACTGGAAAATATCCTGAGTCAGTGTATTTACACACCATCTAATGGCTTTGAAAATATTTAATTTCAGTATGTTCATGAATAAAAGTTTGGGACTGATTCCAAGGAGGCTCAAATTCTACATATTTACTGACCACTTAAATTGCTAAATCAATGACATTGAGCAACATGGACTTCCTCTCAAAATACATTCATGTATAAATATAGTAAATTAAATTTATTTAATTTTAAATTCTTGAGTGAGAAACACAGTAATCCAAGAAAGGACAATTTATTCAGAGGCCTAAAATCATCAGTTATGTTCTAAAGGTAAAACAAATATATGAATAAAAATATAAGGATATTTGAAAATACATGAAAGATTGAAATGTTCAGTTTTCAATTAAGATCTTTGCCATTGTATGTAGCGAACATTAAGAGGCAGCTTGTTTTCTCAGTAAATAACTCATATTCACTGAGCTTATCACACTGATGTGTAAAATCCAGACTCCAATATACTGATCTATGATAAACATTGAGGCACCTGGCAGGCTCAGTTGGTACAGTGGGTGACTCTTCATCTCAGAGTTGTGAGTTTGAGTCCCATGTTGGGTGTGGTGATTGCTTAAAAATAAAATCTTAAAAAAGAAAAGAAACATATTGTTGCTCAGACCTTAGTCCTTTTATTAGCACTATAATGACATTTTTTCCCATTAGATGGATTTTTTTTAAGTAGGTTCCATACCCAGCATGGAACCCAACCAGAGACTTGAACTCACAACCCTGAGATCAACACCTGAGCTGAGATCAGGAGTCAGATGCTTCACCAACTGAGCCACCCAGGTGCTACAGGTGGATTATATTTCTAATCATCTTCTGGACCATAAAACCAGTCTCAATCAATTTAAAAAGAATCAACCCACATAAAGTATTTTCTCTGACCAAAATAAAATTAAATAATGGAAAGATCTCTGGGAAGTCCTCCAAATACTTAGATACTAAATATATTCTATATAACTTGTGGGTCAAAAAAGAGAACAAAAAGGAAGTTAGAAAGTATTCTGAACTGAATGAAAATAACAACAACCTATCAACATTTGTGGGTACAACCAAGCCAGTATTAATGGGAAATTTATAGCACTAAACACCTACATTAGAAAAGAGGAAAGGTCTTAAATCTATGACTTTAGTTTCTACCTTCAGAAACTAGAAATAGAAGAACAAATTAAAGCCAAAGTATACAGAAGAAAGGAAATACAAAGATAAAAGAACAATGAAATAGAAAACAAAAATAATGCAGTAAGTCATGAAACCATGATGGAGAGAGCAATGAAACTGATAAACCTCTAACCAGACACATCGGAGGAGAAAAAAGAAAGAGAGAGAGAAAGCAATGGCACAAATTGCTAGTATCAGGAATGAGAGAGAAAATATCATTATAGAACCTATAGACATTAAAAGCATCATAAGATAATGTTATAAACAACTTTTTTGCCAATAGTTTTGACAACATGGATAAAATGTACATTTTCCTTTAAAGACACAAAGTACCAACGTTCATTCAAAAGAAGATATATAACTTAGCCTTATACCTACTAAAGAAATTGATTTGTTGTTGAAAACCTTCCCGCAAAGAAAATGCTAGGCCCAGATGGTTTTACTGAGAAACCTACCAGATATTTAAGAAGAAATAACACCAAAATAATAATAGCAAAGTTTTCCATAAAACAAAGGAAGAGTAATGTTTTCCAACACATTCTATGAAGTCCGCATCACCCTGATACCGAAACCATCAAGAATATCACAAGAAAAGAAAACTACAGACCAACAACCCTCATGAACATGATGTAAAATTATCAACAAAATGTCAGCAAATTGAATTCAATAATATATAAAATAGATTATACATTATGACCAGGTGGGGTTTATACCAGGGACATAAGGTTTAACAATCAAAAAAGTTTAATGTTGCATCATGCTTAATAGTGTAATATTGAAAAAAAAAAAGGTATAAGTTTGAATGGTTTCCCCCTGAGATCAAGAACAAGGCAAGAACGCCCTATTTAGCCCCATCTATTGAACACTACGTTGGAGGTCTAGACAGTTCTCTGTAAGGCAACAAACAAAAACAAACAAATAAACAAATAAATAAATGATACAAGAGAAAGAAATTTAAATTCTTCCATGTAACTTCCACAGGTGAAAAAGAAGTAAAGTTCTTTTTATTCACATAAGACATCGTTATCTATGTAAAATCTTTAAAAATTCTATAAAAAAGCTACTAGAACTAATAAATGAGTCAGCAAGTTCACAGGATACAAGGTCAATATCCAAAAAGCTATTACATTTCTATATACTAGCAACAAACAATTAAAAATTCCAATTGTAAAAATGGGCAAGCTGATTCTAAATTTAGATGGAAATGCAAAAGATCTGGAAAAACCCCAGTTGTGAAAAATAGCATAGTTGGAGGACTTATACTATCTGTTTTCAAAACCTATTATAAAGCTATAGAAATCAAGACATTGTGATATTGTAGAAAGATGATCATGGGAACAGAATAAAGAGTCCAGAAATAAACCCACAGAATTATGGCTAATTAATTTTTGACCGAGTTTCCTAGGCAATTCAATGGGGAATGGATAATTTTTTTTTTTCAGTTAATGATGCTGGAATAAAAATTAACCCTAATTCTTACTCCATAACATATAAAATATTAATGTGAAATGGATCATAGACTTAAATGTAAAAGCTAAAACCATAAAACTAGCGGAAAAAAAAAAAGAATCTTAGTAACCTGTGTAAGGCAAAAATTTCCTAAGTAGGGCACAAAAAGCAAGAACAATAAAAGAAAACAAATGGATAAATTGGACTGTATAAGTTTTCTAAGGCTGTCATAACAAGTTACCCCAACCAGGGTGACTTAAAACCACAGAAAAGTTTTCTCACATTTCCAGAGGTCAAACTCAAGGTGTGGCAGGGCCACATCCTCTTTGAAGCCTCCAAGGGAAACCTTCCTTGCTTCTTCTAGCTGATGGTAGTTTCTGGTATATAATAAGAAATACATATTTGGTCTTTGTCCTCCTTTCTTGCACAGAGCTCCTAAAACTCTGGAATTTCCTAAGTGGTAAGAACAACAAACGTGTCTTTTGTTATGTTAATGAGGTGGCTTTGGGGACCGCCCCCCAACTAAGGAGGGGGCTGGTTGCTAGGAGAACAAACCATGTGATTAGAGGGTTGGAATTTTCAGTCCCATCCACCACCTGCCCTGATCTCTGGTCCGTGATTTCATCAACTGTGCCTATGTAATGAAGCCTCCAGAAACATCCCAAAAGAGGGGTTCAAGGAGCTTCTGGGTGGGGAGCCAGGATACATCCATGTGCCATTGCACCAGGCACCGAAATCCACAGAAACAGAACCACCTTCATTTGGGGACCTTATCCCATGTGTCTCTTCATCTGGCTGTTGATTCATACCCTTCGCAGTAAATGAGTAACCTAATGAGTAAATGGGTTTCCTGAGTTGTATGAGCTGCTCTAGCAAATTAATTGAACCCAAAGAGGGGAAAGGTGGACCTCCAATTTATAGTGAATTGGTCAGAAATATAAGTAAAAACCTGGGCTTGTGATTGGCATCTGAAGTGGGAAGCAATTTTGCGGGACTGAACTCCTAACTTGTGGAATCTGATACTATCTCTGGGTAGATAGTGTCAGAAATGAGTTGAATTGTAAGATACCTAGCTGTGTGGATAATTGCTTGGTGTTCTGGGGAAAACCCCCACGTACTGGAATTGGTACCAGAACCTATATACAATATAATCACAATCTCTGCCTCCATTTTCACATGGCCTTCTCTGTGTTTCTGTGTGCCCTTTCCTGTCTCTTACAAGGATCATATCATTGGATTTAGGGCCTATCCTCATCCAGTATGATCTCATCTCAATCCTTACCTTAATTATATCCATAAAGATCTTATTTCCAAATCAGATCACTTTCTGAGTTTCTGGGTGGACATGAATTTGGGGGGAATACAATTCAATCTACTACATCAAAATTAAAAAGATAATCAATATATTAGTTATTAGGGAATTGCAAGTTAAATCCAGAATGAGATATAACTATACCCACTAGAATGGCTAAAACTCAAAAGATGACAACATCAAATATTGGCAAGGATGCGTAGCATCTAGAACCTTCATGCGCTTGTGCTGGGAATGCAAAACGGTATAACCACTTTGCAAAAACAGTTCAGCAGTTTCTTATAAAATTAATATATACTTACTATTGCACTGTATGTTAACTAGCTAGAATTTAAATTTAAAATTTTAAATAAAATGTAAATAAAATTAAAAAATAAAATTAAAAAAATTTAAATAAATAAACATTTATAAAATGACCTGGAAGCTTCACTCCTAGATATTTACCTTGGAGAAATGAAAACAGATTCATACAAAGATTTGTATATGAATGTTTATAACAGCCAAAATTTGGAAATAACCCAGGTGTCCATTTCCTGGTAAAAGTATAAATTATGGTACATTGATAAAATGGAATATTACTCAACAAGGAATGTAAAGAAAAAACTGCTATGCACAACAAAACTGATTAATCTCAAAAGAATTAATGCCAAGGGAAAGAAATCAGACATAAAAAACTATATACTGCATGATTCTATTTATATGGAATTCTAGAATAGGAAAAACTATAGTAATCGAAAGCTAATCAGAAGTTTCTAGGCACCAAGGATTGGGAGGAGGGAATTAACAGCAAAGGGAGATGCTGGAAATACTTTATATCAATAATGTGGTAACATATATGTTACTATGTGTATGTTTCAAAACTCTTATAGTTATGGGGTGCCTGGGTGGCTCAGTGAGTTAAGTGGCCCACTCTTGATTTTGGCTCAGTTCTTGATCTCAGGGTCCTGAGATGGAGCCTGAATCAGTCTCCATGCTCAGTGGGGAGTCTGCAGGAGTGTTTCTCTTCCTTTCCCTTTGCCTCTCTCTGGTCACATGTGCTTGCATGCACAGACTTTCTCTCTCTCTCTCAAATCTTAAAAAATCCCACAAAACTCTTGGATATATTCATAATGGTATATTTTATAAAATGTATAGCTTAATAAAGCAGGACTCATCATCCTGAAACTTTAGAATCCCAGAGCTTTCACAGAGAAAAACAGTAATGTATAAAGGCTTGGGAATCAGGGCAAAATTTGACTTTAAAAGTAATACTAGAATGGAGAAGACAATTGAAAAAGGCCATCAAAATCCTGAAGAATTTTATAGCTAGCTAAACTATTAACCAAGTTTCAAGGCAGAATATTGCTGTTTTCAGTCATACTAGAGGCTCAAATAAATTACCTCCTACTCTTTATTTCTTAGGAAGATATTGGAGAATGTGTTCCACCAAAACAAAGCACTAAACCAAGACAAAGAAGGAACCCAAGAAACAAAGGATTGAACACAGGAGACAAATAGAATGTATAGGAAAGTAGTGATGAGAAGTCCTAGAAGGAAAGATGAATAATAGGCATACGGAGAACCTGTCCAGACTGGAACAGAGAATGAAAGGCTCCAGAAGGATGTCCTCAAGAAAAAAATGAAACATTACTTGAAGTACTTGACTGCATTGTTAGATATTTTTATAGTAGTGTTAGGGTTTGAGAAGTAATCAGTAACAGGTATCTAGAAAACTTAGTAATGGAGAAGATGAGGCAATTATTACTTTCAGGGAAAACAAATTGTCCAACTTAAAATAACTGTACATTACTTGACTCAAAAAAAAATTTACAATCATAATAATGTAGACATTAAATATTACTTTAATTCAAAACAGCAATATAGAGGCAATATAGAGTCTTGAAGATTATAGATTCTAAATTCTAAGATTCGAACAGCAATATAGAATCTTGAAGATTGCTCTATATAGCTCTTTTGTCTCTTCTTTGCTATTAGGTTGCTGACTATCAGTTTTCACTAATGTCAAAATGTTTTTCTCTAGTAGATGCTGCTCCCTTGACTTCTAGTTTTCTCCTATTTTGCTGTGAGCTTGAAAGCCATGTGATCAAGCTTATTTTATTGTGTAACATTGGAATATATAAAGTATAACTTGCCTAAGTTTTATTTATTTATTTTTATTTTTTATTGTTTTATTAACATATAATGTATTATTTGTTTCAGGGGTACAGGTCTGTGAATCATCAGTCTTACACAATTCGCAGCACTCACCATAGTACATACCCTCCCCAATGTCCATCACCCAGCAACCCTATCCCTCCCCTTCCCCCCACTCCCCCCAGCAGCCCTCAGTTTGTTTCCTGAGATTAAGAGTCTCTTATGGTTTGTCTCCCTCCCTGGTCCTATCTTGTTTCATTTTTCCATCCCTTCCCCCCCATGAACCCCCATCCTGCCTCTCAAATTCCTCATATCAGAGAGATCACATGATAACTGTCTTTCTCTGATCAACTTATATCACTTAGCATAATACCTTCTAGTTCCATCCATGTCATTGTAAATGGCAAGATTTCTTTTTTTCTATTTGGCTCAGTTTTAATACACAGTAATGGTGACATTTATGTTGGCTTGCTCAGAGGTTTTTTTGCTTTTGTGACTATGGATAAATTACTTAACCTCTCTGGGGAAAATAATAGGACCTATTTCAAGGGTTGTTATAGGATTAAAAGCGGTCAAGATTAATTTAAGGTAGATTTAATATAATTCATTTATCTCTTTTTTATCAATCAATTTTTAAATTTAGGAAATCAAAGTAACAAATCAATATGCTATTCATCATTACCTAATTTGTAACATAGCAACGTCATGTATGGCCAAATTATAAGCTATTTATAATGCAAGGAATATAGTACAAGTTCTGATATTTCTTTGGTCAAATGTAACTATTTTTCTGTTTCAGATTCTGCTTTTGACAATAAATAAATCTCAAGTATAAAAATCAGAAATATCACATTATTTCGTTATACATTATGATAAAACTCTTCCCATGATTTAATGAAATAGAAAGGTATAGATTATAAAAATTAATTGTAACTGCATGTAAAATATCATTGTTTTTTGTTAAACAATTAAATAAAATTAAATATGTTAACATAAAAATACAAGTTATTAATATTAGAGTAAATATTTTATCATATGATTTGATCAAAATTATTAATAACAGGCATCCAAATTGGCAAAGAAGAAGTCAAACTGTCACTCTTTGCAGATGATACGATACTTTATGTGGAAAACCCAAAAGATTCCACTCCAAGACTGCTAGAACTCATACAGGAATTCAGTCAAGTGGCAGGATATAAAATGAATGCCCAGAAATCAGTTGTATTCCTATATACCAACAGCAAAAAAGAAGAAAGAGAAATTAAAGAGTCGATTCCATTTACAATTGCACCCAAAACCATAAGATACCTAGGAATAAACCTAACCAAAGAGGCAAAGAATCTGTACTCAGAAAACTACAAAGTGTTCATGAAAGAAATTGAGGAAGACACAAAGAAATAGAAAAATGTTCCATGCTCATGGATTGGAAGAACAAATATTGTGAAAATGTCTATGCTACCGAAAGCAATCTATACATTTAATGCAACCCCTATCAAAATACCATCCATTTATTTTAAAGAAATGGAACAAATAATCCTAAAATTTATATGGAACCAGAAAAGACCACGAATAGCCAGAGGAATGTTGAAAAAGAAAACTAAAGTTGGCGGCATCACAATTCCAGACCTCAAGCTCTATTACAAAGCTGTAATCATCAAGACAGTGTGGTACTGGCACAAAAACAGACACAT
>CM052811.1:66720400-66802788 GCA_028533885.1 Nasua narica
GCACAGCAAAGGAAACTGTCAACAAAACCAAAAGACAACTGACAGAATGGGAGAAGATATTCGCAAATGACATATCAGATAAAGGGTTAGTATCCAAAATCTATAAAGAACTTCTCAAACTCAACACTCAAAGATCAAATAATCCAATCCAGAAATGGGCAGAAGATATGAACAGACATTTCAGTAAAGAGGACATCCAAATGGCCAACAGACACATGAAAAAATGCTCAACATCACTCGGCATCAGAGAAATGCAAATCAAAACCACAGTGAGATACCACCTCACACCAGTCAGAATGGCTAAAATTAGCAAGTCAGGGAACGACAGATGTTGGCGAGGATGCGGAGAAAGGGGAACCCTCCTACACTGTTGGTGGGAATGCAAGCTGGTACAACCACTCTGGAAAACTGTATGGAGGTTCCTCAAAATGTTGAAAATAGAGCTACTACCCAGCAATCGCACTACTGGGTATTTACCCTCAAGATACTAATGTAGTGATCTGAAGGCTCGAATGTTTATAGCAGCAATGTCCACAATTGCCAAACTATGGAAAGAGCCTAGATGTCCATCAACAGATGAATGGATAAAGAAGAGGTGGTATATATATACAATGGAATTCTATGCAGCCATCAAGAGAAATGAAATCTTGCCATTTGCAACAACGTGGATGGAACTAGAGGGTATTATGCTAAGCGAAACAAGTCAGTCAGAGAAAGACAATTATCACATGATCGCTCTGATATGAAGAATTTGAGAGGCAGGGCAGGGG
The DNA here is from genome assembly GCA_028533885.1 of Nasua narica. Classification (NCBI taxonomy): domain Eukaryota; kingdom Metazoa; phylum Chordata; class Mammalia; order Carnivora; family Procyonidae; genus Nasua; species Nasua narica. The sequence continues at coordinate 66,721,171 of CM052811.1, forward strand.
GTTGAGGGGTTGGGGAAGAGAAATGAAACAAGATGGAATGGGGAAGGAGACAAACCATAAGAGACTCCTAAACTCATGAAACAAACTAAGGATGGCTGAGAGGTGGGGGGGGTAGGGTTATGGATATTGGGGAGGGTATGTGCTATGGCAAATGCTGCGAAATGTATAAGCCTGATGATTCACAGACATGTACCCTGGGGCAAATAATACATTATATGTTAATAAAAAATTTAAAAAAAAATCATTAATAACTATCTTATTGAATTATGCACCAAATTTGAAAGAGATCATTTAAAAACTTGGTTTTAGCTAGTGGGTCATGAAAAATTTGGTTATTCTAAAAAATATTTTAGCTACGGGGCCCCTGGGTGGCGCAGTTGGTTGAGCGACTGCCTTCAGCTCAGGTCATGATCCTGGAGTCGTGGGATCGAGTCCCACATCGGGCTCCCAGCTCCATGGGGAGTCCGCTTCTCACTCTGACCTGCTCTCTCACTCTCTCTCTTTCCTAATAAATAAATAAATAAAATCTCAAAAAAAAAATATTTTAGCTACATCGGAAATAATCAATTAATTAAAAATTTAATAAATAAAAATTTAAAAATCAAATAATCAATTGCTTGGCCATTCCAACAAATTTCTTTCCTGCTAATGATTTTGGAATGATTTTGGATGAAAAGAATTAGATTTAAGAATGTGAAAAAAGGGGTACCTGGGTGGCTCAGTCGTTAAGTGTCTGCCTTTAGCTCAGGTCATGATCCTGGGGTCCTGGGATTAAGCCCTCTCCCACTCCCTCTGCTTCTGTTCCCTCTCTTGCTGTGTGTCTCTCTCTCTGTCAAATAAATAAATAAAATCTTTTTAAAAGATAAAATCTTTTTTTAAAAATGGGGGAAAAAACTACTGTTTAGAATTTTTTTTAAAAAAGCTCTCTAGGGCGCCTGAGTGGCTCAGTTGATTAAGCAACTGCCTTTGGCTCAGGTCATGATCCTCGAGTCCCGGGATCTAGTCCCACATCGGGCTCCCTGCTCTGCAGGGAGCCTGCTTCTCCCTCTGACCTCTCCCCTCTCATGCTCTCTCTCTGTCTCAAATAAATAAAAAATAAATCTTTAAAAAAAAAAAAAAAAAAAAAAAAGCTCTCTATACTTTGCTTCCTAAAGGTAAATAAATTTTTTTGACAATTCCTAGAGAATGGAAGAAATCTTATCCCCACCACCCCACTGTACCCTATATTTTCTTTTAGACCATAACAACATGAACCAAAATATCCCATTTCTAAAGCCAAGTTTCACTCTTCACAGAAGTATGTAAAAGATAGGGAAAGACTGATTCCTTGTTAATCAGTGAAGGAGACTCCCCCTTTGATGCCTGATGGATATTATTCACCTGGTCATGCTATAAAATATGATTTGTAATAAATAATGGCTATGTCTTTGTTTTTGAAAAGTTGGAGAGGGCTATTATGAACATAGGTACTTTCCCAGCAGGTTAGGTTAAGGAAAGAAGACACATAGACATTGTGGATTAGAAAACTGATTTCCTCAAAGCTATCCATACTTAAGTACATCCTGGAAAGCATTCTGTATTCCCAGTGGTATGAGAATCCCCAGTTTGAAGGCCACTAGAATAGACTCAAAAATGGCTTCATGTGCCTTAAGAAAACATTGCCATCTAGTGGCAACTACTTCAAGTGGTAGACACAAGGACCTAAAGGTTCCCTTGACTGTCTGAAAGACCCCTCTGCTTCAGCCCTGGGTAGCCAAATACCTTGCATGTATATCATCCATTACACTTTATATTGTACTTTCTATGTACACTGCTATTTAACATTCCAAGGAAGCCCATCCTTTTATAGATGAGGCAGTTGAGGATCAGAGAGGTAAACTTACCCAATCCTACTTTCATTTATTCATCCAAGATCCATTTGTCAAGCACTATTACATGACTAGCATTATCCCAGGCTTGGAGTAGGGGGATGGGTTACAGGTGATTCAACGCTAAGACACAATGTCCCTAAATCATTCACAATCTATGGGGACATAGAATTACGAATGTTGGAGTCAGGATTTGTGTCAAAAACTAATGTGTATCAGTGTTCTTACCACTACATCATGGTACAGTAAATGTACACGTCATGAGGGTGTTCGGATGAATCCTGGAATCCTTCAGAACAGGATGAGGTCAGTCATGGGGAAAGGTGGTTTCCAAGCAAAATGACTCACTGAATTAAAATGTCAACTGAGCAGAGTGCCTATCCTTTCCTACCCTTGTAATCTGCTGTGGGCTTGGAAATCAGATAAGGAAATTTATTAAAAGGGTATTTAACAGGAAAGTAAAGAACCTGAGTGCATATCCCAGAAGCTCCCCAGGAGTGTTGCATATGACCTTTAGAGTGTGGTTTTTATTTTGTCTGTTTCTGGCCATTCTTGGGACTTTCTTAAGACATCCTCTCTCTGAGGTAAGGCCAGGCAGCTGCACTGGCCAGTGAATTCTGAGTGGGCAGTGTTACAGTAGAATAGATAATTGTGCCATAATGAGCACAGTGAGTTAGGAAAAACCACATTCCTTATCATTGCATGCCTGCCTCCCCAGTCTCGTGTTTAGGATCTCTCCCCTAGCTTAGTGCACCATAGAAAGGGCCTTCTTTCTGTATTTTGAGCACTCCAAGTTCTTGCCTCACTCGGGCCTTTGTAATATTTCTCTCTCCCTCTTGCTCACTCTTCACAAGGCTGGTTCCTCATCTTTCAGGTTTTAACTTAAAAATCACCTCAGAAAGTTCTTCAATGATCACTCTAACATCTACTATAATAAGTAATATTCACCTTATCCATGCTCTTCACAACACTCATTTTGTGCCCTAAAAATGTCCTACATACACTTTTTTATGTTAACCGAAGCTTTAGCATTTACCACCTCCTAATACATACATATTTTGTCTGTTATCTTTATTGTCTATCTCCTCCCACTAGAATGTAAGCTTTGGTTTTTTTTTTTTTTTTTAAGATTTTATTTATTTGACAGAGAGAGAGAGATCACAAGCAGGCAGAGAGGCAGGTAGGGGAAGCAGGCTCCCTGCTGAGCAGAGAACTCGATGTGGGGCTTGATCCCAGGACCCTGAGATCATGACCTGAGCTGAAGGCAGAGGCTTTAACCCACTGAGCCACCCAGGCGCCCCTGGAATGTAAGCTTTGTGAGGGCAAGTGTTTTGTTTGCTTGGCTCGCTTCTGTAGGCTTACCAGCTAGAACAACACTTGGCACATCATAGACACTCAATAAATACCTGTGAATGAACTGAATGAAAACTCGTTTCCTCTTTGTCTCATACTACTCTCAATAAGCACAACCAAACTGGCCTGGCTTTCTTAGATTCTGACAGTTTTACTTGGCAGCTCATGAAGCAGGACTGCTCTGTGCCTTTGTTCCAGGAAATGGACTTCAAGTCACCTTCCCAGGGCCCAAGCTTCTCTGGGACAGGAATTCAGGCACTAGTTAGGTGTGTGAAATCGCATTTCTTAGGTCTGCACTGCCACATCCTTTGTTAACTCTCTTGGGCAGGATACTGGGTAATGAGGTCATGCTCTTGTTCAACTATCAGGTTAGCTTTCCTCCACTCCTAACCACAAACCGCCCCCTGTGATAAGCTGGCTTTTGGGCCTATGTGCAGCAGATTTCACCACGGGAGGGCTGGTCTGGAGAGAGTAGAGGTTCTTACACTCATCCCATTCCTGGAAAAACAATGCCAAGTTCATCCCCCGCTGGTATGAAGTCAAACGTAGGGATGTCTTGTGAAAAGAAGAGCCTATATCCTGTGAAGAACTGAAAAATGTACTGCTAAGTCAACAACTTCCAATGAGAGCTAGGAAGAAGCAAGGTCCCTCAACCCAGCAACCTCAGAAGGCATTCACGAAGGTGTCGTTTGTCTACAGCACTATCCCGAAGGTAGCAGTGAAGAACCCCTATGCTGCCCTCTTGGAGGGAGCCAGGTGGGGAAGCAAAGATCAGCTAGCACTCGATCCCTACTCCCTGAGCAGCCAGCCACTCTCCCCGTCTCCCTGGCCTCCACTGCGTGACTTTCTCTTCACTACTTCTGGACTCATTGCCTTTCCAGCTTCAACACATACCCTGTCTTCTCTTACCACAGGCCACCTCAAGCAGGACTTTCAGTTCCTTTTTTTTTTTTCAAAGGTTTTATTTATTTATTTGTCAGAGAGAGAGAGAGCGTGAGAGTGAGCACAAGCAGAGGGAGCTGCAGGCAGACAGAGGCAGGCTTCCCGCTGAGCAAGGAGCCCGATGCAGGACTTGATCCCAAGACCCTTGCATCATGGCCTGAGCTGAAGGCAGATGCTTAATCGACTGAGCCACGTAGGCATTTCAGGACTTTCAGTTCCTTGAATGTGATAAAATATTTCCCACTGCCAGACCTTTGCACATGCTGTTCTCTCTCTACTCCTGTATAAAAGACACTTAGTTAAAAACACTCGGTTTAGGGAGAATGCTTCTGTTGTTTTCCCAGTAAGCACAAAACTGGCTTTTGGTCATCTATAAATCTCTTGAATCTATCTACTTCTATTTTCATGGCTGTCACCTTAGTTCAAAACACTATGATTTTTTACCCGCAATAACCCCCAATTTTCATTTTCATTCTTGCCCCTACCAATTCATTCTCCACACAACAGGTACAGTGGCCTCATAAAAATGGAAATTTGACCATGTTGTTTCTCTCTTAAAACACTCCAGTGGCTTCCCATCCTTTTTAGGTTGAAGACTAAAATCTTTAACCTGATCCACAAGGATCTGAATAATTTGACCTCCACATGCATTTCCATCATGTACCCTTCCGTTCTCACCACGGTCCAACTCATGCAAGCCTTTCAGTTCCCTAAATGTGGTATTTTCCACCTCCAGACTTTGCACATACTATTCTGTCTTTATTCCTTTGCATCATCCGACTTACCCTTTGCATTTCAGCTTCTCTCTGACTTTTTCAGGAAAGCCTTCCCCAACACTTCTGACTAGGTGTCATATATTCCCATTGTGCCCTCTCCTTTTTTTTTATAATGCTTTTCACTACAACATGCTTGTATATAACCAGTATATGTAGTTATTTACATAATTTTTATTGTTTTTCCTGCTGGATTGAGAATTGTACTAGTGCCTGGTAATTGCCAATTCCCAATAACTATTTGTTTAAAAAATGAATGAATATAAATTATTCATAATATATGAAGATACAAGGACTGCATCTTTGTGTTCCTTTTCTTAAGTTTTTTTGTTTTGTTTTGTTTTTTTGAGAGAGTGAGAGAGAGCACAATTGAGGAGGAGGGGCAGGAGGAGAGAGTGAGAGAGAATCTTAAGCAAGTTCCACACCAAGCAGAGCCTGATGTGGGGCTCGATCTCACAACCCTGAGATTGTGACCTGAGCCGAAATCAAGAGTCCGACGCTCAACTGACTTAGCCACCCAAGTTCCCTCTATGTTCTTATATAAAAAATATCTCAGTTCTGAGACTGCATGGTCACAAGTGAATGGTGTCTTTGCAGAGGAATATCAAAACAAATAGATTAGAAAATGGGTACATATTGTTGTAACAGATAGCAAAGAAATTATCAAAGACTGCTGAGGTCATGTCAAAAGGACTTTAGAGCCAACTTGAAGATGCTCCCAATGGCCAAAGATGGAACTGTTTGTATAAGAAAAATAACTACAATAGATTGAAACATATCAAATATGTTTACCTCTGATACTGACATAAGAGAATAAAAATTCACAGTTAATCTTCTAGAGTATAGTAAAAAATTGACTTATTCTTTTGAATAGATCTGGTTGTTGAATGTCTAAATCCGGACAGTCTGAGGCTTGAAGGAGCAGTCATGCCTCCCTTGCTGTGGAGAGCCTGGAGCGGAGCACACTGCAGAAGCCCAGGGCCTTTAGTCTCGGTTACATCCAGATGAGCCAGATGACAGGAGCAGGATGAAATTACAATAAATGTTCCATTTTCATACTGTCCTGTGATACTTGGATTTCTTTGATTCTTTCTTTGTTTCTTTCTGTTTTTCAAGATTTTATGTATGTATGTACGTATTTACTTATTTGTCAGAGATAGCACAAGCAGAGAGAGCAGCATGCTCCCCGCCAAGCAGGAAGCCCAATGCAAAGCTTGATCCTAGGACCCTGGGATCATGACTTGAGCCAAAGGCAGACACATAACAAGCCATAGTGAGCCATGCAGTTGCCACACTACTTGGATTTCTATGAAGAAATGTGGTTACAGGGCAATTCTTTTCGCCTAAGGCTTTCAAAGTTTTGGCTCTGGTTCCAGCCATCTCACTATAATGAGCAGCAGAATTCATGAGAGTAAATTAGATTTTTATATAATGAAAGTAAAGAACACAACTGTTTAGTGTAGACCAGTACTGTTCACTAGAACTCTCTGTGATGATGGAAATTTTCTGCATGTTTAATGTGACAGCCAGTAGGGTGCCTGGGTGGCTCAGTGGGTTAGGCCTCTGCCTTTGGCTCGGGTCATGATCTCAGGGTCCTGGGATGGAGTCCTGCATCAGGCTCTCTGCTCAGGAAGCCTGCTTCCCCTCTCTCTCTGCCTGCCTCCCCTGCCTACTTGTGATCTCTCTCTCTCTCTCTCTCTGTCAAATAAATAAATAAAATCTTTTTAAAAAAATGTGATGGCCAATAGACACATATGGCTACTGAGCACTTAATATGTGAGTAGTATGACTGAGGAAATAAATTTTATATTTTATTTCATTTTAATCGGTTTAAATGAAATAGCCTCCTTTGGCTAGCGGCTACTGTATCGGACAGCACAGTGTGACTCTATGTAATATCTACAGTAATTGCTTCCTTAATGTTTTCTACTGTTGACTCAATCACAAAGAATGCTTTATGCTCTCTAGCCAAACAGGCCAGTCAACATTAATTTTAGTAAACATTCTTCTAGTCCTAGTCCCACTCCTTTATTTAAGAAGAACAGTAACAAAAACTGTGAGGATTTTGATTAATCACCCTTTCCACACATCCTCTGGGAGATAAATAAATGTCTACAATATTGCCAGAAGGGATTATCTAATCCACGCCTTCCCTTTTTAAAAAAAAATATTTATTTATTTAAGAGAGACATAGAAACAGAGCACACACGAGTTGGGGGAGAGGTAGAAGGAGAGACTCTTCAAACAGACTCCCCACTGAGCACTGAGTCTGTGGGCCAATCCCATGACCCATAAGATCATGACCTGAGCTGTAACCAAGAGTTGGACACCCAATCAACTGAGCCACCCAGGTACCTCTCCACGCCTTCCTTTTTGCATAGTTTATTCATTTAACAATAAATAAGTACCTACCCTGTGATAGGCACTGTACCTATTGGTGCTATGAATATACTGATTGTAGTAGATGTCACAGTGTTCTGCTCAGATATCCTCTTTCAGGACCAAGGCACTCCCTCTTTCAGCAGCTGCGGGTATTAGTTGCCATCAACTCTCAGCTGAATCCTTCTCCAGGGGTTGCCTGAGGCTCAAGAAACTGCTTCACTCATGTTTAATGCCCCTTCCTAGTGACAGTGCACATCTAGTCTACAATGGGGATTTAAAGTAGGTCCACTTGGTGAAATCTGTGACAACTCTGAAAAATTATCTTAAGTCTAGGGCTCCCCATGACTCTCTGAGGCCTTTGGTGCAACCATATCACAGTTAAGCTTTTTTCTCTATCCAACCCAAGCCCCAGAGGTTGTTACCAAGTACAAATCTCCATTTCAGACAGACTTAGTTCCTGCCCTTTTGAAGATGACAGCATTCTGAGACAAAGAAACTGAAATCCAGAGAAGTTTAAGAACTAGTCCAAGGACATTGCTAGGAGCTATTGCTAGGAGAATCCATTTTCCTGGCATTCAGTGTAGTGATCTTTCTGCTGTACTATGTGGCCTTACAGTAAAACACACTACATTAGGAAATCACAACCTGCTATTGGGAGTAGTACTAAGAGAATAACATATTTTTTCTAAAACATTAAATTGAATAATAGGCAAATTAATTTCCATTGAGAGCAGCACCTCTCTCCTTTTAGGGAAATGCTTCCCTCTTCTTCTAGACATACGATCCTAACAAAATTGACTGTCTTCTCCTTTCTCTTCTTCTTTTTCCCCTCCTCCCCCTCCTCCTCTACCTTCTTCTTCCTCTTTTTTTCTTTTGAGAGAGAGAGGGAGAGAGAAAGTGTGCACGAGTTTGGGGTGAGTGGCAGAGAGTGACAGAGTGAGAGAATCTCAAGCAGACTCCATACTGAGCATGGATCCTGACATAGGACTCGATCACATGACCCTGAGATCAAGACCGAAGCCGAAATCAAGAGTCGGGCACTCAAATGACTGAACCATCCAGGTGCCCCAGAAGTGACTGACTGTCTTCTTAAATGACCCAGATTCCTTGAGCATATGTGGTACATTGATAGGTGGGTACCAATCATGACAACCTGGCCATTATTGGCCCAGGGATGGGCACATAATTGAAGCCAGGCCAATCACAACTCATTCCCAGAATTGTTCTTAAACCAAAGTTCTTAAATTGCTCTTAAACTCATCCTAGTTGGAAGATACAAGAATATGAGTTTACAATGATCTAAACTTATTGTGGGAAGATGAGGATCTCATCCTGGGAAGAAGCTGGGCTGAGAGGAAAAAGGCTTCCCTGCAGAAGGAATTGGAAAGAGAGGGATATAAAGTCCTTATGGCAATTTGTGTTCCTCTTTCAAGACATCCCTGAAGCCAGTGGCATCCCTGTTCTACCTAAGCTTTGGTTATTTGAGCCAACAAATCTCCTGTCTGCATAGGCTGGTTCACGATGGGCTTCTATCCTGTTGTCCTACTACCCCAGCAAACTGACTCTACTTTTCCATTTTTACCTTGCCATCTGTGTTTCTCATACCCATCTTTATATGTTTGCATTACTTAGCATATAATTTTGCCATTACTTCATTCATATTTTTCTACCATTTACATAATGGCCACAAATTAATATACCACAATCTAATAGCTTCCCAACTGCAGAATACTTAGATTGTTCGCCTTTTTCCTCCTTATTATTACATTTAATATTACAATGACCAATTGGGTGTATATAGTTTTACTTTTCAGTTGAATTAATTCTCAAGTGAAATTTCCAGGAATGGGATTCCTGAATCAAAGGGTATGAGCACTTTCATGGTTTTTGACAAAAAGTGAGTATTTTTTACATTTCAGAAAAAGTTTGCTTAGATGTCAAGTTTAAAAGGAAATGTCAGTCTTTAATGGTGAGAGCCTTGAGTCACTCTTTCAAGCTTAAATTTCTGTCACTTGGCCCTGTTTTCAGGGCCAATTCTTGTTTGTTGCTCATCTAGAACATTTGAAGGTGAGAAGAGGAGCCTGAGGGCACAGTAGTTGGCTGTGCTGGGATTTTGCTCTGCCCCAGAATGGAGGTCCTGAGTGTGGTGTAGGGTCCTCACAGAGGGGAGGGAGGGCTGTGGAAGAGAACAGAAACATCAAGAGGGGTTTTCAAAATACCAAGTTCTTGGGGAACCTGGGTGGCTCAGTGGGTTAAGCTTCTGCCATCAGTTCAGGTCATGATCTCAGGGTCCTGGGATTAAGCCCTGCATTGGGCTCTCTGCTCAGCAGGGAACCTGCTTCCCCCTCTCTCTGCCTGCCTCTCTGCCCACTTGTGATCTCTTTCTCTCTGTCAAATAAATAAATAAAATCTTTAAAAAAAATTTTTTTTTCAAAATACCAAGTTTTCTTTACCCACAGCCAGATTCAGAATCTCATTTGGAGCAGGTAATAAGTCCCTAATAAATTCTATTATATCTTCCCATACCACTTCGGGTTTTTCTTTCATAGCACTTAGTATTATTACAAATTATTAATTATGCAATTCATTGTCCTGTTTCTGGGAATTTAACTTAAGAATTAATTCAGCAGTAGGGCGCCTGAGTGGCTCAGTCATGTGAGTGTCCAACTCTTGATTCTGGCTCAGGTCATGATCTCAGAGTCATGGGCTCAGCAATCAGTGGGGAGTCTGCTTGAGAATCTCTATCTCCCTCTCCCTCTCCTTCTGCCCCTCCCTCCGCCCTCTCTCTCTCTCTCTCTCTCAAATAAATATTAAAAAAAAGAATTAATTCAGCACACAAAAAATCTACCTACCTCATGTTGTCTATGAGCTTCACGAAAGCAGAGATTTGTATCCTTCCCTTCTGTATCCTAAGCCGTCTACAACAGTGCCTGACACATACTAGGCACTGAATAAATATATTTGAATGACCACATCAAATTAGCATAATAAAAGAAACTAAGTTAACTCTATTTCTTAAATTTACTTGATCATGGAACCATTTTTTCAAATCTAAGTCAACATTCTAAGTAACACACTTGGGAAATACCAAGTCCATGTCTTAGGGGAAAAAACATCAAGAGGAGGTAAGCATAAGTAGCCTTGTGTGTTTCACAGGAATTCTGTCCCCCCTCAGAACTTGCCTGTGAAGAGCTGTATCCACAGAGAGGAACCTCGGTGATATGACTGACTTGAGGGGAATTTTGATGAAGTTGATCAACACAGCATTTTGATAATCAGGTAGAAATGTAATTGTCCTGGGGCACTTGGGTGGCACAGCTCAGGGATCAAGACTTGCATTGGTTCCCTGCTTGGCAGTAAGCCTGCTTCTCCCCCCGCCACTCCCCCTGCTTGTGTTCCTCTCTCACTGTGTCTCTCTCTGACAAATAAATAAATAAAACCTTTAAAAAAAAGAAATGGAATAGTCCTAATTAATGTTCTCTTGAAAATTTATAATTTGTGGATTATTGGGCAGTTTTACAGGCCAATCCCAACAAACCATTTTAGAAGGTATCTCTAAGATGGTATTTTTTTTTAAGGTTTTATCTATTTATTTGAGAGAGGGAGACAGAACAGAAGCACAGGGAGTGGGAGAGGGAGAACCAGACTGCAGGGCTCCATCCCAAGACCGAGGGATCATGACCTAAGCTGAAGCCAGATGCTTAACCAACTGAACCACCCAGGCACCCTTCTAAGATGCTTCTTAAAGCAGTTTATCTGTATTTTCCCAGTGCTGACATATATTGAAATGAGTCTTCTGCATATTTTAAAAGATTAACATATCCAAATAAAAAGATTAATTCACAGAGACTTTCTCTGACTGTATAAGTGAGAAATTATTCTGGCGTTTACTCACTGTGAGTATAAAGAGCTCTAGATTTGGAATCTAGATTAGCTGAGACACCTGGTTCTAATTCCAGCTTTGCTCCTAAGCAAAGTGCTTCATCTTTAGGAGCTGTTCTAAGCCTTAGAAACCCCTCCTATAAAGGGAGAGGATTGAATTAAAAGGCTGTACTATTCCTTCTGGCTCAGAAAGCCAATGGTGCTTATCTGAAAGTCCATTTAATCTCTTAAAATGGCATAAGTAACTGTGAACATGAATTCCTGGTTAATACACCCATTGCTGTGGCTAGTACAGTCTCTGGGACCATTCTAGGGAAGTGGATGCTAAAACAAAGTTCAAATTTCTCAACTTAAATCATGATTGCTCTTCAACCGAGTAATTCAAAAGATTCACAGAACAGGTTTAAGTAGGCCCACTTATATTTAATACTGGCTGAGAAGAAAAGTGAAATGTGATGAAAGATACACTGAAATTAACCTGAAGCAGACCCTTTGCTATTTGCAGGTCTATAGTGGGACCACTTTACTAACCAGCTTTGTTCTGTGACCTTATAAGTGTCTCTTGAGCTTGCAGCACTTGATTTTCCCCTCAGATACATTTCCCCTATACTGCTTATCTTGTAAAATTAACTACTGTGTTACAAATGTATGAGCCAAAGCTAATTTTATAAGAAACTTGAGTGAGAGGAAATCAATCTTTCAAGGTCCCTGAAGTCCTGAGATCATAAAGAAAGGGCTAAAGAAGTAGTTTCTGGCTTTTGCTTTTGATTTCCTTCTTAGTTTCAGTTTTCTTTTTTTGAAACATTCTCCCCAGTTCTTCCACGGCATAGATAGATGCTCATAAACAAAACAATGACGAATACTATGCTGTTAGAAAGGTCACAGGCTTCGTGGCCAACAGACACTGCCAGGCTGGGTTGTTAGTGGAAACTTACAAATGATAATGGGGCTGCCACTTTTGCTTTAAGAGCTACTCCCACTTGGGGACCTGAATGAGTAGTCACCCAAAGAGCAAAAAGTAGTTAATTCTTTGGTTTATGGAAAGGAGCCCTATTGATCAAGTTCATGTAAGGTAATTAGTTAATTTTACACTTTATCACAGTTTGGCAACCACAAACACTTCAGCACTTACAAATGGTCAGATTTAATTATTGCTGACTTACAAAATTATGGGATATGCCCATTACCATAAATCCAATCTTAACACAGTACAAGCTTAAAATTCTAAGAATTGTTTTCAGTTCGTTTCTCCATTATGATTGTGTGTGTGTGTGTGTGTGTGTGTGTTTGTTATGTAAAACTCAAGTCTAATGACTGTTTTGAAAAGATCTAGGCAAAGGGTCATGACAACAATTCAGCTATTTAGCACAACTCTCTGTAAACAAATCACCAGAGAAAGGCTGAAAGTGAGGTAATAATTCCGGCTCATTGTCAGAGAATAAACATGAGGCATCTATAGACATGTTTAATTAATTCCTGCACTCTCTTCAAACACAAATTAATACAAAGTAGCATTCTGTGATTTGAAGGAAATTGCCCACATGGCTGAGCTTTGCATCTCTAAAAACTATGTAATTTAAGTGTGGATTTAGGTATGGAACATACAGGAATCTGAGTAATATTTTGAAATTTACATTTATCTCACAGAAAAGGCAAATAAAATGTAGAATAAAAGATGGCAAGGGAGACATCAGACACAAGTAACAACAATGCAAGCCAAGCTGTGCTCTGTTAGAGATGTAACCAAACTACCCTCTCGGCACCAAGGACGAGCAATTTAAACCAGATAGGAGGACAAGTTTCACAGAGAAAAGGAAGTGACTCCCAAGTTGTTCTGGGAAGATGAGTACTGTTTTGATTAATAAAGGAGAGGAGGAAGGCGTTCTAGTTAGAGGAATATCAGAGGCACAAAAGAGTGAAAAGCATTACCTGGGACGGTCTTGGGTAAAAAATGGGAATGGTGGAAGGTGGGGCTGGAACTACATAAGGGACTCATTTTAAACAGCCTTGAATGTTGACCTAAAAAGTGTGAAACCGTCTAAGAAAGGTAATTTTTTCCATTTTTGTGTCTTCATTTTTCAAATTGAAAAATATAAGTAGACATTATAAATACTTAAATACAATAAGAAATAGTGAAAAATACTGTGAGAAGTAGAAAGTTAGTCTTTCATAATCCCACAACCCTGGAGATAACTATTGTTAAAATTTTGATAATACTGGGGCACCTGGGTGGCTCAGTGGGTTAAAGCCTCTGCCTTCGGCTCAGGTCATGGTCCCAGGGTCCTGGGATCGAGCCCCATATCGGGCTCTCTGCTCGGCAGGGAGCCTGCTTCCCCCTCTCTCTCTTTGCCTGCTTCTCTGCCTACTTGTGACCTTTCTTTCTCTGTCGAATAAATAAATAAAATCTTAAAAAAAAAAAAATTTGATAATACCAATTTGTCCTAACAAGTATTGCTAAATTGCCCTCTAAAAAGTTGGTATCTAGTAATATTCACCAGTAGTGGATAAAGTTGCTTGTTTTCCTGCATATTTGCCAACACTGAGTATTTTCATTCTTTTTCATCTTTGCCAATCTCATAGAAGAAAAATTATATTTCATTCTTTTTTTTTTAAGATTTTTATTTATTTATTAGAGAGCGAGAGACTGAGAATGAGAGGGGAGAAGGTCAGAGGGAGAAGCAGACTTCCCGCAGAGCCGGGAGTCAGATATGGGACTCGATCCCGGGACTCCGGGATCATGACCTGAGCTGAAGGCAGCTGCTCAACCAACTGAGCCACCCAGGCGCCCTACATTTCATTCTTAAATGTGTTTTTATTTTGTTGTGACCATTTCTTTACCCCTAATTTAAAATGCCCCCCTTATTATAACTCATTAGTGTATCCTCAGCACTTAGCATATGCAAGGCACTCAAATGAAGAAATGTAAAAGATAGAAATGATCTATCTTTTTTTTTTAAGATTTTACTTATTTATTTGATGGAGAGAGAGAGAGATCACAAGTAGGCAGAGAGGCAGGCAGAGAGAGAGGGGGAAGCAGGCTCTACACTGAGCAGAGTATTACGGCTCTTTCGAAGAGGAAGATGGTATGATCATATCTGTATTTTACGACCATAGTTCTTATGGCAGTATAAAGAAAGAACATAGAGCTGAAAGCTACTGAATTCAGCGTATAGTCAGAAAATCATTAAAATATTGTTACAGGATTTTTTCTTCTGCCAGTAGTGCCTGTGCTCTTGGTTACACTACTTCAAAGAATGAAGAGATAGAACAGACAGAGTGGTGGGCAAGGTTTACTGAGTGATAGTAAAGTTTGGACTACAAAGCTCCCAAAGAGGGAAGGGACCCTAGAAAGTTGCCACCAGGGTGTCTGAGTCTAGGGGTTTTTATGGGTTTGTTAGCAGGCTATTTTAATCTGACTAATCCTCCCCTTGCCAGTCTTCCAGTCAGGTTTGTCATCTATCTATCACATAGGAAAGGAGGGTAGGGCTCCTTTCACCGTGGTGTAAAATCCTTTTAAGGGTGGTTTCCTCTTGTCCTTGCCTGCCTGCCTTCCAACTATCCTTAATCAATATTCCAGTCAAGAAAATGTTGATGAGGGGCACCTGGGTGGCTCAGTCATTTAGCCACTTGGGAAGGCAAGTTTGGCAGTTTCTGACAAAGAATACTCTCAGGGAGCCTGGGTGGCTCAGTTGGTTAGGCATCTGCCTTCGGCTCGGGTCATGATCCCAGAGTCCTGGGATCAGCCCCACATCAGGCTCCCTGCTCGTCTGGAAGCTTGCTTCTCCCTCTCTCCACTCCCCCCCCGCCTCACTGTCTCTCTCAGTCAAATAAATAAATATAATCTTAAAAAAGAAAAGAAAAGAAAAGAAAATGTTGATGGTTTACCTAGGTTAGGGCCAGTGGGGATGGAAGATGGGAGTGGAAATGGAACATTACAGAAGTAGAATTGAGATAACTTTCTTTTCCTTTAAGCAGGCAAGAAGACAATAGAGAAGGAGGTGTTAAAGGAAACCAGAGTTTCTAGCTTGGGTGCTTGAGTGGATTTTCATACAGTTAATGGGAATAGGGAACCCATTATGAGGAATCATTTTTTTTGCAGAGTTGCAAATGAGTCTATTTACACATTAAGTGGGACTTGCCTCTTCCTATTCTACTATTTGTGACCTTTTCCTATTGCTTTAATGATAATGTTGCATCAGTTTTCCCTATTTTACATCTTTTAAAATTTTTTTTAATTTTTTATTTTTTTAAAGATTTTATTTATTTATTTTATATATAGAGAGATCACAAGTAGGCAGAGAGGCAGGCAGAGGGAGAGGGGGAAGCAGGCTCCCCACTGAGCAGAGAGCCTGATGTGGGGCTTGATCCGAAGACCCTGAGATCACGACCCAAGCTGAAGGCAGAGGCTTAACCCACTGAGCCACCCAAGTGCCCCTACATCTTTTTTTTTAAGTAATCTGTACCCCAACCCAACATGGAGATTGAACACATGACCCCAAGATCAAGAGCTGCATGCTCTACTGACTGAGCCAGCCAGGCACCCCAACTCTTTGACCGTCTTTTTTTTTAATGTCTTTGATTTCCACTTTTCCACTGGAGTCCTCCCCCTAAAAGCATGTTCAACTTGTGCCTTTCTTCAACTACATTATTCTAGTCTCTCCTTTATTACTCCCATTGCCTCTGCTATTTTTTTTAACCACCACTTACAATGCATTAATTAATTATTCATTTATTTAACTAATATTTATGGAGAGCTTTTAATATACCAGGCATGGTCTACATGATGAGGAACAAAGTAAATAAAAGGGACAAAAATCCCTGCTTTCTTGGAGCTCATGTATTGTTCTACTTACTCATTATTTTCTTCTTATCTGGTTCCACATTGTACTGGAATTGTTCTTTTCAAAGCTGACTCTGACTTTAAGATTGTTAAATTTAAGTGCCATTTCTTGGTCTCTTTGACCTCTCTGTAGCACTTAACATTGTTGACAGCTATCTATTTCAAAGCCAAGACCTTATCATATCTATTGTTCATGCATTCCCTAGAGAACTTGAAGAATGTTTTGGTTCCAGTAGTTATCCAATACATTTTAATAGGTAGAGATTAAATTGAGGGCATTCCAAGTGCAAAAATGGAAGGGCAGTAAACCATGAGCCATTTTGAGGAATATTTAGTTCAGTTGAGCCATAAATGATAAGGAGGAATACTATCAAGAGGAATACTATGGCATACAATTGTATGACAAAAAACTAGATAACTTTCATGAAATACACAAATTCCTAAAAAGACACAGACTACCACAACTAACTCAAGAAGAAACAGACAATTCAAATAAATCTACAAGTCAATAGATCAAATTAGTAATAAAAAACTACCCACAAAGAAAAGCGAAGGCCCAGATGGCTTCACTACTGAATTCCACTGAACGTAGGTGTCATAGGTACAATCAAGCCTGATGTGGAAGGAGTTTATATTTTACCTTATCATTAATGAACTGGTGAAGGTTAGGAGAGTTAAATAACTTTAAGAGCAGGGTCAAATTATTTCCCTTTCCAAACAGAGCTGCTGATAAATCATCTGGGCCAATTATATGGCTAAACTGGGCTAGATCCTGGCTCTGGATCTTCCAGGCCCAGGTTCCGTGAAATTTATTGTTTGATTGGACATTGAATATTAAGGCTGTGAAGTATTCTAATATTTCTGAGCTGGAATGTGGTATCAGAAGCAGTCATAAATTTCTAAATCCAGGAGTGCTAGAGTGGCTCAGTCGGTTAAATGTTTGCCTTTGGTTCAGGTCATAATCCCAGAGTCCTGGGATAAAGCCCCACATTGGGCTCCCTGTTCAGTGGGGAGTCTGCTTCTCCCTCTGCCTGTGCTCCCCCTGCTTGTGCTCTCTCACTCTTGCTCTATCTCAAATAAATAAATAAATTTTTAATAAATAAATAAAATAATATCTTAAAAAAAATTTTCTAAATCTAAGAATCACCGGCAAGAGGGCCTTGATACCATCTACCTGCCTAGAAATTAGTCTAAAAGTAGGTTATGCTGGTATGAAGTATGTGGCTTACTGCTGCCTTAGGAAGCTAAATCAGGCCAAACTTGCTTTCACACTCTTTAGCAAGGAATCAAAACTACTCAGAAAATGTGACCAAAGTTTATGGCAAGCCATAGTCATAACCATCATCCGAAATTGTCTTACATATTATATAACCTCAAAATAAGCTTACTCCTCATACTTTCCCATTTCTAATTCCGTAGAAAGATTTACTAAAAATATGAATACGGATACTTCCATTGTCTCATAAAATTATATTACTTCTGTACATTGTCTTACTTCTGTTATAGATATTATCAGGCTATTACCTTGTCAACTCCTGAACTTGAGGGCAGGAACACAACCTTTATTGCTCAGGCAGCAGTCTGCTCACTTTGAGCCTATTCAGTGCATATTGGTATGATTTTTCCTTCATGTTCTTCTCAATTCTATCTTTCTGCTTGGCAGCCTCTATGGAAAATCTAGTGTTCTATTTCCGTTATTATCTTTTTTTTTTTTAAGATTTATTTATTTATTTATTTGAGAGAGAGAGACTGAGACTGAGTGGAGAGAAGGTCAGAGGGAGAAGCAGACTTCCCGCAGAGCCGGGAGTCCAATATGGGACTCGATCCCGGCACTCCGGGATCATGACCCGAGTGGAAGGCAGTCGCCCAACCAACTGAGCCACCTAGGCGCCCCCGTTATTATCTTAAGTTATTTATTTACTAAGTATTTATTGAGCATCTTCTATGTTCCAAATACTGACACAGGGGATGCCTGGGTGGCTCAGTCGATTAACCAGCTGCCTCCAGCTCAGGTCATGATCCTAGGGTGCTGGGATCAAGTCCTGCATGGGGGGTCCCTGCTCAGTGGGGATCCTGCTTTTTCCTGTTCCTCTGCCTGCTGCTCACTCTGCTTGTGCTCTCTCTCTGTCAAATAAATAAATAAATACATAC
Organism: Nasua narica; assembly: GCA_028533885.1. Classification (NCBI taxonomy): domain Eukaryota; kingdom Metazoa; phylum Chordata; class Mammalia; order Carnivora; family Procyonidae; genus Nasua; species Nasua narica. Next base: position 66,739,362 of record CM052811.1, read on the forward strand.
ATACATACATACATAAATATCCAAATACTGACATAGGCTCTTGGGATTTGGTAGTGAACAAAATCCTTACCATCATGGAGCTTATGATCTGGAAAACAAGGCAGATGATAGGCAAACAGATATGTAATGGTGTTGGGAAGTGCTATGTAGAAAGAGTCAGGAGCTAGAGAGTGACTGGTTGATAGGTAGTCATCACATTCTATCAGAACCATCACATTCTACCAGAGACCTGAAAGCAAGAGGAAACTTTGCAAGTATCTAGAGGAAGGGTGTTCTAGATAGAGCAAACAGAAAATAAAAATGCTCTAAGAGATGAATGTGCTTAGTGTGTAAAAAATAGCATGAAAGTCAGTATTAAACACAGTATACAGGGATACCTGGTAGAAAATGAGGTTAGAAAAAAGGTGGGAGAAAAAGGAGGAGAAATAAAAACTGACACCACAGAAATAAACTGTATCATAAGAGAATATTATGAAAAATTATATGCCAAGAAATTGGACAACCTAGAAAAAACTGGATGAATTCCTAGAAACATATAATTTCCCAAAACTGAATCAGGAAGAAATAGAAAATCTGAACAGACTGATTACTACTGATGAAATTGAATCAATAATAAAAAAACCCCCAACAATCAAACAGAAGTCTAAAACCAATGGCTTCCCAGGTGAATTCTACAAAGCATTTAAAGAAAAGTTAATACCTGTTCTTCTCAAACTATTCCAAAAAATATAAAATGAAGCAAAGCTTCAAAATATATTCTATAAGGCCAGCATTATCCTAATGCCAAAATCAGATAAAGACATTACCAAAAAAAGAGGCCAATAACTCTGATTAACACAGATACAAAATTTTTAACAAAACTTAGAACTGGGGCACCTGGGTGGCTCAGTGGGTTGAAGCCTCTGACTTCAGCTCGGGTCGTGATCGCAGGGTCATGGGATTGAGCCCCATATCGGGCTCTCTGCTCAGCAGGAAGCCTGCTTCCCCCTTTCTCTCTGCCTGCCTCTCAGCCTACTTGTGATCTCTCTGTCAAATAAATAAATAAAATCTTTAAAAAAAAAATTGGAACTAAAGTCAACAATGCATTAAAAAAAATCTTTTACCACCATTAAGTGGGATTTATTCCTGGGATGAAAGGGTGATTCAATAATCACAAATTAATCAATGCGATACATCTTACGTTAACAAGAGGAAAAATAGGGGTGCCTGGGTGGCTTAGTTGGTTAAGTATCTGCCTTTGGCTCAGATCATGATCCCAGGGTCCTTGGATGGAGCCCCACGTCAGGCTCAGTGGGGGGCTTGCTTCTCCCTCTCCCTCTGCCTGCCGCTTCCCCTGCTTGTGCTCTCTCTCTCTCTCAAATAAATAAATAAATAAATAAATAAATAAATAGAATTATTTTTAAAAAATAAAAAATAAAATAATATTCATATGGAACTGCAAGGGACCCAGAATAACCTAATTAATCTTGAAAAAGTAGAGAAAAGTTGGAAGACTCATACTTCCTGATTTCAAAACTTAACTACAAAGCAACAGTAAGTAATCAAGACTATGTGGTACTGGCACAAGGAAAGACATATAGATCAATAGAATAGAACTAATAGTCCAGAAATAAATCATACATCTATGGTCAATTGATTTTTGACAAGAGTACCAAGACTATTAAGGGAGGAAGAATGCTCTTTCTGACAAATGATGAGACAACTAGATAGCTACAGGCAAAAGAATGAAGTTGGAATCTTATCCTACACCATATACAAAAATTAGCTCAAAATGAATCAAAGACCTAAATGTAGAAGCTAAAACTATGAAACTCTTACAAGAAAACACAGGCGGAAATCATGATTTGGGATTTGGCAAAGGATTATTAGATATGACACCAAAAGCATGAGCAATATAAGAAAAAAAAAAAGAAATAAATTTGACTTCATCAAGATTAAAACCTTTTGTGTTTCAAAGGAAAACATATGGATCTCATTTAAACCTTATGTTTTAGCTGGCTTTCTCTGACTCTGCTCTAATAGGAGAAGGCTGGGAGATGGGGGAGTTGATCACTGCATTATTGCAAATTGGGGTGTAGAAGCTCATTTGTGTACTGGACTCTTTCAGCCTCTACTCAACCTGTGTTGGCAGCTGAGGTGGGAGGTCCTTTTCATTATCTATAGGGGGAGATGTGAGTTCCAGCTCTTTACTAGGCCTCCACTGATACATCCCTGGTAGGGAGGGGTAAGAGGCCTTAACATTCCTCATGTGGACTTCAGTGACAACACAGCAGTAGGAGTGAGTGACCTCTGGCCTCATTACTACCAGAGGTTGTGAAAGTCCTGACTCTCCACTTGGCTTCCTCTGATATCACACTGGTGGTGGTGGTGAGGGGGTAGGGTGAAGCTACTTCGTTACAGCCTGGCAAAAGTAGAAGTCTGAGCTCTCTACTTGGCCTCTACTGACGTGGGTAGGGTTGGGGCCACGTTTGTTTGGTTTTTTTTTCCTATCATGTTTGGCTAGAGTAGGGCTCTTGTTGCTTACAAGTCTGTCCTGGTAGGCTGCCCTTTTTCAAGTGCTTTGGCTAAAAAGAGTACGCTTTTATTGGGGCTTTCCTTCTTTTCTTTCTTTCTTTCTTTCTTTCTTTCTTTCTTTCTTTCTTTCTTTTCTTTTCTTTTTGTTAAATAATCTCTACACCCAATGTGGGGCTCAAACTGAGGACCCCTAAATCAAGAGTCGCATGCTCTACCCACTGAGCCAGCCAGATGCCCCTGGGGCTTTCCTTTAATTTGTGCTAGTTGCTAGCTTCCAAGTCTAGGTTATAGGAAGTGGAAAGACAATCCAGATGACTCACCCCTGCGTTGTGCCTTGGGTCCCAATGTCTCTAATCTACCTTCTCTCCACCTTTTAGAATCTACCTTCTCTCCATCTTTTATTACCTTCCTATGTTTGTTTTCAAATTATAGACTGTTAAACATGAAGGAATCTTTGCAGATTATCCATTTAATCACCTTATTTTAAAGTAGTAGAAAATGAACCCCAACGTTACAAACTAGGTAGCTCAGTGTCAGGAGTAGATTCCAGTGTTCAAAGTGTTTTTCAGGGCACACTATTGCCTTGATCTTAATGGCCTTGTTTCATTTTGTTAGGTGTGTACTCAAATTGATTGAAATTTTTCATCCAGATGTTCAAATTTAGGGAGAAAACTTAAAACTATATGTTTTGTTCAGTGAACAAACTTAATTTGTAAATTAAACTTAGGAATCATTTTCTATTGCATAGGTTTGAATCAAAACAAATTTTTATAAGAAGATACTGAATATCTACTTTATGTCAAACTCTGTGCTAATACACTTCGTAAACTGGACCTTGTTACCAACCCACTGGTAATGTTCCATCTCTAAAAGCTCTGACATGCAAAAATGTCCCAGGAGTTTTTATTTAAACACCAGTATGATGCCGTTCTTTTAGGAAACTTGTTGGTTTCCCCATGGGATTTTGTGTTTGTTTAATTTTCTATTGGGTACCTGTCTTGTTTTAAGTCATTCATCAATGTATGGCTCCACCAAAATAACTGCCAATGGAGGATTTCAAAGGAATTATTTCTTTTTTTCCCAAGTACTGGGCAGATACCAAATATAAAGCCATATTATTTGGTCGGTCAAAACTCCATATTGTAATTGGTAGTTTGTCTTCCTAATTGTGAGTTAGCAAGGTCTCAAAGAGACTAATTCTGACAGGAGTGGGTAGCATTTTTTTTTTCCTAACATTAGGCTCTGTTTGCACATTACAGGGCAATCTGGACAAAAGATCCTAAAAACATTAATGATTCTACCAACCCAGGAACTTAATACCCCTTACCATCAAGGTGTAGCCTTCCAGACATTTTCCTAGGACATTTTTAAATTTAAATTTGTATGAATATTTTAGTAGAAAAAAACCCTCAGTTATGGCAATTCTGCACTATTTAGCACAGGGCCTGGGGCTCTTAGGCTATTAGAAAGAAGGAAACATGTCATGATACATAACATTTGTTTGGGGGCTTGTGTTATTAATATTTTTTTAAGTTTGCACTTTAGGCTTATGTATGTATAAGCTTTGGACTTAATTCATGTTATAGTATTCTACTTTGGTAGTAATAGGCTTTCAACTGTAGCAAACAAATTTTTTTTTAGAGAGAGAGCGCGTGTGTGTCTGCATGCATACATTGGGAATGCAGCGGGAAAGGGAGAGAGAATCCCAAGCAGGCCCAGCGCAAGTCAGACAGGGGCTGATCTTATGACTCTGAGATCATAACCTGAGCTGAAATCAAGCGTCAAATGCTAAACTGACTGGCACCCCACTATAGGAAACATTTTTAACAACTAGGTGAGGATAAGAATGAAATAAAGGAGAAAGCGGAGTGAGACTGCTTCATTTCTAAAGTAGTCATTGTTTGGGGTTATTTCTGGGCTATTTACCATGTCTAAATACTAATATCTCATTCTATTAGTTATGAATCAAGAAGTGTTTATTAAGTCTTATAATAATTTTCTTTTTAAAAAGTAGTATTTTGGGGGCATCTGGCTGGCTCAGTCCGTTAAGCATCTGCCTTCGGCTCAGGTCATGATTCCAGGATCCTGGGATCGAATCCCACATCCGGCTCCCTGTTTAGCTGGGAGCCTGCTTCTCCCTCTGCCTCGGCCCCTTCCCCCTCCCCCTGCTCATGGTCACTGGCACGCATGCTCTCTCCCTCTCTAATAAACAAAGAAAATATTTTTTTTAAATATAACATTTTAAAAAAATGTAACATTTCTTTTTTTCTTTTTTTTTTTTAAAGAACACTGGGTTTGTTTGTTTGTTTTAAGAATTTATTTATTTATTTGACAGAGAGAGAGAGATCAAAAGTAGGCAGAGAACCAGGCAGAGAGAGAGAGGGAAACAGGCTCCCTGCTGAGCAGAGAGCCCATGTGGGGGCTCAATCCCAAGACCCTGAGATCATGACCCCAGCACTCTGAGATCATGACCTGAGCCGAAGGCAGAGGCTTTAACCCACTGAGCCACCCAGGCACCCCTAGCACTTATTTTCTTGACTATAAAAATTAATGTTCATTACAAAGAATATCAAAAAATTAAAAGATAAAGAAAATTTAAATGGCCCATTATCTTACTAATCAGCAATAACTACAGGTAACATTGTTATCCAGTTGCTTCTTGTCCTTTTTCTATGCATATATGTATTTCTACAAACTTACAATGATACTCTATAAGATCACATGTATTTGAAACATTTTAAAATTTCTATAAATTTTAAATGACCATATTTTAAGATAAGCATAAATTAATATATCAATTTATTTAAAGATTTTACTATGTTTAGATTAGATTTTCAATCTTTGACATTATAAATGCAGTGAACATGTTTTATATCTAATCTTTGCTTTAATTTCTATCTTCTTTGGGTAGATTTCTAGGAGGATAGTTATTGAATAAAAGGTCACGAGCTTTTTAAAGATTCTTAATATACCTTGCCAAAAAGTATCTCAAGAATTTGAAGTATTGGGGTGCCTGGGTAGCTCAGTTGGATAAGCATCTGCCTTCAGCTCAGGTCATGATTCCAGGCTCCTGGGATAGAGTCTCATGTTGGGCTCTCTGCTCAGCAGGAGTCTGCTTCTCCCTCTCCCTCTCCTTCTGTGCTCTCCCTCCCTCTCTCTTTCTCTCTCTAATAAACAAGATCTTAAGAAAAAAAAAAGAATTCAAAGTATAGTTTTCTTCTTGTTTTTTAAAGATTTTATTTATTATTTATTTGACAGAGAGAGAGAGAGTGAAAGAGGGAACACAAGCAGGGGGAGTGGGAGAGGGAGAAGCAGGCTTCCTGCTGAGCAGGGAGCCCAATGTAGAACTCGATTCCAGGACCCTGGGATCACCACCTGAGCCGAAGGCAGACACTTAACGACTGAGCCACCCAGGTGGCCTCAAAGTATAGTTTTGAAATTGTATTTCAATTTTATCATACAGATATAGGAATTCAAGGCGGTATGCTGCTGGACAGGGGAAAAATGTGCATTTATAATGGATAACACATCCCTTTATTCAAGTTGCTGCCACTTGTTCAGAATGGTTCTAGTAAATGGTACATTTCTGGAATGTATCATTATAAGTTCTAGGAATAAATTAAGAAAACTATAGTAGGAATTAGTTGGAGTAATTTTTAGTAGTTTATCAATTATAGGCTTATGCATGTCTGAGAAGATGCAGCTGCTTTCATTGGCAATTAAATTGCACTAATATTAAAAATATGTTAAAGAGTAAAATAGTAATAGGTAGTAATAGTTTCTACCTTCAGGAAGGCTAAGTGCTCCACAAAGAGGTCTCATCTCAGGCTCTGTGCTGAGACGCACATCCATCCTGGTTATATCTAATTAACAAGAATGGTCGTTTTCTCCTGTTATGCTCAAACTTACAAAGAACTCTCCTGATGACAGTGCTGGGTCAGTTTCCCCGCATTTCACAAAGGTTGCTAAATATGCATCCTGATCAAATTGCCCTAAGACTCAGGCTTTCTCTCACCATTGTTTTCTTCTTCACTCAAGATTATGTCACTGTCTTCACAATAGCTAATGAAGAGAATATTCTCTTGGAAAACTTAAAGTCGTGCAGAATTCCTAACCATGAAATCTCATTGGCTGTGTGGAGTTTTCATTACTGCGGCTGTGAAACTGACCAATACATATACATCTGTATTGGGTGGGGATAGACACTATCAGTTTAAGTGTCCTAAGAAAGCCGGTTTTATTACTTTGGGAAGGAACTGAGCTATTTTGTGCCCTGCTTCTACATGTGCATTAGTAACCATAATTGTTCAGAATACCCAATTCACAAAATATTGATTTGTAAATTGTAATTAAAACTTTAAATTCAAAATGTTTCTGAAATTGGTGAAACTTCAAAATGGAAAGTCATACAATGAAAAAGGAGACAATATATTCTCTTTAAACAGCCAAAAATAGCCTTTAAACACAAAAGCAATTGTGTGCCTTGATTGTTTTGACAACTGTTCAAATAAGCATTTTTTTTAAAGATTTATGTATTTATTTTTAGAGAATGAAGTAAGTTTTAATTGAAAATAAAAATGGGGGGCCGCCTGGGTGGCTCAGAGGGTTAAGACTCTGCCTTCGGCTCGGATCATGGTTCCAGAGTTCTGGGATCGAGCCCCGCATTGCGCTCTCTGCTCAGTGGGGAGCCTGCTTCCCCCTCTTTCTCTCTCTGCCTGCCTCTCTGCCTACTTGTGATCTCTCTCTCTCTGTCAGGTAAATGAATAAAATCTTAAAAAAAAAAAAAAAAGAAAAGAAAATTCTGCTACACAGCTTACAATCACAGTGCTTAGTACAGTACATTATTATACACGGAAAATGTGACTTTAATGCATATCACCAGCAAAAGTATCTCACCCTTTTAAAAGAGATTTATTTATTTATTTTAGTGTTGGGGGAGGAATAGAGGAAGAGGGAAAGAGAGAATCTCACAGACTCCCCTACAACCAGAGGTGGGCTTTATCCCAGGATCTGAGATCACAACCTGAGTCCACACTGAGTTGAATGCCTAACCGACTAGGCCACCCAAGCACCCCTCAACATTATTTCTTTTAATTATTTTTTTAATTAGCATATAATGTATTATTTGCCCCAAGGTACATGTCTGTAAATCATCAGGCTTACACATTTCACAGCACTTACCATAGCACATACCCTCCCCAATGTCCATAACCCAGCCACCCTATCCCTATCCACCCACCTAAACATTATTTCTAATACCATATTTAAATCACTTTGGGGGTGCCGAGGAGGCTCAGTCTGACTTCATGTCAGGTCATGATCTCTGAGTCCTGGAAGTCTGTTTCTACCTCTTCCTTTGCCCCTCTCCCACTCACCCCCCCCCCCTCTCTCTCTCAAATAAATAAAGTCTTTTAAAATATTTAAATCGGGACACCTGGGCAGCTCAGTGGGTTAAGCCTCTGCCTTCGGCTCAGGTCATGATCTCCAGGTCCCGGGATCGAGCCCTGCATCGGGCTCTCTGCTCAGCAGGGAGCCTGCTTCCCCCTCTCTCTCTGCCTGCCTCTCTGCCTACTTGTGATCTCTCTCTGTGTGTCAAATTAATAAATAAAATCTTAAAAAAATATTTAAATCACTTTGTATCTTGTTGAAATAAAAGTATGGTTAAACATCTCTTCAGGAATATTCTGTCCTCTGACACTATCATTTGAATAGACTAGTTTCCAAAGAGCTTTTGCCATCCGAAATATCATCCAATCCTTCCTACAGCTACCCAAATAGCTACTACTCCCATTTTTAAAGAAAAGAGACAGGCGCAACTGGGTGGCTTGGTTGTTAAGTGACTGCTTTCAGCTCAGGTCATGATCCCAGGGTCCTGGGATAGGTCCCCCTCTCCCACTCCCCCTGCTTGTGTTCCCTAACTCTCTCTGTCAAATAAATAAAATCTTTTAAAAAAAAGAAGGAAAAGAGAATGACTGAGCCAAAACCAAGAGCTGGATGCTTAACTGACTGCACTGCCCCAAATGTATCTAACTTTTTAATGTCCTGTACTTGGAACATACTTTTGTTATACAGATTTAATACCACATACTTCAGATGTCTTTCCCAGTTTTGTTGGAAAGTCTGCTTAATTGACTTCCATAACAGACTTGCATGCCCCTTAGACATGGTAGCATCCTAGTTGTTATTTCTGTATATCTGTATCTTAAGTTTGGGAAGATCAACTAAATGAAAACTCCTTAACTGTGGTGTTACCAATCGTTACCAATCTTTCAGTGTACATGTTAATTATATATATATAAAATTGGAAGTGGTATATATACCACTTCCATCTCTTTTTCTTCTGAAACTATCATGTATGAAATCATCATAATGTTGTTTTTTTTAAAAAAGATTTTATTTATTTATTTGAGAGAGAGAGAGAGCAAGTGCAGGGGAAGGAACAGAGGGAGAGGGAGAGGGACAAGCAGATTCTGCTGAGCCAGAGCCCGATACAGGTCCTGATCCAAGGACCCAGAATCATGACCTGAGCCAAAATCAATCAGATGCCTAACCTACTGAGTCACCCAAGTGCCATAATGTTTATCATGTAAATATCACATTCCTCCTGCATGATTGTTTTTTAAAGATTTTATTTATTATTTGACACACAGAGAGAGATCACAAGTAGGCTCAGTCGGTTGTGCCTACTGAGGCACAGCAGGGGGCCACAGTAGGGGGCCATGGCGCATGAAGGATGTGAGAAGCAGAGGGAAAACGAGAAGCAGACTCCCGCTGAGCAGGGAGCCCAACGTGGGGCTCCATGCCAGGACCCGGAGATCATAACCTAAGGGTAAAGCAGATGCTGAACCGACTGAGTCACCCAGGTGCCCCCTGCATGATTTTTTAAAATTAACTTTACTGGGGTATAATTTACATAAAATGTATCCATTTAAACTATATATTGTGATGTGCTTAGATAAATGATACACCCACATTTTGGGTGTTTTTACTATTATTTATATATTTATTTGATAGAGAGAGTGAGAGCACAAGCAGGGGGGAGGGTCAGAGGGAGAAGGGAGCCTGACGCAGGGCTCCATCCCAGGACCCTGGGATCATGAGCTGAGTGGAAAGCAGACACTCAACTGACTGAGCCACCTAGGAGCCCCTCTGGATGGTTTCTAATTTGGAGAAATGGGTGACCTGAGTTCAATCCTAAACTGGTCACCTACCAGCCGTGTGACCTTGGGTAAGCTACCTGAACTTCTCAAAGCCTTGGTTTATCTCCCTGTAAAATGAGGATGATAATCTCACAGAATTGTAAAGGTACAGTGAAATAATCAACAGTAAGTGTCCAGAATATAGCCTATTCTCAATTTACCTTTTATTACTAGGTGAAATAAAAAATATTTACATTTCTAAATTTCTACCTGAAATCATAGAAATCTATGAACTCATCATTTCTTCCTCACTTCTGATTATTCACCATATTCATTTATTATTTTTCTTTTTGACAGATCCTGCCTCACGTTTATTTGTACAAATAACACAGAAGGAGGACACCAGCCCCATGCAAGCGGAAGCCCGGAGAGGGGGTGGGTGTAACACCAGAACTCGTATCTTCACATTGGCAGACAGAAGCCTCTACACTAGAGCCTTCATGGGGGCTTGGGAGCACCTGTGGGAGCCTGAGCCACAGGTATAGCCTGGGCCTTGGTTTGACCCTTGGGCTTTGGCTGGTAGAGGCTGAGACCCTTGGCAATATGGCACCTGCAGTTTCCTGAGCTTGGGGTGAGCAATGTAGGCAGGCTGACTGAGCTTGCAGCTGCAGCTGCCGCCATTTAGGATCCTGGGTCTGATCTCCCTGGACTTGACTAGGGCCTTCATAGCCTCAGCACATGCTCTCATGGCCTTGGTCCTGCACCTTCTTCGGGCCCTTCTTGTTGTGCTTCTTGGCAAAGCACATGCTTCTCAGGATCTTGGGGTCTATCCTCTTAAGAGATTCTGATCTTTGTGACCAGAGCTTTTTTTAATGCTGTTTCGGTGCCATTTTTGTGACTGGTTGTCTGTGATACAGGTCTTGGACTTGGCCATGTCTGCATGAAGCCTGCAGCTCCTGAATGGTCTGGGACTCCCATATTCATTTATTCTTCATGTCAGAGGCAGAAGCAACACTGGATAAACAGCATGATCTTATATCTCATTTGCCCACAACGCTCAGAATTTTCAATGTATCCTTGTTAGCACTGACAGGTATATACGGTTGTGTGTATCTTTCGCTCTACTACCAACCTCTGCCAAATAATTTCTAAAGGACAAAGTTTCACAACAAATAGGTAGTTATAAAGTAAGTCTCACAACTACACGTTTCCTTAGGCAAAAATTCACAGAAGCTAAAGGACAGCTTCTATAACTGTTCAAGTACAATTCTAAGCACTTGAAGCAGGCGGTTTTTTTTCCCTTTAAACTCCCTACAAGTGTATTAGGCAATGCTATTCAGCATCTGAGAACTTAGGCAAACAACTGTATGTGCTAAATCACCTGGCTTCATTTTGATCACAAGGGCTTACTCCAGTGAATAACTTGTGAATACAATCTGATGTGAGACATGGAGAAACACAGATACAGTGGCATTATGCCATTCTTGATTATGCCTGGGATATATATTCGTTGGAGGTTTCCCCCCTACTATCTTTCAGATACCTGAAAGGAACTCTGAAAACATCAATACCCCATTTTCCCGCTTCCTATCTGCATTTCTCTAAATAATCCAATCTGAGCTTGGTCTGCAAGTATTAGGACTGGTGCCAACTGTAATTAACAGGCATCCTGTTAGCTGTAATTAATTAAAAGGCAGTTTGAAATTAGCAATACTTTGGTGGTGATTCCAGCCATTTGTATATTTTAACTGAACTCACCTTAAAAAATTTTAGTATTGTCATGTCCTTGCTCCCTGATTTTTCTTCAGCTAGGCACTTCGCAATTCAGGGGCATTTTCCTTTCAACAATCTATCTATTCCCCTTCTTATCACTTCCACTTGGGTGGGGCTGGGGCATCAGGAGGAAGAAGTACCCAAACGGTTCTTCAGGATCCAACCTCCCTGACAGGTTCTCCATGCAGAGATCCGCCCGGGAGAAAGAAACTCAACCCGCCGCCTCCGAATGATCAGGCCCAGACGCAGCCCTAATAAGAAAATACCCTTGGTTCTCGGGATCCCAGTCTCAACCAGGCCTTCGGAGGAGGAAGTCAAGGAAGTGCGCCCGTCGAAGCTCCGCCCCGCGCTGGCTTGGGCTCCAAGGAGGCGTGGCCTCAAGGGCGAAAGCAGAGGACCGCGAACCTCGTTGGGGTGGATACGCACTGGGCGGGGAATCAGCGAGGCGGGGAGGTTGGGGGTCTTCTACCTCCCTAAAATGGGCGGTAATGCTACACCAGTCCGAGCAGTAAGAAAGGAGCACCTCCCCCGCTCCCCGCCACACACACACCTCTACCCAGAGGAGAAGGCACTCGCGGAGCTTCCCATCCTCTCACACAGCCTAAGTGACCAGTGCGGGTCTAAGCCAGATAGGAGGCAATCGGGGTAGCTTCTGTTTTTATTTTCACTTTCCCGATCGGGCTGCAGACTTGGGAGTGGAGAAAGTGGCGGGGGCCAGCCCTGGTGTCACCGTCTCCGCCCCCAGGCCGGCCTCCTAACTGCGGCAGGTAAGGGCATACAAAACACTACTCCCAAGATTTCCACCTCTGAAACAGTATGGGATAAAATGCAAATATATTGGGGTCATGATAAGTAACTAAAGTATTCCTGGTCCCCAATTACCTAAAAGTATTGTTCTAGTTAACCACTTAACTTTTCTTTTAAGTAGAAAACCGGACCCTTAGAAATACGTACCAGATGTGGTGGCTAGGTTAGTGTGAAAGCAGCTGGATAGGGAGCACCTCAAGCAAAGCAAAGACAAGATTTTCCCTCCCTCCCAAGTTATTAAAATGTGACATGGCCCCACTCTCCTTGTAAATGATCCGTGTTTTCAGAGAATTCAATTTTTCTGGCTTTGGAACAGCTTAACTGAATCCCTCCACGTTTAGTTTAACTTAAGTCTTGATTGTGTCATCTACCCCAATGCTAGACCAAAGAGTTAAAGGACCAAAGGAGACTAATAAGCCTTTGAAAGGGGGGGGGGGCGGCGGCATATAATTACCTATGCAAAGCATACTTCAACTGAAAAACTTTAAGAACAAAATTAAAGCATCTTGACATTTGAGATTCCTAAAGACAAGCACTCAAAACAATGCACCATTCTGGACTAAGCCACACCCAGGTTGGCAGCAGCTTTCTGTTGGTTTCCCCTTTCTCCATACCTGTTATGGTGCTGACAACCGCTCAAAGGACAGAGTGGCTTTATCAATTCTTTAAGGATGTTCCCCTCAGTAGCCAGTGGAAACGCACTGTTAAGCATCTCTTCCTATACCTCATAAACCTATGATCACTAGCTCTGAAATGACTCTAAAATAACCCCTTTGAAAATAACCCCTTTGAAATAACCCCTTTGTATTTTCACCCAGCCACACTGCCTGGGTGGCTCAGTTGGTTAAGCGTCGGCCTTCGGCTCAGGGCATGATCCCAGAGTCCTGGGATCGAGTCCCACATCAGGCTCCCAGCTCCACAGGGACCTTGCTTCTCCCTCTGACTTTCTCCCCTCTCATGCTCTCTCTCACTGTCTCTATCTCAAATAAATAAATAAAACCTTCAAAAAATGTTTAAAAATTATTTTAAAAAATACAATATATATATAATATATATCATTCAGAGACTAATAAAGTAAAAGAATCTTCCTAGAGAATAAGAAAAAATATAAGCCAAAACAAAACAAAAAATACCTCAGCTTACTTACCTGAAGCATTCTTCAGCTTCTGTAACTGCAAAATATGTTTGGTTCAGCAGCTCTTTCTGCCCATGGATCTTGTCTTCATGCTTTAATAAAATCACCTTTTTGCACCAAAAAAAAAAAAAAGTTTGGTTTAATCAAATTCTGTGCTAGGTCCAGGGAAAAGAAATATATATCACAGACACTAATAGGGAAGATGAGTCTATAAATAGAAAAACAACTAATTCAGTGTTACATGTTTAATAAAAGTATATACTAGGGACAAAAGTAGCCTAATCGAAGAAGTGACTAATTCTACAAGTTTACAGGGGCAAGTGTATAAGAAAAGGTTTGGCTCAGGAATGATGTCCATTTGAGGGGGTATTTGAAACAAAGAAGCATAAATAGAAATGTTAAAAAAAAAAGCTAATGAGGTAGACATTAATAAATGACTACAAAATGCTGATTGACAACACAGAAGAAATTAAAATATAAAGAGGCACAGAATTCTATTAATTTTAAATTGGCAGCAAAAAGATTAGTTGAAAAATGGGGTAAGAGGGAAGAGAACTCTTTTTACTCAAATGTTAAGTAATACAGAAATTAAAATAAGAGCCCTTTAGAATTATAGTCCAGACAAAACCAGCATTGTTACATTGGTATATATTTCTCCAGGTTATGTATTTGGAACTGACATTGTTTTCTATAAAAATAGATTCTCCATACATTGAGACAATACAGGAAAATGCCTGAGTGTGCTGGCTTTAGCAGTCTGGTGTTGGCTGGGCCAGAATGCAGGATCCACTACTTCTCACTTGGGAAGTTACTTTTTTTTTTTTAAGATTTTATTTATTTATTTGACAGAGAGGCAGGCAGAGAGAGAGAAAAGGAAGCAGGCTCCCTGCTGAGCAGAGAGCCCAACTCACGGCTCCATCCCAGGACCCTGAGATCCTGGGACCTGAGCCAAAGGCAGTAACCCACTGAGTCACCCAGGCGTCCCTGGCAGTTACTTCTCTTTATTTCAGTTTTCCCCTCAGTAAAATAAGTCTATAACTTTACCAACTGTCACTGGAGATTTAAATGTCAGCAGGGACTTTTCATGCATGAGAAAGAACCCAAAAAGCTTCTTGTTTTTTAATTGATATTTAAATTCATTAGTGTTATAAATTTTAAGTCTAGCTGTTATTAAGTATGTAAACACAAATCTCAAATTCATTTATAAATCTATCAATTTTATGTTAAAAATGAAATACTTTCACTTGTTCTTTGCTTAATGCTCAATGAACTAATTTGACATAGTAAACTTTCCATTTAAAACTATTATAGGGGCACCTGGGTGGCTCAGTGGGTTAAAGCCTCTGCCTTCCGCTCAGGTCATGATCTCAGGGTCCTGGGATTGAGCCCAGAGGTCAGGCTCTCTGATCAGCAGGGAGCCTGTTTCCCTCTCTTTCTGCCTGCCTCTGCTTGCTTGTGATCTCTTTGTCAAATAAATAAATAAAATTTTTTAAAAATTAAAAAAATAAACACTGTTATAAATGTGATAGAATTTTCTTAAGCATTACATATTAAAGTAACAAAAGAATCCAAATCCAACAAATCAAATTGTCTTACACACTTGCAGTTTATAAACTTAATTTATTAAATTCCCTTAAAATATGTCAAAATCACACATTGCTGTATCTATTGTCTCAGGTACTTCATGCCCCTAACAAGGCAGATTAACGCTCTAAATCATCTTGGCCCATTTTTCTGCCCAGTCCAGAGCACTTACAAAGTATTCCTATGAGTCCTCTGAGCACTGAAAGGACACTGGTTTAGAAGAGCGGGCTGCCAGCCAGATGGCTCTGCTACTAATCGGCTGTGTGACCTTGGTTAAGTCATGTAACTCTTTGTGCTCCTGCTTTATCACCTGAAAGTGGGGTAGCAATAGTACACAACTCCCAGAGTTGCTGTGAGCATTACCTGAGTTAGTGCATGCAAAGCACTTAAAACAGTGTCTGGTGGGTACTAAGTGTTCGACAAATATTATGGTGTTAGTGTAAATCTACGAGATCAAATTCTCTTAGGCATCTGTGCAGCATAAAAATCAAACCTATACATTAGGTCAAATTCACTTAAGCAATGAAATATTCAATATATCCCTAATTGGTCAAATCCTAAATATTTCAATTAAGGATGCCTGGGTAGCTCAGTCTGTTAAGCGTCTGCCTTTGGGCTCAGGTCATGATCCCAGGGTCCTGGGATCAAGCCCCATATCTGACCTACTCCCTGTTCTATGGGGAGTCTACTTCTCCCTCTCCCTCTGCCCCGCCCTTCCTGCTGTGCGCACACTCACTCTCTCTCTCAAATAAATAAAATCTTTTAAATATATATATTTCAATTAAAAATTTATCTAATGTCAGAGTTTTTCCCCAACCTGTGAGACTCTCTAAAATATTCCGAGTTTCTTAAATACAGAGAACACGTACACAGGCAACACAGTGAGTTAAGTTTGTTACTACATCTTGTAAATAGGTGGCATTAAAATGATGTTAATTTCATCAGCGTGTATATGTTAATGCGGCCACAATCATTATCCAATGACATTATCCAAGGAAGAGGGCAGTAGATTTATTTTGACAGTATTAATCTGATATGTTCAGGGTTCAGTCAAAGACGTGAGATTGGGGTTATGGTTTGGGAGTTTTTGGTCAAGATTCCAGACAAGGGAAGGTTAGGTGGGAGAGGAAGGAGTACACCTTCTGAGGGTTCTACTGAGTCTGCCAGTCCCAGCTTGTAATCGCTGGGAACTTGTAATAGCTTGTAATAGCTGGGAACTGCCTGCCATGTGGGAGGAACTCAAAGCATTTCAGATGGGATTTATTTTTACAACCTAGGGCATCATCTATCCCCTGCAAGTTTTACCTTTGCCTGATTTTTATGGTAACTACTTTTAACTTTTCCCTGCTTGATTTGAGAGGATGGAATTGTACACTTTCTTACTGGAGAGTTCTGCTAATCTCTTTGCTTTTTTTTTTTTTCTTTGCTTTTTGAAGTTAATTAAATTCTTCACCTCTTCTATATTTACTTTCTTATCTGTCAAATAAACAGATTAGTGCCATTATAGTATTGTTGTAAACCTTAAATGAAATTAGTATTGTATAGTATTGTTGTAAACCTTAAATGAAATTTTGTGAATCACAATGTCAGGTATACAGTAAGTGGTCAGTAGATGTTAACTATTATTATGTTTATTTTTTTCAACTTTTTCTTTAAACATTTTCACATTCTTTAAATATTTTATTAAAATGTAAAAGAACAAAAAAAAATAAAATAAAATAAAATGCAAAAGAACAGCATCTTTCAATCAAAACTCAAACTTGTACTACCTTATGGTAAGACACTGTGTTAATTTCTTATTGCTGCTACAACAAATTACCATAAACTCAGGGACTTAAAAAAACCCCACAAATTTATTCTCTTACAGTTCTGAAGGTCAGAAATCTAAAAAGTTCTTACTAAACTAAGATCAAGGTGTTGGCAGTGGGTCACATTCCTTTCTGGAAGCTCTCAGGGAGAATCCATTTCCCTGCCTTGTCCAACTTCTAAAGGCCACCTGCATTCCTTGGCTCATGGTCTTTTCCTTCAGCAATAGTATCACTCTGACCTCTGCTTTTGTCGACCTATTTTCTTTTGACTCTGACTCCCTCTTTAAGGACCCTTGTAATTTCTCTTGGCTCACCTGGATGATTCAGGATAATCTCTCCACCTCAAGATCCTTAATTTAATAATACCTGCAAAATCCCTTTGCTAAGGTAACCTATTTACAGATTTCAGGAATTAGGACCTGGTTGTCAGGAATTAGGACCAGCCACTATTCTGCCTGCCACAAATACTATTCCTGAAATTACTGATGATGAAACCAAAGTTGGCATTATGTAACAGCAAAAGGATGAAAAAAAGATTATTTCACTGTCCTTTAAATAGACTTGGGTCAAGTGCTAAGAGCATTTGAAGACAGACCCTTTGGCTATTTGTTTCCTTAGAATTGGGCAAATTTTTAAATCTAAAGGGCTCTAAGTATCTTCCCGGTATTCCAGGTATTATATGCCATATAAATATTTATATACAGTATCATCTCATCTTTCCAGGACATGGCAACATGTTCCTAAGCTGCTAAAACTTAGGAACTGCATATCCATGTACATGCACACACACACAAGCTGTCCTGAATAGCTAAAATAGCTGACAAAAAGTTGTACCAAGACTCCCGTGTTTCACTCACAAGAAAACCTTAGACTTACACTCAGATCCCACCACTTAATAGACACATGTTCTATTAAGCCTATCTTACTACCAAACCTTGGCTGACCTGAAGTAGGAAATTAGAAGGGCTAGAAAGAAAGCTCTAGATAGGTAAACTGACAGAACTAAGAAGACCTGAAGAAACATATCTCAGTCAATAATGTGCCTTGTTTATATGACATAGTCAAATGAAATAAAATTATGCTAAATCTGCGTATTTAAGTCAGGAAAGGATGGTGGGGAATAAGAGGTATTTTAAGTAGAATCTTTTAGGTTGAGAACTTTTCAACTTTGCTTCTTCATATATATATTTTTAAAAAGACTATTTGATGTCTAGACTCCTGTTTGTGATAGAATTCTATGATTTCGGGTGACAACAATAGCTTGTCACCAAGGAGACAATCAGAAGTGGTATGTATTCTGGAATGCACTTGTTTATTATATTTATTACGATGACAACTACTACAGTGAATCTAGCATTTTACCATCACTTATCCATTGTCTAGGACAATGAAGAGTAGGCAGGCAGGGCAATGTGCTTCAGTAGAGTCAAAGGTATCACTTTTTCACAGCCAGAACAGTAACTAATATTTGATGCTTTAATCGAACCAGCAGTTAATAAACACGTGCCAAGCATTGTGTTAGGTGCTAAGTCTTCATGAGAAATGAGTTTATTTTCATGTTTCATGGGACAGGTGGAGCACAATAATTACATCAAAATTTAAAAATGTATAAACATTTTGATCCAGAAATTTTTCCCACAACCTGTCCAACAGAAAATTTCATGCAAGTGCTCAAAGGTATCTATGCAAAGATGCTTCCTTATGCATATTGTTTGTAACAGTAAAACACTGGAAATGATCTATACAACCATCAATAGAATGAGAGAGACCTATATATACCAACATGTAAAGATGGCAAGATATATTACTGGGGCACCTGGGTGGCCCAATTGGTTAAGAGACTGCCTTTGGCACAGGTCATGCCCCCAGGGTCCCAGGATGGAGTCCCACATCAGGCTCCCCTCCTCTGAGGAGAGCCTGCTTCTCCCTCTCCCTCTGCCTGCAACTCCCCCTGCTTGTGCTCTCTCTCTCTTTCTGACAAATAAATAAATAAAATCTTAAAAAAAAAAAAAAGATACAGTTCTGGATGATAAAAGAAAGTTATAAGACAGTACATTTTTCTTTTGTTGATATACAGATATAAGCATGTGCAAAAAAAAATCTCAAGAATATATAAGTATTTTTTTTACAACAAAGTATTAATAAGGGGAAGGATTATGGAGATTTTTTTCCTCTCTACATTTTTTTACAGTGTTCACTTAAAAATAATAAACATCACACAGGAAAAACCACAAACGTAAAACGAATACAGTAATACAAAATAAAAGGTAAAAAATTAAATAAGTTTTAGCAATGTTTTTATGAGAAAGTATTGAAATGTTATTTAAAACAACATGTTGGGCGCCTGGGTGGCTCAGATGGTTAAGTGTCTGCCTTCAGCTCAGGTCACGGTCTCCTGGTCCTGGGATGAGCCCCAAGTCGACTCCCAGCTCAGTGGGGAGTCTGCTTCTCCCTCTCCCTCTGCCTCTCTTCCTGCTTGTGGTCTCTCTGCCTCTCTCTCTTTCTCTCTCTCTCTCAAATGAATAAATAAAATCTTTAAAAAATAAAATAAAACATGTTTTCCAAGAATTTGAACTAGATAAGGTGTTTTATCTGTGGTTTTCTGACCCAGTAGCTAGAAACTGAACTTTCACTCAGTTTCCCCTTTCTTCATTCTGGTTGGTTATGGCTTTCAATAAAGCTTTTCACCTGAGCTTGTTCTTTGAGAGCCCTGGGTTCAGGGGATGCCTGGTTGGCTCAGTCATTAGGCGTCTGCCTTCCGCTTGGCTAGGGTCATGATCCTGGCTTCCTGGGATCAAGCCCCGCATAGGGCTCCCTGCTGGGTGGGAAGCCTGTGTCTCTCTCTTTCTCATTCCCCATGCTTGTGTTCCCTCTCTGGCTGTCTCTCTCTCTGTTAAATAAATAAATAAAATCTTAAAAAAAAAAAAAAAAAAGAGCCCTGGATTCAAAACACGGGATAATAGTGAGTGCACACATGCCAATTTGTTTACTGAGAGTCTCTCAGAGGAAATCATGTGCATCTATCTGTTTACTTTTCCTTTTAACCTAGAAGGTCACCTCTAAAAATAATCTTGCTCAGTGTCAGAGCTTCCGTGACACAGAGGTACATGCTTCACATGCTCTCCGCAGTTAGTGCTCTATGCCAGGCGTATCCAGTTCCCAAAGGACTGAGACCAGAGAAGGAGGGGAAAGCACCTCCCAGCTGAGCTTTCCAGTTACTAATTTATTTTAATAATGGGCACAAATGAAGCCCTTCAAAAAATAATACACACCTTTTCTCATGGCTGTCACTCTACACTAGTGATATTGAAGATTTAAATGTTGGTTGGCTGTTTGTATTTCTTCTTTTCTGATATTCTGAAGGAAATATGAAGAGAATTTCTCAACCAAAGCCCATGTTATGGTTATTTGACTTTGCAACAGGCACATTTGGGGGGGCCTAACCAACCTTTACCTCTTCTGGTAAGGCCCTGAAGCTCTGTTGAACGGGCAGTCCTGAGAAACTATGATTGTACCTGGGGAACATGCTCCATTTTCCCTGGCCTTCACCTCATTCCACCCAGCATGCACCTCTTCAATAGCCATTGCTGGGCTGGGACCCACTGGTGAGTGGAGCAAGTGAAGAGAAAGATAAATCAGTTAGAAGTCTGCTGTCCAAGTCAGAAATACTGAAAGGCCAAACTAAAGACATGGACAGAAGAGAAATGACTTGAAAGATGGTAACTATAGAGTTGGAATCTATGGAATTTTATAGCTGATTGGATCTAGGGGGAAAAGGAGTTCCTCAGGTTCCAGAAATTTCCTAGACTTGTGGCATTATGGAAGATATGTCCCATACAGGACTCTGAACTCATCCTTATCTCTCCAGGGACCAGAGCAACAACTGTTTTGCCATCTAATCCTCAATTGTTCATTTCCATTGATTCCTTTCCATTTAACCCTATTCAAGAATCTCTCACATTTAAAAAACAAAACAAACAAAAACAAACCTTTCCCCTTGAGAGAGGTGCTGGGAAGAGTAAGCTACTAACATCCTCATCTTGAATGTAGGGAGTAAAGAACTGCTGTGATTAATGGAATGAAAAATAGAGCTTATGTAGGTTTTGTGGCCAGTGGATGGTGACACAACCACTTTGGATGACAAAGAAGAGAGAGGTATAAGTAAATTAAATTCTCATTTAGCACAGCAGGAAGTTAACAGATAACGTCTAAGGCTGATAAACCAAGAAACAGTCATTAGGAGGTTAACTAGTGATAAGGAGGTTACCATGACACAGAAGCAGTTCAAAGTGGTTGCTTCTGAGCTGGCAAAGAGTAGCTCAGAGGATTGTCACTTTTTTTTTTTTTTTTAAGCATTTGCATGTATTTCTTTGATGATGTTTTTAAAAATTTTTATGGCAGGGGGCGCCTGGGTAGCTCAGTTGGTTGAGTGTTTGCCTTCGGCTCAGGTCATGATCCCAGGGTCCTGCGATGGAGCCCCACATCAGGTTCTCTGCTCAGTGGGGAGCCTGCTTCTACCTCTGCATGCCTCTCTGTCTCTCTCAAATGAATGAATGAATGAATGAATGAATAACACGCACACACCCTTTCAATATGGTAAGGAGAAAGGCCTTAAAAAGGATCCTCCCTAAACTTCATCTCATGGTTTACCACTGTCTCTCCTCTTCCACACCCAGTGTGGAGACCAAGGTAGGGCTCAAATTCACCATCAGGAGCTCAAGACCTGAACTGAGATCAAGAGTTGAACACTTAGCCAACTGAGCCACCCACGCACCCCAAGATATATTCCTTAATATATAATAATAGTAGTAGTAGTACCTAACATTTACTGAATTATTGTTATGTGCCACGCACTGTGCTAATTGCTTTACTTTCATCATCTTGTTTGATCTTTTTTTTTTTTAAAGATTTTATTTATTTATTTGACAGAGAGAGAGAGATCACAAGTAGGCAGAGAGGCAGGCAGAGAGAGAGGGAAGCAGGCTCCCTCCTGAGCAGAGAGCCCAAGGCGGGGCTCGATCCCAGGACCCCGAGATCATGACCTGAGCTGAAGGCAGAGGATCCAACCCACTGAGCCACCCAGGCGCCCCATCTTGTTTGATCTTTACAGTGAACTTATTGCAAATAGATATTTTGAAGGAGTTTTCTTTTTTTTTTTAAAGTTTTATTCATTCAAGTAATCTCTACACCCAACGTGGAGCTCAAACTTGAAGGAATTTTCTGTGTTCGCCATCTACATTTGCTTACCATCCAGTCTCCCCTCACCTCACCGTAGACTGGCTTAGGTTGCTCTCAAAAAGTGCACCCATAACCTCCCTATTGTTGAAACTAGTTACATGTCAGCATCTTTACCTCTACTCCTATCCTCCCTTTGCTTACACAAGACTACACTTTTTTGGTTTTTTCTCCCGCTTCCTTGGGTTCTTCTCAGTCTCCTTGAAGGTCTTTCTTCTCCTACTTAACTTCTAAATGTTTGTATGTCTCAGTTCCATCTTCAACCCGCTTTTCCTCTCATTTTATATCTCTTTAGAGTATTCATATACTTCTATTGCTTAAGTTACCATTAATGAAACTCAAACCTCTGTTTCTATCCTAACAGTTCCTTCTCAGCCACAACCCCACAGACCACGGTCTCTCAGACATCCTGAGCTGTGTATCCCACTGGCACTTTGCTTTCACATGTCTAAAGTGAAATGCAGGGGCGCCTGGGTGGCTGAGTGGGTTAAAGCCTCTGCCTTTGGCTCAGGTCATGATCTCAGGGTCCTGGGATCAAGCCCCGTATCGGGCTCTCTGCTCAGCAGGGAGCCTGCTTCTCCCTCTCTCTCTGCCTGTCTCTCCGCCTACTTGAGATCTCTCTCTTTCTGTGAAGTAAATAAATAAAATCTTTAAAAAAATAAATAAATAAAGTGAAATGCATCAATATTCCTTCATATTTGCCCTTTCTTGTGAATCTCTCTCTCTCTTAATACTCTACCATCCACATAGTTGCCTGCTTTCAAACATGAATATTATCCTTGATTCCTTAGCTGCTTTCCACATCTAATAACATCAATAACCACCAAGTCCCACGCGGTCTCCAACCTGGATTTCTTTCTACCCCTCCTTATCTAGGGGGCCATTACCTTAATTTGCACCGTCATCATCATCTCTTACCTGGACTGTGGCCTTGGCCTGCTAATAGGTCTCCCTGCCCTCTCCTCTTTGGTTCCCTCTCTACCTTCCAGCCAGAGTGACTCTTTCTCATATACAAATCTCATATGCAAATATCCTCTGCTAAAATGATCTAATGGTTTCCTGTACCCTCAACTGGATTAGAGCTGGCCTTGCTCACCTCTGTCTCCCGCTACCTCTGGTCTGGCTCCAGCCACACTGAACTGCATGCAGCCTCCCAACTCTCTCTCCCCCAGTTTCAGGCATTTGCTCTCACTACTCCCTCTGCCTGAGATCATGCTTTCTACCCCGTTCTCTTCCTTTGTGATTCTCACTAGTCTTTCTTGATTCAGCAGAGATATTTTGTTTGGTAGAGGCTTTTCTGACCCCAAAGCCTGAGTTAGGTTCCCCTATGCGCATTCCCATTGGACCGTATCATAGCACTATCATATCATTGAATTTACCTGTATCTTCTCTGTCTCTCTCACTAAAGTGCAAACTGTTACGGGGTAGATGGTTTATTACCCATCCTGGCAGAAAGCCTCAATTCACTGATTGAATTGTGGTAGGTGGTCCCACGGATTGGAAAGAAAACGGAGTCTCGATTCAGACAGACCTAGATTTTGGTTTCTTCTTCTTCTGAGTCTTTTTTTTCTCCCCAGATGTAAAATGTAGATGGCAGTTCCTTCCTCACAGAGTAGTTGTGAAGATTAAAGGAAGGACCTAGCACAGGATGTGGCCACAGGAGCTTGGAATCAGTGTGTGCTCTCTTCCCCCACTGACAGCAACCTGGGAACCTGGTTTGAGGGGATGAATTCAGAGGTGGGTCCTGCAGGAGGAGGGGCCAGAAGGGAGCAGTAGGTTGGGCCTGAAGCTGAAGTAGAAGCGAAGGTATAGGTTTGGGAGCTATCAGTTTAGGAGAACTGAGTTTAGGAGTAAATGAGATTGTACTCTGGAAGGTTCAGGTCTAGGGAGCAGTAAAGAGATTTGCTTTTGCAAAAGCAGGAGGAGGAGGAGGAGGAGGAGGATGTTAGAGGAGAACGAGGATGAGGAAGAAGAAGCTACAGTGTCATACACTGCAGAAGTTGAGAAGAAAGTGCCCCTTAGCATGGACTTAATGAGGTCATTGATGTCCTTGGAAAGAGTGTTGATGACTGCTTTGTGTGGTTTATTATTTGTTCTAGCTCAGAGTAGAAAGGTGGGGGGGGGGGGTGGAGTAGGACTTGAGAGTTCCAGAGCAAAAGCCATAGGAACAGATAAGGGAGAGGGAAGAACTGAAGATAATAGTAGCAGCAAACAGTGTTCATAAATTAACCACTGGGCTGAGCTGGGGTGCATGCAAGTACCCAGATGCCTAGGCCCTTCCCTACTTCTCACTGCCACCCTCACTAATTCCTGCCCTGCTTAAGAATCCCAAGGAATAACTAGGCACAGGTGGCAGAGAGTGGTGGAAGCATATACAAACCATATACAGAGAGTTAGTTTTTTAATAACTACCATTTATTCTTTTCTGTGTGGCAGGCATTGTGTCTTAGGCACATGACCTCTCTTACTACTCACAACAAATCTTTAAAATACTGTCATCAATTTATATTGAGAAAACTAAGGCTCAAAGTTAATTAACATGTTAAAAGTTAGCCAGTAAGTGATGAGCTGAGATTAAAATTGGGATCTTTGATGCCAGAGCCTTGTTCTTTACTGGCTTGAAGGAGGGGGGATGGAGTGAGGGAAAGGACTTGGAGAAGTCAGTTTGAGAGTCAAGGGAGAGACATCTCAAGGCTTTGGGGAAGTTAAGGAATCTTAACACAAATCTTGTGTTTTGTGTATAAAACGTACTTCCCTGACTCTGTCTGGCTAAGTAGTGAACCAAGTTTACATTAAAGGCTAGAACTATCTAGACCTGCATAGTCCCATAATACCTTCTGCACTGATGGAATGTTCTCTATCTGTGCTAATAATATGGTTGTCACTAGCCACACATGGCTAGTAAGCAGTTGAAATGTGGCTGTTGTGATTTAAAAACTATATTTTAAATTTTATTTAATTTTAGTTTAAATTTAAAAACTGATACTTGATTCAGTCATTGGGAAATTTTAAGTATGTTTTGAACAACTTAGTCTATGAAACTACTCTTTCCATTTAAAATTTTGTGAAATCTAAATACAATGAGCATCTGAATTGTTATTTAGTATACATGTAATATACACTAGATTTCAAAGACATATAAAAGAAACAAATGTAAAATATTATTAATTTTTAATTGGCTACATGTTGAAATGACAATATTTTTGGTATGATGGTTTAAATAATTATATTTTTAAAATTAATTTCACCTGTTCTTAGAAAACAAATTTTAACGTGGCTACTAGAAAAATGTTAATTAAATGTGTGGCAGATGTTATATTTCTGTTGGACAGCCTTGTTCCAGAGGCAGGGTCCTGGCACTAATAGAAGCGTCCATTAAGTGGTGGAGTTGGAAGGCCTTCCCCTGCCTTTTACTACTCTAGGCCTCTCCATTCTTTCTTTCCCTCCATCTTTCTTTCTTTTTTTTTTTTTTAAAGATTTTATTTTTTATTTGACACAGAAAGAGAGATCACAAGTAGGCAGAGAGGCAGGCAGAGAGAGAGGAGAAAGCAGGCTCCCCGCCGAGCAGAGAGCCTGATGCGGGGCTCGATCCCAGGACCCTGAGATCATGACCTGAGCCGAAGGCAGAGGCTTTAACCCACTGAGCCACCCAGGTGCCCCTCCCTCCATCTATCTTATTCTTCTTGCCCTTGAAGGAGGGAAGGTATTAACTAGCCAATTATACCCCTCAAGAGTGTTCAATTTAAAAATTTTTTAAAAGATTTTGTTTATTTGTTTGAAAGCAAGAGAGAATGAGAGCGAGAGAAAGAGCATGAGGGGAGGGGTCAGAGGGAGAAGCAGACTCCCTGCCGAGCAGGGAGCCCGATATGGGACTCGATCCTTGGACTCCAGGATCATGGCCTGAGCCGAAGGCAGTTGCTTAACCAACTGAGCCACCCAGGTGCCCCGAGAGTGTTCAATTTTAAAAGACAAGAGAGATCATGTGGATGTTTCACATGAAGGAGTGACTCACTGTCATTGTATTTCAAGCCTTGGTGAGGAAAGTATTTGGCCTTTAGGAGTTTCTGTTGATAGCTACCAGTGGTATCCTTCGTGAACTTCTACTGTCTCCATGTACATGTTCCGAACCATATTAGTACTCATAGTTGTCAAAGCTTGAACTCTAGTTTTATGGTTCCAAAATGTGTACATATAGGAAATTATCAGTTCTGCTTATGTATATAGTTCACCCCTTGTCTGGGGGGATATGTTCCAAGACCCCCAGTGGATGCTTGAAACCACAAATAGTACAGAATCCTATATACTGTATGTCTCCCTATGTATACATACCTATGATCAGGCTTAATTTATAAATTTGGCAAAGTAAGAGATTAACAATAATACTACAATAGAATAATTGTAACAATTACTGTAATAAGTTATTTAAGTATGCATATGTGTCTTGCTCTCACAATACCTTATTCTACTGTATTCACCTTTTTTGTGATAACTGAGATGATGAGATGCCTATGTGATAAGATGAAGTGAGGGGAATGACACAGGCTTATGACACAGCATCAGGCTACTACTGACCTCCTAACGATTGTCAAAGGGAGGATCACCTGCTTGCATGGGTAACTGAAACCGTGGAAAGCAAAACTGCAGGTAAGGGGGGACTGCTATAATGCTACTCTCCCTATTCCTAAAAATATGCCTTTCTGAGGACTTGAAGGGATCTGTAGCTGCAAGCCCAACTGGGTGAGAGACTAAAATGTTAAAGATTGTACATCTCTAAAGTTGGCTCTCTGGAGCCCCTATTAAAAGGACATGTGGTAGAAGTATGTATGTATGTATATATGTATGTATTTTACTTATTTATTTGTCAGAGAGAGAGTGCGCAAGCAGGGGGGAGCAGCAGGCAGAGGGAGAAGCAGGCTCCTCGTTGAGCAAGGAGCCCCATGTGGGACTTGATCCCAGGACCTTGGGATCATGACCTGAGCCCAAGGCAGCTGCCTAACTGACTGAGCCACCCAGGTGTACCAAATCTCTTATTTATTTTTGATTTTAAAATAAAGTAGCCTCGATTTCTTTATATGTAAACTGGGGAAAACAAGAAAGGATATTTGGTTAGAGTCATATTGTTGCTGAGAAGATTAAATGAATTCAGATATGTAAAGTGCTTAGACCACTCTCTGGAACATAATAAACCCTCAACTCTATCAATGTTAATCTTTAATTTAAAATAGGTATAGAATACTCCTAAATACCAGAATCTAAGCGATCACATATCATGAATGTCTGGTTCTGATTAGATTATTTATTGGAAACATAATAGACTATCCTACCCAATAGAAGGAAAAAGTTAGAACAATCGAATCTAGAAGAGCTGGATACAGGTGGACCTCAAGCAACTGAATGCTGCATGCATTCTCTGTCTCCTGTCTTTGTACTTCTCTGTGTATTAACTTCATTCTCACTCACTGTGGATGGGCTCCTTCACATGGCCAGAAACCAGTAACTGTGGAGTCCACCTCTTACACCTTCCCTATTAGAGAGACTCTTTTTTCAGTTACATTTAAAAGAAAAGAAAAGAAAAAAAAAAGTCCAAGGGAAGGACTATGAGTGGCCGCCTATCTGCAGTTAGGCATTCATCCTTAGACCCATCGACTTGGTGGTGGGAGCCAGGACATAGAAGACCACGGTTTCTCCTTTTGGAACCCAATAATTGGGGTGGGGTAGAGAAGTTCCTAACTCTAAGAGTGCTAGGCACATGCTCAGTCACTGGCGGGGCTGGATGAAGAAGAGCTTGGCCTCAGCTCAAAAACCACAGCAGATTCCAAAGGTGGGGCAACCTGGGGCTGTCAGTTAACTGCTCCTCTCACAACTGGTCACTAAGTTCTTTCTTGAAGGAGCATTTGAACAGCACACCTATCCATGGTTGCCACAGCCCTCTCCTGTGCCACATGGATTTACTTCTCTCCACAGATCCAGGGAGCAGCTGCTCCACTCAGAGCGGTCTGAGCTTTGGTTAACCATATCCTTCTTTGGCTGGGATGGCTGCACTTGTTCATCCAAGTTTGCAATTCAACAATAAAGTGCCAAGAGGCACCTCTGTGGGCCACCTGAATTCTACACATACTCTTCCCTGTCCCCATTATGTATCAGGAGCCCTGCCTCCACCTGCGGATCATCGACAATGACCTCTGCCAAGACGGTGACTCTTCTTGCCTGCTGGCCCCTAGACACAGGAATTCAAGATGCCCAGCCACAGCTTGTGGTTTACTGTGTCCAATGGCAAGAGTGCATCCCCGTATCAGGTTCTCCAACCTTGCAGAGACCAGAGTTGCAGGGATGGACAACATAAAATCTTCCAGTGGGTCACTGGAGTGATGGTAACTGGAGTCCTTCCTGCTTCCACTTCTTGGTTCCTAGGCACCTATTTTCTTCTTCCCAGAACACAGTACCATATAGAAACCTCTGATTCAGTGCATATGCTGCATCCTAGAGGAATGCCCAGTCATTAAGAGTCTTGTCTCCAAGGTAACATTTCAATTATGCTTTCAGCAGGTCATCCCATCACTCCACCAGGTCAGCAGCTTCTGGATGCTGTGAATCCCAAGGTCATGGCCCCATATCTACACCTCCTGTGTTCAGAACAGGGTCCCCTATAGATGCTGTTATATGGGATTCCATGCCTGTGGATCACATTCCCCTGGAAAGTGGTAATGTCTGCAGCTTTTGAGGACAGGAAAAGCAAATCCATATTTGAGTGTCTATTTATATGAGAAGGAATCTCTGTGTCTTCTGGGGCCCAAGGGGCCCAATTAGTCTACTTATTACCAGTGGGTCTCACCAAGGAGGAGAGCCGTATAATGGGCTGAGTATTGGTCTCTGTTGCTGAGGAGTTAGATATTCAGAGGCAGTAAATAGTGAGGCCAGCTTTGTTGAATAAGTGGGAGTCCATGCTTTTAGGCCCATAAGTAACTTCTATCTCTGCTACCATGGCCACTCTGCTCATGTGCCCACTGTGCCAGTTCCAATGACAAAGCTTGTGCCCACAATTGAGCTGACCCATCTGTAAACCAAGGTTGGACTTTTTCCTTCTCTTTCAGCTGATTATATTGTATGGCCCCAACAGCCACAGGTATGAGCTGAGGGAGGAACACTAGTGCCCTCATCAGGTCCACTGTATCCCAGTCAAGTTATGTGGGGATTTAAGGGTAATTATCAACCTGGCAGCCAGAAGAGGAGGTGGGCACAGTTCCCGGGGGAGTGGGGGGGGGGCGCATCTGTTGCCCTGAAGAGAGGCCTCTACAGTATCTTCCTACATGGGAGGGGTTGACCACATCTGTAGATTCTGAGGTCCAGGGAAGACTGTGGAGCCACTATCTTTGAGGGTATCCACCCATGTTCCCATCCCATTTCAGCGTTCCAGGTTTTCTCAACCAGGGTATAACAGACCTACTATGGCAGAGCATTCCACTGTTTGGGGGGCTCTGAACTGTCAAACCCTGAATTTGGTCCTGGGTGGTACTAGCTTCTCTACTTCATAAGCTATCAAAGAGGGCTCCTAGCTCTCATATTTAGCTATAACTACCTGTTAACTGCCCTCAATTTCCAGTTTTTCTTCTGTAGGCTGTCAATGGAACTATTTAATACCCAGCCAATTCCATGATCCTTTCGTGTAGTCTCTCCCTCCCTTGACCACCTGCATTTGAAAGGGGTTGAATCGAGGTGCCTGGGTGGCTCAGTTACTTAAGTGTCTGCCTTCAGCTCAAGTCATGATTCCAAAGTCCTGGGACTGAGTCCCACATTGGGCTTCCTGGTCAGCAGGGTGTCTGCTTCTCCCTCTGCCACCTCCCCCCCCCCCCCCCCGCTGCTTGTGTTCTCTCACTTTCTAATAAATAAATAAAACCTTAAAAAAAAATGAAAGGGTTTGAATCATCTCATCCATCAGGGCATTCTCCACTGGGGTGTCACTTCCAAGTCACAACTGGTGATATTTTTAGCAACTGGACAACCACTTTTATCTGAGACTACCTGTGCCCACATACTACTTGAATGGGGTCCTCCTAGCCAGCAGGGAGGTGTGTGGTCCAGTTCCCAAGCTGAGCTTGTTATTTCAGACCATTTCCAGTACCATCTGTGTTGATGGGTTCTCTGGGCAGCAGACATCAAGGCAGAGTTAGAATTGCAAGAGATTTATTGCTGGTAACATCTATTAAAGGAGTAGACAGGGTAAATCTTTAGACCATGATGTAGGTCTGACACCTGGGAAAGGAGAGGGGAAAGAAGAGAGGACTGAGTAGGAAGAGCCTCAGACAGAGTAGGAAGAAGCTCTGAGAAAATCTTGGCCAGCTCATAGAGGGGACCCATGCTGGGCAGAAATGTCCAGGCACTAGTGTCTACGCCATGCTCAGGCACTGACAGAGAGCTTCCTGGGAAGAAAGTGGCCATGGTGTGTAGTAGCTAGAAGAAGGCAGAAGAGAACTTCTGGGGTTTTGGTAATTATCTGTTTCTTAGCCTAGGTTTCATGTACATGTGTTCATTTTATAAAATATTATCAAGCTTACTTTTATGAACTTTTACGTATACACGCTATCTTTGTATTTTTAAAAAGTCATAGGTCTCTGCCTTTGGCCTCTAAATAGTCTTTTTTTTTTTTTTAAAGGTTTTATTTATTTATTTGACAAACAGAAAGAGAAAGAGAGAGCGTGCACACAAGCAGCGGGAGTGGCAGGCAGAGGGAGGGAGAGAAGCAGGCTCCCTGCTCAGATGCTTAACTGGTGAGCCATCCAGATAGCTCCTAAAGTGGTCCATGTTTTTAAATAAGTAATCTATCACTCAAGGTTCACATTAAGCATCTACAAAGAGCAGAACTTGTACTAGGTCTTTATGGGGATTTTTTTAAGGAGCTTAAGGGAGTGTCTTACTTTTGAGACGTTATCTTCTTCTTAGAGAGTAAGACCACATGCAGAATTAGAGAATTAGTCAGTTTATAATCAATAGCCAGGTTACCTTTAGGGTAGGGAATTAAAGTTTATCTATCTGTGTATACCCAGAATCTTTAATGTCACCAGGAGTATGATATTAGAATTTCTTCTATATTAGTCAACCAAATAAAAGAATGAATTTATGAATAATAAATAAATTAAAAAATGAATGCTGGATGAGTACAAGACATTTGAGACTAGGGAATAATATGGGATGGCTACAGAACTGGCAATATCATTTGTAATTATATTTCAGTTACAGTCTACAAGTTGATGAGTCCTGAATCCTTACCTCTTTCATGAGTTTCAGACAAACATTTACAACAGCAAACTTTATGTTGACACATGGATGTTCCAAAGGCACCTGCAACAAAACACATTCCAAGTAAAATTTTTGTAAAGGTTTATTTATTTGAGAAAGAGAGAGAAAGAGCATGAACAGGGGGAGGGGCAGCAGGAGAGGGAAAGACTCCTTAAGCCGACTCCCTGTTCAGTGCAGAGTCCAAAGCCTGGATCTCCTGACCCTGAGATCATGACCTGAGCGAAAAGCAAGAGTCTGACGCTTAAATGATTGAGCCACCCAGGCACCCAAAATACATGCAAAATTGAACTCATTTTTCTACTAACTCTATTCTCTTTCTCCTGCTGCTAATGCCACTCAAACCAGAATCTTAGACTTCATCCTCTCCCTCAGTCTTCACATACAATTTGTTATTAAAATTTTGTTATTTCTATTTCTTCAACTGCTTTGGAATTTGATTTCTCCTCCCTCTGATTTCCTTACTTCTATCCACTCTTCCTTGTCGTTGTCAAACTGATTTTTCTAAAATGTAAATCTAACCATGCTTCTGTTTTCCTTCACACTGTCTCAGAGCTCCTCACTGCTCCTCACTGCTATAGGATAAAACCATATTCCTTGATTAGCTTGACTTGAAACATCTTCAACAATCTGGTCCTGTCTACATAGCTTACCTCTCTATAATAAAGCTAGAAGCTCCCGGTGATTTGGAGACTTATTCTCCTCATTTTTTTCATTCTAGTGCCTCATTTATTAGGGGAATAACGTTTTGCTAAATGAATGAGTGAGGAGATAAGACCTGAACTGGGCCTTGCAGATTGGACTGCCTGGATAACATACAGATAGAAAGATCTGGATCCTTCAAACAATTATTGGGCTACTAAGTTGAGTTATTAGTAGAGATTCCTCATCATTAATTTTTGTACCTCCATGACCTGCCACGTACTTGACACATAGGAGGCATTCAATATATATTGAATTAATTAATAAATTAGTGAATAGTATTATGTATTCAGTCACAAAACGATGTTTCTTTCAGGAAATGTTATGCTTAATTAATTACAGAGCAAACTATGTGAAGAAGAGATGAAAATTCCATTAAGTCTTTGTGAAGAGGCTACAACACTGGCCAGATATCAGAGCAAACAGAGCAGGCCTCAAGCCAATTTAATCGAGCAAGTAAATTTCTTATTGACCGGAATATGGACCTACTGTTAGAGAGGACACCTGTCTTCCTAAGGTCAGCAGCTCCAGCATTAGTTTATTAACTGTAACCAGATCTGGCTACAGATGCTGCCAAAACAGGGATATCCCAAGGTGTCATTACTGGATGCTAATTTTGGATAAATATCTCCTAGAGGCTTTAAGTCTTTCAAAATGAAGACTGTATGCTCTAATAAGTCATAAATATTATCAGAGTTTCTATTTCCAGGTAACAGTTACTCATATTTTTTGTACTCGGGATATGTAATAGACATGCTGGCATTTTAATACTTATATTGAAGTTCAGAAGTCAAATATTTTACAAAGTCCTAGGAACTTATTTGCAAAGTAGTACGTTATGAAAAATGACCCTGGTGCAACACAGTCACTCCCTTTGGAGAACTCACAAATAAATTTAGTTAGTTAAAGCTCCTGCCAGCATGACTGTAGCCCAGAGAATAACAAGGATATCTCCAGTTGCCAGTTGCTCTTATCTGCTGCTTCTAATGCCTAATTTGGAGAAACTCCATTTTGCTGCCGGTTCAAGTCTCTGGGTTAACTTACTCCTGGACTTTTTTGCAACTGTTGGATTCTCTGGAGCTTTCAAGGAAGCTCAGTTGTTCATGATATAGAGCCTCTCACTCAAAATACAAAAGGGTAAGCTGGTTAAAGTATCAATGGTCAGGACTTGGTAAAGCTTTTTTTCTTTTTTCTTGACGGGAAGAGTATTAATTGTCCTTATCAATTAGATGAGGAGATTAAACCTTAATAATAACCTTGACTAGTCTTCCCTTAGTATGCTGGACTGCAGCAAAATGCCTTGTACTCTCGGGCCACATGACATGGATTTTCCTACTTCCAATTTAACTGGCTAGAAACTTCAACAAATAAAGCTTACATTTTAAAATGAGATAGTTTTCTTTGACCCTCTGGGACAAAGAATGGATACGTGACAAGGATAGAGGCCAACTTATCCATCCTAGTCACCAAGAGGCTTGGAGCTTTAGGGAAAGATTTCCCCAGAGATGAAAGGTTGTCATTTACAATTCTCTAAAAAATTAATAAGACATTTTGATTTTTAATACTTCTGCAATCTCAGTGTAGTGACTTTTTATAGCCCTGAGCTATGTATTTAAATGCAAGTCAAAATATCCAAGTGGGCCTCTGTACATCACCCGTTCCTGTTGTTTCCAAAAATGGTTTCTTTCTTAATTACCTGCAGACTTACAACTTCATTTGAAAACAACTTGAAATGCTCCCGATCAGTTGTAAGCAAAGCTGATCACTTATTGCCCTCTGAAAGTTAGGAGCAAATGCAGCATGGCTAGAGTTTGTAACTTATGAATATTCATGGAAGGCAGTACTGCCTAGTGGTTAAGAGTGCCAGCTCTGGAATCTGATAACCTGGGTTTGAGTCCTGGGTCTGTTACTCAGTAGCTACAACACTTGTGCAAGTTCTTTAAACTCCCATCAGTGAAAAGGGAACAATAAAAGTACCTACTGAGCCTTAATATAGTGCCTGGCACAGTCGTAGGTGCTCGGCAAATCTTATTAGTAAAAAGAAAATAAGCATCAGCAAAACATTATATCAACCAGACTTTGTACTAAGTCCTGAGGATACAACAATGTGTAAGATATGGGTTGCATCTTTCCCAGGCTGACTGGAGAGAAGGGATATATACAAACATACGTTTATTAGACAGATAAGGAAAGTTGAGGTGGCACAGCTATGAGTGAGTGAGGGGAAAATCTATCGACGAAGAAAGACAGGTGCTTGGCCTCAGTGGAAGGGCAGGATCCAGATACACTGACTACAAGGCTGGGGGCATTCTCAAATCTGTCACAATTGTATAAATTACTCTTCTTGTCAACCTCACTGAACATCTCAGGTACCTCAATGACTAAGAATGCATGGGGCAGGAAGGTAGGTGGATTAAAAGGTTATTGGCTTTTTTTTAATGTCTTCATTTTGGTCATTTGAAAACAAAGATTTGTTGTTAGTTTAAAAATACTTCTTTTCCTTAAGTAAATGAAATATTTTGTCAAATGCAGAACAGAAATAATTCTCTGCCACAACAAAATAAAAAATTATGTGTCATATGTACTTGGGTTTCTTTGGAGATAACATAAACAGATATGATCTTTGGCCCTGAGGTACAGTCAAAACTCTGAATCACCCAAGTTTATATATAATTTAATAAATCATGCTTAGGAAAAGGTGTGTGGTCCAATTCAGTCAAGGGAAAATATGTGAGCTTGACTAGGGTGATGGCAATGAAGAGGGGAAGTGTATAGATTTAAGATCTTTATAAACAACCTATTTTAGAAACAACATATTATAAGGAGAACAAGGTAGCAGATAGCAGTCTTTTTCCAAAAGACTCTTCTCTTGAGACAATAAATGTATATGGTACTCTACTGTAACCAGAAACTTTATAAAAAGATGGTAAAATAATATCCAAACACTGACATGTTATGGAAGGAACTATTGGAATGTCTGTCTTGGTACCCTACTCTTTCATTCTTTAATTTGTCAAAAAATGTATTGTGTTTCTTACTATGTGCCATGTAGTATGTGTTAGGTCATACATATGTGGTTGTGAACAAAATAGATATGTTTCCTTCTCTCATGGAGCTAGAAGACGACGATGATAAACAGGTAGGCAAATAAGTCACCATGTAATTATATACTCATCCATTTATGCATCCAGGAACTAATTACTAAGCACATATTATGTGTTGGGGAACATTTTGCATTCTCAGGATAAAATGATGAGCAAAAGTAGATCATCCCTGTCTTCATGGAGCCTCTTCATAGAGGCAGCTTACTCAAAGAGTCACACTAAAAAAGGTGAAGTTGAAAATAAATAAATAAATAAATAAATAAGGTGAAGTTGTAACTATATAAGAGCTTCGAAGGAATATACAATGGGGAAATATGACCTCACAAGGAGGTCAGGGGAAGCTTCCCTAAGGAAGTGAAGAATGAATGGAGAACAACTGAAGGATATGGAAGACTAAGCTGGCAAAAGGAAGGAGAGGAGAGCATTCGCAACAGAGTGAAGAGCATGTAACTAAGGCCATGATCTGTCTGAGAGGCTGAGAGATTGTGAGTATGGCTAGAAGAGAAAGAGTAATCCACAAAGGAAACAGAGAGGGGGCAGCTCCAGGTGAAGGAACAAACTCAGAGAGTATTGGTCATGGAAGCCAAGGGGAAAACAGTGTTTCAAAGAGGAGGCCATGGACAAGAGTCAAATGCTGCTGAGAGGTTAAGAAATATGAGAACTGAAAATATCCCCTGGATTTCACAACATGCAGGTCATTGGTGAGCCCAGTGGAATGACGGACCAGAAGCCAGAATGAATGATTTGAGAATGAGTAAAGGTGAGAAAATGTAGAGAGCAAGAGTATAGATTAAGAATTGCATTTGGTCACATGTAATGGATCCTGATGACAGTTGCTTAACTAAATAGGGTTATTTTTCTCATATAACAAGTATGATGGAGGGAGACAGTTAAGACTGGGGCAGTGACTCCATGATGTCACCAATGTCCCAGAGTCCTTCTTTATGCTCTGTCATCCCTAGTATGTGGCTTTTCTCCCACTGTGCATGCAAGATGGCTGCTAACTCTCAAGCCAGTGTTTCAGATAGGCAGAAGAAACAAACATCAAGGGGAAAGGTCTTGTACCTAATACCAGGAAAGCAAACATTTTCTATAAATCCTCAGCTGACTTCAGCTTACTTATCATTGGCCAGAACTGTGCCATATGGCTACTCCTAGCAATAAGGACAGCTGGGAAATGTAGCTCTTTAGTCTGACTCATTATCATTCAGAATCAGTTTCTGTAGAAAACAGGGGAGATGGATATTGAGAAGGCATCCATAGCAGCTACACAGCATGTACAAATCATATGTTGAAAAAGTGTGTCCACAAGGGAAGGAGATTATAAGATGACAGTTGGGGGGATGTGGGATTGAGTGACCTTTTAAAAAACTGGGGATGACTTAAATGTATTTAAAACTTGATAAGAAGGGTCTAATCAGGAGAGAGAAAGTTTGAACATACAAGAACAGAAAAGGATAACTGACAATGTAATGTTCCTTAGAGGAAGGGAATGGAATCTAAACAAAGAGAGGAGGGATTAACTTTAAAGAGCAACAAGGATGGGCTCTCTGTTGTAACAACAGGAAGTAGGGAAGTAGGCTTATGTTTTATATTGAGAAAAGGGGGCTTCTATTTCCTCTACTGTGTAGGGGTAGGTTTGCTATTGCCAAAAATAGAAGGGAGTGACCAGAGCTTTGAGAAGTTTGAGATGTTGAAAGCTAAAATCATTGTTGTGGGGCAAAACTGACTCAAATATAAAGGGCACAGATTTTTTTGCAATGGGTTTGCCACCAGAACACTGGTATCATGAAAACCACCACTCAACCTAAACCAAAATGGGAAAGGAAAAGACTCACATCAACATCGTCGTCATTGGACACATAGATTAGGGCAAGTCTACCACTACTGGTCATCTGATCTACAAACGTGGTGGGATTGACAAAAGAACTATTGAAAAATCTGAGAAGGAGTATGCTGAGATGGGCAAGGACTCCTTCAAGTATGCCTGGTTCTAGAATAAACTGAAAGCTGAATGTGAATGTGGTATCACCACTGATATTTCCCTGTAGAAATTTGAGGCCAGCAAGTATTATGTGACCATCACTGATGCCCTAGGCCACAGAGACTTTTTAAAAAACATGATTATATGCACATCTCAGAGTGACTGTGCTGTCCTGATTATTGCTGCTGGTGTTGATGAATTTGAAGTAGGCAGCTCCAAGAATGGGCGGACCCATGAGCATGTCCTCTGGCTTACACAGTGGATATAAACCAACTAATTATTGGCGTTAACAAAATGGATTCCACTGAGCCATCCTACAGCCAGAAGAGATATGAGGAAATCACTAAGGAAGTCAGCACCTACATTAAGAAAATTGGCTACAACCCTGATACAGTAGCATTTGTGCCAATTCCTGGTTGAAATGGTGACAACACGCTGGAGTTAAGTGCTAACATGCCTTGGTTGAAAGGATGAAAAGTGGCCAGTAAAGATGGGAATGCCAGTGGAACAACACTGCTTGAAGCTCTGGATTGCATTCTGCCTCCAACTTGTCCAGCTGACAAGCCCTTGCATCTGCCTCTCCAGGATGTCTACAAAATTGGTGGTACTGGTACTGTGCCTATGGTTCGAGTGTAGACTGGTGTTCCTAAACCTGGCATGGTGCTCGTCAATGTTACAAGTGAAGTAAAGTCTGTTGAAATGTACCAGGAAGCTTTGAGTGAGGCTCTTCCTAGGAACAAGGTGGGCTCCAATGTCAAGAACGTGTCTGTCAGAGACGTTCGTTGTGCCAATGTGGCTGGTGACAGCCGAAATGACCCACCCATAGAAGTCACTGGCTTCACGGCTCAGGTGATTATCCCGAACCATCCAGGCCAAATCAGTGCTGGATATGCACCTGTGCTGGATTGTCACACAGCTCACATTGCTTGCAGGTTTGCTGAGCTGAAGGAGAAGATAGATCGTCGTTCTGGAAAAAAGGTGAAAGATGGTCCCAAGTTCTTGAAATCTGGTGATGTTGCCATTATTGATATGGTTCCTGGCAATCTATGTGTATGTTGAGAGCTTCTCTGACTATCCTCCTCTGGGCCATTTTGCTGTTTGTAACATGAGACAGACACTTGCTGTGGGTGTCATCAAAGCAGTAAACAAGAAAGTAGCTGGAGCTGGCAAGATCACCAAGTCTGCCCAGAAAGCTCAGAAGGCTAAATGAATATTATCCTCAATACCTGCCACCCCAGTCTTAATCAGTGGTAGAACAGTCTCAGAACTGTTTGTGTCAATTGGCCATTTAAATTTAATAGTAAAAGACGGGTTAATGATAACAATGCATCGTAAAACCTTCAGAAGGAAAGGAGAATGTTTTGTGGACCATTTTGGGGGTTTTTGTGTGTGTGGTAGTTTTAAGTTATTAGTTTTTAAAATCAGTACTTTTTAATGGAAAAACTTGACCGAAAATCTGTCACAGAAGCCTGGGTGGCTCAGTTGATTAAGTGTCTGCCTTCGGCTCAAGTCATGATCCCAGGGTTCTGGGATCAAATCCTATACTGGGCTCCCTGCTCAGCAGGGAGCCTGCTTTTCCCTCTGCCTGCTGCCCCTCTGCTTGTGCTCATTCTCTCTCACAAGTAATAAAATCTTTTAAAAAAATAAATTTTGAGACCCATTTAAAAAAAGTTTAATGAGAATATATATATATATATATATATATATATATAGGGCACTATATATATATATATATATATATAAAGGGCACAATAAACGATTATCAAGGAATGCTGTTCTCATGTGCCTTTCCCAGGAATATACCAGAGGATGAGATTCAGAAATCAAAATGGCAAGAAAGACATCAAGATAAGATCTAGTGCTAAGTATTAAATATACAATTACTTATAGAATTACTAGCACCCATGCCCATACCAGCTGAATATCCTCCCATTCCCATCATTAACATGAACAACATTAATTCAACAAATATTTAGTGAATATCTTCTACAGGACAGGTACTTATTCATGTCTTGCAGCATGCTAGGATGCTAGCATGCTAGGATGGGTTGAGGTGGGTGGGACACAGAGCCTGGATAAGGCAGCAGTAGGAAAGCAACTGATTGAAAAGGTGGAGCCTCTCTGAGCTAGAGAGGTATATAAAGTCTTTACATCCAAGCCCAGGGAGAGCAGCTAATTTGTTGCATCCAGACAATGGCATGCAAGGGGTGATCTGATCTGAGGGGTAAGATCAGAGTGGTGACATTTGGCTTTGGGAACTCTGGGCAATTGTCATAGCACCAGGGGTAGATCAGTTGGAATTGAGGGTGCCTAGAAGATCAATCCAGCTGTGGAGATGGCAAGTGCAAAATTAGAGGGTGGAAGAGGTTTTAGGAGGCCTGCTTCCTACTTGGCTAATTCCTCAAAATGCAAGCCTCAGGAAGCTGCAGGCACTTAGATGTTAAGATATCCAAAAGTACAGATGCCTGATAGGCTGACACAAAGAAACTGCATTTGAATAATGCTGCTTATGTCAAGAGCTAGGTTGTCCTGCATAAGTGGTCTATCTTAGAATGCCTAGTGTATTGGAAATAGATTTCAATTTTATATTCCTCTTACAACTATGGATATTTCTGCATTCTACTTACCACTATGGAGAGAATGTATCATATCCAATGGGGCAGATAATAATAACAACCACCATTTATTGCACAGACTATATGCCAGACACTGTTCTAATTCCTTAATGAGCTGTATCTTATTTTATCCTTACAACAACCCTCTGAGTTAGCAATTATTGTTTAGAGAAGAGGAAACTGAGCCTGGTCTAGTAAGTTTAAATTAATTTGCCCAAGATCACATGGCTATAAGTGGCCAAGCCAGGATTCTAGCCCAAGTGTGACTCCAGATCTATCATTATGTCACACCCATTTTATCATACTGTTCCAGTACGGTGTTTAACCCTTATTACGTGTCATTTAAATAATGATTAGATTGTTCTGTTTCTTTAGTAAGCAAAATTGGGATCACAGCACATCTCTTAGGATGTGTTGCTAAATGACAAGACCATGCTGCCCTCTATCAGCTTTAGTGACATTGGCCACTGGTAATTTTCAAAATAAATTTATATTTATATAAATATATATGACACTTATATTGTGACATACATTTTATAAAAACATTTTACTCAAACTTGCCACATACATTATGAGCATTGAAGCCCATGCATTACACACAAAAATCAATGCAAAAATTTTTAAAAATATGAATTCGATTTGTGGTAAATGCCAGTTATACTCATTGTAGTATTCGCTTTTTCTAGAAGCTGTCACTTAAAACTTTATTTTTACTTTCACAGAAGTAAAAAATGATTTAGGTTTTCCCACACTTTTGTTTGCTTATCACTTCTTTAATGGAAAATTTCGAAGATACACAAAAGTAGAGAGAATTAAACTTCTGAGTATCATTTAGCCTCAACAATGATCATTTCCCAATAAGTTTGATGACATGATTTCTTATAGAGTTATCCCTTAAATCCTTTCTGATATAATTACTACTTTATTCAGATATTATCTTGATGTTTCCATATCATTGGCACGATTACTGCCATATACTAATTAACCATGGCTGTTGCAGGGGACATTTGATATACAACTAAATGCTACTGTTTAAGTTAACTTACTAGAGCCTACAAGATATTTCTGTTTTACCTGGAAATATGACTGTTATGAGTTTTAGGTTTTACCTTAGCTTGGGTTTGAAAATGAATCTGTTTGGTATGTGTTGCCCCCATTGGGTTAGTCTGTGTTTAACTACACTATCCATCCAGTTTTAATCCACTTTCTGTTAACACTGTAACACAGAGGAAATTTACCCTCTGCAAAGATAATCAGAACAGAAAATGTAGCTGCTGGAATTATGGCAGTGCACATAATAATATATTTCATAGCTATTTATAGTGGGTCCATTTAGAGAGTTATCTGATATTAGCGGGGTGTTTTTCGGGAAAGATTTATTTATTTATTTGAGAGAGAGAAAGAGATAGAGCAAGCACACAGAGGGAGAGGGAGAAGCAAAGTCCCCACTAAGCAGGGAGTTCAATGCAGGGCTCAATCCTAGGTCCCTGGGACCATGACATGAGCCCAAGGCAGATGCTTAACTGACTGAGCCACCCAGCTGTTCCAAGTTATCTGATGCGTATAATCCCACAAGTTCAATGCAGTGCGGGCCAGGTGACTTTCCTGGTTCTGATCCTTAGCCAGGCTTCTTCGCAACATGACAAAGTGGATCAGGTAAAAGAGCATAATATTTCAACCCAAATCCATCCTGCTACCGTATAAAACAAGTAAAAACAGTAACAACAAAATTATACTAAACTCTTTGCATTCTTCAGAGTGGAATCATAAAGCTGTATTTTTATATAAATATAATAGCCACACTTTTTATATTTTTATTTTCCTTCTCAGTTATATTGATAGATGTCAAATCCCTAATAATATGTAATTGGTTTAATAAGACCTGACAATACCTGGGTCAAGTAATACATTATATGTTAATTTTTTTAAATAAATAAATAAAAATGCAAAAAAAAAAAAAAAAAAAAGACCTGAAAATACTATTTGCTCCTACCCTTCTTTCTTTTATGGTCACTTATTCCATAGTAAGTATAATTTTATAGATTCAGATTTCCAAATTATATTTCAAACTAGTTGGTGAATTATTTAACTCATCCAGTTATATAATTTTTATCTATTTTCTTATTTTAAAGATTTTAAAGTAATCTCTATACCCAGGATGCCTGGGTGGTTCAGTCGGTTAAGCCTCTGCTGTCAGATCAGGTCCTGATCCCAGGGCCCTGGGATCCAATCTCACAACTGGCTCCTTGCTCTGTGGGGAGCCTCCTTCTCCCTCTGCCTGCCCCTCCCCCTGCACAGGCACTCATGCATGCTCTCCCTCTAATAAATAAATAAAATCTTTTAAAAAAAAGGTAATCTCTACATCCAACATGGGGCTCAAACTCACATCCCTGAGATCAAGAGTTGCATGCTCTACTGACTGAGCCAGCCAGATGCCCCTATAATTACCATTTTAAATTATTTTCTTATAATTGCTTTAAGATATTTGAATATTGACAGGTAGTCACCTTCCTAATCAAAGTACTGTTTAATATTTTGATACATTTTTAATTAAATAAAAATAACTATCTCCTATTTACAAGAGATGCACTTAAAACATGTCAAAAAAAGGAAAAATATAAAGGAATGGAAAAAGATTCACTAGGAAAATGCTAATGAAAAGATGGATATAGAACTTTTTTAATGCTTTTTCTATTTGGATATTATTCTGGATAGCACTACAGTATTGTAAATATATAATTGTTCTATGTACTAAGTAAGGAATCTGAAGAAAAATAGGTTGTAACCGTCCCTCAGAATAATATACTGCTGAAAATATAACTGAGGAGTTGTGCTGGTCATGCAAGCATGCATAAAGATAACCTTGAGGAAAACTTGTACTTGCAGGAGGCCTCGGGCAGAGGGGATGATTTACGTTCTTAAAGACCAGCAGCTGGGAACATCCGGCCAGCTCAGGGTGGAACACTGCCTGCTTCCCTTTTTTTCGTTATCTCCCCTGCCTTCGAGAGACCTTGCTGATGGGGTTAACCATTTAAGTGCTAAGTGAGTTTACTCTACAATGAATTCCATGCTGATAGACCAGGCACACCCTTCTTTTCTTCTTGTTTAATCTGTAAGACTTGTGATCAATGTATGACTCACATTCCTTCTTGTTTACCTACAAACAATGTATAATCTCCTTTTGTTGGTTGTATCTAATAAATATGGGATTAAGGAGTTGTTCAGGGTGGCAGTTGTCTTCTCAACTGCCGACCCCTGCTCCCAATCTTTCCTGAAACTGACTTGTTTGTGCCTCATTCTTCTCCCCAGCCCGTCAGGAAGTGGCAAAGGTATTGTCTCATCCTTGCCTACCCCCACTCCATTGCCTATAGGATCCTCCACAACTCTGTAGACACATCCCTTAAAGCCTTTCCTTCAGAATCTAGCACTGAATAAAACCAACTGCGCTTATTTTTTTTAAAGATATATTTGAGACAGAGGGAGGGAGAGAGAGAAAAAGAGAGGGAAAGAGAGAGCACAAGCAGTGGGGAAAGTCAAAGGGAAAGGGAGAAGCAGATTCCTTGCTGAGTAAGGAGCCTGACGTGGGGCTCGATCCCAGGACCCTGAGATCACGATCTGAGTTGAAGGCAAACGCCTAACTGACTGAGCCATCCAGGTGCCCCCCAACTACACTTATGACTGGAGCTCAACCAACTTTAAAGTCAACAACCTTAATTGTCCCCCAACCCCAGTGAGATCTCCACCCCAAACTGCCCCCTTGCAAGCCTGTCCAAATCAGATTCCATTTGAGGCCCAAGCTCAGGCTGAATCTGGACCCAATAAGAGACCTCCCAGGGTCCTAAGTCTCCAACCAATTATGTAGAAACCTCCAGGCCTTGACCTCCAACCATACCACAAGGGCTGTGAGCTTAAGGGCTGGTCTAACTGTAGTAGTCTTCCTCCATCCTCTTCCCTTTCAACCCCAAATAATTAAGTCTAAGACCCCAGGCTTATTCCCCCCAAATACGTATTATGGTGATGTTACATTCTTTTCTTTTTCTTTTTCTTTTTTAAGATTTTTAAAATTTATTTGTCAGAGAGGGGTGCCTAGGTGGCTCAGTTGGTGACACATCTGCCTTCAGGTCAGGTCATGATCCCAGGTCATGATCCCAGGGTCCTGGGATTGAGTCCTGCTTTGGGCTCCCTGCTCAGCAGGGAGTCTGCTTCTCCCTTTCCCCCACCCCCTTCTTGTGATTTTCTCTCCCTCTCAAATAATAAATAAGTAATCTTTAAAAAAAAAAGAACATTAGTGCTAAAAAAATAAAGAAAGAAAAAAAATTATTCATTTGTGAGAGAGCACAAGCAGGGGGAGAGGCAGACAGAGGGAGAAGCAGGCTCCCCCTGAGCAAGGAGCCCAATGCAGAACTTGATTCCAGGACCCTGGGATTATGACCTGAGCTAAAGGGAGACACTTAACTGACTGAGCCATCCAGGTGACTCACTGATGTTACATTCTTATTTTCTAGGCACTTGGGTCACCACCCCTAGTTTTTTTGTTTGTTTTGTTTTTAATTTTGACCATAACCCACAGTAAAAAAATCAAAACAAACAAAATTGTATTGTG
This sequence comes from Nasua narica, assembly GCA_028533885.1. Classification (NCBI taxonomy): domain Eukaryota; kingdom Metazoa; phylum Chordata; class Mammalia; order Carnivora; family Procyonidae; genus Nasua; species Nasua narica. The sequence continues at coordinate 66,783,656 of CM052811.1, forward strand.
ACCAGTTGCATACAAAAGTTTTCCCTAAACTAAGTCTCCTACCACCTGGCCATACAATCTGATATTTTCTTCTTTATTCTAGTGAAAAAATTCAGCCACTAAATTGATTTCACTAACCACTAATAGGTCAAAACCCTCAATTTGAAAACCCTTGATCTAAAGGGCTCCCCATTCTTAAAAATAAAATAAAATAAAATAAAATAAAATAAAATAAAATAAAATAAAATAAAATAAAATAAAAGGGGCACCCAGGTGGCTCAGTTGGTTAAATGTCTGCCTTTGGCTTAGATCATGATCCCAGGGTCCTGGGATTGAGCCCCATGTCAGGCTCCCTGGGGAGCCCACTTCTCCCTCTCCATCTGCCTGCCACTTCCCTTGCTTGTACTCTCTCTCAAATAAATAAAATCTTTAAAATAAAATAAAATGGCCCCCCAGACTCTTTTGGCATCTTGTTTATCAAAACCAGGTCAGGTAACATGAGGGCATATTTAAAACAATCACTACCTAATTTCTTGTATTTTCTAAGGAAGAATTCTTTTCTATAAGACAATAACCTCTCTAGGATATAAAAGAGGTACTTTTAGTTGTTGGAATTGGTAAAGATTTTTTAAAGGCTTTAGAAAATTTTCACAATCTGAAATCTTATTAAAGAACATAAGATTGAGGGGCGCCTGGGTGGCTCAGTCATTAAGCATCTGCCTTCGGCTCAGGTCATGATCTCCCTGTCCTGGGATTGGTGCATCCCTGCTCAGCCGGGAGGCTGCTTCTCCCTCTCCCTCTGCCTCTCCCCTCCACTTGTGCTCTCTCTCTCTAATGAATAAATAAAATCTTTAAAAAAACAACAACAACATAGGATTGCAAGTCAGGAAACCTAAGTCCTTGTCTCACCATGCCACTGAATGTTAGGAAGTAAATCACTCAGCCTCTCTGAACTAAGGGGTCTTGATCATGTAAATCTAATGATATGTAAACCCTACAAATTTAATGATTCATTCACTCATTCATTTGCTCATTCGTTTGACAAATGCTTCATTAAGTATGTGCCAGACAGGTTTCTCACTGCTCATCTGACAGTTTAAACTGGGAGGGCCAATGTTACAAATTCATCACACATCACATATGATCATATGCCAGGGTTCTTTCTCATCAAATTTATGTTCCATCAGGCACCACAGGGGAATGAGCTGCTTCTTATAAGCACATCACTCAGAAAAATGATGCTCATTTATATAAACCACTTAATAAAAATCTCTCTAAAATGTATTAGAGATTATACTGTACTTAACTTCATTAATGGTTTAATGAGTAATTCTAATAGTAAGAAGCTTAACTTTAAGATTTACGAATTCTTATACTAGTTTAAGATGTCAAAAATGTAATTTTCCTCTAATTCCATTTTCTTTGATTCCCCCCACTGCTTGTTAACTCCTTTAGTTTAAATGTCACAACACCAGTTGAGTTGACACCATCCATGATTAGAGTATTATTAAAAGCCATTCCTATACCAACACAGATAGCAATGGCTTGACTGTACACAAGTGATTGCGAACTACATAAAATATCACACAAAAACCCAAACTAAATGTATCCCCAAATCCCCAATTCAGTATAATTCCAATGCCCTCTAATGTAAGGGAAAGTGTGATGGAGGAGGAGTTGAACGGAAGGAAAAGCATCTTAACTGATAGCTCATTTTACAAAGGCACATGGTCACGTGGACACATCATTAGGGACCCCCATGCCCACGGCTTTGGAAGGGGTTTGTACAACTCAAGGGCCTGAACTTAAGCTTCACTAGCTCCTGGTAAATCTGCTTCTACAAATATCAATTATTTTTTTTTAAGATTATTTATTTATTAGACAGACAGACAGAGATCACAAGTAGACAGAGGCAAGCAGAGAGAGAGGGAGGAAGCAGGCTCCCCGCTGAGTTAGGAGCCCTATGCAGGGCTCGATCCCAGGACCCTGAGATCATGACCTGAGTGGAAGGCAGAGGCTTTAACCCACTGAGCCACCCAGTCGCCCCTACAAATATCAATTATTGAGTGAAGGGGTGAATATGGTAACCTTATTATAAGCACTACTCTGGTTAAATGGGTCTGTGTCTGATTTTTAACTTCATTTACTAGTTTGTGACTACGAGGAAATTGATTTCTCCATGCTTCTGCTTTTTGATCTGTGAAAAGGGATAATAATATGTAACACATAGGGCTGTTCCGAGTTATTGAAAGATAAACATATAAAGCATGTAGCTTGTAGAAACATAAACGTATAAAGCATGTAGTATAACATAAAGCATGTATAAAGATAAACGTATAAAGCATGTAGCTTGTACTGAAAGATAAATGTATAAACCATGTAGAAATAAACATATAAAGACATTTCACTGAGAAGATATAAAGATGTCAAATAAGCACACTGAAAATATATTTTACATCATTAGCTATTAGGGAAATGTAAATTAAAATCACAGTGAGATTATACTACCCTTATTAGAATGGCTAAAATATAATGCTAATAAACAAGATCAATGCTTATGTAATAATGATGATGAAGATGATGACAGTGCTATATTGAATATGACAAGGTAGGGGATGCCTGGGTGGCTCAATGGGTTAAAGCCTCTGCCTTCGGCTCAGGTCATGATCTCAGGGTCCTAGGATCGAGAGCCCTGCATCGGGCTCTCTGCTCAGCAGGGAGCCTGCTTCCCCCTCTCTCTCTGCCTGCCTCTCTGCCTACTTATGATCTCTCTCTCTGTGTCAAATAAATTTAAAAACTCTTTAAAAAAAAAGAAAAAGAGGGACGCCTGGGTGGCTCAGTTGGTTGAGCAACTGCCTTTGGCTCAGGTCATGATCCCAGCGTCTTGGGATCGAGTCCCGCATCGGGCTCCTTGCTCCACAGGGAGCCTGCTCCTCTCTCTGCCTCTGCCTGCCTCTCTGCCTGCTGTGTTCTCTCTCTGTTAAATGAATAAATAAAATCTTTAAAAAAAAAAAGAAAGAAAAGAAAAAGAATATGACAAGGTAGTCAGAGAATGTGAGGGGTATAATCCTTTTTGATCCTATAATAAATATTCTGCAAACAACTGGGATTTAAAAAATTCCTTTGGTTGACTTGGTTTTAGTTTCCAAAGTCTTTCAAAATTCTGCAATAAATGTTCCTATTCTATACCTCTCTGTAAAACCTTTTGTTTTTGCATAAAGGTTTAGCAGCAAGGACAAGTTTAGGATGGAAAGAACATTCTCCCACCCACTGCCTGGCCCCATTTAGGGTCACTCCCTTACTCTTCTATCAGTTTTGCCAGTGTTTCAAAATGGCTAGACGCTGGGCTCACACATTTAGGACCATTAGAAACCTCCAAAATACTTGTTCATTGATCCAGAGACTTCACAACAGACGTTCTTTAGAAGGGAAAGTTGCAAATATATACTTTTCTAAATGGAACATTGGCAACTCATATACATATATATAAAGTAGTATACACGTGTGTGTACACACACACACACCCCACATACATATGTGTATATGCATTTCAGTGTTTAGTAGATAAAGAAGTTTAGCGTTTTGAGAAACGGAAGAGGTGACAGTTATTACAAATATTCTGTCTCTAGAAGTAGAGATGAAAATGGAACCTGCAAAATGAAAATGACAAGCAGGAATTCATCAACTGTTCTTGGAGACAACTGTGAAGACATGTGCAGGCTGTTGTAAAGCATCTGAAAAGTTAAGATGTTAAGCCTTTCATTTAGAGATACATATTGGGAGTATTATTAGCAGGACTACATGCTTTCAGAGTAAGGGAGTTGCTTTTCTCTTCTGTTTTTCTAACTGCCGATGAGACTGGAATGTCCCTGAAAGTGATGGTTCTTGCAAGAGGTATTTGTATTTTTGTTAAAGTATTTGTTAATGGGAGATTTGAACGCTAGACAGTAGGCAGGATAATGTGCATGTCTGAACTCCTCTTTCCCCTATGCTAGAAGAAAAGCTGTGAAATAATAGAAAATGTATATATTGGCCTCTGTCCCCAGTTCCTAGCACAGAGCTCCTAAAACCCTTGTCATTTCCTAAGTGATAGAGTATCTTTTGTACTCATGAGTCAATGATTGGTGGGCTCCAGATGGGGGCTGGTCACCAGAAAGACCAAGCCAAGATTAGAAACTTAGAACTGTCACCCCCACTCTCTACCCTCCAGGAAGAGGAGGCTGAAAATTGAGGTATTGATCAACCATGTGTATATATGATGAAGCCTCCATAAAACCAAAAGTATGAGCTTCAGTGAGCTTCCGGCTTGCTGAACACACTGTGGATGGAGGATGGAGGTTCTGGGGAGGATGGCACCTGGCAAGGACATGAAAGCTCTGAGCCCTACCCCCTATAGCTTGCCTTAGGCATCTCTTCCATCTGGATGTCAATTTGTATCCTTTATCATAGCTTTTTATAACAAACTGGTAAAGATAATCTAGCTATTTTCCTGAGTTCTGTGAGTCACTGTAGCAAATTACCAAACCCAAGGAATGTGACATAAGATTGCAGATGATCAGTCAAAAGTACAGATGACCACCTGGGATTTGAGATCAGCATCCGATGGGGGGGCGGGGAGCAATCTTGTGGGACTGAGACTTTAACTTGTGGGATCTATCAACTCCAAGTAGATAGTGTCAGAATTCAGTTAAATTGTGGGACACCCAGCTGGTGTCAGAGAATTGCCTGATGTGTGGGAAATCCACACATCTGGGGTCAGAAGTGAAATGGAGTGTGGCAGTAGTGTGAGAGTAGAGAAAAAAACACAGGGAGTATTTTTCCCATACAGGGTATTTTGGCTCAGTGCTGCATGGACTACATTGTAGGTTGGGGTAGGGGGTGTCCAACAGTGGCATTATTCAAGACACAGTAATCAGCTTTGGAAATACTCTGTCATCCATACTGATTGCTTTGTCTGGGCCATATAGAGCCTGACCACATCTGGGAATATTCAGAATATATAAAGAACTCTTAAAACTCAATAATAAGGAAATAACACAAAAATTTTTTAAATGTGAAAATATCTGAAAAGACACTTCATTGAGAAGATATAAAGATGTCAAATAAGCACACTTAAAATATATTCTACATCATTAGCTATTAGGGAAATACAAATTAAAATCACAGTGAGATTCTACTACCCTTATTAGAATGGCTAAAAATATAAGACTGACCATACTAAGAATCAGCAAGAATACAGATCAACTAGAACTTCCATACATTGCTAGTGGAAATGCAAAATGATACAATCACTTTGGAAGATTTGGCAATTTCTTAAAAATTAACTATAAACCTGCCATCTGATCCAGCCATTCTACTTCCAGGTATTTAATCAAGAGAGATGAAGGTACATGATTGTACAAAGAATTACACACAAATCTTCAGAGATTTATAATAACCCCTGCACTAGAAAAAATCCAAATGTCTCAACAGTAGAATACTGTTGGATAGGAAATTCAGGATAAGGAAATTGCAGCATATTCATAAAATGGAATATAACAGTAATAAAAAGGAGCAAACTATTGATACGCACAACATGGATGAATCCCAAAATAACTATGTTGAGCAAACACAGATGTACTCCAGAGAGAAAGGAGTACACTGTATGATTCCATTTATAGTAAGTTATAGAAAATGCAGACTAAACTGACAGAAATCAGTGGTTAAGGATGGGAGTGAGAACAAGGGGGAGGAATTACAAAGAGGAAACCTTTTAAGAGTGATGGGTCTGTTTATTATCTTGATTTGGTGATGGTTTCTCAGGCTATACATAAGTCAAAACGTATCAAATTGTACACTTTAAATATGAGCCCTTTATTGTATGTCAATATCTGACATTAAAGATGTAAAAAACAGGGGCGCCTGGGTGGCTCAGTGGGTTGGGGCCTCTGCCTTCGGCTCGGGTTGTGATCTCAGGGTCCTGGGATCGAGGCCCCGCGTCGGGCTCTCTGCTCAGCGGGGAACCTGCTTCCCTCTCTCGCTCTGCCTGCCTCTCTGTCTACTTGTGGTCTCTCTCCTCTCTGTCAAATAAATAAATAAAATCTTTAAAAAAAAAAAAGGTGTAAAAACAGCATATTTCCAAGTTAACTTGCTCTTTAAAAAAAAACAAAAACAAAAACCACAACATATATAGTATTCACTTTCCTCTCAGCCAGATCCTATAAAAAGGCCCACAGCCACTCCAACACTACCCCAGACAGGGAGAGTACGAAGGAGCAAAAGTAGTAGCAGAAACAGACAGAAGTCTCAAATTATTGCAACTAAAATCCAACTTCTACAAAAACAAACACCCATTTGAACATACTGCGAGGGCTTCTCCCAGGGCCTTGGAAGAGGCCACTTTGGAAGCGAGGAACTGATGGACATGACAAGCACTCCTAAGCACTCCTTGGATTTGTGGGAGGTGGGGAGGAGCATATGGATTCAGCAAAGGAACAGACTCCTCAGCTTCATGGGCTCAAAGCTATGGTTTGGATATTAGGCATATGGCCTTGTTTAGAGGTCACAAACTAGTAAGGCATGAAGACATATCAATTACTCAAGGAATGGGGCAAGTTTTGAGAGGTCAATGACACCATCCTCTGGAGTTTATGCATGATCAGCCGGCACAGACCTGCACAGTCGCTCATGAGATGTATTCGTGCGCTTAGGCACCAGGCTGTAAGACAAGACTCACAGATACTATTACTGTGTGGCTGCTACTACTACTATTTCCTGATTTGTGACTTGAGGCAGATCATATCATCTCTGGGTGCTGGTTTCAACACCAGTAAAATAGAAGAACAAGAATTACCTATTCGTGGGGTACAGTGAGGTCTTACCACAGAAATAATTTTTTTTTAAGGTTTTATTTATTTATTTGACAGAGAGAGAGATCACAAGTAGGCAGAGGGGCAGGCAGAGAGAGAGGGGGAAGCAGGCTATCGGCTGTACAGAGAGCCCGATGCGGGGCTTGATCCCAGGACATGGAGATCATGACCTGAGCCAAAGGCAGAGGCTTCAACCCACTGAGCCACCCAGGTGCCCCACAGAAATAATTTTTATCCTTGTTCTGAAATCTTCTAATCCCTTCTATCATCTAAAGTTACTTCCGGGCACTTGGGTGGCTCAGTTGGCATCAGGCTCCCTGAGCAGTGGGCAACCTGCTTCTCCCTCTGTCTGCCACTCCCCCTGCTTATGCTCTCTCTGTGTCACATAAATAAATAAAATCTTAAAAATAAATAAATAAAGTTCCTTCTGCAGCTGGAAGAAGCAGAAACAGGGAAGTGAAAGAGAATTAGCTAGCATAGGCAGATGGCCCTGTGTAGGGCAGCTCTCTACAGGACTGGGGCTGCTGACTACTCTCCTCACTACAGAGAGACCTCACTGAGCCTTAGAAGGAGCCTGTGCTAGTTAAGGGTCATGAAATATAAGCCCCATTTGCTTCAAATTAAATCCACCTCTGTCTAGAAGTTTTCTATTACATTTTCCCCAACTTTTTTAAAGTTATCATTTATTGGGTGCTTACTTTGTGCCAGCCATATATGTACTTGTCAATTTTTCTCAACCTTGTCAATACAGTAGAATCACCTGGTAAGCTTTTAAAATTTAGTAACCAAAAAATAAACTCAAAATGGATTAAAAACCTAAATGTAAGACCTGAAACCATAAAACTCCTCAAAGAAAACACAGACAGTGGTCTCTTGGAACACAGGCCTTAGCAACATGTTTATGGATATGTCTCCTCAGGCAAGGGAAATAAAAGTAAAATTAAACTATTGGGACTACATCAAAATAAGAAGTTTCTGCACAGCAAAGGAAACCATCATCAAAACAATATGGAACTTACTGAATGGTAAAAGATATTTGCAAATGATATATCTGTAAAGGGTTAATATCCAAAACATACAAAGAACTTATACAACTCAACACCCCAAAAAATCCAATTAATAAAATGGGCAGAGGACCTCAATAAACATTTTTCTAAAGAAGATATACAAATGGCTGACAAACACATGAGAAGATGTTCAATATCACTAATCATCAAGGAAAGGCAAATCAAAACCACAATGAGATAGCAGCTGGCACCTGTCAGAATAGCTAAAATCAAAAAGACAAGAAATAACAAGTGTTGACAAGGATGTGGGGGAACAGGGCCTTCATGCACTGTTGGTGGGAATGACATTGGTACACTCACTGTAGAAAACAGCATGGAGGTTGCTCAAAAAATTAAAAATAGAATTACCATATGATCCAGCAATTCCACTACTGGGTATTTACCCAAGGAAAATTAAAACACCAATTCAAAATAATATATGTATTACTATGTTTATTGCAGCATTATTTACAATAGGCATGGTATGGAAGGAATTCAAGTGTCCATCCACAGATGATAAAGATGTGTGTGTGTGTGTGTGTGTGTGTGTGTGTGTGTGTATAATGGACTATTGCCTAGCCATAAAAGAGAGTAAGATCTTGCCATTTGCAACAACATGACCTAAAGGGTACTATACTAAGTGAAATAAGTCAGACAGAAAGATAAATACCATATAATTTCACTCATATGTGGAATTTAAGAAAACAAAGAAAAAAGAGACCAAAAAACAGACTCTTAAATACAGAGAACAAACTGGTGGTTGCCAGAGGGGAGATGGGTGGGGGAAGGAGAGAAATAGATAAAGAGGATTAAGAGTACACTTACTGTGATGAGCACTGAGTATGTATAGAATGTATATAATTGTTGAATCATTGTATTATATACCTGAGACTAATATTAACACTGCATGTTAATTACATGTTAATTATACTTCAATTTTTTTTTAATGTAAAATATACCAACCTGGAACCCACTGAAACTAAATCTCTAGGGGTGGGGGTTGACTATCTATAGTTTCTAAAAGCCCCATGGATGATTCTAACGTGCAATGAGGGTTGAAATTCTTGGCACACTATACTACTTTACATATGTTAACTTCTTAAATCCTTGCACAAACCTGAGAGGGGGAGGTCTTATGACTGTTATATGTGAATAAACCAAGGTTCAGAGATGTTAAGTATTTTACTCAAGATGAAATCACAGAGTCATAATTCAAACCCTTCTGTGACTTCCCAGAACACTTTACTATACCAGTTCCCAACTTTATATGTCTCTGTAAGAAAGAACAACCTTTTAATGCAAACTTTTGCAATTGGCAAAAGGTAGCGATGAGTAAAATATCATGTAATTATTTTCATAGCAAATGTGACCTTAATTCTAATCCCATAAGAAATAATAGAGTAAAGCCATATTCAAGTTTACTTCTAAGTTGGAAGAATCCTTTACATCCAACAAAATTTCTAATTATCTTTTTAAAAGAGAAGCTTTTTGGTGATGAATATTCTAAGTACCATCTAGGATTGGAATGGGTCCTATTTGGTGTGGCCTTGGACGTCCTGGATACAGGGTAATACAGCAGTATTATTGGATACAGCAGTAACTGAGAATACACTGTACCTCAAGCCTACCCACTCTCCCTTTCACAATGCTACATCTTCCTTTTTCTTGGATTCATTGTTCACATTGCTAGAGTGCATTCCCATCTAATTATTTCAACAAAGATCTATAGGAAGTAAAATTTCTGGACCTTTGGGTATATAAAAGAAATTATATTTTGTACTCCTACTTAAAACCTAGTTTTTCTCAGTATCATTTTTTTTTTTTTGCCACATCTTTTTTTTTTTTAAGACTTTGGTTTTTTTTTTTTTTTTAAATATTTTGTTTATTTATTTGACAGAGAGAGATCGCAAGTGGGCAGAGAGGCAGGCAGAGAGAGAGGGGGAAGCAGGCTCCCTGCTGAGCAGAGAGCCCAATGTGGGGCTCAATTCCAGGACCCTGAGATCAGGACCCAAGCCAAAGGCAGAGGCTTTAACCCATTGAGCCACCAAGGCACCCTGGCCACATCTTCAAGATACCATTCCATCATCTTCCAGCAGTGTTGTCAATGAGAAACCTAATGTCATGATTTGCATTCCTTTAAGCTTAGCCTGTTTACCCCTTTGAAAACTTTTGGGATTTGATCTTTATTCCTAGTTTTCTAAAATTTCACTATGACAAGTCTAGGTGTTGGTTCTACTTCATTCATCTTGGTTAACATTTTCAATTTGAAGATTTGTGGCTTTTTCTTTTCATTGAAATACAGTTTGACATGCAATGTTACGTTAGTTTCAAGGGTACAACATACTGATTTGACAAGTCTATACCTTATACTATGCTCACCACAAGTGTAGCTACCATCTACCATCTATCATACGACAAGTGTAGCTACCAGCTACCATACGACATCATTACAATACCACTGACTATATTCCCTATGCTGTACCTTTTATCACTAAGACTTATTCATTCCATAACTGGAGACCTGTATCTTCCATTCCCCTTCACCCATTTTGCCCATTTCCCTAGCCCCTGACTAGTATCTTTCTTAAACTCTGAGCAATCTACTTTTATCATTACTTTATTCTCTCCTCTACATTCTCTCCTTTCTCTTTCTAGTGCCTCTATATATGAATATTTAAACTTTCAGATCCATTTTGAAATGCACTGAAGGAGAAGTCCTTGGTCTCTACCTTCCATTCACTAATTTATTCTTCAGCCACCTCTCTCCTGTTAATAAACCTATTGATTTCAAAAACCAAAAATTTAATTTCCAAGATTTCAAACTGACTCTTTGATGTGGTTGCAGTATCCTTTCACAACACACTAAAAATACTAATTTTGTTTCTTTACCTGAAGAGTCCTTCTGTTTGGCCACATCAGGCTCTCTGTTCAGCAGAGAGCCTGCTTCCCCTTATCTCTGCCTGCCTCTCTGCCTACTTGTGATCTACCTCTCTCTGCCAAATATGTAAAAAAAAAAAAAAAAATCTAAAAAAAAATTACCATAGAAAATAAATTTATGGGGCGCCTGGATGGTTCAGTTGGTTGAGCAACTGCCTTCAGCTCAGGTCATGATCCTTGAGTTCCGGGATCGAGTCCCACATCGGGCTCCTAGCTCCACGCAGGGAGTCTGCTTCTTCCTCTAACCTTCTCTCCTCTCATGCTCTCTCTCACTTTCTCTGTCTCTCAAATAAATAAATAAAATCTTAAAAAAAAAAAAAAAGAAGAGAAATGTATGGGTTTTATTGCACTTGCTGGCTCCTTGGCCAAGAATTTGAACTTTAAATGAGATAGAATCAAGTGAGATGAAAAAATATCACTGGTTGGTATTCAAGTTATTACAAATGTCCCATATGGGACATATGGCAATAAATTCAAATTAATTCTTTCATTTATATATTCAAATATTATCTCGATGGGCATTTATTATGAGCTAGGACTTTGCTATAGATTAACTACTCATTTTTTTTAACTACTCATTTTCTATATTGAATATGCACTAAACATAATTTACATCTTCTTTAGCTTTAGTTCTTAACAGATTACATTGTAAAATTTCTTCAGATGCTGATTTTTCATTCAGTATCTCTTGAGAGCTACCATAACCCAGGCATGAGGAATATAATAGCAAATGGATAAGGCTCCAGCCATCATGGAGCTTGTATTTCAGTTGAGGAAGGAGGCAGACAAGCAAAGAAGTAAAATAGTTGCAAACTGCAGTGAGTACCAAAAAGGGCCACAAACAAGGATGGAAGGTGGACAATAATGGGGAAGAGAGCTTCAGTTGGGTGATTAGGGGAGGTCTCTGAGGGCAGGGATCTTTGCTTCACTGCTCTCTCCTAAGCATCTAGAACATGCCTGGAATGTAGTAGGCATTCAGTAAGTGAATAAGGAGATAATACACAAACTGAATCAAAAGGATGCTAACCATTCAAGGAGAAGGGCATTCCAGGTCGAGGAAAGAGCATGAACAAAGACTCTGAATCAACCTAAGTTTCCATCAATAGATAAATGGATATAGAAGATGTAATATATATATAGATATATATAGAAGTATATTTAATGGAATATTACACAGCCATAAAAAAGAATAAAATCGGGGCACCTGGGTGGCTCAGTGTTGGTTAAGCCTCTGCCTTCAGCTCAGGTCACGATCTCGGGATCCTGGGATTGAGCCCCTCATTGGGCTCTCTGCTCAGCGGGGAGCCTGCTTCCTTCTCTCTCTCCACCTGCCTCTCTGTCTACTTGTGATCTCTCTCTTTCTGTCAAATAAATAAATAAAATCTTTAAAAAATAACAACAACAAAACTCTATCAAAAAAAAAAAAGCAGGGGGCGCCTGAGTGGCTCAGTGGGTTAAAGCCTCTGCCTTTGGCTAAGGTCATGATCTCAGGGTCCTGGGATCGAACCCCGCAAGGGCTCTCTGCTCAGCGAGGAGCCTACTTCCCCCTCTCTCTCTGCCTGCCTCTCTGTCTGCTTGTGATCTCTCTGTCGCTGTCAAATAAATAAATAAAATCCTTTTGAAAATTAATAATAAATAAATAGATAGATAGATAGATAAGTAAATAAATAAAAGCATGTAACCTTGGCATTCAGGATAAGATGGATGGACCTAGAGAGTATTATGCTAAGTGAAATAAGTCTGAGAAGGACAAAAACCATATGACTTCACTTATATGTGGAATCTAAAAAACAAAACGAATGAACAAACGGAAAGAGAGTCATACAGAGAATAAACTGGTGGCTACCAGAGGGGAAGAGATTAGGGGGATGGGCAAAACAGGTTAAGGGGATTAAGAGGTACAAACTTCTGGTTATGAAAAAAATAAGTTATGAGGATGAAAAATACAGCATGATGAATACCACCAATAATATTGTAATAACGTTGTATTGTAACTATACTTAGCTTAGTGAGCATAGCTTAATGTCTATAGAATTGTCAAGTCATTATGTTGTATGCCTGAAACTAATATAACATTGTATTCAACTATACCTCAATAAAAAAAAAGTTCATAGAAAAAAAGTTGAAAAATAAAATTGCAGTGTTATATGCAACTGATGAATTACTGAACACTACATCTGAAACTAAGGATGTTGGTTAATTGAATTTAAATAAAGAAAATAAAAATAAAATTGCATTCCTTACCTCATGTTTATGGATCAGCCACTGAAGTAGGAGGAACTAATGGTCTGAGTTGAGTATACATTATTTCTTCACCCCAACAGACCTTATCAGTATTTCTTCCACTATCAAAGGCAACAAACAAAGGGACCAAATAAGCCTCTAACAGGACAGATAAAGCTATTATTCTGCAATTATTTGGAGCCACCAAAGTGGGATAAAAACAGATTGAATTACTCAAGGACTGCAGAGTGACAACCAAACTTATCCAATTCATCTTTTCTATCCTCCAACCTGCAACTACAGTAAGGCAGAAACAAATTTGGAATTGCCGTGATAATTGTTATGGGGTGAACCGTATTATGAAAAATTTCCTGGGTGCCTGGGTGGCTCAGTGGGTTAAAGCCTCTGCCTTCAGCTCAGGTCGTGATCTCAGGATCCTGGAATCAAGCCCCATGTCGGGCTCTCTGCTCATTGGGGAGCCTGCTTTCCCCCTCTCTGTCTGTCTCTCTGCCTGCTTGTGATCTCTCTCTCTGTCAAATAAATAAATAAAATCTTAAAAAAAAAAAAAAGAAAAATTTACTATGTGTACGAATACCTTAATGAAAGAGAAAACATTAGATGTGAACTAGTTAGTTCAAAAGGAATGAATAGTTTTTGCTTTAAAAAAGTTCAAATCAGATGTACTTTTCATTATTGCTCCATAGTAAAGAGTTAACATACATTATTTCATTTAATTCTCATAACTACCCTGGAGGTCAATTTTAATATTTCCGTTTTATAGAGAAGGCTTAGAGAAGTTAAGTCACTTACCTAAAGTCACACAAATGACATTACCATGATAACATGGCAAAGTCAAGTCTGACAAATTTTTGACAATTTTTTTTATTTATGTATAGATATAGTACCTTCAGTAATTATTTTATATTGGCATTATTTAAAAATGGTTCACCAAGGATTATAAATAAGTTGTTTAACTGGAATCATCTTGTTTTTTGGGGTGCGCTGCCTGGCTCAGTGGGCTAAGCATCTGCCTTTGGCTCAGGTCATGATTCCAGGGTCCTAGGATTAAGCCCTGCATCAGGCTTCCCACTCAATTGGAAGCCTGTTTCTTCCTCTCCCTTTGCCTGCCTTTCTCCCTTTCTCTGTCAAATAAATAAAATCTAAAAAAAAAAAAAAAGAAATCATTCCGTTTTGAAGACAACCCCTTTATATTTTTATAGCATTTGTCACAAAGTGTTTCCATTGGATTTTTACCACATCCTTTGAGGTCGGGGAACAGATGTGATAGAAAAGGAAATGGAGGCAAAGCACATGGTCTCCACGTTACATTCTCTCTCTGTTCCTCTGTGAGTTGTGTACTTCCGTGTCTGGGCCCCACACTTGAGTAAAAGCTCTTTGAGGGAAGGGGCTCTGCCTATATTCTCTCTGTAGCCTGGTGCCAGCAACCCTGTGGGCACTCAGTCACTATTTTAAACAGCTTCGGTGAGGTATAAATGACTTATAGTAAACTGCACATAAAGTGTTAAGTTCTGACATATGTACACATCTGTGAAACTAACACCACAATCAAGGTATTAAATATATCAAACATATCCATCACTCCCAAGTTTCCATGAGCATTTATGAATGAACAAAACCCAAGTCTTTAGGCTCGTAGAATGGTGCTGCTTCTCTTATATTTGATGAAAGTCTGTGCTTTTATATGTTATTTGTGCCTGTTGTATGCTGTTGTACATTTATGGAAAAGAATCTAACTGAAGATAAAACATTTTATTTGTAGAAGCCTGAAACATGTATCGCTTGAAGCACATACGGAGTCTGCCATTTGGGAACTAGAACATCCTACCTGCTTCCTGATGAATCACCACCTCAGTCCTTCCAGAGACTTTGCCCTGGTCCTGCCCTTGGATCCCAGGAAGCACCCAGGTTTGCTGTCTTTATAATTACTTCCCTTTTTGCTTTCTGCTTAGGCAATTTTTTTTTAAAAGATTTTCTTTATTTATTTGACAGAGAGAGAGAGCATGAGAGGGGAGAAGGTCAGAGGGAGAAGCAGACTCCCCATGGAGCTGGGAGCTCGATGCGGGACTTGATCCCAGGACTCCAGGATCATGACCTGACCCGAAGGCAGTCGCCCAACCAACTGAGCCACCCAGGCACCCACTGCTTAGGTGATTTTAAGCAGTACTGCCATTTGTTTCTGTTTATCTGCTGAGAGTGATAGTGAAACTCTTAGGTTCCTAACCCAGACTGCCTGTGTTCAAATCCTAATTCTACTTCTATAAGCTGTAGGGCTTTGTGCAGGTTACCTCTCTGCACAGAGCCTTGTGGTTTTACAGTACATTTTTGGTAAATGTTACATATAACTATTTTCTCAGAAAACTGGCTTAGCCCACATGGCAGAAATGTCTAAAACTCCTGCCTCACAAGAGAATATTCCTTCCTTCCTCCCACAGGAGCCCTCCTTCCCTTCCTTCTATCTCTAGTTTTTAATGTCTGTACCTTTTAAGAGACTCCATTAAAAGCAGAATTTTAATCAATAATACAATGATGTAATTTAGAAAATAATTACTGGGGCACCTGGATGGCTCAGTTTGTTAAGCGTCTGATTCTTGATTTCCACTCAGGCCATGATCTCAGGGTTGTGAGATCAAGTCCTGAGTCAGGTGTGGAGCCCACTTATGAGTCTCTCTCTCTCTCCCTCTTCCTCTACCTTTCCTCCCCCACCACCTTTCTTTCTCTGCCTTTCTAAGAAAAACAAAAACAAAAACAAAAATTGGTTCCACTTCGCTATTTCTCTCTGGAACCAAGGAGTATTTTAATTCTAACCTACATGATAGAGGCTTTAAATATTTTTTTGGCAGATATATGTATGTATATTTGCATACATATATACACACACTATATATATAGTATGTATATACCTATACATGTGTATATACACATGTATAGGTATATACATATATGTATATGACCACACACAGATAACGAACAAATCTTGGCGGACCTGGGTGGCTCAGTGGGTTGGGGTCTCTGCCTTTGGTTCGGGTCATGGTCTCAGGGTCCTGAGACCCTTTCATTGTACATAAAGATGTTAGCTAGCATAATCTCTCCCGATATAAAATAGCTAATAAAGACACATTAATGAAGCAGTCATATCAAGTATTTTATGTATGTATGTATTACTTTAGAAGTTTATTTAATTTTTTAGTAATTTCTGCACCCAACGTGGGGCTCAAATTCACAACCGCCAAGATCAAGTGTCACATGCTCTTCCTATTGGGCCAGCCAGGTGCCTGTCATATCAAATACTTTAAACTGTCCTGGAGGGGCGCCTGGGTGGCTCAGTGGGTTAAAGCCTCTTCCTTCAGCTCAGGTCGTGATCTCAGAGTCCTAGGATCAAGCCCTGCATCGGGCTCTCTGCTCATTGGGGAGCCTGCTTCCCCCTCTCTTTCTGCCTGCCTCTCTGCCTACTTGTGACCTCTCTCTCTCTATGTCCAATAAATAAATAAATAAATATCTTTTAAAAAAATTGTAAACTGTCCTTGAAACGGTAAACACCAAGAGTTCATTAACTCCCCCATCGTTCTTAGGATAAAGCTACTGTTCCTTCTCTTTGCACCTCCTTTCCTGTGATCAAAATTCTTCCAAAGAATTGCCTAGACTTAATTTCTAGTGACTCTCCTTTCTCTCTTGAGCCCACTCCAATCAGGTCTTCCTCCAACTGTCATCAAAACTGCACTTACCCAAGGGGCGCCTGGGTGGCGCAGTTGGTTAAGCGACTGCCTTCGGCTCAGGTCATGATCCCGGAGTCCTGGGATCGAGTCCCATATCGGACTCCCGGCTCTGCGGGAAGTCTGCTTCTCCCTCTGACCTTCTCTCCTCTCATTCTCAGTCTCTCTCTCTAATAAATAAATAAATAATTAAAAAAAAAAAAAAAAAAACTGCACTTACCCAAATCACCAATGATCTCCATGCAGTCAAATCTAAAGGACAAATCTCAGTTCTTACTTCCTTCTGCCTATCTGTTGTTCTTTTCTTCCTGAAATACTTTCTTCACTTGATCTCCAAGATACCCTGCCCCACCCCCAGTTTTTCTCCTACCTCAACAGCCTTTTCTTCTCTGTATTCTTTGTTGAGTTCTCCTTTATCTTCCCAACTTCTAAAAATTGAATGTCCTCTTCTCTTCCCAATCTATATACACACACACTTGTTGGAGTTCTCATCCAGACCATAACTTTAAATATCTATATGCTATTGCCTACCAAATTCATATATCTAGCCCAACTCCCATCCAAACTCCAGACATGTTTACATGTCCAATAGGCTATGTAATAGCTCCACTGGGATACCTGCAGGCATCTCAACAAGCCCAAAACTAAACCACTAACCTTCTGCCATATATTACTTTTCTTTCATCTTCTCCATTTCATAAAAGTAGCAACACCATACTTCCACTTGCTCAGGCCCAAACCTTGGAGTCATTCTTGACTACTCTCTTCTCACATCCCCCAACCAATCCATCAAAACATGCAATTAGCTATACTCACAAAATTTATTCATAATAACACTTTTTTCATTAATTCCTCTTTTGCTCCCTTAGTCCAAGCCCCCATAATCTCTTGCTCCCCCATTCAATTTTTTACTCAGTGAAGTGATATTTTTAAAATGTAAATTTGAGGGCGCCTGGGTGGCTCAGTTAGTTAAGCATCTGCCTTCAGCTCAGGTCATGATCCCAGGGTCTTGGGATGGAGTCCTGTATCAGTCTCCCTGCTCAGCAGGGAGCCTGCTTCTCCCTCTCTCTTTCTCTCTCTCAAATAAATTTTTTAAAAATGTAAATTCGAGGGATGCCTGGGTGGCTCAGTTGGTTGAGCGGTTGCCTTCGGCTCAGGTCATGATCCTGGCGTCCTGGGATCGGGTCCCGCATCGGGCTCCTTGCTCAGCAGAGAGCCTGTTCCTCTCTCTGCCTCTGCCTGCCTCTCTGCCTGCTTGTGTTCTCTCTCTGTTAAATAAATGAATAAAATCTTAAAAAAAAAAAATGTAAATTCGATTGTTACTTTTCTGCTTAAAACTTTTCTATAGCTTCCCATTTTACTCAGAATGAAAAGTCTTTAATTGTGACCTATAAGCCCCTATGGGATCTGTCTCTACAACCACCATCTGTATCAACTCTCTGATTTCATTTCCCATTGCTCTCCTTCTTGCTCACCCCACTCTATCCACAATGGTGTCCTTGCTATTCCTTACCCACACCAAGCATATTCTCAGGGCCTTTATACTTCTAATATTTTCCAGATATTCATATGTAATTCTCTAACTTCCTTTATCAGCTAGGCTTTTCCTAACTATCCCAAATAAGATAAATCTTCTCATCTTTCAGTCCCCTATTCTGATTTATATTTACGGCATTAAAAAAAAACACTTTATTGGGGCGCCTGGGTGACTCAGTCAGTTAAGCGTCTGCCTTTGACTCAGGTCATGATCCCAGGGTCCTGGAATCAAGCCCTGCATCAGGTTCTCTGCTCAGCGGGAAACCTGCTTCTCCCCCTCCCTCTGCCTGCCGCTCCCCTGCTTGTGCACTCTGTCTCTGTCAAATAAATTTTAAAAATCCTAAAAAAACCCCAACAACTTTATTTTGAAACATTGTAGATTCATAGGCAGTTGTAAGAAATAATACAGATAGATTCTGCATACTCTTTACTCAGTTTCCTCCAATGGTCACATTTTATAAAACTATAGTACAATATCCCAACTAGGATACTGACATTGATACAGTTAAGATACATTTCCACAGTTCCATCACCACAGGGCTTGTGTTGCTCTTTTATAGCCACACCCACTTCCCTCCAACCTCCACCCCAGCCATAGAGCCGTAACCCCTGGCAACCATTAATCTGTTCTCCATTTCTTTTTTTTTTTTTAATTTTTTTATTAACATATAATGTATTATTTACCCCAGGGTACAAGTCTGTGAATCATCAGGCTTACACATTTCACAGCATTTGCCATAGCACATACCCTCCCCAATGTCCATATCCCTACCCCCCCACCTCCCAGCAACCCTTAGTTTGCTTTGTGAGTTTAGGAGTCTCTTATGGTTTGT
>CM052811.1:66802888-66831568 GCA_028533885.1 Nasua narica
TTGTTATTTCAAGAATGTTATATAAATGGAATTATACAGTATTAACCTTTTGGGATTGCCTTTTTCTATCAGCATAATTCTCTGGAGATTCATCCAAGTTGTTGTGTCATAGCATTTTTTTACCACCTAACATACATATTTATTGCTAAGTTCCCTGAGTGCAGGGAATCCATTTTGCACATTATACTCTTAATATAGACATACTATAAATATTTGTTGAATATATGAAGTCAAAACTCTTTAACATAGCCTAAAAGACCCCAAATGAAGAATGCTCACCTTTGCAATTTCACCTGGCACTTCCATGAACCCCCCCATTCTGCTACTCCAATCCCATACAGACCCTCTTTATGACAAGATTGCCTATACACTCTTGGTTTATCACATTCGCTGTTTAGAACAGTGGGTTCTCAAACTTTGGTGTACATGAGAATCACTTGGACAGTCAGGTTTTTGTTTTTGTTTTAAGATTTTACTTATTTACTTATTTGAGAGAGAGAATGAGTGTGTGTGTGTGTGTATGTGTGTGTGTGTGTCTTGTGCACTCGCGTGCACATGCACACAGGGGTAGGGACAGAGGAACAGGGAGACAATCTCAAGCAGACTCCACATTGAGGGTGGAGCCTGATGGGACACTTGATCTCAGGACCCTGAGATTATGACCTGAGCTGAAACCAAGAGTTGGCGGTTTAACCAACTGAGCCACCCAGGTGCCCTGTATGGTCAGGCTTATTAAAACACAGATTGTTTGGTTTCACCCTCAGAGTTTTTGATTAAGTAGATCTGTGACAGGGCCTGAGAATCTGAATTTTTGACAAGTTCCCAGGTGATGTTGATGTTGCTGGTCCATGAACCAACCACACTTTGAAAATCCCTGTTAGAAAATTTTTTATTTCCCCTCCGCCATTCACTTGCCTAATTTTTTACTTAACCTTCAGTCTTTCTCTCACCCCAGAACATGGTGTTCCATGGCACACTGTACTTACCCTATCACATCACTTATCTCACGATATTACAGTATCCTATTTATGTGTGCTTCTCTACTACCAGACTGTATCCTCAGCACCTAGCACAGTTTGACACAGAGTAGGCACTCAATGTATATGACTGAATAGGTTCCTTAATCTGGGTACTTTAAAAGAGTAACTGAAAACAGTATCTTCACAGAGGATATTTAGAAGGAAAGGAGTCTATGTGCTAGAAATAAAAACATCAAGGATCCCTTCCATTCTTGGAACACTTAAAAAAAATTAAAAAAAAAAAAAAAAGGATCCCTTCATTGATAAGTTTAAGGAAAAATACAGCAACTTTTTAAGTTAAGATTTTCTAAGAACTGTTAGCGCTTACTGCTATTCTTTTCAACCAAAACACAACACACTGAAATGATGACTGATGACAAAGCTAAGCATGCAAGTTAATGGGGCACCTGGGTGGCTCAGTGGGTTGAGCACCAAGTTTCTGCCTGTTGGTTTTTGGCTCAAGTTATGATCTGGGGATCCTGAGATGGAGTCTCACTCTAGGCTCTAAGCTCTGGGCTCAGCACAAAGTCTGCTTCAGATTCTCTCTCTCTTCCTCTGCTTCCCTCCCCGCCCTCAAATAAATAAACAAAATCTTAAAAAAAAAAAAAAGCAAGATATTTTACCCATTACGTTTTCAATAATTATTTCAAAATCTGTATTTTGTTCTTCTAAAAATGTACTCCTTTGCCTTCAGACTAAACTACCCAAATCACAGGACTATCTAACACAGCCAAGACTTCAAAGAAGTCTTTCACTGACCCCCAGAGCTGGCCAGATATTGACATCTGAACATATCTGCCTCCATAGGTCTATAAAACATTATCTAAAATTCCAAACTCAAGAAAAGCTTTAGAAACCTAAAGTTTTTCATAAGGTTAGGGAAAACTCATTTAGCAGCAAATTTGACCTGAACATATATACAGATATTATATAGATTATATAGCCTTTATTTTATATTTAGGATTAATACTAATGCATTCTTATTGGCATGAATATTAATGTTTCACTATAAGATGCTACTCCACACCCACTGAGGTGTTACAGAAAATATGGTATATGCATTATATTCTTGTCTAAAATCCTAATAATTCTGAGTGCTGAAACACATCTGGCCCAAAGATTTTATATAAAGGAGAATGCCTATATTAAGTATGAGATATCAATTTCTTTTAATCTCTATTTTTTATCTACTATATTCAAAATATCTACCTAAATAATGCCCTGTATTTATTATTTTGTATCTGAAAAAGTGGTCTTATTGAAAAGTGCTTTCCTCATTTTATCTGTTTTAATATCAGCTAAACATTGTTGAAAACTCCATGTTTCTATTCACATGTGAGACTTTTTAAATCAGTTTACAGGAAATTCTATACTTCTTGGGATCCTTGTGGCTCATTTCCATCAGATTAATCATCATCATCCTCACATGAATCATCAGCAGAACAATTTAAAGTATAGAACTAAAAAATATATTTAGTAGGAGACACGATTTCAAAATGCATTTAAAAGACTAATTCACGTTTACAAACATTTAGCAGTCTCAGTTGATGAAAGTAGAATTTTTATAGATTAAGATGTAAAGGGAATAACAATAAACATATTATCATTATAAAGAGCAAAAAACAACTAAAATATATTTAGGAATGAATTGAACAAGAAATGTGCAGGATTTATGTAAAGAAAATGCTTCTGAGAAACCAAAAGAAAATGGGTAAATAAAGGGGCCATGTTTTTAGATGGCACAATTGGTTTCAAAAGGAAAAGTCATCCAGGTGAATTTAAAGTGAAAGAAGTTTATTTGAAGGAAGAGAAGTACCTTCTGTAGAATTCCAAGATCAGAAAGGGTAGTAGGCCTAGTCTTAGTAGGGGCAAACCAGGCCACAGAAACCCCCAGAATCCCAGGCAGCTGCCCTGCCACCCTCTTCTGGGCTTCTTAACTCTGTTTTTCTCCTGACTGCCTCTCAGTGGCCCACTTTCTCTATGCTACCTATCTGTGGGTCAATCCTCTCCCCTGCTTTACCCTTCTGTCATCACTTTCTAGCTCAAGAGACCAGGAAGGACTAATTGCAAATTTCTGGGAGAAACAATCTGATTGGACCAGCTTTCTACAACCTGCTAGTCTAATCAGCTATATCAGAGGAGGGGAGGGTCAAGTAGGTATCTACTCATTAACAGAAGATAAAGATGCAGACTGGGACAAGGGGGAGTAGTGCAGACAAGTTGAACGGCATGTCTGTTACAGATGAGCAGACTCCATATTGTGGAGAGGCAATATGACATAGAGGCAAAGAGCACAGGCTCTGTTTCCTGACCTTCAACTAGTAATCTCTTTATGCATGAGTTTCCTCATCTGTAAAATGAGGGTGGTGACAATCGAGTTGTGTAGATTTAAAAAAAAAAAAACAGCACTAAATAAAAACTACAGAATTATTTTTATAAATATGTCCATTTTCCCTAAATTAATCCAAAAAATGCAAGTTCAATCAAAATCACAACTCTTTTAGACAAAGTAAGTTTAAAGTTTCTATAAAAGAGACAATGAACAATGAAACACTACATCTATGACAAGAATGACTCAGAGTTGAATGGGAAGAGAACATAGACTGATGCAAGTTACTGGTACTGTTGTAGTTCTTAGGTTGGCAGTTTGCTTCATGTTATGTTTTTTAAGTTTTATATATATCAAATAGATTTTAAAAAGACAGTTCTTAAAGAATACTCTGAAAAAGAAGTCTACTAAGCAGGGATTTACCCTACCAGAAATTTAAAAACAATTTTAAGATATATTAAAATAATAATATTGTCCATCTAGTAACAAATCAATGTTATAGAAAATACAGTACATATGGAAACTTAGTGTTGTACAGATTTTAAATCTATACAGAAGACTGAGTATTCAATAAATGGTGTGTGGGCAACCAGCAAGTCATTGAGGAAAAAAAAAAAATCAAGCTAGATTCTTTCTTCCCTTCCTCCTTAAAAATAAATTTTAGATGGATTAAAAATTGAAAAACTTCTTAAAAGATATCAAAAATGCGAGAAGAATACACAGATAAACACTACTTCAAAGCCAGAAACAAAGGAAAAAACTAACATATATACCTACATAAAAATGAGAAACTTCCAAACAAAAATCCCATCACCTTGGGGCGCATGGGTGGTTCAGTCAGTTGTGTCTGCCTTCAGCTCAGGTCATGATCTCTGGATCCTGGGATTGAACCCTGAGTCTGGCTCCCTGCTCAGCGGAGAGTCTGCTTCTCCCTCTTCCTCTGCCCCTTCTCCCCATTCGTATGCTCTCTCTCTCCATCAAATAAATAAATAAAATCTTAAAAAAAAAATTCTCATTACCTTAAACTTCTACTTATTTTACTTACTTATGGGTTCTGATTCTGATTAATTGTACATAAACTGAGTTTTACATAGTATAAAATTGTGCACAATTTTATGGTATACACTTTATATAACCTTACCACATATTTTTTCTTGTACTCCTAGTTACCTTTATATTTAGCCTACAAATCATGTCAGGAGAGTCCGTTTTCCTCCACTCCACTTCCTTCTCCCCCTTTTAAATAACTTTCTTTGAAAGTTATGACCAGGGAAAGAAAAAAAAAAAAAAGAGAGAAAGTTATGACCAGGGACTCCTGGGTGGCTGGTCTGGTTAAACCTCTGCCTTCGGCTCAGGTCATGATCCCAGGATTCTGGAATCAGTCCACATCAGGTTCCTTGCTCAGCGGGGAGTCTGCTTCTCCCTCTGCCTGCCATTCCCTCTGCTTGTGCCCTATATCTCTCTCTCTAACAAATAAATAAATAAAATCTTAAAAAAAAAACAAACAAAAAACAGGGGTGCCTGGGTGGTTCAGTAGGTTAGAGCCTCTGCCTTTGGCTCAGGTCATGATCTCAGGGTCCTGGGATCAAGCCCCGCATTGGGCTCTCTGCTCAGCAGGGAGCCTGCTTCCCTCTCTCTCTCTCTGCCTGCCTCTCTGCCTACTTGTGATCTCTCTCTCTGTCAAATAAATAAAATCTTTTTTAAAAAATTAAAAAAAACCTGTTATGACCATTTACAGTAGTCCCTTGAACACAGGAATTAGGGGTACCAACCCCTCCCAAGTAGAAAATCCACATGTAACTACTGACTCCCCCAAAACTTTATTATCATTTAAGTAGTCTCCACGCTCAGTGTGAAGCCCAATAAAGGGCCTGAATTCACAACCCTGAAATCAAGACGTGAGCTGAGGTCAAAAGTTGGACACCTAACCAACTGAGCCACCCAGGCACCCCAAAAAAACTTTATTAATAATAAATTGACTGTCCTTACTGACAACATAAACTGTTAGCACATATTTTGTATGTTACATGTATTATATACTGTATTAATATAGATATTAATTAATATAAAGAATTAATATTAATTTATTTGCAATAAAGTCAGAGAAAAATATTAAGAAAATAATAAGGAAGAGAAAATACATTTACAGTACTATACTGTATAAAAAGATCCACATATAAGTGGATGGAAGCAGTTCAAATCTGTGTTGTTCAAGGGTCAACTGTACTTTCTCAAGTGAATTTTAGTATCATTTTCTTAAGATCTGTATTTTTTTGCATTTTAATTTAAACTTTTGATATACAAATAACTTAGAGATGAATTGTATTCTTTGCTATGTTAGTCCATTTGGCATTATATGTTCTTCCTTTTTGTAAGACTTTTCTTTCCTTCAGCAAATGACCACCACAGGCCTTATTAAAAAATGAATTAAAAGATGGTAATAATGGGGGGGAGCGCCTGGGTGGTTCAGTGGGTTAAAGCCTCTGCCTTCAGTTCAGGTCATTATCTCAGGGTCCTGGGATCGAGCCCCGCATTGGGCTCTCTGCTCAGTAGGAAGCCTGCTTTCCCCTGCCTCTCTGACTACTTGTGATCTCTCTCTCTATCTCTCTCTCTCTGTCAAATAAATAAGTAAATAAAATCTTTAAAAAAAAAAAAAAAGATGGTAATAATGGGGCACCTGAGTGGCTCAGTGGGTTAAGCATCTGCCTTCAGCTCAGGTCATGATCCTAGGGTCCTGGGATTGTGCCCCATGTTGGGCTTCCTGCTGAGTGGGGAGCCTGCTTCTCCCACTACCCCTCCTCCTATTGCTTGTCCTCTCTGACACTCTCTGTCTGAAATAAATAAATAAAATCTTTAAAAATATGGTAATAATATTTATAATTATATTTCACTCAAAGGTTAATATTCCTGATATACAAAAACACTTGTAACTTTTAAATGTAAATACTTCAATTCTAAACCAGGAGTAATTTACTGGCAATGCACAAAAACAGAGTCAATAAATATATGAATGATGTTGTTTTATACTTAGTCAATAAAAATGCAAATTAAAACAAGATGACAAAGATGATAAAAATGTTCAAAAGGTGATAAAGATCTCAAAGCCTGACAGTACTCAGGATTAGCAAGAAGATGAAGACACAGGTGGAAAATAAATATATTTCAAGGGGAGAGTCTGGTAACATCATCTAGACTCTTATAAGAGTGCATTCCTTTGATCCAGTAATTATATTTCTGTGAATTTATTATAAGGAAATAATCAGGAATATGTAAAGATATATCTATGAGAATAATCATCTAGTAGTGTTCTTTTTTTTTTTTAGTAGTGTTCTTTTCATGAGTATGATTCTTCTTTTAAGTTTTTATTTAAATTTTAGTTAGTTAACATTTAGGTAATATTGGTTTCAGAAGTAGAATTTAGTGATTCATCACTTAGATATAACACCTAGTACAAGGGCACCTGAGTGAGGGCGCCTTGGTGGTTCAGTGGGTTAAGTGCCTGCCTTTGGCTCAAGTCATGATCCCTGCGACCTGGGATCCAGCAAGATATTGGGCTCCCAGCTGAGCAGGGAGCCTGCTTCATCTTCTCCAACTCCCCCATGCTGGTGTTCCCTCTCTCGCTCTCTCTGTCATAAATAAATAAAATCTTAAAAAACAAAACAAGGGCACAGTGGGTGGCTCAGTCAGTTAAGTGGCAGACTCTTGATTGCCGCTCAGGTCATGATCTCAGGGTTGTGAGATCAAGCCTCTCATGGTACTCCCTGTTGAGCACTGAGCCTGCTTGGGATTTTCTCTTTCTTCCTCTGCTCCTATTCCACTTGCATGTACACATTCTCTCTCAAAATAATTAAGTAAATCTTTAATACCCAGTGCTCATCACAAGTGCCCTCCTTAATGCCCATTACCCATTTTGCACATCCCCAACCACCCACTTCCCTCCAGCGGCTTTCAGTTTATTCTCTATAGGTAAGAGTCTCTTAGGGTTTACTTCTCTCTTTTTTTTTCCTCTCCTTCTTCTATGTTCATCTGTTTTGTTTCTTAAATTCCACATGAGTGAAATCATATGGCATTTGTCTTTCTCTTACTTTCCTTAGCATAATACACTCTAGCTCCATCCACAACATCACAAATGGCAAGATTTCATTCTTTTTGGACATCTGGTATTGTTTGTACATGTGAAAAACTGTAAATACCCTAAAAGCCAACAATTTAGGGACTGGTTGAACAAATTATATCCATACAACCATTAAATGGCATTATATCCACACAGCCATTAAAAATTATTATTTAAATTTACCTGTAAAGCTATGAGGCACTATTCTTAAAAAACAAACACTTTCTGAGCATATGTGAAGTCTCCCAATTTTACGTAGCAGTGCGTTAATACTGTTATTTCTGGGTGGTGAGATCGTAGGTAAGTGGTGAGTTCGACTTTCTTCTATAAACATTTACGTACTTACTATCAGTTTTGCAGGTAGCAGGCACTTTTTGAAAGCAGTTTTATTCTTACCACCGTAAGATACAAGGAAACTATTACTTTGCGCGGGGGAGCGCGCACCGGGCGAGGACCCGCAGGGGCGCGGCGGGGTGAAAAGGCTCGCGAACGCCGGGGCCTCGCCTTGCTGCCCCGCCGCAGCACGCACACCGGAAACACGCCCCGCGGGACCTCGGGAATTCTGGGTAATGCACGGGGACCGTATTACTTCTGGAGAACTCATCGTTTTAAAGAAAAACTGATACCGCTTCCCTTTAACACATTTGCTATTGACTTAAGCCGGTGTAGGGATGTTTCTAACCGGAGAGGCGAGCGGAGGAAGTATGGAGAGCGAAAGGGGTTTTCGTGAAAGTGAAAAACCCTTACTCACTTCCCACCCTTCCCCCATCACCCGCTTTCCCTCCCTCGGGAGGGGCCTCAAGGCCGCTCCTGGGAAGGGCGTTTCTCTGGGCGACGACTTAAAGAGTTCTTAACAAAAGGAAGGTCCGCTAGCAGGCTATTGTATTAGAAAGCCGTCCTTAAAGGAAGACGGACGCGCGAAGAGCTGGGGGCGTAGAGGCGAGGCACGCTCTGATTGGCCCGGCTTCTCAGGGTTGGCGCGCGCCGGCTGGCCGGGCAGGAGCATGCGCGTGCGCAAAGGCGGAGGCGCTCGCGGGCCTGTCTCCCTCAAGCATTAGTGGGGTGCAGGGCTGGGACCTGGGCGGAGGGCGGGGGGGGGAGTGGTTCATGCTTGTCCTTGAGCTGGGAGCGGCTTAATCTTCCTCGCACCCGTGTTTAGTGGGCTGCAAGTCAAGCGAGGCTTTCCCCCCAGACGTGGGACTGCGGAGCAGGAGGAAAGGCGAGGCCCAGGCTGAAGGGTCGGGTCGGCTACCGGCTACTGCCTGGTTTAGCCAAGGGCGGGGAAGGCGGGAGGGGAGGGACCCAGTGCACCCAACAACCCCGTGAGACAGCTCGCCTGGACGGGGAACCGGCTATGAGAGACTGTTAGGTGGAGAGGCCTGAGAGATGAACAGGCTCACGCCCCTGTACTCGTGTAGGAGCCAGATAGAACTAAGCTTGTGTTTGGGATGAAAGTTGATAACCAAATTTTGAAAGATTACAATTCAAAATCAATGGCCTTTGGGTTTTAGGTATCAATAGGATATTTAGGTGGAAAGGCTGACATGAGATCTTTTAAGGCAATCTTTGTGAATTACCGTGTAGAAAATAGGTCCCTGATTTGTTACCCTGGGTGGCTCAGTTAGTTAAGCCTCTACCTTCAGCTCAGGTCATAATCCCAAGGTCGTGGGATCCATCCCCTCATCGGGCTCCCTGCTCAGGGGGGAGCCTATGTCACCCTTTCCTCCCTGCTCCATTTCCTCTGTCGCTATCTCTGTCTCTCTCTCTCAAATAAATAAAATTTAAAAACAATACATGAACGGTGTTGTAAAATTCATTCTATTCTCTTTGGCAAATTATCTGACTTAATGGCGATTGATTAGTAACTTTACTCTAAACATGAATGATTCTGTCCCAGGGAGTGGACAGGAACCACATAAAGTTTTGGGGAAGTAACACCTCATCTGGAAGCCTGAAAACCCGGCAAGGCTTGCAGATCAAAGATTTCTAGACCATCTGGTGAACGATGTTAAAAGGGAAAATTAAGAGTTTGCTCATCTATGAAACTCTTAAGGTACTTGTCTTAAACACAAGTTACATGATTAAGTGATAGAAACTGTATGGTAGATTGTATTGATTCTTTGACTTAATTATAATTTTAAAATTCTTTTAATCTGTAGACATCAGAGAGCCTTTTACTATTCTTGGAATTTTTTTTATTCTTGGAATATGAAATGAAAAATTTTATTTCAAAAATTGCAAAAGTTTGAATATAATTACATTTGAGGAAGAGACACTTAAATCTTAACATTTCAAGGTTTTTTAAATATAAAATAAATTTCAAAAATAATTAGATGTCAATTTGGACACATTAAAAAATACAGATAAATCAATAGAAGGGGGAAAAAATCCATTAATCCCACTCCCCAGTTAACTGCTATTACTATTTTAGTGCGATCTTTCTGTTGCTTTTTCCTATCATATATTTTACAAATATAGAATCACTAAACTGTAGTATACTTAAGATACCAACTTGTAACTTTATTTATCTAAGACTATGACTATGAAAGACCTTCCCTTTGTTAGATATTTCTTTATCCTTTGGGTTACCGTAATGAGCAAACATTTGTTTCTTCTTTTTCTTTTTTAAGATTTTATTTATTTATTTGACAGAGAGAGCACAAGCAGGGGGAGTAGCAGAGGGAGAGGGAGGAGCAGGGAGCCTGATGTGGGGCTCAATCCCAGGACCCCGGGATCATGACCTGATTCCAAGGCAGATGCTTAACCGACTGAGCCACCCAGGTACCCCAATGAGCAAACATTTCTAATCAGGAAAAGAACAGATTCAGTACTTCCCCCTTATCTGCAAGGCCCACATTCAAGACCCCCAGGAGATGCCTGAAACTGGCAATGGTACCAAGCCCTATCTATACTGGTTTTTTTTTCTATGCATACATAGCTATGATAAAGTTTAATTCATAAATTAGGCACAGCAAGAAATTGATAATAAGTAATAGTAAGATAGAACAATTATAAGAATATACATACTGTAATAAAAGTTACATGAATGTTGGTCTCTCTTAAAATGTCTTACACTGGTACTCACCCTTTTAATGAGGATGTGAGATGGTGAAATGCCTATGGGATGACATGAAGTGAAGTGAATGCTGTTTGTATTGTGATGTGGCATTAGGCATTAGACTATTGACCTGACTACACATCAAGAGAAGGATCATCTGCTTTAGGACTGAGGCTGACCCCCCTGTGGTAACTGAAATCTCAGAAAGTGAAACCGTGGATAAGGGAGGACTACTGTGTTGAAAAGAAAGGACATCACTTAAGTATTTTATAACCACATAATTGATTTTAAAAGAATTCACAATTTTGAAAACATGTTCTATAGAGTGACTTTTAACATGAGAGATCAAACATAGGTTTGTCTTGTTTCCGTATGAAACCCCACTGAAATGAGAAAATATAAAAACCCACAAGGACTAAGAAAGTGGGAAAGGGAATGAGAAATATTGGAGTGTTCTTAGTGGAAGAAGGAAAGAGGATAAAGAAATTGTTGGAACTAAGAAAGCTGAATGCAGAGGGGAATGGCAATTAGAAGTACAGTCATTAATAATTCAGAACTCCAGGAAGGCTCTGTAAAGGAAAATTATGTTTTTCTCACTCTAGTCTCCATACCTTTGACACCAGATATGGGGGGATTATCCCACATCAGTTCTCCAATTTTCAGTGGACACTGACTGGGTGTCCTACAAATTTAATTCAATTCTGACACTATCTGCTTGTATGTCTACATCAGATCCCGGTGGTTAAAGACTGTGGACCAGACCACAATTGGCAATAAAAACCCCAGGTCCCAAGCAAAGAAAAGAGTCATGCTCCTTACCCTTCTGAGTCTCCAGGATACTCTTGTCTGTATCTCTCTGTCTCTACATACATATCTTCAATAAACTCTGCTTTCACTTTTGCTGGCTCATTTGATTTCCACCCTGCATGAAGACAAGGACCCTTCTGGCTAGTCCTGTGGGACCCCCTCTTTGGGTCCTTGGACCAGGCCTGTCTGCATCATTCAGACTCAAACAGAATTATATCACCAGCTTTCCTATTTCCCCAGCTTGCAGATAGCAGAGTGTAGGACTTGCCCTCCATAACCATCTGAACCAATTCCTACGTAAATCTCATCTATCTATCTATCATCTGTCTATCCTATTGGTTCTGTTTCTCTGGAGAACCCTGAATCAGCCCTCAAGACTACCTCCACCTCGGATGCCAATTGCAAGTCCAGACTGTCACTTGCACTTCTGACCAAAAAGCCATAAATTGGGAGTTCCTTCTCTAGTTCAGTAATTTGCTAGAACAGCTCACAGAATTTAGGGAAATATTTACTTATGTTTATTGGTTTGTTATAAAGGATACAATGCAACAGCCACACGGAAAGATGCATAGGGCAAAGAAAGGGGGAAGGGGCACAGAGTTTCCATGCCCTCTATGTACCACCCTCCCAGCACCTCCTCACCAACCCAGAAACTCACCAAATTTCCTTAAGAGTTTTTATGGAGCTTAATCTCTTTTTTTTTTTTAAAGATTTTATTTATTTATTTATTTATTTATTTAAGAGAGAGAGAGAACACAAGCAGGCAGAGAGGCAGGCAGAGGCAGAGAGAGGAGCAGGCTCCCTGCCGAGCAAGGAGCCGGATGTGGGACTCGATCCCAGGACGCCGGGATCATGACCTGAGCCGAAGGCAGCTGCTCAACCAACTGAGCCACCCAGGCGTCCCCTGGAGCTTAATCTCTAATCCCCCCTCTCCCTTTCCTGAGTCTGTGGGTGGGGCTAAAAGTTCTAACCCTCCAGTCCTGTGGTCTTTCTGGTGACCAGCACCATCCTGACTCTATCAAGGGGCCCTACCCTAAATCACGTCATTAGCATAAACTCAAGTGTACTGACAAGAGGAGCATCTTGGGGGCTTGGGGTGGCTAAGTTGGTTAAGTGTCTGACTTGATTTCGGCTCAGATCACGATCTCAGGGTCATGAGATTGAGCCCCCAAGGTGGGCTGGGCATGGAGCTTGCTTAAGATTCTCTCCATCTCTTAACCAATAAGTTCTAAACATTAAAATAATTTACTTGGATGTCAAAAATAAATAAATAAATAAATAAATAAATAAATAAATAAATAAATAGAATAAAACCCTAAATTTTCCCATGTAAAAAAAAAAAAAAGGGGCGCCTGGGTGGCTCAGTTGGTTGAGCAACTGCCTTCGGCTCAGGTCATGATCCCGGAGTCCCGGGATCGAGTCCCACATCGGGCTCCCAGCTCCATGGGGAGTCCGCTTCTCACTCTGACCTTCTCCCTTCTCATGCTCTCTCTCACTCTCTTTCCTAATAAATAAATAAATAAATAAATAAATAAATAAATAAATAAATAAATAAAATCTTTAAAAAAAAAAAAAAAGATTCTCTCCATCCCTCTGCACCACCACTCACTTCCCACTCTCCTAAAAAAAAAAAAAAAAAAAAAAAAAAAGTGGAGCCTACTGAATAACAAAAGATCACTCAGGAAATTCCAGTGTTTTTAGAAGCTCTTTGCCAGGAACTGGAGACAAAGACTCGATACATGCCTTATTATAATACAGACTCATAAATTGCAGATACCACATCAATGGGAAGGTGTGGAAGGAAAGCCCAGAGGATTGATTGAATATTTGTACAGAGTAGTTAGACTTCTAGATCTAGGTCACCATCCTTAGGACAAATAACCAAGTGAGTAGCTTACCCCTAGAACTAGTAAGAGAGTTGGAACCAGAGGAGATTTAGGCACACCAGGTCAAGCAAAAAACAGATTAAATGAGAAAGTCTATATACTGAGTAGTGAGATCCTCCCCAGCCCTTTTCCAATGCTTGCTCTCTGAATCCGCATTCACCTTTTTATCTCATTTGAGGCTGGTCACCCCTTTTTATTCATCTTCATGATATAATTTTTTATTCTTTCTGATTTTTCTTTATTTTCTTCACTCTTATTCTGTTTAACTGTAATTGCTTGAGCTGATGTCATGGGCTTTCTTCTTTCTACCTTTCTGTGAGTTCATCCAACAGGCTGTCCATACCATGGGTTAGGACTCACTCACATCTCCATCTCTAGCGCTAAACTCTAACCAACTTTCAAGTCTCTTATTTTCAGACTTTTACTGAATCTATCCCTTTTGGATGCCACATGGGTAAAAAAAAAGTACTGCAATCAGCTTTGCGGTATCCCTGTAGAGGCGGCTTTTAGGCAACAAGCTTGAGTAATGGAAATCTGAGTAAGGTAAAAGGGCTCACAGTAACCCCCAAGCTGAATGCAAACAGGCTCATCAAGCGACCGACCTCGAAATGACCATAGGCCCTAACTGACCAAAAAAAAAAAACACAAAAAAACCAGGCACAGTTCCTAAGATTACCTAAAAAGGGAAAATTCCATATGTTCCTATACTCTCTTACTCTGCCCTATAACTGCAGCCCCTCACCACCACCTTGTTGCAGATAGTCTCTGCCCTGGGGTCCTGCCCATTGCTCCTTTCTGTTGTATTCAGTAAACTTTTATCTCCTTTGTTCTGCCTTGGGTGAATTCTTTCACTGCCCCCGCATCTCTGGCTTCCACCCAACTGGGTCACGCCACATTTGGTGGCCCCCCATCCCATCAGAAAATCCCACACATCCCACTTGAATTGGCTGTAGAGTAGATGCTCTTGTATCCAATGCCATTAGGGTCAGTTAATTGGTCAATTAATTTTAAGTCACTAGAAAAAAGAATCATTACAAAATTATCTACACTGGCAGGGTCTGTTAGTTGCCCAAATAATTTTTTCACTCTTTACGCCTAAAACTAAAATAACACTGTATGTTTCTTACACTTGAATTTTTAAAAAGAAGTTCATTCTCCCTTTCATCCTTACCAATAAAACTGTTATCTCATTCTGCATACGCAGTGTAATAGACAAAAGACACTTCTCAGCCGCCTTTGCAGTTAGAGCTGGTCATTGAGATATAAATGGACTCTGTTGAGTGTGATTTCTGGGAGAGGCCTTTCTTGTTCTCCCTTTTCTCCTGCTTCCTGTTCAGAATTCATTTGGGATGGCTACAACTCTAAGTGCCAGCTTATATGCTACCAGAGGTGGTACAGAAGGAGTCTGATTGTTGATAACTTTGCTGCCTATCTCCAGCCTTCTTTTCAGTGAGAAAATAGACCCTTGTATGACTTACTTATTACACAATAAATGTGGATCTTGGATATTAACAGTCAGATATAATTCCTAATTGATACATGTGCACTTATTTTACTTTAACTTAAAATATATGAATACTTATCAGTGCTTTGATGTAGGGCCAAGACTTTTTGAATTCGGGCTCTGATTGGAGTTCATCTGTATACTTCCATGAACCATACCCATATATAATGCACTGTCTGTTGTTGCAAGTTTGAATTTCTTCCATGCAGGTTAAGAACTTAAAGATACTCACTGAGCAATCTGAGTGCAGAATTCTAGATTTCTACATTTTTTTTCTCTCTTTTTTTTGAAGATTTTATTTATTTATTTGACAGAGAGATCACAAGTAGGCAGAGAGGCAGGCGGGGGGGGGGGGGCGCGGGCGGCGGGGAGCAGGCTCCCTGCTGAGCAGAGAGCCCAATACAGGGCTCGATCCCAGGACCCTGAGACCATGACCTGATCCAAAGGCAGAGGCTTTAACCCACTGAGCCACCCAGATGCCCCTCTCTCTTCTTTTAATATTCTCTTGCTCTAAACCAATTTGACAGTTATTACATAGTCTGCCACTAGGCCCCCTAAATTCATGTCCTTCTTGCATGTATAATACATTCAGTCTATTCCAGTAATCCAAAAGTCTTAACCTGTTCCAGCATCAACTCTAAAATCTGAAGTTCAAAGTCTCATTTAATTATCATCTAAATCAGTTATTGGTAAGATTTAAGAGGTATGATTCATCCTGGGACAGAATTCCTCTCCAGCTATGAATCTGTAAAACCCAGTTATGTACTTCCAAAGTATAATAATGGGCCAGATAGACATTCCCATTCCAAAAAGGAGAAAGAGGAAAGAAGGAAGGGGAGGGGTGAGTCCTAAGCAATTCTAAGCCTAGCAAGGCAAATCCCATTAGATCTTATTTTTAATTAAAAGATATTTTTTTCAGGGCGCCTGGGTGGCTCAGTGGGTTGGAGCCTCTGCCTTAAGCTCAGGTCGTGATCCCAGGGTCCTGGGATCAAGCCCTGCATCAGGCTCTCTGCTCAGTGGGGAGCCTGCTTCCCCCTCTCTCTCTCTGCCTGCTTTTCTGCCTACTTGTGTTCTCTCTCTCTCTGTCAAATAAATAAAATCTTAAAAAAATATATATTTTTTTCAATTGAGATATAATTGACATATAACATTGTGTTAGTTTTAGGTGTATAATATGATGTGATATATGTATATACTGCAAAATGATTACCACAATAAGTTTAGTTAATATCCATCATCACATATAGTTACAATTTTGTTTCCGGTGATGAGAACTTTTAAGATCTATTCACTTAGTATCTATTCAATACACAATACAATATTTATTAGAGTCACCATGCTGTACATCATCCCCAGGACTTAAATAATTCCGTTAGATCTTAAGGCTTGAGCATAATCTTGTTTGGTCCAGTGCTCTGCTGCTCTACAAGGACCCCACCTTCTGAAACCAAGGAGAAAAACTTGCATGCTGGGCCCATTGCATATGGAAGCCCCGAAGATCTCTGAACTACCTTCAAGGTCGTCCTTCCTTTTTCTTAAAAAATAAACCATGTTCCAGCAGAAGAGCTCTATCATCCAGTTTTGTAGAATACAAAAAGGTCCAGCAGCCTGTCTTCATTTCCTCATTTTTTCTGTCCCTATTAGGACCAACTGGCAGTGTCTCTGTTGGTAGAATCCCATCTCTTGTCCTGCCTGTCTGTTGAGGGGATGATTAAATTCAGGGTTCACACCCATATTAATATCTTTACCAAATGGTTGTTCAGCCACACCTTTAGTGTTGTCCTCAGAATAAGTATTCTCCTATTTTGCATCATGGCTAGGCTGAGAATTTTCCAAAGCTTTAAGTTCTGATTCTTTTTTGGTTTTAATAATTTCTTCCTCAATTCATCTCTCTCTTCTCACACTTCACTAGTAGTAGTAGTCAGGAGGACCCAGGCTACACCTTTAACATTTTAACATCTTACTTAGAAACCTCCTCAGCCAGGGCACCTGGGTGGCTCAGTTGGTTAAATGTCTGCCTTCAACTCTGTCAGGGTCCTGTGTTGTGTGTGTGTGTGGGGGGGGTCCCCTGCTCAATGGGGAGTCTGCTTCTCCCTCTCCCTTTGTCCCTACCTCCACCACTCATGCTCTCTCTCAAATAAATAAATAAAATATTAAAAAAAATTTTTTTCTTAAATTTCCTCAGCCAAATATCTGATTTCATTGTTCACAAGTTCTTTCTTCTACAAAAATATAGAACACAATTCAGCCAAGTTCTTTGCCACTTTATAACAGGAATCACCTTTTCTCCATTTGCCAATAACTGTTCCTCATTTCTATCTGAGACCTCACCAGAATGGCCTTTAGCATTCATCCATCTTTCTTTCTTTCTTTCTTTCTTTCTTTCTTTCTTTCTTTCTTTCTTTCTATTCAATAGAGAGAGATCACAAGCAGGCAGAGAGGCAGGCAGAGAGAGAGGGGGAAGCAGGCTCCCTGCTGAGCAGAGAGCCTGACGCGGGGCTCGATCCTAGGACCCCGAGACCACAACCCCAGCCGAAGGCAGAGGCCTCAACCCACCGAGCCACCTGAGTGTCCCAGCATTCATATTTCTACTTTCTGTTCATGACTATTCATATACTCTCTAAGAAGATGGAGGCCTTCTCTCTAGCTCTTTTTTCTTTTTTTAAAGGGTTTATCGTGGCTCCTGGGTGGCTCAGTCAGTTAAGCATCTGCCTTCACTTGGGTCCTGATGGGATCGGCCAGCATTGGGCTCCCTGTTCTATGTGGGGTGGGGGAGGCCTGCTTCTCCCTCTGCCTGCTGGTCTCCCTGCTTGTGCTCTCTTTCTCTCTATAAAATCGTTACAAAAAAATAAAGATATTATTTATTTAAGAGAGAGACAGAGTAAGAGAGAGAGTGGGGTGGGGGGCAGAGGCAGAGGGAGAAGCAGACTCCCCTCTGGTCAGGGAACCCAACATGCAGCTCAATCCCAGGACCCTGGGATCATGACCTGACCCAAAGGCAGATGTTTAACTGACTGAGCCACCCAGGGACCCCTCTAGCTCTTTTTCTCTTTCTAAGCTCTCATCATAATCACCTTTATATATGTATTTCTACTAAAAATCCCTTCATGTCAATCTAGGTTTTTTGTAACATGCACCTCAAAACTCTTCTGACCTCTACCCATAGCCCAGTTTCAAAGCCATTTCCACATTTTTAGGTTTTTATTACAATAACAACATCCTACTTCTTGGTACCAAATCCATTTTAGTTTGCTCAAGTTGCCATAATACAATACTACCAACTGGATGGCTTAAGAAAAATTTATTTTCCCACAGTTCTGGAAGCTGGAAGTCCTAGATCAGTGAGCCAGGATGGTAAGTTTCTGGTAAGAATTTTTTTTTTAAGATTTTATTTATTTGACAGAGAGTCAGAGAGAGAACACAAGCAGGGGGAGTGGGAGAGGAAGAAGCAGGCTTCCCGCAGAGCAGGGAGCCCCATGCGGGGCCAATCCCAGTACCCTGGAATCATGACCTGAGCTGAAGGTAGACACCCAACAACCGAGCCATCCAGGCACCCCTCTGGTGAGAATTTTTATTCTGGTATACAGATGGCCACCTTTTTGCTGTGTCCTCACATGGTATGGGAAGAAAGAGAATGAATTCTCTGATATCTCTTGTTCTTCTTACATAGACATTAATCCTATTGGATCAGAGCCCTACCCTTATGACATTACTTAACCTTAATTATCTCCATAAAAGCCCTATCTTTAACAGAGTCCTGTTGGTGGCTGGGGTTTTAACATATCCATTTGGGGGACACAGACATTCAGTCCATACCCATTATTTTTGGTGATTCATGTTCATTTTTGTTTTCAGAGGGACAATTATTTCTTTCCTTATATTTAGTTACCTTTTCTGGTGTGAATGGACTTGCATAATTGTAATAACAAGTAATATATAAGTATATTGTAATACTCGTAATAGGTACTATGTGATAAGTCCTATGCTGAACCCCAAGAATTCAAAGATGAGTAAGACATGGTTTCTGTCCTTGAAAATATCTGTATAATATAATAAACAAAGGGGCACCTAAAGTCACAACTACTAGATAATACACATATGAATAGCAGGGCCTCTAACTACTGTGTGAACATAAAAATCACCTGAGTGCCTATTAAAAATGCTTTGTGTACTTCCTCCCCAAAACTCACAACCTCTTTTTTTTTTTTTAAGATTTTATTTATTTATTCATGAGAGAGAGAGACAGAGAGAGACAGAGAGAGACAGAGACAGAGGCAGAGGGAGAACTTGATTCTAGGACTGTGGGATCATGACTCGAGCTGAAGGCAGACTCTTAACCATCTGAGCCACCCAGGCACCTTCATAACTTAGTCTAATCATGAAAAAATTTAAGACAAATTTCAGTAGAGGGGAATGATACAATATACCTCAAGAGTACTTCTCAACATTGTCAAGGTCATCAAAAACAAGAAAAGTCTGAGAAAGTGTCACAACTAAAAGGAGTTTAAGAAGACATACCATCTAAATGTGGGGTGCTGGGCGCCTGGGTGGCTCAGTGGGTTAAGCCTTTGCCTTCGCTGGCTCAGGTCATGATCTCAGGGTCCTGGGATCAAGTCCCACATCGGGCTCTCTGCTCAGCAGGGAGCCTGCTTCCCCCTCTCTCGCTTGCCTCTCTGCCTACTTGTGATCTCTCCCTCTGTCAAATAAATAAAACCTTTTAAAAATAAATAAATAATAATTAAAAACAATAAAATAAATGTGGGGTGTGTAGGTGACTCAGTCGGTTAAGCATCTGCTTTCAGTTCAGGTCATGATCTCAGGGTCTTGGGATCAAGTCCCACATCAGTCTCCCTGCTCATTGAGGAGTCTGCTCTCCATACCTCCCCCCCTTGCTCTGACTCGTTCTCTCTCTCAGATAAATAAATAAGTAAATCTTAAAAAAAAAAAAAGATGTCATACCATCTAAATGTAACATGGCATCCAAGATGGGATCCTGGAACATAGAAAGGACAGGTAAAAATGAAGCAAATCTGAATAAACTATGGACTTTAGTTATTAGTAATGTTTCAGTATTGGCTCATTAATTGCACTAATTAATATATTACATACTAATGTAAAGATGCTAATAATGAGGAAAATTATGTAGATTTAAGAACAGAATATAGGATGTGCACTATCTGCTCAATTTTTCTGAATTCCTAAAACTATTCTAAACAAGTTAAGTCCTATTAATTAAAAAACATTATTCCTGTGCTCTACCCCTTGATTTAATAATTTTAAGGAAGTGACTGGGAATAATGGTTCTGCTTCCAATTTCAACTTGTGGGGGGGTTTACATGCTACCAACAACTCTTCCACACCAGCTAGGTGTCCTATAATTTAACTCAATTCTGACCCTATCCGCTGAGGGAGCAGAAAACCGGCTGAGGACACAGCACAAGTTGACAACCTGCAACCTCCCCGAACCCCCAGTTCCTGGGTGGGATATATGTGACATTCCTCCATGTAACTTCCAACTATCTTATTGTTAATGCTTTGCTAGAGGGAAAAACAACCTTAGCTTGGTAAGAGCAAGGCCTCCAGTATCAGTCTTCTTTAGCATATGAAAGTCCTTTTGGACACCTCCCTAGTTCCTAACTTCCCTGTCCCTCAACCCCACAATACATAATTATCAGCCACTCCTCACAACCCCAGTGCCTCTTTCTGCCCACAGGTCCTGCTCTGTGTTTTAATAAAATCGCCTGTTTGCACCAGTGACATCTCAAGAATTCTGTCTTGGCCGTCGGCACCAGATCTCACCTCACCAAACCTCACTTACATTCCAAAACTACATCACTACCTACTTGCTGATAGTACAGATTCCACAGGTTAAGGGCTCAGTCTTACCAGACTGCCCTCCATTTCAGGTGTCAGCCACAACCCACGATGTTACCTATACTTGTGACTGACTGGCTAGAAATCCAAGATTCCTGCCATTCCCTCCTTGGGGGCTTGATTAATTTGCTAAAGCAGCTCACAGAACTCAGGAAAACTCATTTACTCATTAGATTACCCATTTACTGCAAAGGATAGTAAAGAATATGAATCAACGGGTAGATGAGACAGACAGAATTGCCCAAAACAAAGGAGAGTTTGGGGCCCAGCACAGTGGCACGTGGAAGGTTCCCAACCTAAAAGTTCTCCAAACCTTATCCTTTGGGGTTCTTACGGAGGTTTCATTACATAGGCATGATTGATTAATCACTGACCACTGATGATTGAATCAACCAGCAGCCCCTTTCACCTCTGTGGAGGTCAGGGGAGTGGGACTGAAAGCTCCAACCCTCTGATCACAGTGTTGGTTCTCCCGGCTACCGGCCCCCATCCTCCTGTGGGATTCAATAGTCACCATATTAACATAAGAAAAGACACTGTCTGGTTATCCTCGTTTAGGAAAGGGGAGGAGAAAGAAGGGAGGAAGAGAGTGGGCACCTGGGTGGCTCAGTTGGTTGAGCAACTGCCTTTGGCTCAGGTCATGACCCTTGAGTTCCGGGATCAAGTCCCACATCGGGCTCCCAGCTCCATGGGGAGTCTGCTTCTTCCTCTAACCTTCTCTCCTCTCATGCTCTCTCTCACTTTCTCTGTCTTTCAAATAAATAAATAAAATCTTTAAAAAAAACGAAGGGAGGAAGAGAGGAGTTCCTTACACCCACAGCAATAGCTCAGCCAATGAGAAGCCACTATACCCAGTTTACTCCGGTGGACTTTTAATTTTTCACAGCCTTCCCCACTGACCTCTTTCCTCCATCAAAAAGCATTCCTTTCCTTAGGCCTCTGGGTTTACGTACAGTTTCGCCTCTGCATGTCTGTCCCACATTGCAGTTCTTAGCTATTCCCTAGTAAATTCATCTTTTGGTGATAAAATAACTGGCAGTTTTATTAAGGTTAACACCATATACCAAGTGGCTTGACATACACAAAAAAACCCACTTATTTCTCTTGGTTGGAAGTCCTAGATGAAGGTGCCAGCAAATTCAATGTCTGGTGAGAGCCCTCTTTCTCATTTGTAAACAGCAGACTTTTCACTGTGTCCTCACATTGTAGAGACAATGAGCTCTGATTTCTAACTCTTGTAAGGATTTTAATCCTATAGTGGGGATTCTACCCTCATGATCTCATGTAAACTTAATTACCTCCCAAAGGTCTGCCCTCAATACCATGAAATTGGGGATTAGAGCTTCAACATACAAAATTTGGTGGGCACAGTACATTGCATCAGCTGTTCCAAAATTCCTAACTAGTACTTGAAAGAGAGAAGTACAACCTCAGGATTGAGGATGAAATGTTTCTGTTCCAGTTATACTAGGATTCACTACCATTTAACACAATGATTTCCAAATATGTACTGAATCAGAATCTCTAGGAGTGCTATATAGGAATCTTTACTCTCAATAAATTCATAAAGAGATATGGGACCCATGGGAATTATTTTCATTAAGAGCTTGGAAGAGAATTTAGGGAGGTTTATTTGTTGACATTCTTTTCCTTCGAGGGACCAGTGTTAAAATTTAAAACCTTTATTTTAAACTTTATATTAGTATTACTGTTATAGAGAATAGAATTAATTTGTTGGGATTACAATACATACTTTAAATTGCTTTGAATTTATATTAAGTATTTACTATAAAGTCAATAATGAAAAGCAAGGTAAGGGTAGCATTTATAACACTAGTTAAATGTAAGCATTACATGAAATGTTTAATTCTCAGGTTTCTAGTTTTCTGCCTAAATGGTAGTAAGACCAAGATTCTTATAAAAACTACCTGGACTGGGGCGCTTAGGTGGCTCAGGCAGTTAAGCATCTGCCTTCAGCTCAGGTCATGATCCCAGGGTTGTGGGATCAAGTCCCGCTTC
Source organism: Nasua narica (assembly GCA_028533885.1). NCBI lineage: Eukaryota > Metazoa > Chordata > Mammalia > Carnivora > Procyonidae > Nasua > Nasua narica. The sequence goes on from CM052811.1 coordinate 66,825,499, forward strand.
GAGTCACACATCGGGCTCCCTGCTCAGCAGGGGAGTCTGCTTCTCCCTCTCCCTCTGCCCATGCTCCTGTGTTCTCTTTCTCTCTTTCAAATAAATAAGTAAAATATTAAAAACAAACAAACAAAAACAACTACCTGGACTTTGTAGAACAAGAGGAAATGTAAAAGCCTTCAAGGCTCCGGGCTAGTTAACTGTTTCTCTGCTTTTTGTTGATTCAAATTCTCAAGGATAGTTAAAATCATAAATAGATAAAATATATAAAAAACAAATTCTCAAGGATAGGATAATGGCAAAATATAAGGGTATAAAAAGTATACATAAAAAGGTATAAAAAACTAAGCACAAAAAAATGGAAGCAGGAGATAAGACTTAGGAAAGTTTAGAGGCAGTAAAGCATATGTAAAAAAATATCAGTCAAGATAGGCTAATTATTGGGGCGCCTGGGTGGCTCCGTGGGTTAAAGCCTCTGCCTTCGGCTCAGGTCATGATCTCAGGGTCCTGGGATGGAGCCCCACATCTGGCTCTCTGCTCAGCGGGGAGGATGCTTCCTCCTCTCTCTGCCTGCTTCTCTGCCTACTTGTGAGCTCTCTCTCTCTGTCTGTGTCAAATAAATAAATAAATAAAATCTTTTTTAAAAAGCTAAGCTAATTATTATTAGTTATTAGTAACAAATGCCTCCAAGATCTCAGAGACTTATAAATTTGTTTCTTATTCATACTACTTTAGAACACTGAAGGTCATGATGGCAGAGAAAAAAGAGAAATAGTGGGCCACTGGCTCTTAAAACTTCCTCCTGTATGTTGATGCATACGCTGTTCACTCATAATTCACTGGTCAAAGCAAACCACATGACTGCCCGATTTCAGCAGGGTGGGGCTATGATCCCACCTCTGGGAGGCACACCACAAAAAGAGCATCAAGCAGGAGTCAATACTCTTCAGTCGACACAGAAAGACTGAAGTTGTAGATGAGATTACTTAAAATTACATTTAACCTTACTTCTGCACCAACGCTGGGAACACAACTGCTATTGTTGTATAAATACAAGTTAGTTTTGTGGCAGCCTATCCTTGAGATACTATCTCAGCAAAAAATATCTGTTAAAACACTTTTCTGGGGAGTGAAATAAGTTAAGCGGAGAGAGTCAATTATCTTATGGTCTCAGTTACGTGTAGAGCATAAAGAAAATCATGGAGGGCGTTGTGAGAAGGGAAGGGTGAATAGGGGGAAATTGGAGGGGGCAATGAACCAGGAGAGACTGTGGACTCTGAGCAACAAACTGAGGGGTTTGGAGGGGAGGGGGTGGAGGGTTGGGCGAGCCTGGTGGTGGGTATTGAGAAGGGCACGTATTGCATGGAGCACTGGGTGTGGTGCATGAACAATCAGTCTTGTAACATTGAAAAAATAAAATAAACATATTTGGGAAAAAAATTAAAATAAAACACTTTCCTGTGAGACAACAATTTTCCCCTCCCTAGAACTTTTGTTTTTCTTTTGGGTACAAAGTCACTGGTATCATTTAAGGGGTCAGCTTTATAAATATTAAACGTTTCTAGCGTTATGTTAGTTGAAGCTTGTCTTGGACATTGTGAATGTATCTTTCCAGCTGTGTAGCAACCATATGATTATGGGAAAAGGGAGACTCAATTCTACTTATTGATTTATTCTCTAATTTGCTACCCAATCAGGTGATCTTTTCCCTCTTGTCACAATAATTGCCAGGCTTAAGCAAATCAGTGCCCAGTATTTCCTTGGGTAAAGTGGAATTTGAGCCAGTGAGATATGACAGATGAGTCAAAATGGACAAAAACAACAACAACAAGAACAAAAACACCTGCTATATATGAGAAACTCATTTCAAATATGACCTATAGATTCGATGCTAAAGAATGAAAAAAGATATGCTTTGAAAACTAACTGAAAGAAAACTGCAACAGTTAGATTGGTATCAGACAAGGTAGAGTTCACACCAAAGAAAATGAGCAGGGATAAAGAAGGTCATTTGAGAGCAATAGAGGAGTCAGTTCATTGAGAGGGTGTAAGAATTCTAATTGTTTATGCATCTAACCATAGGGTTTCAAAATACAGGAAGCAAAGTGAAAAAGAAATATATAAGTTCACATGATAGTTGGGGACTTCAGTACTCCTCTCTTGGTAACAGAATAGCAAACAAGAAATCAGCAAGAACATAGAAGATACAGGTATTATTTCCATAGTACTAAAACCAAAAACATTACAGGAAAAGAAAACTACGTATCAATGTCCCTCATGAACACAGAAAAATCTTCATAAAATATTTGAAAATTGAATCCAGTAATATAAAAACACAGTAACACATCATGACCAAGTGGGGTTTATTCTAAGAAGGCAAATTGTGTTCAATATTAGAAAATTAATATGATCAGTTTAACAGTCTACAGAAGAAAAATCACACATGATTATGTTAATTGATGCAGAAAAAGAATTTGAAACATTAAGCATCAATTCATGATTAAAAAAAAAAAGTCTCTCAACCAACTAGGGATAAAAGGAACTTTCCTCAACATAGCAAAAGCATCTTCAAAAAACCTACAGCTAAAAAAACAAAAACAAAAACAAAAAACCTACAGCTAAGGGCACCTGGGTGGCTCAGTCGGTTAAGCATCTGCCTGTGGCTCAGGTCCTGATCTCAGATCCTGGAATTGAGCCCCACATGGGGCTCCCTGATCAGCAGGGTATCTGCTTCTCCATCTCCCTCTGCTTCTCCCTCCAACTTATGTTCTCTCTCTCAAATAAATAAATAAAATCTTAGGGAGAAAAAAAAAAAAACCTACAGCTAACATCATACTTAATGATGAATGGCTATGTGCTTCTTCTAAGATAAAGAACAAGTCAAAGTTGTCCATCCCTCTATTCCTGTTCAACAACATATTGGAAGTCCTACCAGGGGAAGTAAGAGAAAGAAATAACGGGCATACGGATTGAAAAGGAAGAAATAAAATCTTCCCTATTTGTAGATGACGTGATTGTCTACAAAGAAAACTCCAAGGAATCTACCCCTCAAAAAGAAGATCTAGAACTAATGAGTGAGTTTAACAAGATTGCAAGATACAACAAGGTCAACACACAAAAATCAACCATGTTTCTATATACTAACAGATGTAAACCAAAAATTGTAAAGTAATATTTATAATTGCTCCCCCCTCCAAAAAAAGAAATATGTAGGTATAAATTTATGAAGACAAAGTGTGCCTGGGTGGCTCAGTCAGTTGAGCGACTGACTTGGTTTGGGCTCAGGTCATGATCTCAGGATCATGAGATCAAGCCTGCATCAGGCTCTGAGGTCAGTGGTGAGTCTGCTTGATGTTCTCTCCTTCCCTGCATGCATGCTTGCTCGCTCTCTCTCAAATAAATAAGTAAAAAAATTTTTTTTTAAAGATTTTATTTATTCATTTAACAGAGAGAGAACACAAGCAGGCAGAGAGGCAGGCAGAAGCAGAGAGAGGAGCAGGCTCCCTGCGGAGCAAGGAGCCCGATGCGGGACTCGATCCCAAGACGCTGGGATCATGACCTGAGCCCAAGGCAGTTGCCCAACCAACTGTGCCACCCAGGCGTCCCTAAGTAAATAAATATTTTAAAAATTATCAAAACACAATCTCATTGCTTTAAAGTAGCAACTACACTATTTTCTCCGAGTTCCCTTTTGTCAATGATTTTAGGGTCATGGAATTTTTATGTTTTTATATTTATATTGTACTTACAGTTTTCATACACTATATGTATGAAATTTTCTTCTATATCGATAAAGTCATCATATTTATTATTTTAAGGGAAGGCCAATATTCTATCATATTGATGTATTAGCATAATATAGAAAGAAGTATAGAGAGAAGAATGAGTTTTCAAACAAGGCTGAATTCAAATTCCAGTCTTGGTCACTAATAAATACCAAAGTTTCAGGATTGTTAAGAGTTAAATAAAGTGATATATGTAGGTGTACCTTGGTGGCTCTGTCATTCAAACATCTGCTTTTGGCTCAGGTCATGATCCCAGGGTCCTGGGATGGAGCCCCACATCAGCAGGGAGGCTGCTTCTTCCTCTCCCCCTGCTGGCTGCTCCCCCTGCTTATGCTCTCTCTCCCCTTCTCTGTCAAATAAATATATAAAATCATTTTAAAAAATATTAAAAAGAAAACTTATGAAAAAAAGTGATATGTGCAAAATACCTGGCACATAGTAGGTGTCGAACAAAATAGCTGTTATTAATACCATAATTTTAACCTTTCTCCTATTTTTGGACATTGAAGATTATTTCTTGGCAGAGTCTTTGTGTTGGAGTCCAAGAATTATTACTCCCTTTTCAGGATCTTGATCCTTAGGCTTTTAAATTCCTTATTTTGAAGTTTATCTAGGGTGATTAAGCCTCAGGGAATTGATTCATAAGGGCTGATTTGTAAATCAAAATGGCAAACTGAGCAATACAAGTATCGGTTGCTTAGAACGCATTATCCTTAGTATTTTGCTGAACGCACACTTATTGATTCTTGCTTTGTGCATCTCTATTTCTAATGTTGTATTGTCCATTCCCCTTCAGTTTGTATTGATCATGAGTGATGTCACCACGGCCATGGACTATTTTGGAATCCCACTGCCAGTACCTCCTGTAGAAGGCATGACACCTGGTGGATGAATACACCCAACCGTCATAGCCTCCAAGGAGGGGCCAGCAGTCCAAACAGGAAATTCCAGGAGAATCAGCGAATAGGGTTTCTATCTCAGGGGCAGGTGTAGTGTAATAAAAGGGATTTTGAGACAGACAATTTTTAGGTTCAGGAGCAGGCCAAAGACAGAGCGATAAGAAGGTCCATCTTGGTGATATAGGAAGTAGCTGAAAGTCACTGGGGAAAAAAGTAAATGTCTGGGAAAAGCAGAGGCCAGATTTACAAGGCTGGGGTTCAAGGTCAGACTCTAGTCCCAGCAGGGAGCCTAATCTGAAAACCAATAACCAGCACTAAAGATTAGTCAGACAGACTGGACACAATTCGAAGGAAAGCTATAGTCTAAACGTTCATGAATATGCCCAGGGTCTTGGTTTCATTCCCAGGATGGAAGGAAGAACTGTTCTAAACCCCTCTCACTTGTGCAGAGAGAGAAGGCCGTGTACGTCAAGGGTCAGCCTGGAGGTGTGGAAAGGTTTTAGTCATAAAATGGGCCATGAACAAGAAAATGTGTCCATAATATGAATGGGATTACATAGTCAAACTGCAGTGCAGAATCCTGTTTCTGAGATTTCTTGTTGCAAATCAGTACCATCTGTATCGGTGAGGATCCAGGAAGCAGATGGCACCGTCAAACCGAGTTATTAAGGAGAATTTAATAAAGAGGTTATTTATAAAGGCAAGATTTAGGGGAAAAAAGAAGGGATGGTGTAGTGCTTCAAGGCTAGTAATAGCAGCAAGGGGAAAGAATGGTTGCTGAACCCTTGAGGGTGAACTTCATTTGAAGGCAACCTAACAGAAACAGTGAGTTTGGCAAAGGGAAACAGTCAGCCTATGGCAAGGTGGAAGGGAGGGAGCCGGGGAAATAAACATCCCTTCCTCACTCCCTCACCAACTTCCTACCAGTACCAGCACTGCCCCTGCCATTCACCGAACCCAAATAGAAATCGGAAGGCGGGGAGCGAAGTGCTGCAGTCCATATAGGTCAGCCTCTCGGGGCACAGAGTAGGCTGCAGAATGAATCTGAAAGGAAAAATAATCTCTGGTGCGTAGATTCTCATTAAAATTACTCAAAGAAGGACGCCTGGGTGGCTCAGCTGGTTAAGCTGCTGCCTTTGGCTCAGGTCATGATCCCAGGGCCCCGGGATCGAGTCCCGCATTGGGCTCCTTGCTCGGCGGGGAGCCTGCCTCTCCCTCTGCCTCTGCCTGCCACTCTGTCTGCTTGTGCTCTCTCTCCCTCTCTCTCTCTGACAAATAAATAAATAAAATCTTTAAAAATAATAAAATAAAATAAAATAAAATTACTCAAAGTGTCACTTTATAGGCCTGAGTATTTTGGCTTTTTCATCCTTTTTTTTTTTTTTTTTTTTTTTT
>CM052811.1:66832068-66865819 GCA_028533885.1 Nasua narica
AAGTAGGCAGAGAGGCAGGCAGAGGGAGAGGGAGAAGCAGGCTCCCCGCTGAGCAGAGAGCCCGATGCAGGGACTTGATCCCAGGATTCTGAGACCATGACTTGAGCCAAAAGCAGAGGTTTAACCCACTGAGCCACCCAAGCGCCCCTAAAAACATTGTTTTGTCTTTTAGTTTCTATACATATATTTTAAACTATCTCTAATTAGTCATATTTGGAATCAAAATTGTTAGTTTATTGATAGACACGAACCTAAACTAGAAGCTGAATGATATCCAGAAGCAATTATTCTATTGACCCAAAACAGCATCATAACCCTTTCCATGCTGGCATTTAATTGCTTCCCTTTTCTGCACTGGCAAAGAGGCAAAAGGGTATTTTATTCGCCGATATTAATGTATGATTTAAGAAATATTCAAACTTCTTTTTATAGTATCTCCACATATTAATAAAAATCTTTAAAACTAGTAACAGATATTTTTATTTTTAAAAAGCATTAAATATTATGTCTTTACTTGGGTGATTTTAAATTACAGTTTCCCTATGCACTCAAATATTTAGCACAAATAGCTCCATGGAGATGACAAAATGCAGCTCAAACATAATTCAATTCTTTTCTTCTCCAGTGTGTGTGATCTGTTTCCATGGAAATTTCATGTTGACCAGGAACTGCAAAAATACTATATGCAAACATATCTCAGAAGCAAACCTTTTTGGGGAATAATCGTGATTTAATTTGAGCCACTCCATTAAAATTGTTCAAATAGTAGAAAAGACTATTCTTTTCTAGCAGAGGCCATTCTGCAATTTCCCTTAACTCAATATATTAGTCTAATAGAGTTAGAGATTATAGGGACTTTAATTTGCCTTTTGATAAGAGTAAAATTAAATCTTAATGATTTAGATAAATTTGTTCATTCAAAAAAGATTAAGGTCTTGGTATGAGCCAGGTATTGTTGGGGTGCTGAAAGGAATACAAAGATGTATACCACCACAGTACTGCTGTGAGATGGAATGACAACCCACTCTGGGAGTAGAGAGGAGGGAGGGGAAGGGCAAGGAAATCTTCTTGGATGAAAAGGCATTTTAAATGGGGTCTTGAACAATGAGAACGTGAGGAGAGGACCCTTCTAGTGAGGGAACCATCTGAGCAAAAGCAGAGGTCATGTTTGGAGAATGATGGTGAGAAATCCACCTAGCTGAGGTGTAAGGGGGCACTGGGGGAGATGAAATGAAAAGCTAGGCTGTGGCTAGGTTTTGCAGGGCCTCGAATGCCACGCTAATTCAGATACTAGGTCAATAGCAGTAGTGTTCAAGAAGGCAGTAATCACCTGGACGGACTGTCAAGGGAACGGATCACTGCTTTGAGAAGCATGACAAAGAAAGGGGTAAGGAAGCAGTGGAGTAGCTTGAAGAACTGGCAGGTTTAAAAAACAGTTTGAGAAAAAAAGGAGGAGGGGCACCCGGGTGGCTCAGTGGGTTAAAGCCTCTGCCTTCGCTCAGGTCTTGATCTCAGGGTCCTGGGATAGAGCCCTGCATTAGGGCTCTCTGCTCAGCGGGAAGCATGCTTCCCCCCTTCTCTCTGCCTGTCTGCCTAATTGTGATCTCTCTCTCTTTGTCAAATAAATAAATAAAATCTTAAAAAAAACCAGTTTGAGGACACCTGGGTAGCTCCCTCAGTTAAGCATCTGCTTTTGGCTCAGGTCCTGAACCCAGGGTCCTGTCATGGAGCCCCACCTTGGGCTCCCTGCTCAGCAGGAGTCTGCTTCTCCCTCTGCCCCTTCCCCTCACTTGTGTGCACATGTTCTCTTTCTCCCTGTCCCAAAAATAAATAAATAAAATCTTAAAAAATAAAAACGGTTTGAGAGATGTGCTAAGTTTAAAATATGTCTACAACTTCTTTGATATTCCTTTCTTTGAGAGGTGGAAACAATTCTGCTCCTTTGAGTGTGGGTTGGATTTGATGACTCACTTCTAGTAAACTGAAGGAGGCAGAAGTGATGGTATGACACTTCTGAGACCAGGTCCTAAATGGCACTGGGGCTTCCCTCTTGCCTTCTTGGATCACTTGCCCTGGGGAAAGGCAGCTGCCATGTTGGGAGGAAACTCAACCCTGGAAGTGGGTTCTGTAGCCCCAAGACAAGCTCTGGCTGACATTTCGATCACAGCCACAAGAGAGACCCAGAGCCAGAAGGACCACCAGCTAAGCTGATCTCATATTTCTGACCTACAGAAACTATAAGTGTCACTTTAATCTGCTAAGTTTTGAGGTAGTTTGTTATACAACGATAACTAGTATAGGAGGTGAGGGAATAAGGCAGTCTTGAACATGTTTGTGGCTTAAGAAGAAGCAGCCAACAGAGCCTGGGATCCTGCATATTCTGAAGGAGAGGGAAAATCATGGTTAGGTCAAATCTGGAGGAAGTTTGTCGGGGAGAGAATCATCGGGGAAGGATGGAGAAGTTATTTTTGGAAAGGAAGAGCAAGCATCAGAAAAAGATTCAGGTGGGAAGGATGGAGGGTACCTTCTCGCCAGACCTCCTTGATTCCTGTATAGGAAGTCAGGTCACCTGCTGACAAGAGGGAGCCTCTGGGACTGGGAGCTCCAGGAGAGTAGGAAAAATTGGAAGAGCCACTGTGAGACACCACACAGAGAATCAGGTAAAGCAAAGAACATCATTCTCTCCAGTGATGCTGAGCGTCCCAGGAGAGAAAGCCGAGAAAGCAGATAATGGCGTTTACCAGGATTGAGGAATGATAAGGGAGATATGAAAGATAAATAAACTGAGACCCTGAAAGGGTAGATCTTCTACAGCAACTATCACTTGTACCACACATTTCACATTTAATTCAAAAACTACCTCCTGACCATGGAACTTCTTGAGTGTGTATGCCCAGTTGCTACAATGAGGTCACAGGCTTAGGGTAGTGACTGCGATTTGTACATTCTGCACTCTCTTAGCAACGAGCGCATCGCCTCATAGGGCCTCACGTATTTGTTGACTCACCAAATAAAATCATTCTAGCATTCTGTGTGTTTTCTCCTGAGTTGTTTCTCCCTTCACAATAAGCATCTGATTGAGGCTAAAAAATATGCTCCTTTTAGATGGTTGAACGTGTTCCATCCTTGTCTCTAAGAGCCGGGATTTCTGGATGCTTTTAAGAAGCATTATATAATTATGAAAAGGGGGACAATACCTGCTTGGCTAAAAATAATAAGCCTAATTATGCCTCTGTGAAGCAACCTTGAAATAAACCCTGCATGATTTCCATCTGACAGAAATGGGAATAAAAGTGAAAAGGTTTAGAGGAAAGAGAGAGAAAGAGGAAGAGAGAGGGAGAGGGGAGCATTCTCTTGGGAAATGAGGGGAAGCAGAGGCCTCCATTTAGAGGAATCTCACAGAAGCTTGGGTCTGGAGTGAGAGCTCTGAGCAGGACATCTAGTTCTCAGAGATGACCCGTACAAATGGCTCCCTAGCCTCAGTGGACATTTATGTATTCTTACCCGGTGCACTCTTCTTCCATGGTTTCTCTGGGAATATAGATTTGTTCAAGTGTGGCAAAGCTGTTAAGAAAACATTGAAAATAGGCTTCTAAACCCCTGACTAGAGTCACTGATTGCAATGCTATATAGGGGGTTCTTCACATTTTTACCATCTATCCCTCTATGGATTATAGTCACAGCCCAACCCTTCTTTTGTTCAGTTCAGGTTCTTAAATAGCAGCTAATGAATTAATATTTCGAAATATTTTATGGTGAGACAGCAAAGAGTTTCATTCAGCTTTGACAGTCACAGTCACTACCTTTGTCAATGAGTCTGTGTAATTATTTGAATACTTTATTGCATCTTGTCCCTCTCTTATTAAAATGAAGAGAAACAGGGGTGCCTGAGTGGCTCAGATAGTTAGGCGCTGCCTTTGGCTCAGGTCATGATCCCATGGTGTAATGGAATCCTGCATCAGGGTCCAGCTCAGCAAGGGAGTCTGCTTCTCCCTCTCCTTCTGCCTGCTGCTCCCCCTGCTTATGCTCTCTCTACTGAATAGATTTTATTTATTTATTTATTTGCTTGTTTATTTGTTTGTTTATTTGTTTATTTATTTATTTAACAGAGAGAGAAAGACCACAAGTAGGCAGAGAGGCAGGCAGAGAGATGGGGGAGAAGCAGGCTCCCCGCTGAGCGGAGAGCCCGATGCGGGGCTCGATCCCAGGACCCTGAGATCATGGCCTGAGCCAAAGGCAGAGGCTTCAACCCACTGAGCCACCCAGGCGCCCTCTACTGAATAGATTTTTTAAAAAATCTTTAAACCGAAGAGAAATAAAAATGAAACTGTGGGTTCCAGTGAAAGCAAGTTTAGATTTCATAAACTTAGTACTGTTAAGACAAAAATGGAAATCACTCAACTGTCTAAAAGGAACAGAACTTAGGGGTATTTGAGTGGCTCAGTCAGTTAAGCATCTGCTTTTGGCTCAGGTCATGATTCCAGGGTCCTGGGATAGAGCCCCACATCAGGTTCCCTGCTCGGTGGGGAGCCTGCTTCTCTCCTTTTCCCTCTGCTGCTCTGCCTCCTTGTGCTCACTCTGTCAAATAAATAAATAAATAAAATCTTAAAGGAGAAAAAGGAACAGAATTTAGCTATAATCAGGGTGCGTGGCTGGCTCAGTCAGTAAAGCATGCGACCCTTGATCTCAGGGTTGTGAGTTCGAACCCCACGTTGGGTATAGAGATCACTTTTGAAAAATTTTAAAAAGAAAAACCTAAAAGAAAAAAAAAAGAAATTAGGGACACCTGGCTGGCTGTCAGGATAGCATGCAACACTTGATCATGAAGTGAGTCTGAGCCCCACAATGGGTTTAGAGATTACTTAAAAATAAAATATTAAAAAATAATAATTTAGCCATAATCAAATGTTCATAGTACAGGAAAAGAAAGCGGGTGCCTGGGTGGCTCAGTGGGTTAAAGACTCTGCCTTCAGCTCAGGTCATGATCTCAGGGTCCTGGGATCGAGCCCCGCATCGGGCTCTCTGCTCAGCAGGGAGCCTTCTTCCCCCTCTCTCTCTGCCTGCCTCTCTGCCTACTTGTGATCTCTCTCTGTGTCAAATAAATAAATAAGATCTTAAAAAAAGAAAAAAGGAAAAGAAAGCACACATATCAAGTGCTAGGGCTAAATTACTGAAAATTGTGTCAGAAACCAAAGGTAGGGATTCCTGGGTGTTTTGGTCGGTTAGGCATCTGCCTTTGGCTCAGGTCAAGAACCCAGGCCTAGTGGGGAGTCTGCTTCTCCTTCTGCCTGCCACTCCCCCTGCTTGTGCACACACACTTGCTCGCGCTCTCTCTCTGACAAATAAATTTTTAAAAATCTTAAAAAAAAAAAAAGAAAGAAACCAAGGGTAATAGGTGCTTTATAGTAACTTTTAGGTCTTAGATCATGTTAGTTCTACTTCTAGATGGTCAAAGATATTTGAGGACACATTGTTAGAAAGAAGAGAACTGCCTCAATTGCTTTATGGCCCAGGAAGCTGCCTGAGCTGCCGCAGAGGCTAAGGTGAGGGCCAGCCCAGCCGAGCTGCAGGCCTCCCACCCGGGTATCAGCTTCCACCCAAACAAAGCTCCTTTTCTGCTTTACATTCCGGATTCTGGAAAGGACTTCTTTCAGAGACAGAGTTCCCACAGTACACAAGTCTGAAAATCACTGCCTTAGCTGGATACAGTATTTATACAAGAATATTTAGTGGTTCAAACCTTTGGAGGGACTATTTGGCAATATCTGTTAAAACCCTAACAGTCATACTGTTGGACTTGGCAATTTTACCTCCAGCAATTGATCCTCTATAAATAATCATTCGAGAGCACATAGATATATAGACACAGGATACTTACTGCAACATCGTTTGTAATAGCAAAAGATTGAAAACAATGAAAGTATCTATAAATACTGAATTGGTTAGAATAATAATATTCACGTATTGAGATACTACACAATCTTTTAAAATATGGAAAGTTGTCCATATATTGGTAGGTGGAAAAAGTGTTATAAAACAGTATGATCCCAGGGTGTCTGGGTGGCTCAATGCGTTAAGCATCTGCCTTCAGCCCATGTCATGATCCCAGGGTCCTGGGATTGAGCCCCGCATCGGGCTCTCTGCTTGGCGGGGAGTCTACTTCTCCCTCTCCCCCTGCCTGCTGCTCTGCCTACTTGTGCTCTCTCTCTCTCTCTCTCAAATAAATAAATAAAATCTTAAAAAAATAAAAAAGACCTTTAAAGACATTCCACTAGGAAACATGATGGTTTCACCTGCCTCCTTCTAGTTAGAAAGATTCCTGTCTTATTCTATGTACTCTGGATCCTCAGAGAGATTCAAACAGTGAGACCGTGGACCACATAGGGAACGCTCATCATCTGGAAAGCATCTTAAAGCCTATGTTGTCATCAACAGGGCTGAGGCAAATTCAGTGCCACAGACAAAGAAACAGGTTTTACTGGGAAAGTGGTAAGCCACGAGTCTGCAAGAGAAGGCACAGGGGACACACTGGGGGCAGGGTGCTCTGTTGGACACATCCTAAGGGAGCATTCCAGAGAAGGGACACCTTCCTTTTGCTCTCTCCACGACCAAAGCTGTGAACATTGTTGTCAGTGGGGTCCACACAGACTGTTTGGTGTCAGGCTGTCAGGGTTTAGATGTCAACTGTCAGGAGTTATCTGAGAGAACCAGCTCCTTGTATCTGGACTTGGGTGGTGGGGGGGGAGTGTCTTTGGGAGGTCACAGCCCCTCCTGCTGGGAAGGAAAAAGGCACCGGTGCCGTGGGAAGCTGAGTTTGGAAGAAACAGGAAGGGAGACCGTTGGTCACAGCCAGTTCATTGTCCAGGAAACCCAAAGTGATCTCCTGGGATCATCTGCAGACTAGTCACCACTGGCACCGGTTAGTAGCTTCATCTTTTTATATAAAAAACTGGAAACTTTAGGATTCTGTTTTTATAAAAAATGTTGAGGTCCTTGCTTCTGCCACAAATATTTGTAATCCCAAGGACCTTATGTAGGCCTTCCATTTTATGCCAATTTAAACAAAATTTAAATATTTTAAAAGTTGGCATTTAGTTAAGAATTTTATTCAGAGCCTACTGGCTTTGGCTATGAAGGGGCCTCTTTGGAGTTTTGTCACTTACATGTTGCCACCTGCTGGAGAAGAGAAGAAGTGCAATTGAACGCTTTGCATGGAAATCATACTTTGCCCTCAAAAAAGTAGTCCCTTATTGCCCCAGGTGAAGGCAGAGGAATGCATGTGGTTGGACTCCTGGAGAAGTAGGTTTTCTGACCTTTCCGTTCCTGAGAATGTCCTGCAACCTGCATCCATCCCTTTACCTCAAGAGAATGGGAGGTGTTGGAGTGGGTTCTAGTAAGATGAGCTGGGAAGACATCAGGGAAACTCACCTACAGTTTCTGAGAGCCAAGAAAAGTGCCCGTGGTAATATTTTTGGCTGCTTCAATACCCATAGTTTGGGGATCAGAGCAGTTTTGATATGTTTCTATACTCTGTGGGCAGGTTAGGTTTACTTATTTAGGCTTGTGTCTGATGACTCGAATAAAATTTACAGAAAGCTCTTGTCAATCATATACTTTATACATAAACTCATCTACCACAGACCACTAAAATTTTTCACAGTTCCATGAAAGTATTTAACTTATTGTTTGTTTAAAGAATGTTACTAGGGGAGGGGCGCCTAGGTGGCTCAGTGGGTTAAAGCCTCTGCCTTCGGCTCAGGTCATGATCTCAGGGTCCTGGGATCAGGCCCCACATGGGGAGGGGGGGTATCCTCTGCTCAGCAGGGAGCCTGCTTTCCTCTCTCTCTCTGCCTGCCTCTCTGCCTACTTGTGATCTCTCTCTGTCAAATAAATAAATAAAATCTTAAAAAAAAAAAAAAAAAGAATGTTACTAGGGGAAATCATTTCTCGAATCTGCCGACTTTCTCACAGAGCTCCAATTCCGGTAAGTACGCTCTCCCATGGACCTACCCCTAGCCCCCTCACCCCCCCATCCTGACAGACCTCTGCCTCCAGTCTTGCCAACCTCCAATCCATTCTCTCTCTGCAACTAGAAAGACCATTATAATATACAGATCTCAGCATACCACTGCCCTTCTTTAAAATCCTTCAACGGTAGTAGTGCCTGCCTGGCTCAGTCGGTAGAAAATACAACTCTTGACCTTGGGGTTATGGGTTCGAGTCCCCCCTTTTTAAAATATTTTATTTATTTATTTGACAGATAGAGAGAGATCACAAGTAGGCAGAGAGTCAGGGAGAGGGAGAGGGAGAGGGGGAAGCAGGCTCCCTGCTGAGCAGAGAGCCCAATGCAGGGCTTGATCCCAGAACCCTGAGATCATGACCTGAGCCAAAGGCAGAGGTTTTAACCCACTGAGTCACCCAGGCACCCCTGAGTTGGAGTCCCTTAATTGGGTATAGTGATTGCTTAAAAATAAAATCTTCAAATTAATTAATTAATTTAATAAAGTCCTTCGATGAGTTTTGAAGTCCAGGCTCTTTAATAAGCTTAGGGGCCACAGAGGGGCTGGCCTCCCCTCTTCTTTTATTTTTTTTAAGATTTTTTTTATTTGACAGAGAGAAACACAACGAGAGAGGGAACACAAGCAGAGGCAATGGGAAAGGGAGAAGCAGGCTTCCCGTGGAGCAGGGAGCCCGATGCAAGGCCTGCTCCTGGGATGAGGGCCTGAGCTAAAGGCAGAAGCTTAACAGCTGAGCCACTCAGGTGGCCCTTCCCTCTTCTTTTAACTTGGCCCTGCCACTCTCAGATCTAGTCAGGTTAAGCCACCTCCATTTCCCAAGACCTAGACTTTCTCTTACTTCTGGACCTTCACACACACACACACACACACACACACACACACACACACACACACTGCAGTCTCTTTGAGCAGCTGTCTGACTTTTACCCAGTCTTTAGGCCTCAGCTTCCTTTCACGAGGGGTGCCCGGGCTCCTGAAGGCTGGTAGGACTCAGCTCCATCTTTCCACCCCCTGCCAGCGCCCACAGAGCACCAGCACCCTCTGTGAGAAACCATGTCCTATCCACATTCCCTTTACACCATAGGCTTCCTGAGGGCAGGTTCTAGGTCTTGTTTACCTTGATATTCCCAGTGCCTGGTACTATCCCTGGCACATAACACGTGTTCAAAAAATAAGTGTTATGTGAATAAATGAAACAGCATACTTGAAAAAAAATTTTAATTTCCAAGAAAAAATACGTATGCTGTCAATTTTATGGGCCTAATCAGAATTGAAGTCTTTAAAAGTAGGTTTTCGGGGGGTGCCTGGGTGGCTCAGTGGGGTAAAGCCTCTGCCTGATCTCAGGGTCCTGGGATTGAGCCCTGCATCGGGCTCTCTGCTTGGCGAGAAGCCTGCTTCCCCCTCTCTCTCTGCCTGCCTCTCTGCCTACTTGTGATCTCTCTCCTCACTGTCAAATAAATAAATAAAATCTTTAAAAATAAATAAATAAATAGATAAAAGTAGGTTTTTGGGTAAAGGAGAAATTCACAATTTACTCTCACAATTTTATTTTGAAAAGTACTAATGCAAAAAAGTACTAATGCAACTAATGCAAAAAGTACTAATGATATTAAACAAAATTAAAATGTTCTTCTGAATTCATTATAAGTGAAATAAGACTCAATCAAATTCCACAGAGGCTTGGGGCACCTGGGTGGCTCAGTCGGTTAAGTGTCTGCCCGATCCCAGAGTCCTGGGATCAAGTCCTGCAGCGGGCTCCCTATTCAGCAGGGAGCCTGCTTCTCCCTCTCCCTCTGCCTGCCGCTCCCCCTGCTTGTGTTCACTCGTGCTCCCTGTCAAATAAATAAAAATCTTTATTTAAAAAAAACACAAATTCCAAAGAGGCTTAATTGCATCAAAATGGCCTTATTTGTGAATGATGCCTGTTTGTCCTTCATCGTAGGGGCTCCCAAACACACCAAAGGCTGTGGGGCTCCAGCTCGACCTATGAAGCCGGACACTGCTTTGTTCCTTGGCATTTAGCAAGCACCCTAAGGTCCCAGCCTGCTTTTGTGAGGTGGAGATTATGACTCTAAGTGGTGAACCGTAACGATTTCATATTCTGTCTGCAAATCATGATGAGATCTCATGGTACAAGGTATAAAAGAATTTGTTCTCAAATATTGCTTTGCCACCTCCACTGTTCATTGACTTAATTTTGTGGGAGTTTCTTGATGGAAGACAATCAAACACATTTATGAGTGAGTCACAAATACGACTCCACTGATTCTTTGGAAAATAGAATTCCATTGTTAAGGTGAAAAGAAACAGTCATCTTCTTTCTTAGTTTTCCAGAAATAAACATGTTTTCCAAGGAAGGGAAAAGACAAAAGCAGAAAGATAAAGATACGTCGTGGTATTCTCCTGACAGGGACTTCCCTCCAGCTATGAGAACATTAGTGCAGTAGGCTGAACGATGGCCCCCAAAGACATCAGGTCTTTTCCTTGCAACCTGCAGATGTCACCTTAGCTGGGAGAAAGGTCTTTGCAGATATGATGTTTTTCAGATGGGGAGATAACCTTGGATTATCTGGTGGGCCCCAAAAGCCATCATATACCTCCTCACAAGAGAAAGGCAGACAGATTTGATGTAGGCACAGAAGAGAAGGTGATTTGAAGACAGAAGCCGCGATTGGAGTGATAGCCTCACAAGCAAGGAAGGCCAGCAGCCACCGGAAGTTGGAAGAGGCAAGAAATGGAGTCTCCGTCCAGAGTGTGCGGAGGGAGAAGACCCTACTGATCCCTCAACTTGGGCCTAATGATACTGATCTCCTACTCCTGGCCTCCAGAACTGTGAGAAAATAAATCTGTGTTGTTTGAGGCCACCCAGTTTGTGGTCATTTGTTACCAGCAGAAGGGGACTAATATGACAACGAGGGTCTCATTAACGTGCATTATAATGAGCTCATTATAATGAGCTTAGGGGGCAAAATGTTTATTTCAGTGCGCTGATTGCAATCCTGAGTATTTGTTCAACAAATATTTATCAAACACTTACTATGTACCACTAGAATATAAGCTCCATTGGGCAGAGATTTTTCAGTTACTATGTTCACTGCTATATCCTCAGCATCTAGCAGAGGCTCAGTAAAAGTTTTTGGATGATGTTTGCTAGCCACTCCTCTCGGCCCTGGGATATAGCAATGAACAAAACAGATGATGTCTCTGCACTTGTGGAGCTTCCATTCATGTGGAGGAAAGATAATAAATAAGCAAATAAATATATTACATAATGCCTAGCAATGATAAATGGTATGTGGGCAAAGCAGAATAAAGGGGGTAGAGAGAGACTGGGATTGTGAGGTGGTGCCATTATAGATATGGGAGTTAGGAAGTCTTCTCAGAGGAAGTGACATTTGAACAAGGGTCTGAATGAGGTGAGAGAGCAACTCTGGTGACTGTCTGAAGAAAAACTGTTCTAGGCAGAGGGAAAGTTATGTGCAAAGGTCCTGTGGTGGGAGAAGGCTTGGTGTGTAAGAAGAACCAGAGGAACAGCAAAAAGGCCAGTGTGGCCTTGGAGTGGAAATGTATAACAGTGGAACTGTGGGAAAGTAGACCAGAGATGGGCAGGGCAGGAGCCAGATCATAAGGACCTTTTTTTTTTGGCTAGGGACTTGGCTGAAATAGGAGAGGAAAAAATACACCAGGTTTCTACAAAGAATTTATAAGTGATCTCAAATTTTCTGAACTTCATCTAGCTAAAAGAAACAGGGGGGTTTTGCATATCTACCTTTCTCCTCACTCTTTTCTTCTTCCGGCTCTAACTTTTTTTTTTAAGACTTTATTTATTTATTTGACACAGAGAGGAGAGAGATCACAAGTAGGCAGAGAGGCAGGCAGAGAGAGAGAGGGGGAAGCAGGCTCCCTGCTGAGCAGAGAGCCCGATGTGGGGCTTGATCCCAGGACCCTGAGATCATGACCTGAGCCGAAGGCAGAGGCTTTAACTCACTGAGCTACCCAGGAGCCCTGGGGCTCTAATTTTTTAGTGTGCTGTTCAGTTTTACGACTGTATAGAGAGTTTAGGTTGTTTCTTCTAGTAGGAGTGGAGCTTGGACTTACTAAGGCTTGTTGTGGTGTTGTCTTTAAATGAGTAGCACTGTTGTTCATCAAGACACATTAAAGATGCAAGAAAGACTCTGCTCAGCCCATGTTTGCTCACTTTGTTTAGAGATTATTTAGGGAGACAGGAACTAGAAAAGACTTGCTCTGTGGGGTAATTTGTTTCCAGAATTCATTGCAAATAGAACATATGGTTACTTGCAAAGGTGTGAAATGACTTCCTTTATATAGAAAACACTACTATGCACAAGACTTTTCTCTGTGGCCAGGCCAATGGAAATAAAACTTTTTTATTTCCATTATCCAGCTCATTTTTTAGAAGCTCTAATGATATGATTTTTTTTTTATCTACCCAGACTATTAATGGCAGTCCTGACAAGGGTTAATATCTGTATCTAAGAATCCGACATTTCTGCTTTAGTGGATATATGCATTCCTTTTCTAAAGACTGAATTTTACAAGATCATGCTCTAAAAATCAATTGGACTTAGGGGGGAAATGGACCTGGTGCAAACTTTTCAAATTCTATGCAATGCTGTAAACAGAGCACTAATGAAAACAATAAGAATTCTGATAAAAAGTATTAGCACATCCAACCTGCACTTGCAGCCGCACCCACCTTCATGCCCTGTCAGGTTTTTTTGTTTTTTTTTTTTGTTTTGTTTTTTAAAGATTTTATTTATTTATTTATTAGGAAAGAGAGAGAGTGAGAGAGAGCAGGTCAGAGTGAGAAGCGGACTCCTCGTGGAGCTGGGAGCCCGATGTGGGGACTTGATCCCGGGACTCTGGGATCATGACCTGAGCCGAAGGCAGTTGCTCAACCAACTGCGCCACCCAGGGGCCCCTGTCAGGTTTTTTTGAAGATTTTTTTTTATTTATTTGTCAGAGAGAGAGAGAGAGCACACAAGCAGAGGGAGAAGCAGGCTCCCCACTGAACGAGAAGCCAAATGCGGGGCTCGATCCCAAGACCCCAGGATCATGACCTGAGCTGAAGACAGACACTTAACTGACTGAGCCACCCAGGTGTCCTCACCTTGTCAGTTTTCGCAGCACTAATCTCTAGGGCTTGCATGACCTTCCCTGGGATGTACATGATGAAATTAAAGATCTTCACTGGAGGAAACAACTCTTCTGGAATTAAATGAATTTTATGCATGCCCAGCTTCTTCAGCTGCCCTTTGGTCGCACTGTCCGGGATAGTTTAACATTAGGGGAAGACTGGCAGTTCTTAAGGCCACCGAATTGACACTACTTGTATTAAAGAAAGGCACTTCTATAAAATTTTGAGTTTTTCCCTTAAGACTTTCATGAGTTGCTTCAAAATATGAATGTGCTGGGTGCCTGGGTGGCTCAGTCGGTTAAGCGACTGCCTTCGGCTCGGGTCATGATTCCGGAGTCCCAGGATGGAGTCCCATATCAGACTCCCGGCTCTGCGGGAAGTCTGCTTCCTCCTCTGACCTTCTCCCCTCTCATTCTCAATCTCTCTCTCTCTAATAAATAAATAAAAAAATCTTAAAAAAAAATATGAATGTGCTGTGAAAAACAGTGTATAAATCAATGCGGGGGGCGGCACCTGGGTGGCTCAGTGGGTTAAAGCCTCTGCCTTCGGCTCAGGTCATGACCTCAGGGTCCTGAGACCAAGCCCTGCATCCGGCTCTCAGCTCCGTGAGGAGCCTGCTTCCCCCTCTCTTTCTGCCTGCCTCTCTGCCTACTTGTGATCTCTCTCTCTCTGTCAAATAAATAAATAAAATCTTTAAAAAAATCAATCATTCAATCAATCAATCAACAGGACTTCCATGTCGTGCTGTTCTTATTTCCCTATCTGCCAATTGCATGTGAGCAATTGTCACAGAAACACATGTCAGAGAATGAACTGTAGTTAGCTTGTTAGGCAGGGGAAGACTTTGTGTAGTAATGGTCCTGTTGTTTAGTCTTCTTCCTGGAGCTTTAAAGAATGCAAAAATTGGAAATACTGAATGTGTCCCTCACGCATTGCACCTGGATGCATGCAAACAGAAGCCCAAATACAATGGCTTCACCAAATAGGGATTTGTTTTTCACATGGAAAGAGTAAAGGTGGGCAGTCCAGTCTGTGGCAACTGCTCAAGGAAGTCACCAAGGGCCCAGGCTCCTCCTAGCTTCCTAGTTATCTCCTTAGATAACTCCTTTTTCAGCCCTGATGGTGGCAAGAGGGCTTCTCCACTGTCCATGAGTCAGGCAGGAAGAAGAGGGGAAAGGCAATGGGTATGTTCCCAGAAGCTCCACTGATCCACTGTTTATAGAATTGAGAATTGACCAGAACCATGTTATAGGGTATCCACAACTATCAAAGAGGCTGAGAGTTCAATATTTTAACTGAACACTCTGTGCCTCGAACAGAAATGTACTCTGTTAATAAAAACAATGGCTATCGGGCAAGCCACTCTCAATGTCTGCCACATTGGCATATTATATATCTTTAGGATGCTAATCACAAATCTGATATTTATCGAACTCTGTAATTTCTTAGGATGACTTAGGGTAGAAGCTCATGGGAAACATTAATGCTTCTCTGTGGGGCAACATTAAAGAACACCACTTCAAAAATTACAGGAATACATTCTGTGGACCCTCTTAAATAAAGTTAATAAGGGACTTAGGATAGTGCCACCAGAAGTACTCTAGGAATGTAATACAACTTTAAGACTCAAAATGACGGGGCCCCTGGGTGGCGCAGTTGGTTGGGCGACTGCCTTAGGCTCAGGTCATGGTCCTGGAGTCCCGGGATCGAGTCCCGGGATCGAGTCCCGCATCGGGCTCCCAGCTCCATGGGGAGTCCGCTTCTCACTCTGACCTGCTCTCTCTCACTCTCTCTCTTTCCTAATAAATAAATAAATAAATAAAATCTTAAAAAAAAAAAGACTCAAAATGACAAACACAAAAATGTGTATAATTTGTATTGTCACCACAACTCTTTACTTAGGAACTGTATTAAACGGAATCAAAATACATAAGACACATAAAATCAAATTTAACTTTCAGTCAGAATAATGCTGATATGCTCTCAGGGTAAAATTTATTAATCCCTGAAAACATGCCATAAAATGAACTTGTAAAATATAACTTTGTTACAGCATGTTCCCTTAAAACAAACTACTTTCGATTTGGGAGAGCTGGGTTTGAGTTTGAGTGCCAGTTGGCGACATAGTACTGACCCAGGATGCACTCCCACCTTCTTCCATCCTAGTAGGATCCCAGTCTTACTCAAGCATCATCTTGCCCTCTCCAGCATTTTAGGAGCAGCTGACCCCATCCCCAGCACCATGAGTAATCCCCCTTCCCTTGCCTAATAGTTTGGTCAGAAATAGGCATTTGTCAGTATAACTTAGGATTTCTGTTATTAGTGGCCAAAAATATTCTAATTAATAACATGAATGTTGAACAAATTACTTAACTGCCTACCATCCCACTGTTTAATCTATAAAGTAGGGGTGACGATACTGTCTTCCCTATCTATACAACATAACCACTGTAAAAGTATAATTTTATTTTATAAAATGGACTATATCTAGAATGGGGTGTTATGCCAAAATAAATAAAATTAGACTGAGTAGCTTGGGGCATTTCCTAAAAACTATCAGATTACTGTTGGATTTACAAATTACGGAAACTATTTTGAAAAACAACTATTTCAGGTGTGCCGGGGTGGCTTCGTTGGTTGACCATCTGACTCTCAGCTTCAGCTCTGGTCATGATCTCAGGGTTGTGAAATCGAGCCTTCGTAGTGGCCCTGTGCTGGGTGTAGAGCCTGTTGAAGATTCTCCCTCGGCCCCTCCCCCTGCAAACAAAACAAAAATACCCCACAACTATTTCAAATACATGCATGAAATGAATGTCAGCTACTTTGCGTTAGTACCCCTGTGAATGGTTGCCTTGATTTTTTCATCCAACCAATGTTTATTGGGCACCTGCTGTGTACCAGTCACTATAGTAGGTGCTGGGGGTACAGTAATCGGCCAAGTGGGCACAGACACCACCCTCGGGGAGCTGTAGCTGCCAGTGAAGCTGCTGCAGTGTCCAGAACACTTGGGGCACAACGTACTCATCCCAGAGGCAGTGTCTGAGCAAGGCAGGAACACCTGTCTCATTATTTTTACCGCTGGGCTTTTTTTGCTAAGTCAATGCCACTGTTATGATCACCCATCTTTTTTTTTTTTTTTTAAAGATTTTATTTATTTATTTGACAGAGAGAGATCGCAAGTAGGCAGAGAGGCAGGCAGAGAGAGGGGGAAGCAGGCTCCCTGCTGAGCAGAGAGCCCGACGTGGGGCTTGATCCCAGGACCCTGAGATCATGACCTGAGCCGAAGGCAGAGGCTTTCTTTCACCCACTGAGCCACCCAGGCGCCCTATGATCGCCCATCTTATTCACTAGACTTATCAAATTCCTTTGATCTGTTTTTTAAAAAAGTAACCAGTTCTCAAAGAAGAAATATTTGGCACTATTGAGATATTCAAAAGAATATACTCTGGAGGGCATCTGGGTGGCTCAGTGGGCTGAGCGACCAACTCTTAGCTTCAGCTTCAGTCTTGATCTCATGGGTCATGGGATCGAGCCCTTTGCTGGCTCCGTGCTCAGCAGGGAGTCTGCTTGAGATTCTCTCCCTCTGCCCCATTCCCCCCACCACTCTCTCTCTCTTTCTCTCAGATAAATAAATCTATAAATCTTAAAAAAAGAAAAGACTATACCCTGGGCTCAGAAAGCAATTTCAATTCAGAAAGATGGTTCTAACTATGTTTTGATCCCCCGTGGCTCAGAATATATTGAGAAACATTTTTCTGATGGAGCCATCACCACTGATCTAAGTGCACGTTGAAGTTCTACTGAGAAACTCCCATTATTTCTCAGTCATGGTGTGTGAACCTGGCATCACTTTACTATGAGAAGGCTTCAGGTGTGGCTGTGACTGCAGGGGGCTCCTGTCATCCTGTCACTGTGAAACGTGCACTTTAAACACCTTGGAAATGGGAAAATTAACCATGCCTTAAAATCAGGGAAAAGAGGGCGCCTGGGTGGCTCAGTTGGTTGAGCAACTGTCTTCGGCTCAGGTCATGATCCTTAAGTTCCAGGATAGAGTCCCACATCAGGCTCCCAGCTCCACAGGGAGTCTGCTTCTTCCTCTAACTTTCTCTCCTCTCATGCTCTCTCTTACTTTCTCTGTCTCTCAAATAAATAAATAAATAAATAAAATCTTTAAAAAAAAAAAAAATCAGGGAAAAGACCAGCAGTTTTGGAAGTGTAATACTAAGTTTCAGATTCTATTTAGAAGTAACTGTAGGAGGGACGCCTGGGTGGCTCAGTTGGTTAGGCGGCTGCCTTCGTCCTGGGATCGAGTCCCACATCAGGCTCCTTGCTCGGCAGGGAGCCTGCTCCTCTCTCTGCCTCTGCCTGCCTCTCTGCCTGCTTGTGTTCTCTCTCTGTTAAAATAAATAAATAAAATCTTTAATAAAAAAAAAGTAACTGTAGGAAAAGAAGATTTTTATGAGTAATTGATATTAAACAGCTTAAATCATGGGTATGTATTTTTCACATGAAAGCAGTTTTGCCTTTCACGTCTTCTTGTTTGAAAGACTCAAAGCTCACATTCGTCAGGTGAAATTGCTGCCTAAATTATCGACAATGATTTTCACATTCGTTTGTGGAAATCAAATTTGGTAAGGTCTTAGAATTAATTTAGAAATGACAGTGGTATGTGTTTTCTTCCAGGAGAGCATTGCTAATTGAAGTTGAAGCATTAAATGTCCTCCTGAAAACACTAAAGCTAATGAGGTAACAAGAGCCCCGAGGACAAAAATTAAGCAAAGCAAGTTAGTTCTTGAAAGGAGACTCTCGAAACTCCAACTTGAGAAAATAGGGAAGCAGGAAAAGAAAAAAATTAGAAAGAGAGAAAAATGACAGAATATGAGGCGCTTATGAAAGGAACTATTTTTTTGTTAAATTATCGATTTGGCTTTTTCAATTACATGTATTGCATAAATTATACTGTGGTTTTGAAGTTGTAAAATGTTGGGGGGGGTGTTCAAGTGGTTCCACGGTGAAGCATCTTGACTTCAGCTCAGGTGAGGATCTCAGGGTCATGAGATGAAGCCCAAGTCGGGCTCTGTGCTGGGTGTAGAGCCTGCTTAAGATTCTCTCTCGGGGCACCTGGATGGCTCAGTGGGTTAAAGCCTCTGCCTTCAGCTCAGGTCATGATCTCAGGGTCATGGGATCGAGCCCCGCATCGGGCTCTCTGCTCGGCATGGAGCCTGCTTCCCCCCCTCCCCTCTCTGCCTCCTTGTGATCTCTCTCTCTCTCTGTCAAAATAAATAAAATCTTTAAAAAAAAAAAAAAAAGATCCTCTTCCTCTCCCTCTACCCGCCCCCACCATGCACACACATTGTCTCAAAATAATAATAATAATAATAAAATAAGTTGTAAAATGCGTTCTCTCTCTGCTTTAAAATGTAAAAAAGAGGGGCGCCTGGCTGGCTCAGTCAGTAGAGCATGGAACTCTTGATCTTGGGGTTATAAATTCAAGCTCCACATTGGGTGTAGAGATTACTTAAAAATAAGATCTTTTTAGGGGCACCTGAGTGGCTCAGTGGGTTAAAGCCTCTGCCTTTGGCTCAGGTCATGATCTCGGGGTCCTAGTCCTGGGATCGAACCCCGCATCGGGCTCTCTGCTCAGCAGGGAGCCTGCTTCCCACCCCCCCCCTGCCTCTCTGCCTACTTGTAATCTATCTCTCTCTGTCAAATAAATAAATGAAAATCTTTATTAAAAAAAAAACCTTTAAAAAAAATAAGATCTTTTTAAAAACATGTAAAAAAGAAAAACTTCCCCTTACCGTGTCTTAGGTGTTCAGGATTGCAAACCCAGATGTCTACATGGCGGATCCCAGAGTAGGCTGCTAGGAATAGAAGCACTGGGGCCTCGGAAGGGTCAGCCCCTCTGGACTCCACTGTCTGTGGTCCTAGGAAGTGCGGGCCCAGTGCTGCTAGACATTTCAGGTGTTCAGAAGGATGCTATTTGGGATCCCCCGAAAGCCAGGCCTGAGACAGGGATTTGAGAGCAAGGGTTTATTTGGGAGGGAACTGCAGGAACTGATGGAGAGGTGGAGAAACCTTGCGGCCACAGCCATCTGGCAACCATAGAAAGGAGGGCCTGGGGAAGGTTGCCTGGTCTTGTCAAAGGAACTATTTTGAGGTTTCATTCATTAACAGTACAGGTACTTAAAGCTTCTTAATAATTGTTTGCAGACAATGGAAAAAGTTTTCTGAATGTGCCCTGAACCCTGGATTTAAGGTAGGCTCTCTTTCTTTTAGGCATAGGATGTAGTATTCGGGAAATCAGAGCATTATTGTATCTGGAATGCCTGACAAGAATAAGTTCCGGAAGACACGGAGGGGGAAAGGTAAATTGTTACTCCTGAGGGAAGGAAGAGGACAAAACCACTTAAAAATGAGGTCCACGGGGCACCTGGGTGGCTCAGTCGCTAAGTGTCTGCCTTCCACTCAGGTCATGATCCTGCGCTCCTGGGATGGAGCCCCACATGGGGTTCCCTGCTCCGGGGGAAGCCTGCTTCTCCCTCTCCCACTCCCTCTGCTTGTGTTCCCTCTCTCACTGTGTCTCTCCGTCAAATAAGTAAATAAAAAAAATCTTTAAAAATAAAATAAAGTAAAATGTGAAATAGTTATTATATATTTTTTAAAAATGAGGTCTACAGCTGGCTGGTTAGCTCAGTTGGGTAGAATGTGACTCTGACACCACCATTGTGGGTTTGATGCCGTCCCCAAACAGACCAAGAAAGGCATTAGTTCTGGTGTTTAATAAAAATTAATTTAAGGGCGCCTGGGTGGCTCAGTTGGTTAAGCGACTGCCTTCGGCTCGGGTCATGATCCCGGAGTCCTGGGATCGAGTCCCATGTCGGACTCCCGGCTCTGCGGGAAGTCTGCTTCTCCCTCTGACCTTCTCCCCTCTCATTCTCAGTCTCTCTCTCTCTAATAAATAAATAAAAAATCTTTAAAAAAAATTAATTAAAAAAAATAATAAAATGAGGTACAAATAGCACAGCAGAATTGATTTTGGGGGGCAGTTGGTAAAACCTGATCACCAACTAACTATAAACAAGAAATACAATGGTGCTTTCACTTTAACTGTGAGGTTTAAAATGGTTTGATCCTCTAGCTCCTTTGGAGAGCAGTAATTCCTGTATGCAGGATGGGCTATTGTGCTGCATATGTGCTCTTTGCCCTCCTTGGCTTCCTTCTCAACTCCATCTTTATTTACACACTTGCCCCGAAGGGACATGTTCTGCTTACCTCCATCTTTGAGTTGCAAAATAATTTTTTTTTAAGATTTTATTTATTTATTTGAGAGAGAGAGTGTGTGCAGGAGCAGGGGGAGGGGCAGAGGAAGAGGGAGAAAAAAACTCGCTGCTGAGCAGGGAGGGCACAACATGGGGCTCGATCCCAGGACCCCAAGACCATGACCAGAGCCGAAGCCAGGCATTTAACCGACTGAGCCACGCAGGCGCCCAATAAAATAATTCTTAAAAATGAATGAAGAAAAAAATAATGAAGATGGATGTTGTTAAGTAACAAAATTCAATCAGGTAAATGTGAAGATCTAATTGGCTTTATTAAATAATTTATGAATTGGGCAGCATCCCATCTGGCAAATAGAGAGGCACTCCAAGGAGTTTTTTCCACTCCAAAAGGGTGAGGGCAAGAAAGTTATTAGGAAAAGAAAAGAATTAGGAGAGGCTGCTCTTTAGAGAGGAAAACAAGGCGTTTTATCAAACAGATGACTTATTTTGGCGGGGGAGAGAGGGGCCCAGGAGGCAGACTCATCCACAGGGACTGAAATATTCCTGACAACAGGTTCAGACTGTATTTCTGGGGGAGTTTGAAATTGAAATTCGATTACATATTAAGCATCAGTATGGGAACTCGGCCTAAGTAACACCATATAGGGCCCATGGGTTTTTTTTTTTTAAAATATAAAATGCTGACATACATGAATCAGTGAGCTCAGGTCACTTTATACAGAGAGTATATGAAAGCTCCCCCCTCACTGTTTATCTCTCCAAAACACTCTTTCCTCGGCTTCCAGGCCACCAAGGCTACTCCTTCCCAGTGTCTTTTGCTGGCCCCTCACCTTCTCCTCAGCGTCTCATCACTGGTAGTTAGTTCAGAACTCAGTCTTCCGACCTCTTCTCTCTACACATGTTCCCTATATGCTCTTATCTGGGTCTATGACTTTCAATATTTATGTCTATTTCAATGACTCCCATACTGAGCCCAGACCTCTCTTCTGAATTCCAGACCCATATATCCAAGTGCTCATTCAAAATCTCTCCTTGGCTTTCTCTAATAAGCATTTCACAATTTGCATATCCAAACCAGAGCTTTGGTGCCTACCCATGTCCATCTTAGCTTCTGATCCCCAAAGAGCAGACTCTGAAACAGGGACCTAGAGCAGTAGTTACCTTGGGGAGTAGGAAAGTTGGGGAGATTGTGTGCAAAGATGGCTAAGCTTTCCTCCCTTCCCATGTGCCTGCTCCTGTGCAAGGTGACCCTGACGTCCCTTCCAATAAGAAGTTGGATTTATCACTTCACCCTTTGAATCTGGCCCTGCACTGTGACTTGCTTTTAACAAAAAATGTGTAGAAGTGACAGTGTGGGACTTCTGACCCCAGGCCGTAGGATGCTTTGTGGCTTCTGCCTTTGCTCCCCCTAGGACAAGGCTCCCCCCGAGACTGCTGTGTAGAGTCCCAGTCTATGCTAGTGGAGGATGAGAAGGCAGGGGGAGTAGATGAGCCATTCCATCTGAAGCCTCTTAAATCAACCAGCTGGCAGCTAGCATCTACCATCTACCAACAGAGGTCATCTTAAACCATTCAGCACCAATCAAGCTGCCAGATGACTGTAGCCACTAAGTGACAGGGGCAAGGCCAGCAGAAGGGTCGCCCAGCAGAGTCCAGACCAAATTGCTGACCCACAGAATCGTGAGCAAAAAGAATAGCTGTTTGAAGCCACTACCTTTTGAGGTAGTTGGTTATGCAGCAGAAGCTAGCTTATGCAGGACGCCACCCCAGAAAGTCTAAGCAAAGTTCCCCAGCACTTTGACTTGGCCGAACAAGTCACCCAGCAATGGGGGAGTTCCCAAGGCAGGGAAGCAGAGGGATGAGAGTGAACTGGTTGCTGAGCTGCAAGTAAACTCAGAAGTAGGCCAAGGGCAGGTGGGACAAGGCATCAATAGCATTTGCTAACTCCCCAAACTCATTTCTTCCCAAATCTTTTCTAATCCAGTAAGTGGCAACTCCATTCACCTCCTGTTCAAGGTGGAAACTCCATCCTTGGACTCATCGATTTATTTCACACTCCACACTCCAATCCTTCTAATTTTATCTTAAAATATACCCAGAATTCAAATATTTCTCATATCTCCCTCATGACAGCTTCCAGTCGAAGTCCCCATCACTCTCAGCTGGATTGTGCCAAGAGCCAGAATGACCACTTAAAGATGAGCCTGGGTAAAAGGCGAAAGATTTATACAATCTGAAGAGAAACCAGAATATAGAATGGGAGAAGATATTCACAAATGACATTTCAGATAAAGGGCTACTACCCAAAAGCTATAAAGAACGTCTCAAACTCAACACACATGGAACAAATAATCCAATCAAGAAATGAGCAGAAGACATGAACAGACCTTTCTCCAAAGAAGACATCCAAATGGCCAACAGATACATGAAAAAGGGCTCAACATCACTCAGCATCAGAGAAATACAAATCAAAACCACAGTGAGAAACCACCTCACACCAGTCAGAATGGCTAAAATTAGCAAGTCAGGAAGCGACAGAGGTTGGCGGGGATGCGGAGAAAGGGGAGCCCTCTTACACTGTTGGTTGGAATGCAAGGTGATGCAGCCATTCTGGAAAACAGTATGGAGTTTCAAAAAGTTGAAAATAGAGCTACATATGACCCAGCAATTGCATTACTGGGTATTTACCCTAAAGATACAAATGTAGTGATATGAAAGGGCACATGCACCTGAATGTTTATAGCAGCGATGTCCACAATAGCCAAACTATATGGAAAGATCCTAGATGACCACTAACAGATGAATGGATAAAGGAAGGGTGGGATATATATACAATGGAATATTACTCAACCATCAAAAGAAATGAAATCTTGCCATTTGCAACGATGTGGATGGAACTAGAGGGTATTATGCCAAGCAAAATAAGGAATTCTGATAAGTGTCTCTAATTTACCTCCTTACTGAGAAAACACACAGAGAGAGCCCCTGACAAGGTTTAAAATGTTCTTTTCCAAGTAAAGGAGAGCAGGGAGTGGAAAATCAGGCCTTAAGCCCTGCTCTTTTGGATCCATAAATGCTGGTTATCCTTCAGTTCTTCTCTCCCTTATTTCCCAAAGTCTCTCCTTTAACCTCTCCCTATTTTCTGTTCCTTCTTTCCCACTACACCCTCTGTTACCCCTACCCTGGGAAACCAATACTCCCAACAAAAATAATGGAACTCTTACCCCCTTCTTTCTTCCGTCTTGCAAACTTTGCATCCTTGGGCTTCTACTGAAAATCAGCATCTTCTCCTGAGCGCTTAATCCCATTTCCGCTGGCTCTGCAGAAAGGAAAGGGAAGCTGAAGCTCTGCTTGCTTCTGCCACCCCCACTTCATGAGGATGGATAAGCTCTGGATCCTAGGGGGCCAGTGAAACCTCCACTCCATGCTGGCTTCCTTCCAGAGGATAAAACCTAACACATCTCCACAGCAAAGGAAGCATGTTCTTCGGAAGCCCTGCATCTCTTCTAAACAAAGAATCTCACTCCTGGGTGCCTGGGTGGCTCAGTCATTAAGCGTCTGCCTTTGGCTCAGGTCATGATCCCAGGGTCCCGGGATCAAGCCCCACATCGGGCTCCCTGCTTGGTGGGAAGCCTGCTTTGCCCTCTCCCACTCCCCCCACTTGTGTTCCCTCTCTCACTGTGTCTCTCTCTGTCAAATAAATAAATAAAATCTTAAAAAAAAAAAAGAATCTTGGGGTGCCTGGGTGGCTCAGTCGTTAAGCGTCTGTCTTCAGCTCAGGTCATGATCCGGGGGTCCTGGGATCAAGCCCCGCAGCGGGCTCCTTGCTCAGTGGGAAGCCTGCTTTCTCCCTCTGCAACCCCTCCTGCTTGTGTTCCCTCTCTCCCTCTGTCTCTCTCTGTGTTAAATAAATAAATAAATAAATAAATAAATAAATAAGAATCTTACTCCTATTCACACACATTCTCTCACCTCATTACCTTATATTTGCCCTCTCCCCCCCCCCCCCCCCCCCCCCGCCCCACCGCCTGGGTCACATTAAAGCACGCTGACCTTGAATGACAGCAAAGGCATCCCTTCATTCTTTGCCCAAATCCCTAAGGGGCAGGGGCAGGGGCAGACCAGGCTCAGAGCTCTGGTTTACCCTACCTCTATGCTGCCCTGTTGTAAAGTGGGTGTAACAGCAAGTTTGATAATGCGTGCAGCCTCCTTGACTTAGAACATGTGGCTCTTCATTCTCTGTCCTACTTGCCTTGGCAACCACATTCTTACAAATTACTTTTAGGATAACGTTATATTCTAATCTTATTTTTTAAATATCTTTTTGTACATGTTTTATAACATATATAGTATGCTACTGTAGTAGTCCACATAATAAATAAGCATAATATAAATATATAAAATAGGGGCCCCTGACTGTCTTACCTGGTAGAGCATGCAATTCTTCATCCTGGGGTTGAAAGTTTGAGCCCCATGTTGGGTGTAGACATTTCTTAAAAATAAAATCTTTAGGGGCACCTGGGAGGCTCAGTAGGTTAAGATCTGCCTTTGGCTGAGGTCATGATCCCAGGGTTCTGGGATCAAGTCCCACATCAGGCTCCCTGCTTAGCAGGGAGCCTGCTTCTCCCTCTGCCACTCCCTCTGCTTGTCTCAAATAACTAAATAAAATCTTAAAATAAAATCTTTAAAATATATATATATATAATACAAATATTTATAAACTATAAATATGAAATAAAATATTATATTAAAAATAAAGATTACATAAAAATAAGAATACATTGGAGATGCATGCTCAGTTCCTTTTCCTCATAGGGCCCACAGTCATAAAAGGCTGCATTCCACTGCTGTAGGTGAGAGGTAACAGTGACTGGACTAGAGCTGGGCAGGTAGAAACGGAAAGAAGCAATCTGATCTTAGATATATTGTGAAGGGACCTCCAACAGGACTTGCTGAAGGCCTAGATGTAGGAGGTAAGAGAGAATCAGGAACCGAAAATGAAAACTAGGTCTCTGGCTTGAGCAACTGGGAGAATAGCAATGCCACCTAATGGAAAAACAAGAACATCTAAATTAGTTTTGGACATGTTTGCATTTAAGATGTATTTGAGTCATGAAAAGGTAAAGCTCTAGGGAGGGGCCTGAGACTGAGAAATGGACTTGAGAGTTTTCCACTGTACACATTATGGGAAAGGGCAGTATCACCTATGGAGATGAAAGAGGGCAAATGGAATGGAAGCCACTGGCAAAAAAGGCAGAAAACCAGAAAAATACCCAAAAGAAGAGAAAAATATTTCAGTAAGAGGAATGGTCTGGTCATCTGGTCTCCTGAAACTCTACCAAAATGGTACTGAAAGAATAAAACAAGTATAAAACCACAAGAACAAAGAAAGCAAGAGAAGAAACAAGAGTGGCTGAACCTCGAGCTTAACAATATTTGGAAAGATGTAAACAGAAAAGAGAAGTGGCAACTAAGGTAGAAGACGGTAGAAGTTGTAATCCTTTTAGTGTGGAGTTCAAAGGAACGATTTTGGCATGTCTGAATGAGGTGGAAGAGAAGAGGTCTCTGGGGATGAGGCAGTCCAGGTCTCAAATCTAAGAGGTCTGGGAAGGACAGGTTGTTGGCAAAGAAGTGACACCTCTGAGAGTGACGCAGATGGTAGCAGGTATATATGAAATCTGACACCATTCATGGGATATAGACAAAGATTACATACAATGTAGAATTTTTACATTATAGAATATATATATGTATTATAGAATATTTATATAAACACACATAACATTTCTGGAAGAATACACACAAAGCTGTTTTTTAAAAAGTTAGACCCTTCTATATTATTGAGAGTGTTTACCACAAACTTAACAGATAATTTTTTTATTTTTTATTTTCAAGTAATTTCTGTACCTAATGTGGGGCTTGAACTCATGATCCCAAGATCAATAGGTGCATGCTCTACCAACTGAGCCAGCCGGGCTCCTCCTAGGATATTTTTAAAATAAGAAAATCTGGGACGCCTGGGTGGCTCAGTTGGTTAAGTGCCTGACTCCAGTTCTGCTCAGGTCATGATCTCAGGTCCTGGGATTGAGCCCCATGTTGGGCTTCAGTGGAGAGTCTGCTTGAGGATTCTCTCTCCCTCTCCCTCTGCCCCTCCTCCTGCTCACAGGCTCTCTCTTTAAATAAATAAATATTTTAAAACACAAGGAAAAGTTTTTTAGTAATTCCTCCTGATAGTTTTCATATCATGACTGTAACAACTTTCTTAGTTATACCTACTTTACATTTGGGGTAATGTTTAAGTTTCTAGATCCTGAAGGTTTTTTTTTTCTTTTTTAAGATTTTTTTATCTATTAATTTGAGAGAGAGAGAGACAGGGAGAGAGAGCAAGAGCGTGAGCAGTGGGGAGAGGCAGAAGGAGAGGGAGAAGCAGACACCCTGCTAAGTTGGGAGCCTGATACAGGGTTCGATCCCAGGACCCTGAGATCATGACCTGAGCTGAAGGAAGATGTTTAACTTACTGAGTCACCCAGGTGTCCCTAGATTCTGAAGCGTTTGTTTGTTTGTTCGTTTGGGGTTTTTGTGTGTGTGTTTGTTTTAAGATTCTATTTATTTATTTGAGAGAGAGCAGTGGGGAGGGCCAGAGGGAGAAGTAGGCTCCCTGCTGAGCAAGGAGCCTGATGTGACATTCGATCCCAGGACTCTGGGATCATGACCTGAGCCAAAGGCAGACGCTTAAACGACTAAGCCCCCCCAGCCCCCAGTTTTGAAGCTTTTGAACACAAATATTTTTGTACACCTTTAGTGGGGTTTATTCTTTTTTTTTTTTTTTAAGATTTTATGTTTAAGTAATCTCTACATCCAACGTGGGGCTCCAACTCACAACCTTGAGATCAAGAGTCACATGCTCTTTCAATTAGGCCAATCAGGTGCCCCGAGTAGAATCTATTCTAAGGACCAAAAAACCATGTGCTTTCCTTGAAAGAAACTGTTCTGTTTCTGAGTCTACTTAGAACATGAACTGATTATGTCTTGAAGGTAACATTCCATAAAGTGTGTGTAAGGGGGCTTGGGGGCAGTTGAACTAGCAGAGGGCTCTGAGCCAGGTTTTGTTATTAACTAGTTGCACAATATAGCCTTTGCCTGGAATTTATTTATTTGTTTGTTTGTTTAACAGAGACAGAGAGAGATCACAAGTAGGTAGAGAGGCAGGCAGAGAGAGAGGGGGAAGCAGGCTCCCTGCTGAGCAGAGAGCCTGCCTGATGTGGGGCTCCATCCCAGGACCCTGAGATCATGACCTGAGCCAAAGGCAGAGAGGCTTTAACCCACTGAGCCACCCAGGCACCCCTGCCTGGGATATTTAATTCCTTCCTCTGCAAAATGGAAAGGATACTCTACCTGCCACACAGGTTGGATGGGAATCTCCAATGATATGATATGAAATACACTGAAAACTACAAGTTATACAAACAAAAGATTCTTTTTATTATTTGCTGTTTTTAAACTTTCTCCCTTTCCTCTTTTTTTCACACGTGTACTTGCTAAGTGTTTCCAGAGTGATGGTAGGCCCTGGAGAGTCTTCTCAACTAGTGCACTTACCCATCTGATCTGGAAATACTGGTTTAGAGTCTCCTTGTGAAAGAAAGAAATGCTGAGGCAAAATACAATTTCTCTCTACTCCCCAGAGAGCAAAGCAAATTTACAAGATTCCATCAAAAATACAGGAGAGAAAAAAAAAGAGAGAGAGAGAAAATACAGGAGAAAGAGAAGTTCTGAAAATTTCTTGACGAGCAAGGAAAATAACAAAGAGAATGAATTGTATGGTACTTATTATTAATTACAGATATATGTCCATAATGTTATTGATACTACCCTTATTTTGGGGGCTGTTTTATATTGGTGAACATATTTAGAAATGTACTTTGTTTGGCTTCCTCCTGGCCTATTTTGGTTCCTCTATCTCCATATTTCTCATGAAGTATTTTAGTCCCTCAGCCACACTTTCTCTTGGCATGGTTTTCAAGACTATAACGTTTCAGGTTGGCAAAAGGACACTGTAGCTTACTCAATCCGTCTGAGTGCCATAGGGTAGCTTATTTTCATAATAAAATAAACCATGCTTCTTTTTGTTAGTAATTTAGGATGAACAGTGTCCTCAGCTGGCTCTGTTGGTAAGGCAGGGGACTCTTGACCTTGAGTTCAAGCCCCACACTGGGCATAGAGATTAGTTAAAAAAAAAAATTAGGATGAACGTAAATATTTGAGAAGGGCTCCATTGTTTTTCTTTATTTTCCTTTAAATATTTTATTTATTTATTTGACAGAGAGAAAGAAATCACAAATAGGCAGAGAGGCAGGCCGAGTGAGAAGGGTTAGCAGGCTCCCTGCTGAGCAGAGAGCCCAATGCAGGGCTCCATCCTAGGACCCTGAGGTGATGACCTGAGTCAAAGGCAGAGGCTTAACCCACTGAGCCACCCAGGCGCCCCCATTGTTGTTTTTTTTTTTATAATGTTGATTCCCTGTTTTGCATTTCTTCCCTCATAGATAAATGCAGGGGATATTTTTCTTTTTGAAAAAAAGTGAGCGTTTTTCAAGGAGAAGTAAAATACAGACCCCAGTGTACATGTTTAACATCACAGGCACTTGTAGCTTGTGGAAATTCAGAAATGTTATTTCTTTCCAAAGCGTGTTTCATGATGGGCTGTATACCGCTCTTGAACTGGGAACTGTGTTCCGCCACATGTGAGTGACTGTGGCTTAAACAAGAAACAGCAAGGCTCAAACAAGATGAACAAAGCGTTTGGAGATTTGAAGTCGATTCGTTCATTCTGTGGCTCAAAGGTGTGAGGGCCATAGTTTCTCAGATTTCCCTCAGCCTTTCCCTCATGCTGATGACTACTCTGGCTCCAACCACCACATTCCAGTTCCAGGAAGAGGAGAGAAAGAGAAAAGGCAAAGACCAAAAGGCCAAGCCCCCCAAATCTTTCCCTCCTGAAGGCCTTACCTGAAAACCCACTTACCTCTCTCTGCCAGGGATGGTGTCACGTGACCACCTAGCTGCAAGGAAGTTTGGGAAGTATAATTTTGTGTTTTGTTTTCACCTGGGCAAACTGCCACCTCTAGCTTTTAAAAGTAGGGGACTAGTAATAAGGAAGAAAGGGAAAAATAGTTTGGCCAAACAACTGACAGTTTCTACTACACCCTTTTCTTGGAAAAATGTCACTATCTCGAGATGATGTCTACAACCTAATGGTTCTTTTCTAATTATGACAACAACATAGGAGTTGTAAGGGCTGATTTGAATTTCTCAATGCTATCACTAAAACAAGTCAGTTATCTTGTTGGGGGGGAGTAGTTTCTAATGGAAATAGTATAGACTCAAAACTGTCGTTGGTACGTCTTGAGAGGATTTTTGTTTTTCTTTTGAAAGGATATTTTCGTGGCTCGTTTGTAAGAGTGGTTTTGAGGAAAAAATACCCACACATGAGAAGTATAATCTCCCTTACGACCGCTTCAGTACATAAGGTATAATGGAAGGAGAACTGACTTTGAAATTAGACACACCTGGGTTGGCACTATGGGCTACTTTACAAGTCTCTTAAGTGACCGTCCGGCTTTCGCTCTTGCACTTACAGGCCATTCTCATCCAGCTGCAGAATGACCCTCAATGCCGTCAGATTATTCTCTCAGTAGCTCCCCATCTCACCGGAAGCCAAAATCCTTGCAGGGGCTGTCAAGATCCCCTCCTTCTCTGAAACCGCGACCCCCCCCCCCCCCGACCCCCCGCCTGGCGTCTTTCTGACCTTGTCTCCTGTCTTTTCCTTCTCTTCCCTCTGCTCCAGCGACCCCGGCCTCCTTGCTGTTCCTCAGACAGCCCAAGCACACCCGCTCCGAGGAGCTCGGCACTGGCTCTTCTTTGCTTGCCGCACTTTCCCCACTGATGACCCCTGGGACCACCCCTCACCCTTTTAGGGCTTTGTCAGAAGGTCACCCTTCCTCACCACTTCGCGTAAATCTGCAGCATGAGGAGCACCTGGGTGGTGCGGTCAGTTAGGCATCGGACTCCAGCCTTCAGCGTGGATCAAGGTCTCGGGTGCGAGGGAGCCCCGCGTCTGGCTCCGCCCTCAGCGTGGAGTCGGCCTTGGGTTCTCTGCCCCTCCCCTTGCTCGCATGCGCTCTCTCGCTCTCTCCCTCTCTCGCAAATAGGTAAATAAAATCTTTAAAAAAAAAAAAAAAATTGCGGCACGAGGTCTCCCCTTCTCTCCCTTCTCTGCTTCATTTGTTTCCTATAGTACTTGAATTTACCACCACCATCTTTTCGGAAGGGAAGGCGGAAGGGAACTAAAACTTTTACTCCTAGTCCAGTATCTTCTTTTAATTATTTTTTCTAAGTAATACAGTTAGAAAAAAAAAAAAAAATTCAAACAGTTCAAAAAGTACCCAGGCAAACTGAGTGTGGAAAAGAGGCAGAGCCAGCAGCCTAGTGTTGAAATTGTCTCATATCCTCCCATAGAAAAGGACGATGACGATACCAAAAACCCTCCGCTAACATCTACAATAAAATCAGCGGATAAGATAGAGCCACCGATACCAAAATGGAAAAATAAGACCCTCGTGGTGTCAGGGAGAATGTGAAAGGAAGTAGAGAAGTCAAAGGCACTTTTGGAGGCACTGAGAATCTGAGAGCCCTAAGATCGAAGACGGTGGAGCAGGCTGAGGACCGCAGCAGAAGCGGGGACAGACTTTGTAGTCTCCAATACACCGCTGAGTAGGAAGAGCCTACAGGTCTGAGAATGCTGAAGTGCTCTGGAACTGGAAACAACCAAAGCATCCTCCCAGGAAAAAGTCCCACACTGAGGCGAAAAAACATTGTTTTGAAGTAAACTCTCCCTCTGATATGAGGCTTGAACTCAGAAACCTGAGTTGGATGCTCTACCTACTGTGCCAGCCAGGGGCCCCTGAGGAGAAATTCTGAGTAGGGATAACGGGGGGGAAAGAAAATAGGAGAGTCATATAAAAGCTTATGCGGGAGCAGAATAGAAAATCTCAGAAAGTTCAAGTTCTTATTTTATTTTAATAACATCATACAAACGGCAAAGTTTAAAGCTGATGGACAAGGGGCGCCTGGGTGGGTGGTTCAGTCAGTTAAGTGTCTGACTTTTTTTTTTTAATATTTTATTTATTTATTTATTTATTTATTTATTTATTTATTCACAGAGAGAGAGGCAGAGGAGAAATAGGCAGAGAAGGGAGCCCAATGCGAGACTTGGTCCCAGGACTTGGGATCAAGACCTGAGCAGAAGGCAGGCAGATGCTTAACTGACCCCCAGGCGCCCCCCAGGTGTCTGATTCTTGATCTCAGCTCAGGTCGTGATCTCAGGGTCCGGAGTTCAAGCCCTGTGTTGGGCCCTGCCTTAGGTTGGAGCCTACTTAAAAACAAAACAAAGTTGTTAGAGGAGGTAATCAGCCACAGGCCCAGACAGTCCAACCAAACACATTCTTGCTAGATAAGCCAGGGTGTAAGGTCCTGACCACTTTTTCCCTGGGGCCATTTTCTCAGGGTTTTGTTTGTAGCAAGCCACCTTGAGGGGATGAAGTAAGGGGTCTCCCACCTCTACCTCCAGGCAAATTACAGTCCTGTTTCCACCTACCCTGAAAGTTGCAACTCCCCCAATCTCAGTTCTCTTAAAACACAGGCCACCCCAATGTGAAGGCATACATGATGGTCCCTCCACATGTCCCC
Organism: Nasua narica; assembly: GCA_028533885.1. NCBI lineage: Eukaryota > Metazoa > Chordata > Mammalia > Carnivora > Procyonidae > Nasua > Nasua narica. The sequence goes on from CM052811.1 coordinate 66,864,267, forward strand.
CGTGGAACTTGGGGGACAAAGGGTACCAGCTCAAATGAACAGCAGGCTGACACATCAGCTATTGCTTTTACTCGGAGTAACAGTCCTTTGCCTTCGACCCAGGATTCTCATGTTTTTCTGCCAATATCCATGAGATTGAGGCATGCTAACTCATGAACTTAACAAGTGTAGAATCCTAGACCCTGCACGGTTCTTAACTGAAGCTAGAAAAGCTGTCCCAGGCTGCTTCTACCTTCTAGGAGTATGGTATAACTCATTTCACTTAAAATATTAGCAAAGGAAAAGGATCACAATTGAATCTTATTTAAAAAAATTTTTTTTTAATAAAAGAACAAGAGAAGAATAATGTCTCTTTTTAAATTTTTGCCTTATTTTTTCAGTGTTCCAAGATTCATTGTTTATGCACCACACCCAGTGCTCCATGCAATACCTGCCCTCTTCAATACCTATCACCAGGCTCAGCCAACCCCCCCAACCCCCGAATAATGTCTCTTTGGACAATGAAGGCACAAAAGAAAAAAATATCCCCCAAAGAAATTAAAACTATAGCCATCATATTTCAGAATGAGCTAAAAGAAAATGCTAAAAACTATAAGAGAAAATATTTGTACAGTGAGACAAATTTGAAGTAAAGGGATTTGAAAAAGATTTAAAAAGAGAAGTAAAAAACCCAGGACAGATCAGAAGTAAATGAAAATAATCATTTCAAAAATGAAGACTAGAGGGAATAAAACACAAAAAATAATGTATTAAGGGTGCTGGCTGGCTCAGTCAGAAGAGCATGGGACTCTTGAGCTTGAGATAGAGGGTTCAAGCCCCACATTGGGTGTAGAGTTACAAAAAAAAATCTTAAAAAAAGTAAAAAGGCACATCATATACCTGGGGAAACTGGGTCAGGAGACCAACATTGAGACAGTCTAGTAAAAGTACTGGACTTCAACAAAAAGAAAAAAACTTTGGCTATACCAAGTCACTTACAAAGGCAAGAAAATAAGGTTTCTATCAGACTCATATGACACTTTATGCCCGAAGACAATAGAGACATAATTAAGACACTTAATATGAGGTAAAGCTTTTATATCGAGCCAAACTGATTTTCAAATACAAAGAACACAGACAGCTATGAAGATGTTAAGGAATCAGGGACTATTCTCTCCATGAGCCCTTCCTTCCTAAGGAATCTACTTAGAGAACTTCAGATAACCAAAGGGAGTGGAGAGATACTGACAGGAGGAGTTGTAGCAATGTTTAGCAGTAGCAGATCACATCACCAAAAGAAAAATCATTAGACATCACTTCCTGATAGAAATGCGCACCACCACCTATGAAGTGATGTTGTAAAAAACATCAAATATGAATCTGATCAAGCCTAGATCTAAGTACTAGTTTACAGGAAATACAAAGAACAGAGGAACACATTAAATGACAAAATTTATAGTGGGATACTGAGCAGGACAAAGGACCTGGTCTCTTCAACAACAAAATTGTAAGAAAAAAGAGATATATTAAAAAGAGACTTCTGGGTGCCTGGGTGACTCAGTGGGTTAAAGCCT
>CM052811.1:66866319-66949651 GCA_028533885.1 Nasua narica
AAACTAAAATACTAATTAATCTGTTCATATATTATAGCCGCTGATTAAAAAAGAAAGTTTGAAAACCAATGATCTGGAGGTCCAGGATTCTTTTATGATACCTGAGAGATCTGACTCTGGATTTGGACATTTGAGTTAAACTTTGATGTGAGTCATAAGCCTTAGCCCGGACTGTCAGGAGTTTCTGCAATTCTTTCATTCTTTGCTTCTGCTTAGTTAGGATCCGATTTCTCTCTTCTTCCAACATTTTCTTTTCCTCAAGTGATCTCCTGAGGGCAACAAACTAAGGCTTAATTCACTTTAAGCCAATAAGAATGTGACTTAGCAAAGATTTAACACGGGAAAATTCAAACACTGAAAAAAGGCAACCTTTTGAGAAGGCTCTGACTTGTGAAACTGGAAATCAACAGGCTATCTTTTCTATTCCCGGAGATTCATAAAATGGAAAAGACATCCATTTCTTAGAAGATACTCTCTAGCAAAAAACTCTCTCTTATACAGTAAAATATATTACCAAATCTAATTTCTTCCTATTTTCCAATTGACTGATACAAAATCAACAGAGCTACAAACACTATTTTAGCAACCGTGAGTCAGCTGCTACTACACCCTAGTCATTTACCTCGTGGCTTGCTCTCTTCCTCTGGAAGACACTGTGGGCATCGGAGGGTTGCAGTTAAAAGGCACAGGCTTTGCACTTGCACCTCTTACTGCTGACTTGTGCCTTGGAGACCGATTAGGCTGTGTTTCTTTTAAATGTTCTTCATCTGCCGCAATGTCTGCCAGAATTTTCTCTCTTTTAGTGGATGCGTTAGAGGCTGCATGAAGTCCAGACAGTTTACGTCCAGTTAGGAGTTTTGAACCCTTCTGTTCTGGGAGGTGTTTCTGGTATCTCTCAGGAAGGTCTTCAAAATCAGCAGTCTGGCATCTCAACTTGTGTTTACACTTCAACTTTTCAGCCTGTTCAGGACACCTGAGCTTCCTCGGAGCACAGCTTCTGTGACCTGACCTATAAGGCAGAGGGGATGAATACTGTAAAAGCTCTTGGGCCCTCAGCTGCATCATAATCTCTCTATAGAGCTCTTCTTCTTTTAACTTTTCATTGGCTGTTGAGCCATAAGTAGATGGAGGTATAGGTCTGGCCTTAAATTGATTTGTTTTCTTTTTAGACTTACACAAGTCTCTCAGCTGCTTTTCCCGGATGGCTTGCTTCTGTTCCTCCCTTGCAATAAACTTAAACGGCTTTTGTGAGGCCAGAAGAGCTTCTTTGGTGTTTTCCTTCAAACGCCTCCTGCGTTCTTCATTTTGCTTGACTATGTCATGATAAAGGGGGAGAAAGACAAATGCAGGAACTGGATTGGCTCGGAATTTTTTCTTACACTCTGATTCTTCTTCTTGTTCTTTGAGTACTTGGCGTACCATTTCAATATCTGATTTAGATTTCATGTTCTCTTCTTTTTTCTTCTGTTCCCTAATCATCATTTGAAAAGGCTCAGGTACTGTAATCTTTGGCACCCATTTTCTTGGTTTCTTCTTTGTTTTTTCAGCTGCCGGGAAATCAGCATCTTTACACTGAATATAATCTTCAACAGAAAAGTTTGTCCACATGTTGTTGATGAGTTCTTTAGCATAGCTCATCGCCCTCTTTTTCTCAGGATACTCTTTTTCTGAGTTGGGCAACTCATCTTCAGAGGAAGACATAATCAAGGAGGAAGACTGCCCTAAATCAGGTTCTGAAAATGATGTCATTAACGAGACAGTGTGATAGGAGCTCTTTTCTGAATCAGACCTATATGAAAAGAATAATTAAGTTACACTCTCAGTTGCATGTGACCAAATATAAAAATTAAGAACTATAAGATCAAGGTATACTCAGAAGATAGGCGCTGGATAGATAGGCCTTATAATTATCACTTTTATTTATTTATTTAAAGATTTCATTTATTTATTTGACAGAGAGAGAGAGATCACAAGTAGACAGAGAGGCAGCCAGAGAGAGGGGGGAAAGCAGGCTCCGTGCTGAGCAGAGAGCCCAATGCGGGGCTCGATCCCAGGACGCTGAGATCATGACCTGAGCTGAAGGCAGAGGCTTTAATCCACTGAGCTACCCAGGCACCCCTATCACTTTTATTTGGAATAGAGCTAACAGATGCCTATAAATTACCTAATTCATCTCCCTCATTTTACAGGGGAACCTGAGGCAGCAGAGGCTCCTTGTGGCTAACTTCTATTAAATTCTCCACGTTTTCCAGAGTCACCATCTTAAAATCTACATGTAGTCATGTCACACCCCTTTTTGAAACTTTTCTATGATTTGCCATTGTAACAAGGTTTAGATTATAAAGTCCTTCAAGACTAGCCCCTGTCTGGGCTCCTGGGTGGCTCAGTTGGTTAAGCATTTGCTTTTGGCTCAGGTCAGGATCCCAGGGTCTTGAGATCAAGCCCTGCATCAGGCTCCCTGCTCAGTGGGGAGTCTGCTTCTCCCTCTCCCTTTGCCCCTCCCCCACTTATGGACTCTCTTCCTTTCTCTCTCAAATAAATACATAAAATCTTAAAAATAAAATAAAATAAAAATATGGGGCACCTGGGTGGCTCAGATGGTTAAGCATCTATCTTTAGCTCAGGTCAGGATCCCAGGGTCCTGAGATCAAGCCCCTGATCTCAAGCAGAGATCAGGCTCCCTGCTCAGTGGGGAGTGTGCTTCTCCCTCTCCCTCTGCTCCTCCTCCAATTTGTACCTTTTTTCTCTCTCTCTTTCATTTTCTCTCTGTCTCAGATAAATAAATAAAGTCTTTAAAAAAAGATTAGCCCCTTTTTACCTTTCCTGTTTCACCTCTTGCCTCTCTCTACCTCCAGTTACCAATCTTAGGTCATGTCTAACCACATCAAATTCCTCTCACACACCATGATGTCTCATGCCACCATGCCTCTGCACACATGGTTTCTGTGGCCTGCTACAGTTACTCCTCCTTTAATACTGAACTTGGATATACAGTTCCATAGAAAATTCCTGCCTGCATCCCTCTACCAACACCATGACATGATCAATTGCTTCTTCCTCTGTCTCCATAACACTGTTACATCACGTTGTATCACAATTTTTGGTTCTCAGCTAGTCTTTGAGCTCCTTAAAGACAACTTGATTTTTGACTCCTCAGTGCCCAGGCAACTTCTGGCACACAGGAGATGCACAATTAGCACCGACCAGCTGGATGAGTTAAGGGACCTGCCTCAAGTTTCAAAAACAAGAGAGTGCATAGAAGAAATGGGTCCAGGGGCGCCTGGGTGGCACAGTGGGTTAAAGTCGCTGCCTTGGGCTCAAGTCATGATCTCGGAGTCCTGGGTTTGAGCCCCACATCGGGCTCTCTGCTCAGCGGGGAGCCTGCTCCCTCCTCTCTCTCTGCCTGCCTCTCTGCCTACTTGTGATCTCTATCTATCAAATAAGTAAATAAAAAACATTAAAAAAAAAAAGAAATGGGTCCAGAAATTATAGACTACTTTGAAAACCTGAATCAGATTTATGTCTTAGTCCTGAACTGTTTGTGTGTGTGTAATTTATTTTTTTACTTACTTACTTATTTTTTTAAGTAACAGAAACGGGAAAGTTTATCAAAGCGAAAAGTACACTCTTGAGATACAAGACTGGGAGCACTCAAGAGAGAAAGCTGTACCTGTACTTTATATTTTTAATGAGCTCATGTTTTTTGTGTTGTCGTTGTTTTTTATAAGCAGGTTCCGTGCTAGGCATGGAACCCAAAGACATGGAGCCCAACATGGGGCTTGAACTCACAATCCTGAGATTAAGAACTGAGTTGAAATCAAGGGTAGGATGCTTAACTGACTGAGCCACCCAAGTGCCCTTGAGGTCATGTTAATCCACATAATGTAAAGGTCTTTTAAAATTAAATTTTAATATTTATCATTTAAAAATGGCCCAGGCTAGGGGTGCCTGGCTGGCTCAATTGGTAGAGCATGCAACTCTTGGTCTTGGGTTGTAAGTTCAAGCCCCACATTAGGTGCAGAGATTACTTAAAAATAAAATCTTTAAAAAAGTAAAAAATGAAAATAAATAAAAATAAAAATGGCCCAGATTAAATATTTTGATACATATCTATAGTTCTCTGAGTGGTAGGTCAGTGAGAAAAGACTAAATGACCACCAAATGACTCTCAAAACAAGAACCCATTGGTGGATAAGCTATTACACATTTCAAATACAGTCTAACCTCTGTATATCATTAAAAGTACAAAGGGATAGTTGAGAGAAAATATTCTAAACACTTTTGTTCTGCACTTTTAAGTATATATTTTACAGCCCGCAAATAACGTTATATTACTAACGTTAACGTTATATACGTACAAACTCACCTGGAAGAGACACTAGAAGCTTCTTCCCTGATGATCACTGGCTGAACTTCTTTTAAATTTAATTTATTCTGGTACATCTTCTCCAACTTTGCCATAGTTTCCAAGTGAGCAGCTTTCAGCTCTTCTAGCTTCCTAAAATACTCTTCATTAGAGTGGTATATATCAGAAAAGTCCACAAAGTCATCACTGCTTATACATGTTTGTTCGTCCACCTCAGAAATGTTGGTGTTAAAATCAGCCTGATAGGAAGTAAAAAAAAACCTGTTATATGGTTTTTAGAAGTGAAAGATGAATTAAATTGACACTGATTCCCAATGCTGCTTCTTAAAGTGTACACTTAATTAGGTTATATGTTACTTGTAGCTTACATACACATAAGGGGTTATAAGTTACCTGTTTGTGGACTATCTCCTAATAATATTTTATTAAGAATGAGAGATGGGGCACCTGGGTGGCTCAGTCAGTTGAGTGTCTGACTCTTGATTTCGGCTCCAGTCATGATCTTGGGGTTGTGGGATCGGGCCCCGAGTCAGGCTCCCTGCTCAGCAGGAAGTCTACTGGAGATTCTCTCTCCCTCTGCCCCTCCCCCCTTTCTCTAAAATAAGTGAATAAATCTTAAAAAAAAAAAAAGAATGAGAGAGAGAGAGAGAGACAGAGAGACACCTAGTTGCCAGGAAATAAATGCTATTTACTTCATTTTATAAAGGATGGTTAAATTCCTAGATCATACACTCTAACAGGATAGACCCAAACCACCCTTTATAAATAACCTCCTTCTGAGTTGTAAGTTTTAACTGAGATGAAGAAAAATAGTTCTTCTTGCTGCAAACCAGCCAAAAACAGCCAAATACCCACGCCTAGCTGGGCCATTGCAGTGGGCCCCAAGGGTGTGCCACTGGAGAAAAGACAGGGAAAGAGAGAAGTCAGGGAAATGGGAGAATGGGGACAGGGGAATGGAGGGAACAAATTTCATTGGCTCACCAAGGGGCCAGGGAGAAGGCTTCCTTGATGTCTCAGGAGGGAAGAGGAGGGTGTGGGAGGGACCATCAGAACAGCCACTTCTGTGGCAATAAGAGCCAACATCTCCCATGGGTGACAGAGACTTTGAGGGTGACAAGAGAACAAGAGTAGTACAGTATAGTAACTACACATAATGCAGCTATGCTATAGACAGGCTATGCCTAGAAGGGTCTATCTTCCTCCCTCACTCCTTCCACATACCTTTCTGTTGTTTGTTTTGTTTTTTTTTAAAGATTTTATTTATTCATTAGAGAGAGAGAGAGAGAGCAGAGGGAGAAGGAGAGACAGAGGGAGAAGCAGACTCCCTGCTGAGCTGGAAGCCCGATGTGGGGCTTGATCCCAGGACCTGGAGATCACGACCCAAGCCAAAGGCAGACGCTTAACCGTTTAAGCCACCCAGGTGCCCCCCTTTCAAATTTCTTTAACTGAAACAACTAAGGAGGTAAAATCCCATATTCTCCATAAATAAAAAAATTCTAATATTTTCTCAGTTGAGAAACAGTTGAAATTATTTATGATGTGATACATAAAAGGCTGCTGATCATGGTTTTAAATTTAACTTGCTGCCTGAAATAGATTCAAAATGAGAAAAGCTTATTTGCCATAGAAGATTATAGATGGGGCACTTGGGTGGCACAGTTGCAAGGTGTCTGCCTTTGGCTAAGGTCATGATCTCAGGGTCCTGGGATCGAGCCCTGTATCAGGCTCCCTGCTTGGCAGGAAGCCTGCTTCTCCCTCTATCTCTCCCCCTGCTGTGTTTCCTCTCTCGCTGTGTCTCTCTCTGTCAAATAAATAAATAAAATACCTTAAAAAAAGAGAAAATTATAGATATATAACAATCTGGAAAGACTCTAGAAAATAAAATTGAGAAGCTTTCCCTAATAGGAAAATTCAGAACATCAACTGTATACAAATATTTACAGGTATGGTATTTTTGTTTTTTCTTTTTAACAGACTAGAGAGAGTGTATAAGAGGCAAGTGTTGGGGGTGCCTGGGTGGCTCAGTTGGTTGAGCGACTGCCTTCGGCTCGGGTCATGATCCCGGAGTCCCGGGATCGAGTCCCACATCGGGCTCCCAGCTCCCCGGGGAGTCTGCTTCTCCCTCTGACCTTCTCCCCTTTCATGCTCTCTCTCTCACTCTCTCTCTTTCAAATAAATAAATAAAATCTTTAAAAAAAAAAAAAAGAGGCAAGTGTTGTCTCCCCAAAGAGACAGGGTAACTTCAAGGTAACTTAAGGGTAACTTAAAGAAAGCAAATGAAGGAAAACAAGTTTTCCTCAAAAGAACTGGTATATAGAAATTTATTACCAACAAATTTATGACTCAGAAAATTGCTTTATATATGTCCTACAACTCAAATAAGAGAATTTTGATTCTTCTGTTGTTTCTGTATGTGTTCCTCACCATTACTTTCTTAGCAGTGGGGATAAGAACTTTGTTAACTTCCTCAGACATTCAATATTTAGAGACATCCAGCATTCAACTGGCTCCTAAAAGATACAAATCCGATAAAAACTCCACCTTCCAGAAGATTCCAGCTAGTTTAGCCGAGGACATGTAAACAAATCAATAGCGGACTTTGAATGAGACAGACCTTCTGACTCCTGACCACAAGCTGCTCCCAGCTGAACAGGGAGACAGATGAGAGGCCATGTGTGTCACGATATAGGACACCATGAGAACTCAGAAAGAATGCCTAATTCTGACCAGGGAGAAAGAAGAGGCAGAATTTATAGAGATGAGCCAGACTGGAGACATAAGGATGAGTAAGGAGTGTGCCAAATCAAGGAAGTAGTGAAAAACAAAGAAATCTGAGGCACAGTGCTAGAACATTCATCATAAGTTACCTCATGACAGTGCAACTAGTAGGTGGTGCAATCTCAAGGAAACTGAAGCTCAGAGGAGTTAGGTGACCTGCCTGCAGTCACACAGCTTATAAGTAGCAGAACTGGCATTCAATCCCGAATCTGTTAGGTTCCAAAGGCACACCACACTCCTCTCAAGGGCAGGAGGGTTTTTTTTTAGCTGCAAGAAGAACAGGCATTATGTGCTCAGAGAGAGGTTGTCTGAGTAGCGGTAGGGAACAGGGTATATGGAACCCAGAGAAGGGTGGGAAACAAGGTGAAAAAGGTAAGTCAAGAGCCTTAACCAAGAGCCCAAGTGGCCAGGCCATAGCCAACAGGAACGTTGAAGGATGTGAGCAAAGCAGTGACATGCTAATGCTCAGGAGTCTTCTGGTAGCAAGTAGGAGAGTGCAAAGGAAGTTAAGTTTGGCAGTAGTTAATGGGCTATTGCAAAGGTCTGAGTTAGAGATACTAAGGGCAAAATGAACGGAGCAGTGCCAGGGACAAAAGAAAGGAGGCTGCATTGGGAGATTAAGAAAGCTGAAGTATCAACTTGATAATGGCCTGGGTTGTGGGCAAGAGAGCAAAAAGATTTCTGTTGGGAGTGCTGTCTGTCTAGGTAGATAGATGATGGTGTGGCCATGCATGATATAGGGAATACAGTGGAAAAGTGATTTAGGGAAAGGAAACTAATCTCTTAGACACACTGAATTTGAAGGGATAGTAGGGCAGCTAGATGTTCAGGAAACGAGGAGGGGGAGAGGAGAATGTATGTGGAGAGCTGGTAATAAGGCTGGGCTGGAGAGGGAGATATGGCAGGTACCAGTGCACACAGAAGTGACAGGTACGGCTTTGGATGTGGATAAGGCTGACTAGGGAGAATGGAGTAATGAGAGACCAAAACCTGAGGATGGAAATGCTGGCAAACACCAACATTTAAATAAGCAGGGAGAGGAGGACTGAAATGAAGGAAAAAGTGATCACGAGAGATACAAAGACCAAGTGATAAGGGTATTCAAACAAAAGGAGCTTTAGTTTGGTTTGAGTTTGGAAGATAAAGGAAGGCTTCCTGGAGGAGGTGATATTTGAAATGAGTCAAAAAATGGAAGAATCTGGGTGTTCAGAGAGAATGTAGGGGGTAAAAGGAAAAGAGTACTCCAGATAAACTTCCAGATGAAGCTAAATGATACTAGTAAAAGAAGCAGGGCCGGACAATATGGTGGGGAGTAAGGGGCACAAAGTTGCAGGATAAGAGGAGAGTAAAATGCATAAAGCAATTTTGGGGAGCAAGCAGGAAGTGGTTCCCATTTCTCATCTAACTTCTGGCTCCCAACCACTCACTGGTTAACTGGTTTCAACTTCCTTAGAACCCTTCAGTAAGAAACACCCCTATGGAAATTAAGTAACTTTTTAGTTTGGAGAGTTGTCATGCCTTGGGAGAAAGATTACAGGCATGGTGTTAGAATTTTCATTCAGGGGGTGTCTGGGTGGCTCAGTAGTTAAGCATCTGCCTTCAGCTCAGGTCATGATCCCAGAGTCCTGGGATCGAGCCCCACAGTGGGCTCCCTATTCAACGGGAAGACTGCTTCTCCCTCTCCCACTCTCCCTGCTTGTGTTCCCTCTCTTGCTGTGTCTCTCTCCCTGTCAAATAAGTAAATAAAATCTTAGGAAAAAAAAATCTGATTCACGCCTAAGTTCTGCACTTCTTCGCCATGTTACATGGGCACTTACCTTCTGAATATCAATTTTATGACACATAATTAGGTACGCCAGGTGTTAAACTATTGTCTCTTGGCTCCAATGACACCCTTCTAGCCCCCATTATGCAATGCTGGGGATGGGATTCGGCAGAGTGCTTCTGCTTTGCCAGCAGTTCCCCACTAGACCCTACCAAAAGTAACACTAGAGGGAAACTGCAAGGTTGGAAGAAGAAGGGACTTTTATTCCTTCTTGTTAGTTCTCTGTCTGTTTGAGCCTCCCAGCAATGGTTCTTCCTCTGGTCAGCAGCAGTAGTTCATTCTAGCATCATTAGTTGATTCCAGTTTGCAGTTTTTCCAATGTTCACATAATAAGGAAAATCACCTCAGGACCTTTGCACTTGCTGTTCCCTCTCCCTGGGATGCTCTTCCTCCAGATATTTGCACAGCCCACTTGTTCACTCCTTCAGACCTTAATGAAATGTCTTCTTCTCAACAAGGTTTTCACTGACTACCCTATTTAAAATTACAACCTTTCCCACCACTCATTGTCAGCCTCCCTTTTCTGCTTTATTTTTTCATAAATACTCATCACCAACTGATATTCTACAAGACTTTACTTATTTATTTGTGTATTGTATGCGTGTCCCTACCAAAAAGGAAGCGACACAAAGATAAGGATTTGTCTGCTTTGTTCATGGCTGTGTTCCCAGTGCCTCAAAAGTTCTTGACCAATAGCAGATACTCAAGAAATATTTGTTGGATGAATGAATATAATCTAAAAAAAATATTAAGTTTCCACAGGGGGGAGAAGATAGGTATTTCCTCACAGAGGACTGAATCTTTTGAAGAAATACTGGTTGCCCTAAAGAGCTATATTCTACTCAGTATTAAGGAAAGTGCAGGGCGCCTGGGTGGCTCAGTGGGCTGGGGCCTCTGCCTGCAGGTCAGGTCATGATCTCGGGATCCTGGGATCAGGTCCCACATCGGGCTCTCTGCTCGGCGGGAAGCCTGCTTCCTCCTCTCTCTGCCTGCCTCTCTGCCTGGTTGTGATCTCTGTCTCTGTCAAATAAATAAAATCTTAAAAAAAAAAAGGAAAGTGCATATTTTCCAAAAACTACAACAAAAACCAGTAGGATATTCCAAAGAACTGGTTTTGGCAAAAGCATCCGTGCGCTCTTCATTCATTCTTTTAGAACATCCCTTAAAAGGAGGCCTTAAACAATCATTTTCGCAGAAAGGATAAAATGTATTTGGACCTGAAAAATTGTTTGAAAAAGTTATAGAAAGATAGTAGCTTCTGATGAGATGGTGCAGGTCTCACTTTACTTAGGTGCTGACTTTTGCACAGTATCCATTCCATTTCAACTTAATACTTCTAATTTTTCAGATAAACTGATCTCACAGTGTTTTATCTTAAACAGGTGAATGGTTAATAAGCAACTTCCAATTCTAATGTCATCTTTTATTATCTCCACAAAGAAAAAAATATTCAGTAAATCAAATAATGTAGGCTGAGGATATTATTTTCCAAAAACCTAAAATAGCGCCCATTCCCTTTAATTCTTCAGCTTTCTATGGAATGTTGTACAGGTAGCTATCAGATTAGAGGATAATCTTCCCTAGATTGGCTTGACCCATTTAGATAATGACTCCTTCTAGCACATGTTGCTTCATCAGAAACCAGCACTCATAATTATTTGTGTTCTAGTCTATGTAGTATCATCTGCAGTTCTGGAATTTTTATTTAAAAACTTCTTTGCGGGGCACCTGGGTGGCTCAGTCGGTTAAACGTCTGCCTTCAGCACAGGTCCTCAGATTGAGCCCTGCTTCCAGCTCCTTGCTTAGCAGGGAGCCTGCTTCTCCCTCTCCCTCTGCCTGTTCCCCCTGCTTCTGTGCTTGCTCGATCTCTCTTTCTCTCTCTCTCTAATAAATAAATAAAATCTTAAAAACAAACTTCTTTGCATTGAAAAGATTTTTTTTTATTTAAAGATTTTATTTATTTATTTGAAAGAGAGAGAGAGAGAGAATGAGAGAGTGTGAAAGAGGAAAGGTCAGAGGGAGAGGCAGACTCCCATAGAGCTGGCCTGATGCGGCACTCGATCCTGGGACTCCAGGATCATGACCTGAGCCAAAGGCAGTGGCTTAACCAATTGAGCCACCCAGGTGCCCTGCATTGAAAAGATTTCTAAGGAATAAGGTAGATTTATATTTACATAACATGGATAAAACCCCAATAAATGTAAGAGAAAACACAAGCTGCAGAAAAATATGTATATATAAAATTACATTAAATTTTACTATACATTAAAATACTATGTACATTGGAAACAGCAAAAAGCCCAGGAGACTATATGTTGTTTCAAAACAGTGGCTACCAATGTGGGGGGTGGGGCAGATTTTCTTTCTGGGAGGAGAACTGGTAAGGGCCTGTGCCTTATTTGTAGCATTTGAAATTTTTTAAGATTTTATTTTTAAGTAATCTCTACACCCAAAATGAGCTCAAACTCGCAACCCCAAGATCAAGAGTCACATGCTCTACTGACTGAGCCAGCCAGGTGTCCTTGAAGCACTTGAAATTTAAAAGGTGCACGTGTTCATATATTATTTCCACAATTAAAATATAACTTAAAAAAATAAAAAGAGGGGTGGCTAGGAGCTCATTTGGCTAAGCATTTGACTCTTGGGTCTCAGCTCAGGTCTTGATCTCAGGGTCATGAGTTCAAGCCCATTTTGGGTGTGGAGCCTACTTAAAAATAAATAAGTTAAATTAAATTAAAAAAGAATGTTTTGTGAATATTAATACTAAATTAAAAACTGAATAATTTCTGTGGTGCCTTGGTGGCTCAGTCGGTGGAGTGTCTGCTGATTTTGGCTCAGGTCTTGCTCTCAGGGTCGTGAGATCGAGCCCTACGTCAGACTCCCTGCTCAGTGCAGAGCTGGCTTCAGAGTCCCTCTGCCCCTCCCTCCACACACACTCTCCCTCTCTCTCTCTCTCTCTCTCTCAAATACATAAATTAAAAACAAAAAGGGGGAACCTGCCACCCCCCAAAACCGAACAATTTCTTTCTTTTTCTTCTTCTTCTTTTTTTTTTTAAGATTTTATTTATTTGGGGGGCGCCTGGGTGGCTCAGTGGGTTAAAGCCTCTGCCTTCGACTCAGGTCCTGATCTCAGGGTCCTGGGATCGAGCCCCGTATCAGGCTCTCTGCTCGGCAGGGAGCCTGCTTCCCCCTCTCTCTCTGCCTGCCTCTCTGCCTACTTGTGATCTCTCCCTCCGTCAAATAAATAAATAAAATCTTAAAAAAAATATATTTTATTTATTTGGGACGCCTGGGTGGCTCAGATGGTTAAGCGTCTGCCTTCGGCTCAGGTCATGATCTCCAGGTCCTGGGACTGAGTCGTGCATCGGGCTTCTTGCTCCATAGGGAGTCTACTTCTCCCCCCTCTCCCTCTGCCTCTCCCCCTGCTTCTGTGCTCTCTCTCTCTCTAATGAATAAATAAAATCTTAAAAAAAAAAGATTTTATTTATTTGAGAGAGAGAGCACACAAGCTGGCAGAAGGGCAGAGGGAGAGGGGAAAAACAAATCCCACTGAGCAGGGAGCTCAACGCTGGGCTTGATTCCAGGATCCTGGGATCATGACCTGAGCTGAAGGCAGATGCTTAACCAACTGAGCCACCCAGGTGCCCCCAAAACCAAACAATTTCTAATGGATACTTGGTCTGCCTACACTTCCCCCATTCCTTCTGGAAGGTGGCTCTCACTATCTCCTGCTCTTCTACCTGCTCCCACACCCACCCCCCAATTACCCATGAGAACCCTTCCATTTCTTTAAGAAAACGGAAACCATCAGAGGGAAGTTCACTCATCTTCCCACCTACAAAACTGCCTACTTTTGCACCCTTTTTCTCCTTCCCTCCTGTTTCAGAAACGAAATATCCTTCTTCTTAGCAGCATTTAACCCTTTTCTTCCTCACTAAAACCAATGAATGGGAAACATCCCTTCTACCACTGTAGGTGGTCCTTAATCTCTTCTGTTCCCTTTTTCGTTACTGGACTATTCTTTTATTTTATTTTATTTTATTTTAAGATTTTGTTTATTTATTTGACAAAGAGGAGAGAGATCACAAGTAGGCAGAGAGGCAGGCAGAGAGAGAGGGGGAAGCAGGCTCCCTGCTGAGCAGAGAGCCCGATGCGGGGCTCCATCCCAGGACCCTGAGATCATGAACTGAGCTGAAGGCAGAGGCTTAACCCACTGACCCACCCAGGTACCCCCATTACTGAACTATTCTTTTCTTTTTTTTAAGATTTATTTATTTTTGAGAGAAAGTGTGTGAGCGAGTGGAGGGGGAGGGGCAGAGGGAGGAGAAAATCTCGAGCAGACTCTTTGCTGAATGCGGAGCTGGATGGAGGGAAGGCGGCTTGATCTCACAACCCTGAGAGCACGACCTGACCTGAGCCAAAACCAGAGTCTGATACTCTACCGAGTGAGCCATTCAGGAACCTTTATCTTTTTCTTTTTCTTTTTTTTTTGACAGAGAGACACAGCAAGAGAGGGAACAGAAGCAGCAGGAGTGGGAGAGGGAGAAGCAGGCTTCCTGTGGAGCAGGGAGCCCGAAGTGGCGCTCAATCCCAGGACCCTGGGATCATTGGAATCATGACCTCAACGGAAGGCAGATGCTTAACAACTGAGTCACCCAGGCACTCCCCCTTTTAAATATATATATATATATATATTTTTAAAGTAGGCTCCATGCCCAACATGGTGCCTGAACTCAGGATCCTGAGATCAAGTGTTCCAGCTCTGTCTATGGAGTCAGCCAGATGCCCTTCAATGCTAGGTTCTTCAGAGTTCTATACTAGGCCCTTTCTCTTCTTTCTCTAAATTCTATCCCTAAATGACTTCATTCATTCTCATTGTCTGAAAAATGCTGGAAACTAGGGCACCTGGGTGGCTCAGTGGGTTAAAGCCTCTGCCTTTGGCTCAGGTCATGATCTTAGGGTCCTGGGATTGAGCCCCGCATCAGGCTCTCTGCTCAGCAGGGCGCCTGCTTCCCCCTCTCTCTCTGCCTGCCTCTCTGCCTACTTGTGATCTCTTTCTCTGTGTCAAGTAAATAAATAAAATCTTTAAAAAAAATGCTGGAAACTCCCAGATAGAAGTCTACAGTCCAAACCCCACAAGACTATAGTTTCATAGGCCCAACTGCTTTCTACATATTTCTACTTGGTAGTTGCACAGGCATCTCAAATTTACCATGTTCAAAACTAAAATCCTGGGGTGCCTGGGTGGCACTATCTGTTGAGCGTCTGACTCTTGTTTTGGCTCAGGTCCTGATCTCAGGGTTGTGATCTCGGGGTCATGAGATCAAGCCCTGCTTCAGCTTCATGCTCAACAGAGTCTGGTTGAGATTCTTTCTCCCTATCCCTCTGCACCTCCTACTCATGCTCTCTCTCTCTAAAATAAATAAAACTTTAAAAGAAAAAACCCAAAAAACTGAAACCCCGAATCCCACCCAGTTTGTAAACCTAATCCTCCCCAGGTTATCCCCAATTCAGTAAATGGTATTACTTTTCATACAGCTGGTCAAACCAGAAACCTGGGAGTGGACATTCTTGATTTCTTCTTCTTCCTTGGCCTTCATATCCAATCTAACAGTAAATCCTATCTGTTCTAAAGAAATCTGTCCACTTCTTGCCACCTCTCCTGGACTAGGACCAAGCCACCACCACTGGCCCCTGAATTACTGCAACAGCCTCCTAACCAATTTCCTTACTTCTGCTTTGTCAAAGCCTCCAATCACTCTCCGCAGAGCCATCAGTTGTCTTTTAAAAATGTAAACAGAAACAAGTCAGAGCTCTTAAAAGTCTTCAAGGACCTCCTGCTGTACCTGTACCAACAATAAACACTAAACTCCTTATCTTGGTCCAAAAGACCCTGACTGATCAGGCCCAGCTAAACTTTCCAACCTCCTCTCCTTCCCTTCTGCCTTTTTTTCAGACCCTCGATCACACAAAGCTCTTTCTCTTCCTATCTTATCTCTGCATATGTTGTTCCCTCTGCTTGGAATGTTTTCTCTACCCCTAGTCTTCAAATGGTTGCTTTCTCATCTACCAGGCATTGACTTCAAATTTAATTCATTTAAGTAGGTTCCTGGCTACTTCTTTTTTTAGTCATAGAAGTCTGTTCATTTCTTTCCCAGCATTTCTCATCTTGTAATCATCTGACTATTCATTTTGTACTATCTTAACTTCCTCCCAGACTGGAAGCTTTGTGATGATGTGTTCTATGTCTGCTTCACTCACAACTGAATGAATAGTCAGTAACTGGCACTTAATAACTGCTGGATATTTGTTGAAAAAGGTTACCCCCATTAGGAAAGTCAGTGAAATTTTAACTGTGAATTAAAGAATATTGCTTTACCCATGTCATCATCAACCACATAAGAAGGCCTATGGAGTGCTTTCTTCAACTGAGGCTAGATTCAAGGAACATGCCTCAGAACCCAATATGGGCTCAGTGTCCTGCAAGGGTTATGTGGGAGGGAAAGGGAGTTGGTTCTGGCAAACCAAAGGACTGAAAAAGGCCTACTCTCACAACTGGTTCTCTAATCAGTCTTTTGGTTTTTAAGTAGGCCCCATGCCCAGTGTGGAGCCCAGCATCGGGCTTGAACTCACAACCCTGAGATCAAGACCTGAGATCAAGGCCCAAGCTGAAATCAGGAGTTGGACACTTAACCAACCGAGCCACCAAGGCGCCCCTCTGATCAGTCTCGTGTGGCACGGTTTAGTATTTGAGCTTCCTCCTGTGAAGAACACAAGCTTGGCTCCTCAACCCATTCCTGCCTTTTTAGGGCTTCTTCCTCCAACCGGTACCCTCTGACTATCAGGTCTACTGCGGCAGCTCATCCAGGTCTGCTTTTGGATCCTCCAAGTGCGGTAGTCTTAGAATAGTGTCAAACCCATAAGACTTAGCTCCTTTTTCTGTTTGCTTGGTAGGATCCTGTCCCTTTAAAACTAGCTTATTAGATAAACTAATCCCTCCTAAGGTACTAAATTTCTAATACAAATTTGCAGTTTAGCAGGGCACTCTGAAGTATGCCTACCACTACAGAAATGACAGACTCCTTTAACACAGCAAAGCCAAAGGAGATTTAACCTTTAGGTGAGTTCAAATGACAGTCTCACTAGCAGTTGTTATTATTATTAAGAGTATATATATACACTGTTCTTTGGATATGACACACATTTTCTCATTTGGTTCTCCTAATATCCCGGTGAGACAAGAGAGACATTACAGTTCTTTTACATATAAGGAAACTGAGATTGAAGAAAGTTACATTTTAGTATCACCTAGCAAATGGCAGAGAATGGATCCTAATCCAGGACTCCCAATCCTCTTCCTCCATTCAAATCTTTTTCCTCTGTCACTTTGCCTCCTTTGTTGGGTACTGAGATTTGTGTTGTGGGGAAGCTTTATCATGAATGAAACTGTTCTCAGGACTCTCACCCTAGTTCATGTTCAGGGTCTCAATCGGCCTTACTCTGGAGGACCTCAGGGAGTTTGTCTGTTGGTGAAATTCTGACCGTAAAAGGGTTGCTACAGATTTTCTCATCAACAGTTTTAGTGTAGGGTGTCTGGGTGGCTCAGTGGGTTAAAGCCTCTGCCTTCAGCTCAGGTCATGATCTCAGGGTCCTGGGATGAAGCCCCACATCGGGCTCTCTGCTCAGCAGGGATCCTCCTTCCCTCTCTCTCTCTCTCTCTCTCTCTCTCTCTCTCGGCCTGCCTTTCTGCGCACCTGTAATCTCTCTCTCTGTCAAATAAAAAATCTTAAAAAATTTATCTTTAAAAAAAAAAACAGTTTTAGTGTAAACAGGTTAGAATTCCAAAATATGCAGTGATTTTATTAGCCATAGACCACAATGTTTTTCTATCTGAGAAGCTTTGGACAAATGGTATTAAGAATCTTAACTGGGGGTAAGAAGGTTTATACCTGCATATTGCTAGTTAAAATTCAATGGTCCCATCTTTTAAGCGAATAGAGAAGATGGTGGACTCAGCCCCCTACTTGATGGGCAGGTGTTCACGACAGATTTGACGCTGAAAGTTGATCAGTGAAAAGGCTTTCTCACCCTTTAGAGTCGTTTAGGAAACTGGAACCTCAGTAATTTGCTTCTCTGGATGCCTAACTTTAATCTGTGTATTTAACTGCCCACTGAACTCTTAAATGATTTTAAACACCACCTCTCCTGATAATGTTGTATTAAAATGCACTAATAACCAAGATTTTAAGGTGACAATAAAACACACCTGACAGCACAGCTGGTTCACCTGAGTTTTATGGGTTATCCACTATGGGGTACATCAGTTTTCCCCAAGTTGAAAAGAAAAAGCAATTACCTACTTCCAAGAGATGCTGGAGCAAAAGGAGTAAACTTTTGTACCTCATACTCTCTAGAAATGCTCTCCAAGAAAATTTTACAATCTCTTTGTTGAAAATTAAAAGATTTTCCAACGCCTCCGTTTTGAGTATTTTCCGTGGGGGCAGAGAGAAGGTGGCGGGCTAGGTTTACTGGGTAGGGCGGACCTGGACAGGGCCCCGCGTTTCCCAGCCGGTCCCTCAGCCCAGTGGGGACTCAGCCCAGCCCTCAGCCAGCGCCCCGCGGACACCCAGCCCCAGCCTCCGTCCCGCCCCTGCATTACCCGCGCCAGCGCCGGCAGCACCGCCTTCTTCTTTCCGTCTTCTTCTTCCTCCTCCTGCAAGACTGCAGCCGCCGCCTCTGCCGCCAGGGCCTCTGACGGGTCTTTGCGTTCGTACTGGGCGGCCTGCGCTCCGGTGCTGGGATTTTCCGGGGTTTGGAGACTGGAGGCCTCCAGCTTCGCCGCTCGGTGCGAGGTGGCCATCACCGCGCCGCCGAGGCCTGAGCGCCCGCGCTGGCCCCGGGCGGGGAAGCTGGAGCCGACTCAGGCTACCCCGCGGCTGCTGGCTTGGGGCGGGCGGTTACTAGGGGCGCAGTAACTAGGGACGCTACAGGGGCCGCGAGGGGCCAAAAGTCACTCAAACTCCTTTCTGACTGCGGGAAACCCGAGACGGGCGCTTCCTGAACAGTGGGGTGAGTCCTGAGTCTTTGCTGGTTTAGAGGGTTGGCGGGCAGAACAGGACATCTCTTCGCCAACTTCGCGCCTCACCGCCTAAACGCACACTTCTCACATTATACCAGTGAAACAATTTGCTTTGTAGAAAAAAAATAGCGCATTTTTATTCATTGAAATAACACGTTTGTTGTTGAAGCCGGCGGCGGCAGAGGAGAGCAGGGGATGTTATTTTGTGGAGATCTCAGATGCGTGGTTTGCATCTGTTACCTAACATGGCTTCCCCGGGAGCCAGAGAAAGGGAAGGAGTGAAGTACATTCTACTTTGATTGACTTGAGAGCTCACAGGAATCAACCAGTCCGAAGGAGCCTGCTAGTTATCACACTCGGTTTTTTTCTTAGTATGACCAATAAAAGCCCAGAGTTGGGTGGAGCCGGATCCACCTACCAGTGAGTGACACTGCAGGTGTGTGAACTGGGTGTTTGTGGTTGGGTCCATCAACTTTATAGTGGTGGGGCTGAAGGGTGCAAGGGCCCGACAGTAACCAGACACACCCATCTCCACCTTACCCCATCAAGAGCCCCCTACTCGGGATTTGGGCGTTTCAAATGGAGCCTCCATCTACACGGTGTTTCTCAGCCACCTGCTACCTAAGTATCTACCACAGGAAGAGGCTGCCGACACCCTCTCGTCCCTCTCCTTCAGCCTCCTCTGGCCCTCTAGCCCTACAACCAGCGATCACAACCCTAAAGTTAAGGTCTGCAGCGTGCATTGCCTAGAACTTACCTGTGAGGTCTGAGCCCTTTTACTTTTTCAATCTTTTCAACCAAGCTTTAGGACCATCATGGAGCCTTAACTCAAGACTCTTTGAGATCTAGTCATATGCTCTACTAAGCCAGCCAGGCACACACGAACTCTTCTTACCAAGCCTTTCTTGGTCACAAGGCTGGATTGTGAGCACCTGCAAAATCCCCCATTTCCCCACCTCCTTCAGGCTATTCCTTTTTTTTTTTTTTAAGATTATTTATTTATTTGGCAGAGAGGGGGAAGCAGGCTCCCTGCTGAGCAAAGAGCCCAATGCAGGGCTTGATCCCAGGACCCTGAGATCATGACCTGAGCCGAAGGCAGAGGCTTTAACCCACTGAGCCACCCAGGCGCCCCTGGGCTACTCTTTGTTTTGGCTGAGACTTGCTTTGCCTACTGGAACAGATCATTTCTGAGCAGAAGCCAGAGCCAGAAGTTCATGAGATATGGATGCCCTGTGACCAGAGTAGGGACTTGAGTCATTCACATGCAGATGGTTCTGTGGCCACAGGTGCCCACTTGGGATTCAGTGTAAGCCTGACCCCAAAAGGGCAAGACAGGCCTACATGCAGAAGCACCACAAATTGAAGATTAGAAAGAATGAGTATGAGGACAGACACGTTGTGTGCCTGTGTGTATAATAGCAGAAGTTTCCGTTCACCAACACTTAAAATCATAATGCAGAATTATGTAATGGAACCATAAGACTTAGAGGAGAAAGGTGGTTAAGGGCGCAACATTCAGGTTATGATCCAAGTCCTATTGTAACATCTGATGTAGATGGGTGTAGCCTGACAGTGAATTGATGTACTAACATATACACTTAATTATTGACATTATGGCATACATACTGCTCAGCTTTTCTCCCATTCCCCCTGCTTGTATTCCCTCAGTGTCAAATATTATAAGTTGCAGTTGTCATTGCAAAGTAAAGTGGTAGGAAGACAGCTCCATCTCATAACCCTGAGATCATGATGTGAGCCAGTCACTCAACCAACCAAGTCATTTCTGCTTTACATACTTTGCAGCTTTATCATTAGATATCTGCAAATATAGGGGATAGTATTGTGCTTTAGTGGGGCAGAGATTCTGCATGCTTTTTTTTTCCTCTTGAGTGCTACTTATTCCTAACCCTTAACTTTTTATTATGAAAATTTCCACATAAAGTTTAAAGAACAGCATATATCAGTTTGATATGCTATTTTAAAAGTTAACACTACAAGGAGCATGCTTAATGACTGAGCCACCCAGGCACCCCTTTCTGTCCATTTAACAGGGTGATGAGCATATATATTGGGCCATTTAAAAATTCTCAATACTGGGGCGCCTGGGTGGCTGAGTTAAAGCCTCTGCCTTCAGCTCAGGTCATGATCTCAGGGTCCTGGGACTGAGCCCCAAGTCGGGCTCTCTGCTCAGCGGAGAGCCTGCTTTCACCTCTCTCTCTGCCTGCCTCTCTGCCTACTTGTGATCTCTCTCCTGTCAAATCCATCAATCTTAAAGAAAAAATTCTCAATACTTGTTTAAAAACAAAAAAACCCCACAAAACTTAAAGCACGCAGGAGACCTAATAAAGTCAACAGGCAAATGTGAACTCATTTTTTTTCTCTTCTTACATGGGTTTTTCAACAATATTAGAAGTAACAAGATGTTGGGAGAGAAGAGCCAATAAATTAATCTGTTTTTTGAAACCAAACATTTATTTTAATTAAGTTTTGTCAATACAACTTCAAGCAAGTGCCATTGGAAGACCAGGTCCAGGAATTCACAAAGGAAACAATCTTCCGAACAGCAAGGAACACCAAGGTGATCTTCTACTCCAGACGCACTTTAGTGGCCACAGTGGTGCCAGTAGACCAGTCATCTGATTACCGAGTGTTTACCTGACAAGAAAAAAACTTGAGTGTCACAACTTGTAATAACAGAATTTTAATGATCAAAGAGGTTTCGTGCAATTACTAAACTGCCCGATTATCAAATCCTATTTTCACAAATGAGAAATGACTGTAAAAAGTATGAACTGTTATCACCTTGATGACCAACAAAATAATATTTACCACCCTGCTCCCCTCCCAAAACCCTTAAAAAAAAATGCCTTTTGGACCCTTTAGGGAAATACACAATCTTTTAATACTTACCACATCATCAATTTTCAGAATGCTCCGGACAGTTTCAGTTGCTAGAGTCAGGGCACTGACTGAAACCAACAGAGGCTGGACAACCAATTCCTCCAAAATGTTGGAAATACCACCCTGCCAAATAGCACAAATTGCTTTTAGTGTCTGTGATTACACACCTCATCAATTACACTGTTACCAGTATGACACAAGGCCTTTTGAACGTAGTTTTCTTTTGTTTTAGTTAAAAGTAAAATAATTCTACTAAGCTCTTCTTTATATAGTAGGTTCCATGTAACAAAAATTTAGGGGTGCCTGGGTGGCTCAGTGGGTTAAAGCCTCTGCCTTCAGCCCGGGTCATGATCTCAGGGTCCTGGGATGGAGCCATGAATGGGGCTCTCTGCTCAGCGGGGAGCCTGCTTCCCCCTTTCTCTCTGCCTGCCTCTCTGCCCACTTGTGATCTCTCTCTCTCTGTCAAATAAATAAATAAAATCTTTAAAAAAAAATTTGGAAAAACTGAATTAATGCTAGATTCCCCAATCCTAAACCCAAAACAATTAATTATCTAAATAAAAAAGATTTTTTTTTTATTTGACAGAGAGAAACAGCAAGAGAGGGAAAACAAGCAGACTTCCCCGCCAAGCAGGGAGCCCCATGTGGGGCTCGATCCCAGGACCCTGGGATCATGACCTGAGCCGAAGGCAGACGCCCAACCCAGGTGCCCCAACAACTCCTAATCTTCTTTGACTTAAAAATATCCAGGCAATGTGCTTGCTTCAGCAGCACATATACTAAAATTGGAATGATACAAAGATTTAGCATGGCCTCTGTGCAAGAAAAACTCGCAAATTTGCGAAGCATTCCACACTTAAAAAACAAAAAGAAAAAATACTCAGGCAAAAATTAGGTAATCATACTCATTAAAAAAAATTTTTTTTAAAGATTTTATTTATTTATTTGAGAGAGAGAGAGCGAGAGAGAGCATGAGAGGGGAGAAAGTCAGAGGGAGAAGCAGACTCCCCGCGGAGCCGGGAGCCCGATGTGGGACTCGATCCCAGGACTCCGGGATCATGACCTGAGCCGAAGGCAGTCACTTAACCAACTGAGCCACCCAGGCGCCCACTCATTAAAAATTTTTAAGATCTTTAATGCTCAAATCATCCCTGAACCCTAATTCTGAATATGGCCAAGGCTGGTCTGTCCTTCCTTTATATCTCTCTTAGATCCCACTTTTAAATTGTTACTGACTCTATCTCAGTCTCGTTTTTCTGGGATTACTGCATTACGTGATGATGGCCGTTAATCGGCAACCATGCCTTCAGTCTTCCTCCTGAAAATACTTTTTCGTCATCTTAGCCTCTTGGTTAAAAAAAATTAGTTCCCAACTATTGGAATAAAAACAAAATAAAACCCTCACAACTGCCCCAATACTCAAAAGGCCTCATTCTAGCTCTTATGGGAGCTTTCCAACCTTAAAATCCACTATATTACCAACATATAACCCTCCAGACAAAAACAAGTAATTTCCTGGTTCCTTTCACCTATAAAACACTTGTTTCCCCACCTAAAATTTCTTCATCTCCTACCAAAGTTGCACCTTCATAAAGATTTCCCTAACCAGGCAATGCCCTTCCTTTTGAGTTCTGCATTATTTTCTTAAAAAGTATTACCTTGGATTGTCAGTGATTTTCCATTATATTATTTGTCTCTTCAATACAAGGAGACATTAATAAAGCACTAATACAAAAGGGAAGATTATTACTGTTGTATGTGTTTACCCCACACAACTACACTAGGCTATTGGCCATAAGACCAGCAATGATTAATATTTATGTAATGTTTACTCTATGCCAAGCAACTTAGTAAGAGCCTTCTAGCTGGTAATACATTTAATCCTCACAACAGGCCTTTGAGGGAACTATTAATTGTCCCTGTTTTTACAACTGAAGAAACTGAAGCACAGACTAACTCACTAAGAGTTACACAATCATTAAGTAGCAGAGCAATGAACAAATAATACTTTTCACTAAAGACATCCTCTTCATTCTTACTCAATGGCATAAATTAGGTGACCTGCAGTTCTCATACTTGGATCCGAATCACCTTTTTAAAAAAGATTTTATTTATTTATTTATTTGAGAGAGAGACAGATCCCAAGTAGACAGGCAGGCAGAGAGAGGGGAGGAAGCAGGCTCCCCGGACCCTGAGATCATGACCTGAGCCGAAGGCAGAGGCTTTAACCCACTGAGCCACCCAGGTGCCCCAACTTTTTTTTTTAAAGTAATCTTTACATGTAATGTGGGGCTTTGAACTCATGACCTGGAGATCAAGAGTCACATGCTCTTCCAACTGAGCCAGCCAGACGCCCCTAAACCCAGGATTACTGTTTTTAAAAAAAAGATTTATTTACTTGAGAGTGAGGGAGTAGGGTGGGTAGGGGTAGAGGGAGAGGTAATCTTGAGCAAACTCCCCACTGAGCCAGAAGCCTGATCCACAACCCTGAGACCATGATTTGAATCGAAATCAAGGGTCAGACGTTTAATCGACTGAGCCACCTAGGTCCCCAAGATTACTTTTGATTAAAAAGCTTTTCATCCAGGCAACCCTCTCAGGTCCCCTCCCTCTCTGGGAGCTTTGTACTCTATTAGTCAATAAACTTTACTATTGCTCAATAAATCTTGCTTTGCTACCCACCAAAAAAAAAAAGCGTTTTTCTTTCAACAATTATGAAGTTAACATTTTTTTAAAGACTTTATTTATTTATTAGAGAGAGAGAGACTGAGAATGAGAGGGGAGAAGGTCAGAGGGAGAAGCAGACTTCCCGCAGAGCCGGAAGTCTGATATGGGACTTGATCCCGGGACTCCGGGATCATGACCTGAGCTGAAGGCAGTCGCTTAACCAACTGAGTCACCCAGGCGCCCGAAGTTGTTAATATTTTAATCAACATTTTCTGTAATAATTAAAGACTAATTTATTACCTTTCGGACATTAATGCCAGTAGTTTTTTCTCCTTGGGCATGCCGGTTTCTTAGTTCTGTTACTGTAGAAATGGGATTCAGGCCAGCATTTTCAGCTAGTGTAGATGGAATGACTTCCATAGCATCTGCAAAAGCACGAACGCAGTAGGATTCCATGCCACTCAATGTTCGTGAATATTCAGTTAACCGTAGGGCCAATTCAATCTCTGGAGCACCACCACCTGCAATAAGAGCTCTGAAATTCACAAATACATTTTTAGCTTATTTTATCCAACAGAAAACTATTTATAATAACTTACTATTTATACCTTAAAAATAGTCAAAATATAAAAATGTTTACATTCAAAACATTACTCAGTAACTCATATTACCTCTTCTTCACTAAACAGCGAATAACACACAGGGCATCATGAATGGAGCGCTCAGCTTCTTCAATCACCAATTTGTTAGATCCACGGACAACAATTGTAACGGTTTTTCCAGGGCTTGCACAGCCCGTAATCTGTAGTAAACAAACTCCAAATTAGGTACAGAAATAAGGGTCAAAACAAACAATAATCCAGTTAAATAAAAGCTGTATTACAATACTGTTACCTTGAGTAGTTTGCCAGAACCATTTAAATTGACCTCCTCAGCTAACTCTGCTGATCCCAGCATGTCGGCAGTGAATTGATCAATATGAGCAACTGGCTTGGTTCCAATTGTCTGGGGAGAATATCAGACCCACAAATTAAGACAACATTTGATTACTGGATATTCTCACACAGAAGCTACAAATATTTTTACCTTACAAATGAATTCGATGTCTTCTCTTTCGATATCCTTAACCACCATAATCTTCATTTTGTTCAGGAAATGTAATGCAAGATCACTAAGAGCATCTCTAAAACACAAAATCAGTGATTAGGTCAATGCTAGAGTAAAAAAATTTGCTGTTATACTGCTTTTTAAGCTTTCCATCATTACTGTTTAAATGAATAACTCAAATTATTAGTACAGGAAAATGCTTTAAATTTAGTTGACCAAGTTTATGAGCTCAAAACTGAGGATTTCCAATGGGTAATATTAAAATGTACCCCAAGCAACACTATTTTTAAGAACACAATAAAAGGTAATTATTGTCATAGTTTTTAATATTAAACGAGAATATCTTTGATAATCGAAACTTTATTGATATTTCATGAATTTAGATGTATGATTAATTCAAGACCCAACAAATTTATGCTTTCTCACAAAGTATCTGGAACAAACCTCCTGACAACCCTGTGACACTGGGTGGATATTACGATCCCTGTTCTACAGATAAGCTAACTAAATTTTGAGATGTTTACTTAAGGTCACTACCTATGATATGACTTGGTAGGAGAACCAGGTAATCAAACTCTTCGAGGTTTCTATATAAAACAGTCACCCCTAGTACTTCCTGGCATAACATTATTAATAGAGTACGAGGGAATACATCTACTTATTAGAAGAAAACACTGAGGAAATAAAAGGGATCAGTTCAAACTGTGGAAAATTCTTTTGATCCATGAACTACCTTGCATTCACCTCAAAAGAACTTCTATTTCAAGGCAAGGAATTCCATGGACCTTTAAATAAATGCCTCTTTTGTAATCAGTTCTAGACCAAACTTATCAAAAACAAAGCATTCCATTTGCTTGATATTTAGGATCTTTGTCTAGAAACAACATAAGAGTTGACCCTGGAACAATGAGTGAGTTAGGGGCACCAACTCCCCTTCTTCAGTCAAAAATACGCATATAACTTTTGACTTCCCCAACACTTGACTACTAATAATCTGCTGACCAAAGCCTTATGGAAAACATAGCTAACCAATATGCTCTATTCATACAATAAAGCTAGAGAAAAGAAAATGTTAAGAAAACCATGAGGAGGGGTGCCTGGCTGCCTTAGTCGAAAGAACATGCAACTCTTGATCTAAGGGACATGAATTCGAGCCCCATGTTGAGTGCAGAGATTACTTAAACGTAACTTAAAAACCATGAGGAAAATACATTTATAGTACTGTACTGTAAAAAAAAATCCAAATGTAAGTGGACCCACACAGTTCAACCTGAGTTGTTCAAGGGTCAACTGTATATCCCACGCCTTTAAATCATCACAATGGGAAGAGAACCCACTTTAGGGGATTTATCAGAATACAATGATGTCCCACAATGATGTCCCAAAATGCAGATTCATTCTAGATTTCTAGTGATTTACCCACTCCAAATGTTTCTTAAAAAATTGTTTAAAAAAATTGCTAAAATAAACTGTCATTAAAAGCTGAACAAAATAAATAGCTCCCACACCTCAGAATAGACTTCTGTATGAGAAGGACATTACATCCTGTTTTTTTAATTTGCTTCACTAAATTGAGAATATAGGCTCTCTCCTCCCGCAGCACTCGGTCCATCTGGACATAGTCAGAAACTACTATTTGATTATCCATCTGTTGAGAAAAAAGAATATCATATTAATAAACTGCACTCTAAGAGTTTTGTGGGGTTTTTTTGGATTTTAAGAGTTTTGAAGTGAAAAGGACAGACTTTTAATGAAATCATGCCTAATAATAAATTAGAGAAACATATGTAGAAAAGGTCTAAGAAAACGAATATATACCAACTGTAACTCAGATCTTTAACTTTCATCTATACAGCTTGCTGTCATATTATATTTTTTGCAAGTACATTTTGGTAATTTTAAAATGGTTATCCTAGTTCCTGAATGTCAATTTTTTTCATACAAATACATGCATTACTCAATAATTTCAGTTGCATTCTTTCAACTCTATGGTTTGTTATAAAAACCGGTATGCTGAAAGGTGGTACCAGGGACAAATCTTGTTAATTAAAGGTGTCTAAAACAACATTAATTTTTCTATGGGTTTAACTTTTGGGAAACACATGACTCAACAGGGAACCTATATGCCAATACAACATAAAAGGAGAGCAAATCTGAGCAAAGTGACAAGATCAACTACCCCCTTTTGGAAACAGCACTTACAATTAAAAGATAATCCTTTAAAAAAAAAGTTAATGCCTTAAAAAATATTTCTTTAGAGTATAAATAGTAAGCTGGTTTCAACTTTCATTTGTGCAAGTGTAGGACAAAAGATCTGTCTGCTGCTACAGACAAAGAAACTGGAAATTTCACTTACCCTGTAACTTTTAAAGATTTTTTTTTTTTTTTTTTTTATTAGAGAGAGAGAGAGAGAGAGACTGAGAATGAGAGGGGAGAAGGTCAGAGGGAGAAGCAGACTTCCCGCAGAGCCGGGAGTCCGATATGGGACTTGATCCCGGGACTCCGGGATCACGACCTGAGCCGAAGGCAGTTGCCCAAACAACTGAGCCACCCAGGCGCCCACCCTGTAACTTTTAATCTATTTTTATTATTTTGTACATAGTGCCCCTACTGTTATTTGCCTTCATCTATGATTCAATGCTCAATTTCAATGACAGCCAACTAAAACTATATAGACTTGTCATTTATGGCATCCAATAATTTCACCTTTTGTCTCAATCTTACTAATTCTTTTGGAATCTATGATCTTTATCACTAGTATCACTATATATTGAACAAAGGTCCAAGCTTTTAGAAAGTTATATACATAAACAAGGAACTGATTTCATTTGCTTTTACTTACATCTGTTTTGGGAGCAGATAAGCAAAACTGAATAAGCCCAATCTTAGCCTTTTCAACCCTGGTTATGCCAGAATTTGCCACCTTCTGAGTAAGTACCAGCCCTTCCACCAGCTCACAGTCATCAATTGTGCCACTAAGAAAAAAGAAAACAAGGAGGAGACAGTTAACAGAGGGTGGAAATCTGTGAGTTTAATAGGTTGCTAACAGATTAAAAATCATCAGTCCAAAAAAATATGAGTCAGTTTCACATTTTTAGTGCCCCAATTCCTGAAATTCTTTGATCACACTACCGCCTTGCCATCATAATGGAATACAAATTCTTGAGATTCCCATACTAATAAAAGTTCTTAGATTAATTTTTAAAAAAGATTTGTCAGACACAGAGAGAGCACACAAGCAGGGGGAATGGCAGGCAGAGGGAGCAGCAGACTCCCCCTTGAGCAAGGAGTGTCATGCAGGACTCAATCCCAGAATCCTGGGATCATGACTTCAGCTGAAGGCAGAGGCTTAATTGTCTCAGACACCCAGGTGTCCCTTTAATTTTTATTAAAATCATAATTAGAAATCCTTACCCAAGTTTCTTAACGATTTTAATGTCTCTAAGATCTACACTAGTAGCTGTGGCTGGATCAATCACTTTCATCACTGCATTTACACTCATTGGAGAAAGCAGACTTGAATACTGGGAGACAACCTAGAATTAAAAAAATAATAAAGTCAGTTTCACAATAGAAAAAAATCCTAGTTCTGTAATAACAAAGATCTTTAAAAAGTAATCTTAACCACTTTTTTGGGGTGACAGGGAGAGTGGGAACATGAGACAACACTCTATGCAAATGGTTTTCTCCACTCAGGCTGTCAGTCACCAAGGGCACAAAATATGTTGGCTTCTTTTCCTATTTTATTAACCTAGTAGATGGGACTATCTACATTACTAGCTCTATAGAAAATCCAAAAATCAAATTATATGTAGACATTTCTTACCTAAAATGAATCTGTGAGCAAATGCTATATATGTGCACCCCTAATACTGAGGGACTAACAAAAATAACTAGTGGCTAATTTTACTAAGAGCTTATTGAGACAGTGGTCTTAGCTCTTTACACTTATATACTCACTCGATCTTCAGATGAAGAAATTCAGAGTCACACAGCTTAGTCAAGTGATGAGCCCAGCAATAAACCCAAGCAGTCTAGACTCTGTGACCAATGCTTATTAACCCCGCTATTCTGTCCATATTAGATGTGGGGACATTTAACAATATCATGAATGTCATTAACACTATCTAGGTCTTCATGTAACACTGAAAGAAGATAAATGTATCAGTATAATGCTGATGAAAAAAATGGGGGGAGGACACTGGACATGACAGAAAACAAGTTTGCAGGAAATTTTTTTAAAAATCAATGCTTTACACTTGAAAACTAAAAAAGCAGCATTGATTATTAGGTAAGAGGGACCACGGATGGGCAAACCTGTCCTGGGTTCCAATCTCCACTTATCCCTTACTGATAGGTCTCGGGTTACTTAACTTCATTAGATCTTATTTTCCTCCCATCTGTAAAATGGGCACATAGTTTATTTGACAGCCCCGAAGGAAGAAATTTGATGTTAACTAATTCAGTTGTACAAATTACCTCAGTTACCCAGACACTCCAGACCTAACGTTTATGAACTGTACAGCATCAAAAATCACAACCTGAGTTACAATTCTTTTTTTTCCCCTAAAGATTGTATTTATTTATTTGACAGAGAAAAAGAGCGAGTGAGCACAAAAAGGCAGAGGGGCAGGCAGAGAGATAGGGGTAAGCAGGCTCCCCACTGAGCAGAGAGCCTGATGCAGGGCTCAATCCCAGGACCCTGAGTTCAGGACCTGAGCTGAAGGCAGAGGCTTTAACCCACTGAGCAACCCAGGTGCGCCTGGGTGAGTTACAATTCTCAACAAGCTTTAAAAAGTAATTTTAAAATGATCCCTTAGTACTGGTCTCACCTTTGAGTTCAGGGAAGTGGTAGCACTATTTAATAAAGTTTCTCTGTCACTCAGTTCCACAGGTCGAGACATGTCAGTCAAGATTTCTATACCTTTTTCCAAAGCCTTCTGGAATGACTCAGAAATGATGGTTGGATGAATCCCTGTCATTTGTTAAAAATTTAGTTATTATAACACATAAATTACATATGACAACAATTATTTTATTCATTATAATTTCAGAGTAGTCATAATTTTTAAATGATCTTTATTAAGTTAGGGTTCAGTTATAAATAAAATAGTCTGAACAAACTTAACTGCTATTATGGAGAATAATTTATTTCCATTAATTTGGAACAGTCAATTCTGCACTCATGTGATATTTACACTTTTCAAAACACCACAAATCTAGGTTATAAACAGAATAAGTGACTGGAAAGTCTCTACTATGATTAAGCACTATTTACCAGAACAACAACCTATACTCTACCTCTCCCAAATCACCAGTCTCATCTAGAACCTAAGATAAGTACCACCACCACAACTTATTTTAGAAAAGCAAAAATTTTATCAAGTTCCATTCAAAATGAAGGCTGGTTGGGGAAAAAAAAAATTAAAGAAACAAAAAGAAAAAATGTTCTTATTCACATAATAAACAGAGCAAAATTTAACCTAAAAATTCCTAATAAAATTAGTTATTTCAAATCAAATACCAAATCTATTACTCAATAACTTTCTGTCTTTATTTAGTAATAAAACATGTCCATCCTATGTCCTACCTACCTTTTTGAAGAAGCTTGGTACAGGAATCTAAGAGAGAGCCAGCAATGATGACCACTGATGTGGTGCCATCTCCTGCTTCTATATCTTGTGCCTTAGACAGCTCCACCAGCTAAGTAAACAGAACATGCTAAGTTGCTCAGTGAGAAACGTGAGGACTCAATAACATCTAAGTGAAATATAAAATGAATGGCTTTCATATCAGTATCAAAAACAATTTGATTATTATCAACACTGTAAGATTCTTTTAATTTTTTTAAAAGATTTTATTTATTTATTTGACGGAGAGACCACAAGTAGGCAGAGAGGCAGGCAGAGAGTAGGCAGGGGGAAGGAAGCAGGCTCCCCGCTGAGCAGAGAGCCCGTCGAGGGGCTCAATCTCAGGACCCTGAGATCATGACCTGAGCCAAAGGCAGAGGTTTTAACTCACTGAGCCACTCAAGCACCCCTCAACACTGTAAGATTCAACAGAATTCTTGACTTCTTGGGTTTCATTTATTTATTTATTTTTGAGTTTCATTTTAAAATGATTGATATATTTGTGACATCCAAAATTCTGCTCATATACTCTCTAAAAGAATCTATGATTTCTGGTTCAGTCGATGGATCATATATTTTTGCTTCCCAGCTATTAAAAGTTCCTCTCAGAAAGTGTAAATGATGTAGCACCAAAGGTACCCTGTGGACTTGGAAACTAAAAAACAGGATTCTGGAAGACAAAAGTGTCAGTTTGGAGTCCTTTGGAAGTTTATCTGAACTGACCTTGTACAAGCATAATCTGATTCATTTCAAAAGTCATCTTTATGTAATCAAACATAACTTTTTGACAGGAAATTTCTTTTTGCAGATATGGTGACTTCTCGTTTATACTGGAATCATCATCACACTTGAGTTGGTAATTGTTTTTAATAAACCTCCGTGTTTGACACTTGATTTTGCACACAATTAAGATTACGCTGCTCTCTTCTAACACCCACTGAACTAATAATTTAAGCTATTTCATGTTTTTATCTTCTTCCTCTACTATAGAGTACATCCTGTGGACAAGGAAATTCACGTTTTATTACAACCTTGCACTAAAGGCACACAATGTATCCTAAAAACCTGCCTGTTTAACACAAAAAAGAATTCACAGTGCTTCAATAATGCAATGTGATCAAATAAAACAAATTTACCTGTTTACAAATATTAAGCGATACTCTTAAAAAAAAAATCAACCTCGTATAGAATTATACTTACCATTCTGGCTGCCGGATGTAACACTTGCATTTGTTTCAGAATGGTGGCCCCATCATTTGTAATGGTGACATCACCTTTTCCATCTTGAATCTGTAAAGTTTCGTTTTTTAAAAAAGCTATACTTCAAAAATTGTTCTTTACCCAGCTCAATGACACCCTAAAAGCTCTATTAATTTTAAACTTCTTGGTAGAGAAGTTAATTTATGTTTGCATAGTTTACAACTGTGCTTAATTTCAAATTTCTTACATTACTATATGACTTAAGAAATATGCAGCAACAGTCTAACTTTACAAGTGAAAATACTTGGTTTTACTCCAGCTATTTTTTTCATTTGTTTGAAAGTGAAGGAAATCTAGACACACACAACACAAAGTGGAAATACTACTATGAAGAATTACTAACGTTATGGGTTCATATCCATCATAAGGAATGATACCAGGGATCTTCAAAAAAGCACTACAAACACAGTAAATACAATTCTTACAGTCAATACAGTAACTTATGTCTTAGTATTCCCAACAAAGGGTAAATAGAATCACTAGCAGGGACAGATTCTAAAACATCCACAGGGAATAATAATCTGTGTATCATCCAGACAATCCCTCATATTATTTCTCTCATTTTGGATGTTAATTAGCACTAAATTTGAGGGTGTATTTCTCAAAAGTTACTGGAATGCATTGGAATATTTCATGTTGCCTGTCAACCACACTACAAGAACAAGTGAAATTCCACAGACCCATGTAGGGTCAGTTACAGCAATAAGGAACAATGAACTCAAGCACATATAGCTACAACCTTACTCTACTTCCCATGTAACAATACAACAAATAACAACTTTTGTGTATGTACTTTCATTGCTTAAAAATCATTTAAAAAATATGAATTATACTTAAGTCCTGCTCACACAAAGCAATCTATTAGTCTTCTAAACTCTCAAAGTACCTTCTAGTACTTTTCACTCTTTAAGCAGCACATCTTAACCCATTACTGAGATTCAGAAGTGTGGACAGCAGCACACAATACGTAATGAATAATTCAGTTTTTGTTTGTTTGTTTACCATTTTATCCATTCCTTTTGGTCCAAGGCTTGTTCTAATAGCATCAGCAACAGCTGTAAACAGAAGGAAGAAATCAGGACCCCTTTAAAAAAAGCAACGTATTTCTCCTCTCAAATGATCATCTGTCCTTCTTAGGATATGATGTGCAACCATTTACTGTGTCTATTAAAGAAAATTCACTGTCTAATAATAATCTACTGGAAACACAATAATTTATTCCTTTAACTGTATGACATTTACCTTTTGTTGTTAAAGTCACTGTACATAATACTTGTGCCCTGCCTATGGTAGAATTTTGAGGATTTACCTAATCTTCCTCTAAGTATCAAAATAAGCACAATGTAGTTACGAGCTCAAAATGGAGACTGCATTCTTTTCTCCATTCCTTAAAAGAACACAAGCAACAGGAGAGGCAAGACTTCCTACTATATAATTCCCTTTATATGTCTATTCTGTCTCCCCTAAACATAGAGTGTAATTTTTGAAGGCTAAGACTTGTCCACCAATGTGAAGCTGGTATAAAGATGGCCCATGGTAAATCACCCTTTGACACCCTACACCCTGCCACCAAATAAATCAAAACAAAGAAAAAGCCCAAATAAGAATGCTAGCTTTCAGTCATCATCGGTACATTATGAAACATCGCTGGATATATAGTGTACCATTCCAAAGTTACTTATTCTTAATTAACTTCCCTAAGAATGTTTGTTTTATTAGTCCACTGAAGGGAAACTGGATTTGATGAACAATCAAGTCAAATCCCCTTTTCTTTGAGAAACCCAAGACAAATAATTAGACCCTACCCCTCCTCACATAACACCTTACCCCATATACACAGGGCTGAGATTGTGCCCTAATCATTGTATAGGCCACAACCAGCATACTTCCCTTTACTGCGTGAATACATAAAGACCTCAAGGACAAAAAATTTTCTATGATTAAAAATTATTTTCTATTTAATTGTCTCATACCTTTGGACTGCTATTCCTAATTATCCAGTCAATATTAGCCTCTGAGGAGATTTTAGTGGACCCACATGGCCATGATTCTACAAGCAGACCAATTCACTTTAAGTATGCCCTCACGCTCATTTATATGATTTAGGAAAACCCACCCTATCCAAAAAATAAAAGATTTTAGACTACTTGCATCTCCAAAAGTGTCTGATTTTTAAGATACGGTATGGCACACACTAGAAAGGACTCGTGAAGAGTACTAGAACTAATATTACTTTTCTCTGTGTGTATATGGTTTTTACATCATCAACCAATTCTGGGGGGGTACTTTTTTGGGATAACATCTATATAAAAAACTGGCTCCCTGAATTAAGCTGAAAATAAACCTAAAGCAACTTTTCTCTATTAAGTTTGCTGGGTTTTGTCTGACTTGGAAAGACTAGTTGTGCACCTGAGTTCTCATTTAAAAAGGTCAGGTTCACATATAATTCAGGTGGCTTCTGCCCAAGAGGCCCTTCAAGATTTGGCCCCATCATACCCCTTCAGTCTCACCTCTCATGTCCTCTTGCACTTTATTCTCTAACTGTAATGAAATATACACTACATTTCAATACTCAATATACATCAGCTAAGATCTCTAAGCCTTGGTTCTCATTTTTCCTTCCAGACTCTTTTGACTCAACTACTCTTAATTCTCACAACTCAAAAAAAAAAAAAAAAAAAAAAGAAAGAAAAAGAAAAAAGAAAAAAAAAGCGAACACTTTCCTCAATTTTCTGGGTGAGGAAACGATGGTTAAAGGTCGAAGGTCACAAAGCTACTTAGTAATGGTAACAGAATGGTAACTGAGGTTTTCATTTCTATCATATACCATACTATTTTACAAAACAAAGAAACACCACTAAATCTTCCATGTTTCTAGACTTGCTTGTGTTTGGTTGCACATGCAAGGAGAACGTAAAAGCACAACCTGGCTTTCCATTTGCTCAATCAGGGCGGGAGAGTCTTCCCCACAGCCCAACACAAAGGGCCCCGCCCCAATGTAAGCGCGGAGCTTACCAAATTCGTCTCATTAATTGCGCCAGGCGCTTCTTTAAATGGTATTTAAAGTTCCTATTTTATAGGAACATTTGAAAACTAAAATGTATTTTGCAAACAATATTGTACCACCAGTGGAATCCCATAAGCAGATAAACGACAGTGCTTATGTGTCAGATCCCAAGGGACCGCTACGTGCGGTCCACGGCATCTTTCTCCTGAAGCGTGATTAGCGACCCAGGATGAAAAACTGCGCGCGTCTAAGACCCAGAATAGGGCCAGCCCCAAGGTCTCCGTACTTGGCGTTGGGAATTACCGGCAGAAAACAGTAAAGATCCCTCCACAGAGCTGCCATCCCTGGAAGGGCAAGACTGTCATAAGTAACAGAAAAATGAGCTTTAGCAACCCAAGTTCAAGAAGAGAGGGCGAGCTCGACCCCGCACGGCTTCGGGTCGGACTCAGGGAGCGATACCTTTGGCCGCGGAGATGTTGCTGAAGCGGATCTGGGCCGGCTTGTCACGGTCCTGATAGGCGCTTTTGCTACGGCCGCCGGCATTCCCGGCAGGCGCCCCGCTCCGGGGTGCCACGTTTTCGGGCATGGCAAACTTGGCTGGGTCTGTGTGGGCCTGGGAAGGACGGATGGACACGGATTCCACTCGGCCGCAAAGTAACGGAAGACGTCCACCGCCTTCACGAAGCTTCCAGAAAGCGGCGCGGACGCCGGGAGGAGGCGGTGGAGAGGGGGCCTGCCAAGCCGCGCGGCGCCGACGTGACGTAGCAGGCTGCCCGCCGCGCGCCTGTTGAGGTGGTTGTGGCTTCCAACTGGGGGTTTACCGGGAGTGTGGGCCGTGGGCCGGGGTGGAGGCGCGCTGGGGGAGGACGTTCGCGAGGCAAACAGAACAACCCGTGATGTTAAAGGCCGGTGTTGGGCACCCACATCGCCCGCTGCCCTGGCCTCGGTCGTGAAGTCCCCTTCCGTTAATTCAAACCCTACCCTTCTTCGAGGTGTTATGGGCTCTCAGATTTACTCGTGAACGGACGGGGCTGAGCAGGTTTTTGCGGGGCCGCTTAGTCTTGTATTTTGTTCAATTTTGTGGGTTTTGAAAGAGAGTTGGAAGAGAGAGATTTGGGATGGGTGTCTCTTTTTATTTGGTTTAAATGTTAATTGTCTCGTATTGATTGGTACCGAGGGGTAGTTAGAGATTTAAATACATCCTTGTTAACTTGCAGAGACTCTTGCTTTGAAGCTGTGATTGCCAAACCAGGACTGCCTGTCTGATACAACGCCTTCGTTGTATACTAGTTTCTTAAACATAACATGAGCCACTCACTCACGGGGACCCTAAGCCTTTTAGTTGCGATCATTTTAGTTCAGTTATGTGCTAGATACATTGCCAACCCCTTTAGACATTTTATCCCTTTTCATCCTCACAATGATTCAATGAAGTCGGAACGATTATTATTATTTTTAGTAGCTAAGGTAGCCAACCAAAACACAAAGAACTTACCTGTAAGTAGATTGAAACTCTATTTCCATACAGAGCAACGACTTCCCAGATCATGAGCTGAACTGCTGGGCTTCTGTTACCACTGTTTTTATTATGGAAGTTCATGTAAGTTAAGTTCATTCAATGTTCTTTCACAAATAAATTTTCTTCCTCCCTCCCTCCCTCTTTCTTTCTTTCTCTCTTTCTCCCTTTCTTTCTTTCTTTCTTTCTTTCTTTCTTTCTTTCTTTCTTTCTTTCTTTCTTTCTTTCTTTCTTTCTTTCTTTCTTTCTTTCTTTCTTTCTTTCTTTCTTTCTCAGAGAAAGTGAGAGAGAGCATGAGAGGAGAGAAGGTTAGAGGAAGAAGCAGACTCCCTGTGGAGCTGGGAGCCCAATGTGGGACCCCATCCTGGAACTCAAGGATCATGACCTGAGCCGAAGGCAGTTGCTCAACCAACTGAGCCACCCAGGTGCCCCTTTTCACAAATAAATATTAAGCGCTCATGAAGCAGGGATGTCTGGGATATGTTAAGAGTACTTAATCCTGTGATCACTAGGCGCTTTTATATGCCATGAGGAAATGAGCACTAGAGGATGAGCCTTTCGAAGTGCTCCCTAACTCATATGCCTCTGGTGCTGACTTTTATTTTATTTTAAAGATTTATTTACTTACTTTAGAGAGAAAGAGCCTGAGTGTGTGAGGAAGCAGGGGGAGGGGCAGAGGGAAAGGGTGAGAGAAAATCTAGCAGCATTTTCTGGGCTCCATCTTATGACCACCCCCCCATCATGAGGCAAGCCAAAACTAAGCTGATTTCTCTTTTAAAAGGACCAGACTTCTTTGATGTACTTCATAAATATCCTATGATTACTTATTAAGACGACTGATGTGCAATCATGGAAACACGTGTGTGATGATGGAAATAGCATTAGTTTGGGGATCCAAATCGTGGCTTCAGAGTTCTACTCTGTTAGTTATTAACAATGGGATCTTGGGAAAGTCATTTAAGTTCTCTGGGTCTCCTTTTCCTCACCTGTATAATAGGATTAAATTACATGATCTCTAAAGGCTAGTTAGACTCTACTAGTATTATTAGTGTAAGTTGTAGACCTATGAGCCATAAAAGAGCAGAATTTGGACGATGCCACTATTGGCTTTTTTGTCCCCATGGGTAACACAATTGCTTTAATTATCTTGAAGTTTTCAAGTTCTAAAGAGATTTTTTTCTCTTTCTGTGACAAATTGGAATTACTTTTTACCCCCAACTTACCCCCAATAAATAAGTGCCGAAAATTTAATTGCTTAAAAGTTTCAATATACAGTAGTTCTCCATTAGAATGGGATTGCATCAAGTATTAAAATGTGCAAACCTGTGTATGCTATGCAAAGCACTGTTGCTAGTGAAGGATGGAAATATTGAAAAAAGTCCTGTCAGATCCAAGCAGACACAAAGCATATGTGAGAATGTTGGCAATAGCAATAGCCTTATAGAGTTTCTTTAATGATTTGTAAAGTAGGTTTTATAAAACAGTAATACTTGACCATCCATCCAGGTGAGGGTTCTCTTGCCTGGATGGATGGTAAATCACTTGCTAACCCCATAATAACAAAACCCAACGAGGCTGTGTTTGGGGTTGGAAAAGGGGAGAGGGATATGTATATGTTCTTTCTTAATCTTTCATAGCAAAGACATAGCATATGGTTTTTATTGTTATGTATAATCTATTTTTCTTCTTTGTGTTAATTTATGTCATTGAGAGACAACCATTAAGCCCTCTTTTTCCTAAGTCATATTGCTTGCATCATTCATTTTTTTGTTTACCTTGCAATATTACATGAAGCAGAGGCCTGTTTTCCTTAAATATAATTTGGTTTTCCTAATTTTCCCTGAAAGATTTCTAGTTGACATTTTTACCACTTTGTAAGCTTCCCAGTGAAAAGATGTCTGAAGATGGGAAAAGAAAAAACCAGAAGAGGGTGCTGGCAAACTTAGAAGCTTCATGATCTGTTTTAAGTAAACCAGATTTTCTATCTAAAAATAGGAATGAGGGGCGCCTGGGTGGCTCAGTGGGTTAAAGCCTCTGCCTTTGGCTTAGGTCATGATCTCAGGGTCCTGGGATCCAGCCCTGCATCGGGCACTCTGCTCACCAGGGAGCCTGCTTCCCCCTCTCTCTCTGCCTGCCTCTCTGCCTACTTGTGATTTCTCTCCTCTTTGTCAAATAAATAAATACAATCTTAAAAAAATAAAAATAGGAATGAACTAATACTAATTACTGAAAATTTGTAGGGCAAATAATGTTGTTTTGGAGGTCAAGATATAGGGCACAGCACAAGAGAGGCAAGCAGACATTAGATACTTCCCAATGGAAGAAAAAAAGAATTGAACCTAAATCTAATCAAGTTTCTAGATCTAATTTTTTTTTTTTTTTAAAGATTTTATTTATTCATTCATCGGGAAAGAGAGTGAGTGAGAGCAGGTCAGAGTGAGAAGCGGACTCCCCATGGAGCAGGGAGCCCGATGTGGGACTCGATCCCAGGACTCTGGGATCATGACCTGAGCCGAAGGCAGTCGCCCAACCAACTGCGCCACCCAGGGGCCCTGATCTAATTTTTAACTTACAGGTTTACAGGACATACAGGATAGAATATAGTTTTTAAAAATGATACCCCATGAGGATATAATCAATAAAACATAGAATGTGGAAACTTTTTAGGATAAATGACCTGCAAATACATTGTAAGAAAAGAAAAACAATAAGATGGAAGGGGAACCTATAGAAACTTCAGATTGTAAAAAAGGAATGAGTGCATGGCTGGCTTAATTGGGAGCATGTGACTCTTGGTCTTGGGGTCGTGAGTTCAAGCCCCACATTGAGTATAGAGATTACTTAAGTAAATAAACTTAGAAGAATTAAAAGAATGATGCAAGCAACATGGCTTAGTAAAATAGGGCTTAATGGTGGTCTCAATAACAAACTATGCAAGGGAGAAGAAAGCTAATTGTTCCTTCTGGTTAATCAAGTACTTAAATATTCAGACAGACAGTTAATGTGTAAGACAGAAGTTTGAGTATGGATTTATAGTGGAGTATGGATTTATATTTTATGTGAATAATTGTGGCTTTTTAAAAAATGTCTTTATCTTTTAGAGAAACATAGTGAAATATTTACCAGTAAAGAGTTATTTTTTTTTAAAGATTTTATTTATTTGTTACAGAAAGATAAAGCAGAAGCAGGGGAGGCAGCAGGCAGAGGAAGAAGCAGGCTCACCACTGAGCAGGGAGCCCGATGCAAGACTCCTTAGGTCAGACCCACATCATTACCTGTTTGCTTTCAGTGATGGTCTAGCCTTGGCTTTCCCTGCTCCTTCAGTTTATGTGCCACCCGCCACACAGAGGAATCTTAAAAACACAGATCTGATGGGGCACCTGGGTGGCTCAGTCAGTTAAGCCTTTAGCTCTGGTCATGTCTCATGGGTTATGATCTCTTGGGTCCTGGGATCAAACCCCATGTTGGGCTTCATGCTCAGTGGGGAGTCTGAAGATTCTTTCCCTCTGCCTCTCCCTCAACTTCTGTGAGCTTGCACACACATGCACTCTCAAATAAATAAAAGCACCTTTTTTAAAAAAAGATTTTATTTATTTGATGGGGAGAGCACAAGCAGCGGAACCAGGAGAGGGAGAAGCAGGCCCTCTGCTGAGCAGGGAGCTCGATATGGGGCCTGATCCCAGGATCTTGGGATCATGACTTGAGACAAAGGCAGGTGCTTCACTGACTGAGCCACCCAGGCACTCCTCAAATAAATAGATCTTTTTTTTTAAAAAAACCCGCAAATCTGATCTTATTACTTCCCTGCTTTCAACTGTTCAGTTACTCCTCAATGACCAAGTATAAAAGCCAGTATTATGTATAAATTCTCCGCTTTATGACACAGACTCTGTTTATCTTTCCAGATTTATTACCCGAGGCTCCTCCTTCTATTCATGCTACAGTAGGGGTGGAAAAATACCTTTTTCCTTCTGCTCTTCAAGCTTCTTGGCTGGGGCTTTGTAACAAAAGACAGGTCAACAAGAGAAAAGCATACAAATATATTTAATATAAGTTTCATGTGACATGGGAGGCTTGATAAAGAGAAGAAGACCTGAAGAAGTGGTTAAACTTTGTGTTAGATTTAATGAAGAGTGGAAAGTTGTGGGAAAAAATGTGATAGGACAAAAAGATAAAGAGCTAAGGGTTGTAAACTGGGAAAACTCAGTAAGGCCTGTTTGTTCAGATTCCTCTTGGCTTCCCTCCATCTTTGGAGATAATAATGCTCGGGTATGGGGAGGGCAACTCTCACATGAGAGTCTTCTGATCTACTTCAGAAGAAAAACGGAAGATCATGGAGTTCTTCCTGTACCTGTTATTTAAGTTTTGTTTCTCATGTTTCTTCACATATTCACTATGCCACGGTTCTGTATTTTGGTGTAGTATGTCCTGTACCCCATCATTACACTATGGAGTTCATAGTGTACCTCAACATACCACTCTATTTCATGCCTCCATATATAGGAACATGCTATTTCCCCTGCATCATGTCTGGTTATTTGTTGGTTTGCAACCTCAGAGCTTCCTGGCTGAAATCTGAAACCAGGTCCCATACGTGGAGGGCTGGAGAGACTAAAGAAAGGCATACTGCTCAAAACTGGCCGTAGGTAGTTTTAATAAGCAAGGAAATTTACTTATGAGGCTTTTCTTGAGTGGCTGCAAGACGAAAAGATCCCTGCACCTATCATCGTAAAGTTCATATTGAGGCTATAAGTGAGCTCAGTCCACATACACCGTCCAGATGGTCTCAACAACACCTCTCTATAGACTATGTCCTTGGAATAGCCCAACTGTGGGAACTGGACAAAATGTACACTCCAGGGATGGGAGGGGGCGATTGCCTGATTGCCTGATTGCTCTGATTGCCTAGCTCCAGTTCATGGGTCAACTAGTGTCACGTCCTCTTGATTATCTCCTTCAACACTATTCACCATTAAGCTACTCTGACCTCTATAAGTTGAGTTAATTTTTTTCTTCTTCTACCAAATCTGATAGTTACTTCTAGCTACTTAGTAGTAACCCTTAGTTCCTTGTATTTTTTTTTAAAGATTTAATTTATCCATTTGAGATAGAGAGAGAGGGAGCATGAGAAGGTAGGGAGGGGCAAAGGGAGAAGCAGACTCCCCACTGGGCAGGGAGCCCGATGCGGGACTTGATCCCGGAGCCCGATGCGGGACTTGATCCCGGAGCCCGATGCGGGACTTGATCCCAGAACCCCGGGATCATGATCTGAGCCAAAGGCAGACGCTTAACCGACTGAGCCACCCAGGCACCCCAGTTCCTTGTATTTTAATCATTTGTTTGAGTAAAGGAAGAAAAAATAATTTTGCGTCTATTCTTGTAAATTCTTGGCAGGGACCCCCTATAGCAAAAGACAGATTAATGAGAAAAACATAAGTTTATTAACATGTATACCTCATGTATACATGTGAGATACTCAGAGAAAAATGAGTAACTGAAAGCAATTGCTTAGAACTCCAGTTTATATGCCATTTTCAGCAAAAAAGAAAGGTCAGGAAGACCTGTCGGTTATGGGTGATGACCCGGAAAAGCCCAGTAAACAAGAGTAAGATTTGTTACACAGGTTTAATTCCGTGCCTTCTTCATTGGTAAGAGTCTAAAGTTGTCTCCTGGGTTTAACTTTTTTCTTTCCTGTAGACAGAGGAAGGATACCTTTGAAAATTTATGTAAATAGGTAAATTTAGGTAAATAGGAAGGCCAGAAGCTTTTCTTGTATCTGCTTCTCATTGCCTTTAGCTCAAACAAATCCTTATGACAAAGTGGAATATTTTAAGGTGGCATATTCTGCTGCCCTTCATTTACATATCATTTTCCTTTGCCAGAATGTAAGATTTTAGTACAGAGATTGTTTTGTTTATTTCTATATTCCCCGGAGCCTAGCAGAATGGCATAAAGCTCTCCACTAATAGCTGGCTGTGGAGTGAATGGTAATTAAAATAGAATTTGAAAAGGTAGAGTAGAGACAGAGAGCAGGAAGAGTTTATTGCAAAACTTTGGGCTCTTGTGTTTGCACATTATTTTGGCCCACATTTCTTATTTTAACATTTTCAGAAATGGAAACTCTTACAAAAACACCTATTTCTGGCCCTGGATCAAACAGCCTGTGAGCCATAAAGGGAGGAGTTTAAAAGAAGTGACCGGTTGCTTAATGGAACTTGGAATGGAAACCTATTTTCTGAGAAGGCTGTATTAGGTACCTGTATTTTCCGTTTGAGCCAAGGCTTCAGGGTCTTTTCTTTCTCTTTTTTAAATTTAACTTTATTTTTTCAGTGTTCCAAGATTCATTGTTTATGAGCCACACCCAATGCTCCATGCAATGTGTGCCCACCCATTACCTACCACCAGGGTCACCCATCCCCCATCCACCCTTCCAAAACCTTAGTTTGTTTCTCAGAGTACGGTCTCTCATGGTTCACCTCTCCATACAATTTCCCCCGCTTCACTTTTCCTTTCCTTCTCCCAATGTCCTCTATGTTTTTCTTTATGCTCCACACGTAAATGAAACCATATGATAATTTACTTTCTCTGCTTGATTTATTTCACTCAGCATAATCTCCTCCAGTATGGTCCATGTTGATACAAAAGTTGGGTATTCATCCTTTCTCATGGAGTTCAGGGACTTTTCTTTGCTGCTGCCTCGCCTTTTAAAATCCTTGCCATTAAAAATCCTTTT
Organism: Nasua narica; assembly: GCA_028533885.1. Taxonomy (NCBI): domain Eukaryota; kingdom Metazoa; phylum Chordata; class Mammalia; order Carnivora; family Procyonidae; genus Nasua; species Nasua narica. The sequence continues at coordinate 66,909,189 of CM052811.1, forward strand.
AATGGGACTGTGCCCAGGTTATCTGCAAAATAGGCTGTGTTTTGGAATTTAATAAAATAAAAAATTTGTGCTTTAATACTTTTGTTTGGAAGGCATTCCAGCAATGCAGCTGATAACCAACCTTGAACAGCTGCATTGGCAATAGCAGCTCCTGATGGCACAGGATGATTTTCTTTTATTGATCACTTTGGTGTTTTGGAACTTGCTGTACGCTCAGGCAGGCGGTAATATGTCCAGGTATTATATACAATGGGATAGTGTTAAACAGTGGTAGTGATGTACAGTAGTTTCCGTTGTTTTTAAAAGAGTCATCTATTTCTTGTGAGTTTTAATTAGACCTGGGAGTGTTGAGAAGGGAGTTTTTAGGGCTAGTAAAAAAGTAGGTTTATAGAAAGACTTCAGAGAGGTGAATTAACCCCTAGATATTATAGGCTACATTTGGTGTGTATTTTTGGGGAAAGTCTCTGGGGCTTCTGTTGGATTCTGAGAGCATGGTCTGTTATAAAAACATTCAAGAAATACTATGTAAGGTGTATGGCTTTTCTCAGTCATGTACAACACATATGTTCTTTAAAGCTTTTTATTAAAAGGATTTTGATTTTAGGACATAATCTTTTCATTATATAACTTTTTATTACAATAGTATTGCATGTGCACTGTAGACATTCAGAAAAATTAGGTAAGCAAAAAGAAGGAAATAAAAACCATTCTCAGGGTGCCTGGGTGGCTCAGTAGGTTAAGTATCTTTTTTTTTTTTTTTAAGATTTTATTTATTTGTCAGAGAGAGAGAGAGCACACAAGCAGGCAGAGGCAGAGGGAGAAGCAGGCTCCCCGGTGAGCAAGGAGCCCGATGTGGGACTCAATCCCAGGACCCTGGGATCATGACCCAAGCTGAAGGCAGACACTTAACGACTGAGCCACCCAGGCGTCCCAAGTACCTGACTCTTGATTCCGGCTCAGGTCATGATCTCAGGGTTGTGAGATCTGTGCTGGGTGTGGAGTCTGCTTGGGATTCTTTCTCCCTCTCCCTCTGACCTTTCTCCCTCTCTAAAAACAAAAACAAACACAAACAAACAAACAAACAAAAACCATTCTTGATTATTCAGAGATATATTCTATAGCATGTCGGTGAATAACCTTCCAGACTTTTTCTATGCAGGTTGACAGATCCGACCATCTAAAACTGAGGAAACTATCTCAATACAGGTGAGAATCATTAATATTCCCAGTGTATAAGAGCTCTACTGAAGTGACAGAAACCCCATAGAGAATTGCCAAGAAAATGGGAGGAAATACAAGTAGTCAATAAATATATATAAAAAAGTATTCATTCTCAAATTTAAGAAATACAAGTGAAAATAAGATAATATTTCTCATCTATCAGATGGCATAGATTACATAGAATAATATCAGACTTAGGAAGGTTTCATAGAAATAAATGGTACAGCCTTTCTGGTAGGTAATTTGGAAGTCATGTGCTTAATAGTGCTGTTTTCATTCACAACCCTTTTATCCTTTATGTTGACCATTTTCTGCAATTCCTGTAGGCATACTTAACACAATTTATCTCTAGGTTTACTTTTCTTGGACCTGTGAAAGCATCTCTGAATTTGCCTTTTAGAAAATTAATTCCTCTAGGGAAAGAAGTACATCTTTCCTATTATAAAGAATGCTGCTTGACTTCAAACATTGGATAAACATTAATTAAATCAGTCTAGATCAGTGATTGTCAACACTGAAACAAGGTGACACTATACCTTGAGAGGGGATGTCAATTGTCCCAACAACGGAAGGGGAGAGATGGCCTAGGCTGGACAGAGGCCAGGTGTATAAGATATCCTTCCATGCAGTGGAATATTCGTTTAATAATAAACCTATATCTTTATTCTCTGACTCTGAAATGGAACTCAATTATACCATTATGTTTATGTTCTTAGCATGGCTTTAATATACACAGAACATTCCTGGTTTACAGTTACTGGAGAAAGTGAGGAAAGAATGTTTTTCTTCCAAACAATTACCAACCTTTCTTTACATTTCAGAAGATCAAGTTACCAGTAGCAGCTGTTCTGTCTCTCTTTCTCTCTGGAAACACCAATACAGCATACTTGTGTCATTTTGTATTTGTCACAGGAGGTTCAACATAAAGCTTCAGGCATTTGGCTATCTCATATGTCTCCTAGTCACCTAGTATAGCTGTGCCCCAACACTTACACATTGAACTATGTATGTTTAAATTCATTTCCTTTTATTTTCATTCTAAATTATAATTAGGTCATTATGTTGACTTTTAAATTGAAATATAATTCACATACTGTGAAATTCATCTTTTAAAGTGTATAATTTGGTGGGTTTAGCATATTCACAAAGTTGTGTAACCATACCATTATTTAATTCTAGAACATGTTCGTCATCCCTGAAAGAAATCTATTACCCATTAATCCATTCCTTCTTCCTCTAGGTCCCTGGCAACCATTAAATCTTTCTGTCTCCATGGACTTGTCTTTTCTGGATATTTCATGTAGATAGGATCTTATCTCACCTTTTGTGTCTGTCTTCTTTCACTTAGCATGTTTTTAAGATTCATCCATGTTGTAACATGTATCATGCTACATGTATAATGAGGTACTGACCTCATTCCTTTTTATGGGTGAATAATATATCGATTTTTTTTGAAATCATATGGGTAGAAAGTTATATAACTCGTGTATTTTATTTCAGGATTGTAAAGAAAGTGTTAGCACAATCTTTATTATAGAAAGGAGCATTGGATCAGAGCCACACGGATCTAGCCAGAAAGACAGGACCCATAAATGTAAAAAGGCAAGTTACAGTCCTAGCAAACACATTATGTTATCAGGAGATAGTTAAATTTTCTGGGATAAAAGGTGGACAGGTAATGATTAGGCAGAGATTAGCTATGAGTGATCGATATGAGCGATAGATCCCATTCAGTTAGGGGATTGGCAAGGCCTGGAATGAGATGCAGCCATTTCAAAGTTAAACTGCCACCTTCATAGGATAGTTCCCCATCTCAAGTGATCTCCACTAAGTGATCTTTCCTTTCATCAGACCCTGGAGTGATGAAGGGAATCAGTAAGTAAAGTGATTCTTCTGGAACTGAATGGATAGCTCCCTGGTGGCAACTTAAGGGGATGAGTTTTGCGGAGCAAAGCTGGTAGCTGCCAATACCGACCTCTGGTGGAACTTGGTCGCCATTTGTTCCAGCGCCTTTACCCAAGCCATTTAGGCCCATCCCGGGTGCCGTAGCGGGGCCCTCGCTCAGCTGTTGGGGGGCGGGGCTGTTGCTGACCATGGCGGGCGAGCTTGAGGGCTCCAAAGCTCTGAGCGGGTTGCTGAGCGGCCTGGCCCAGGAAGCTTTCCATGGGCACCAAGGCATCACGGAGGAGCTGCTGCGGAGCCAGCTCTATCCGGAGGTGTCACTCGAGGAGTTCCGGCCCTTTCTGGCGAAGATGAGGGGGATTCTTAAGGTATCCGTCCTGCCTCCAGCTGCGGCCGCGGAGCCCAACCCCTTCCCCTCTGCCCTCAGATTGGGCCCCCCAGAAGCTGAGAAGGCTTTCCTCTTTACACCTCCGCTCCGTAGGCTCTACCTTATACCCCTTCAGATCCGGGGCGCTCGCTCCGTCGCCTCCTCTCACTCTCTTAAGGGTGACCCCTTTCTGCTCAAGCTCCCTGCCCCGCAGCAGGCACGAACAGAGAGAACTCTGGGCTTTTTCTCAACTTTTTCTCTATTGTTGTGTGGGCAGCAATTTCGAGTTACTTCGGCGGATCTGTGCGCTCCAGATTAAAATTAAAATTAAAGAGCTGTTAAGTCTAACTTTCCGGGGTTGTGGAAGTGGGGAGTGTTCAAGTGAGCCATTGCATGCTGGGATAGCGGGTGGAGGATTCGCAGCAGTAAACTCGTGTCTAGTAGTACATGGTATGTTTAAGAGAGCGCATTTACTAGCTCGAAGTCAAAGTATAAGTCAGCCTGTCCAATAGAAATGTAATGAGAGCTAAACATATAACTTAAAATTTTTTAAAAGCCACGTTGAGAAAGTTAAAAAGAAGCTAAAAAGAAGTTAAAAAGAAAACTAATGAAATTAGTTTTTTTTTACATTTAACCTAGTGTATCCAAAGTATTATCTCTTTTCATGTAATCAATATACAAAATGTTAATAAGGTATCTTATTTTTTTCACCGAGTCTTTGAAATGTATGTATTTTATACTTAAAGCACATGTCATTTTGTACTAGCCAGATTTCAAGTGACCAGTAGTTACCTGCGGCCATTGAACAATACAGTTTCAGACTGAGAGCCAGTCACAGGAATGAATCCAGTACCGAAGTATACTCTAGAGATAGACAATAAAAATGTTTTTCGATTTTTGTGGGCCGTCTGTGTGTTAGGAACTGTACTAGGTGGACACCCATTTTAAAGAATAGGAAACAAGCTCAGGGTGTCTAAGTCTAGTTAGTTTAAAATTACACTTTGATTAAAGGCAGTATTGAAGTTTCATCTGTTTTTTGCATCTATTTGTTTCAAAGCTGCTTGGCTTTAAGAGGCAGTTCTTTTTTTCTGTTTCTTTTCTTTTCTTTTTTTTCAACTGCTTTTGCTTATAGGATTTGAATCCAGGAGGCAAAACAGGGGCACCTGGGTGGCTCAGTGGGTTAAGCCTCTGCCTTCCGCTCAGGTCATGATCACAGGGTCCTGGGATCGAGCCCCACATTGGGCTCTCTGCTCAGCAGGGAGCCTGCTTTCCCCTCTCTCTCTGCCTGCCTCTCTGCCTACTTGTGATCTCTGTCAAATAAATAAGTAAAATCTTTAAAATAAAAAAAGGCAAAACAATTATTTTGTAAAAAGTAAATGGACTGTCTCAGAAATATTAGAAGTATTATCTCAGGTGTGATCCTAGACATTCTGAGTAATTTTATTTTATTTTAAAGAAATCTCTACACCCAATGTGGGGCTTGATCTCACAAACCCAAGATCATGAGTTGCGTGCTCTACCGACTAAGCCAGTCAGGCACCCCATTTCTAATTTTAATTGATATCATAAAGACTAATGAATGCCTTTTGTTTCTATCAAATCTTATTCTCCAAGTGGTCAAAAAAGGTTTCCTAGAGAATTTGACTCATTTCCTGGGTTTTTGATGTGTTTGATAAGCCCGCAGGGGGGATGAGGATGAGGGACTATAGGCCAAGAAGTAAGAACAGCACGTGTGTAGGCAGTGTCTTAGGAACCTCATACATTGGAGGCTACTGGTCTTTAGGTGGACAGTATGATTATTTTGTTTGGGAATGAGGTAAGAATTGCAGGCTACCCAGAGAAGACATTGCTTGGGAACTCTCAAGTTCCCAATTACTTTTGAATATATTGCTGAATAATATCCAAGTATTGCTCTTCCTGCTTTCAGTCTTCTGCCTGAGGATGGAATACTTCAGTTTTTTGAGTAATTCTGGGTTGAAGAGCTGGAATGGCTCAGTTGGTGGTGGGAGTAGAACAGAAGATTTATTTGCCTGTGCTTTACAGCACAGCCTCTGTATAGCCAATTGAGATAGCAAGGGAAAAAGCCTTTGATTGTTTGACTTAGGGCTGAAACTATGGGTTCTAGATGACATCTAGTTCCAGTCTTCACTTACCTTTAAGCAACACTGACTTATAAACATCTAATTTTTGAGAAAACGTAAAAAGCAAACAGGATTTTTATACAAAAGTCTTTGAGCATGTTCTTCTGCAGTAAAAGAGAACACACACAAGCAATCATGATACAATGTTGCTGTAGTATTTGGAAATAGAGACCTGAGTAAACTACTGTGGACAGAAAGAGGCAATAGCTCTTCTGGGCAGGTTCTTGGAGATGTAATTTTTGCTGCTCTTGAAGAAAGTGTAGAATATTTTAGACTGAAATGAGGGGCAACCATATAGAGCATTCTAGGTTAAGAAAATAGCAGGAGCGAGGCAGGAAAATGGTAAATAGTCCAATGGAGCAGATTCAGGAAATGGTAAATATGTCCAATTTGACGATAGCATGGTAGTACCCAGTATGTATTGGAGAAAAAAATGAAGCAACCTTTTATTTCTTTATTTCTGCTAGCCATAATTCCTGCTCTTGAGCAGGGCATACTTTTTTTTGTTGTTGTGGCAAAATACTTAATAACATAAAATTTATCACGGTGGGCACCTGGGTAGCATAATCTGTTAAGCGTCCATTTCTTGGTTTCGGCTCGGGTTGTGATCTCAGGGTTGTGGGATGGAGTCCCATGTTGGGCTCCCTGCTCAGTGGGGAGTCTACTTAGGACCCTCTCTCCTCCTCTGTCTCAGCCCCTCTCCCCCTGTGCACGCCTTCTCTAAAATAAATGAATAAATCTTTAAAAGAAATTTTTTTATCATAACCATTTGAAGTGTACAGTTCAGTGGTATTAAATACATTTATAATATTGTGCATCCATTACCACCATCCATATCTATAACTCTTTTCATCCTGTGAAACTGAAATTCTATACCCATTAAACAATAACTCCCCAAACTACCATTCATGTAAGTGGAATCATACAGTATTTGTCTTTTTTTTTTTTGTGGCTGACTTACTTTGCTTAGCATAATGTCATCAAGGTTTATGTTGCATATATGAGAATTTCCTTCCTTCTAAAGGTTGAATAATATTCCATTGTATGTATATCCCACACTTCCTTTATCCATTCATGTCATTGGACGCTTGGGTTGCTTCCATGTTTTAGCTATTGTGAATGATGCTGCTGTGAACACAGGGGTGCAGATATCTCTTTGATATGCTGCTTTCAATTTTTGGGGATATATATCGAGGTAGAATTGCTGGGTCATATGGTAATTCTATTTGTAATTTTTGAGAACTGCCAACTGTTTTCCACAGTGGCTGTACCATTTTACATTTTCACCAACAGTGCATAAGAGTTCTGATTTCTTTATACCCTTGCCAACACTTGATATTTTCTGGTTTTGTTTTGATACTAGCTGTCCTTATGAGCATAAGGTGGGTAGGATATACATTTTTACATGTAGATAACAGCAGAAGTAAAAACATTTTTTTCTTTTGTCTTTGTGGAGTCTCAGCTATCTTGAATTCAGCATGCAGGCTAGAAAGGCAAAGAAGAAAATACTAAAAAAATGAAGGAGTCTGAGCAAAGGGAAACAAACTGAGGATAAAAGTGGAGTAGTATCTTATCTCATTTGGTGGCCACACCTTCAATCATCTATAGAGAATCAAGTTCTATGAAGAAAGTGAAAGTGATAGGAACAACAGGGGTAGGAGGAAAGGATGTCTAACTCCCAGCAGGAAACAGGATATATACATGTTAGGTTCCTTATTGCCAGCTGCCTGCATTCATTCATAGGCTGTGTTTCAGATATCTCGAGCTGCAGTCTTTCCCTCTGACCTTCACATTGTGTGCCCAGATGTATTGTACTGATGGTGTCATTTGTAGTAGTCTCTGTTTTCCACTTGGAAGTTTTCCTATCCTACTTGGTTGGGACATGTATCCTCTCTAGCATTACCTATTGCTCACAAAAGGGTACACCTTTCATCTGTTCGTAGATACATGAAGCTGGCCATTTGCTTTCTCTAATTTTATTTTTGGTAGGTCTTGAGGAGCAGTGAAACCAGTGAATTGAGAGTGGTGTGTTTAATTAGTTAATCATTATATATGACATCATATATAAATACTCTACCATTTTAACCCACCTTTTTCGTTTATATTTATAATTTTAGCTTCTTCTAGATATGCATTTGCATATTCTCTATTTCTTACCTCCGCTGTTAACCTTGCAAGGGATGCTCCTTATTCTAGTTTACTGGAATTCTAGAGAAAGATCTTACTTAACTGAAGCTAGATCACCTTTTGTATACTTATCTTCTGTACTTATCACTACCCTGTGTCTGTATTCACTACTGCCCTCTTTTGGTGATAATTTTGTGTTCCCTTTCTGAAGTTTCATATTAAAATTTTTTTTATTAATTTTTAATTTTATTTATTAGAGTGTGCCCATGAGCAGCGGGAGAGGCAGAGAGAGAGGGAGAAGCAGACTCCCCTGCTGAGCAGGGAGCCTGATGTGGGACTGGATCCCAGGACCCTGGGATCATGACCTGAGCTGAAGGCAGACCCTTGACTAAGCCACCCAGGCGCCCCAGAACCTAACACATTTTCTGTCTGAACCTTTACAGAAAAAAATGTGCTGATTCCTGTCTCAAACATCTGTTTTTAGACTCATGTTTAATATTTGGATATATAACATATAATATATAATATATGTTATGTTTAGAAGTTGGTTACTTGATAAAAATCTGAAAGCTGTAAATGAGGATTATTTGGTGTTTTATCCTCTTGAGGAATTTTGCTTCTTGTTCTTTAGGTTCATGAGATCTGTGGTAAATAAGAAATGAGCTTTAATGTTTCTGTGGTACTCAGTGTATGTTCTTCATAAGACATAGAATTCAAATTTGGATTTTTTTTTCATATTCAGAGTATGTGAAGTTTATGTGTTTATTAACATAATATAAGGTAATATACAATGCAATATTGTGCTCCTGAGAACCAAGTAAAAACTATCAACATGAAAACTGGTTTAAACTTACATAAGAAAATAACTTATCGGGCGCCTGGGTGGCTCAGTTGGTTGAGCGACTGCCTTCGGCTCAGGTCATGATCCCAGAGTCCCGGAATCGAGTCCCATATCGGACTCCCGGCTCTGCGGGAAGTCTGCTTCTCCCTCTGACCTTCTCCCCTCTCATTCTCAGTCTCTCGCTCTCTAATAAATAAATAAAAATCTTAAAAAAAAAAAAAAGAAAATAACTTATCAATAGTATGGTAATGTTTAGGGGCACCTAGGTGGCTCAGTCAGTTGAACATCTACCTCATGGTTTCAGTTCAGGTCATGATCTCAGGACTGTGGGATTGTGCCCCTGTTGGGTTCCACACTTAGTGGGTAGTCTGCTTGAGATTCTCTGTCTCCCTCTCCCTCTGCCCCTACCCCCCCCCCCCAATAAATAAATAAGTCTTAAAAAAAAGTAAGGGGAGCCTGGTGGCTCAGTCAGTAGAGCATGTGACTTTTGGTCCCAGGTTTGTAAGTTTAAACCCCATGTTGGGTGTGGAGGTTACTTAAAATAAAATCTCTAAGGGGTACCTGGCTGGCTCAGTTGGAATAGCATGACTCTTGGTCCTGGGGTTATGAGTTTGAGGTCGTGTTGGGTGTAGAGATTACTAAAACAAACTAACAAACAAACTTAAAGAAAAGATTTATTTATTTTTAAGATTTTATTTATTTAATTGACAGAGACACATTGAGAGAGGGAACACAGCAGGGGGATTAGGAGAGAGAGAAGCAGGCTTCCTGCTGAGCAGGGAGCCAGATGTGTGGCTGGATCCCAGGACCCTGGGATCATGACCTGAGGATGACTGAGCCACCCAGGTGCCCTGTAAAGATTTATAATAGTAAAAGGCTATAAAAATATTTCTATTTTAAAGATTTTATTTATTTATTTTAGAGAGAATGAGCAGGAATGAGTTCAATACAAATATTGAGGCTATAAAAATATTTCTATTTTAAAGATTTTATTTATTTATTTTAGAGAGAAATGAGCAGAGAATGAGCTCAATACAAATATTGAGCTACCTATATACTTTTCCTTATAATTTTAAAATTACTTTTTAAAGCTTGTTAAGAATTGTAACTCACGGGGCGCCTGGGTGGCTCAGTGGGTTAAATCCTCTGCCTTCGGCTCAGGTCATAATCTCAGGGTCCTGGGATCAAGCCCCACATCAGGCTCTCTGCTCAGCAGGGAGCCTGCTTCCCCCTCTCTATGCCTGCCTCTCTGCCTACTTGTGATCTCTCTCTCTGTCAAATAAATAAATAAAATCTTAAAAAAGAAAAAAAAAAAAGAAAGGGTATATGAGAGGTCACTTTTTCTTTTTTGTTTTAGTTAATTAACATATAATGTATTATTTGTTTCTGGGGTACACGTCTGTGATTCATCAGTCTTACATAATTCACAGCGCTCACCATAGCACATACACTCCCTAGTGTCCATCACCCATCTACCTCATCCTTTCCACCCACCGTCCACTCCAGCAACCCTCAGTTTGTTTCCTGAGACCGAGTCTCTAAAGGTTTGTCTCCCTCTCGGGTTTCTTATTTGATTTTTCTCTCCCTTCCCCTGTGATCCTCTGTCTTGTTTCTCAAATTCCTCAAATCAGTGAGATCATATGATAATTGTCCCTCTCACTTTTTTAAATTTTAAAAGTGTCTTTATTCTAGTTCACACTTAATTGCCATTTGTTTGAGAATATATTTCTAGGTTGTGATATTGACTTAATTTTGAAGGCATCGTTTCATTCAATATGACCTTTTTCTCTGTGAGCTTTTAGGATTTTTCTTTCTATCCTTTATTTCCTTGAGTATCCTTGGTGTGTGGTTTTCTTTTATTTCATCATTTGGGCCAGTGCGGACACTTTGAATCTGGAGGCTCATGACCTTTAGTTATGGGAAAAGTTGTATTCTTACTTTGATGATTTTTTTTTTCCTCTAGTCTCTTTCTAGCACTCCGATTTTAAATGTTAGACCTTCTGGACTGAATCCTTTGTTTTCTTTTATTTTCTCTATTTTCCATTTTTTTGTTTTATTTACTTAAAAAATTTTTTTTAAAGATTTTATTTATTTATTTGACATCACAAGTAGGCAGAGAGGCAGGCAGAGAGAGAGGGGGAAGCAGGCTCCCTGCTGAGCAGAGAGCTGGATCCCAGGACCTTGAGACCAGGACCTGAGCTGAAGTCAGAGGCTTTAACCCAATGATTCACCCAGGCGGCCCGTTTTATTTCCTTTTTAATAGATTTCCTCAACTTTACTAGCATTTCCTCAATTTTACTAGCATTTACTTTCTCTAGCATTTTAATTGCATTTTTCACTTGGTCCTGTTTGGTCAACATTTCCAGGAATGTTCTTTTGACATGGACAATATACTATGTTTAGTCAATGTAAAGGAGGAAAAGTTTTTTCCTTGATCCTCATAGGGTCCCTGGCCATGTCTGAAAATAAACTGACAAAGACGGTTTAACAGGTGAAAAGCATACAAATTTATTTCTTATAAGTTTTGCATGATACTGGAGCTTTCATAAGGAAATGAAGACCCAAAGGAACAGACCTGCATATTTTATTTTGGGTTTGATGAAGAGTTAAACGTAATAAACTGGGGAAAATTTATCAAGGCCTGTTTGTGGGGTTCCTCTTGGTGTCTCTGTCTTTGGACATGAGGTTGCTCCTTTCTTCTGGAGGCATCTTTCACAAGTGGGTTTTATGACCTATTTCAGGGGAAGGGAGTGGGGGAAAAGGTCAGCATGACCTTTTTGCTTTGCCTTTTCTCCCAACTACTTCAGTTTCCAAGAATCTGTATGCCAAGATGCTGTATTTTGAGGTACATGCCCTGAACCCCATCACCAACAGTCTCCTTTCTTTCTTAAAACACGAGGTGCGGGCATAGATAATTTTCTGCATTTGGCTTTTAAAAAAATTTATTTATCTTGAGTGGTTTTTGTGTGCTGTTTTTCAGTATTAGGAATTTGGTATACTTGTACTCAGCACTTGTGAAAGCTTTTTTCGGAGGCTTTTAATGAACATTATATTGCTGAGATGTTTTGGGGTATGATGTAAGTAGATGTTAAATTCTCCCAGAGAACTTAACCTTTTTAATACTCTAATAATTTTCTGTTTTGCAAACTGTGGTGTATGTTTTTTTATTATTTATTCATATTTTTTCATTTATTCATATATTTTAAAAGCACAATTTGATCCTAGTTTCCAAATAACCTGGAAAACTTTGTGGAAAGCATTTATAGTAAAAGCAGAAGCTTTAAGTACATTTGATGTTAAGTTTATAAAGTGACTTAAGTTGACTGCCCATCAGTAATATATATATATGTATATATATATATATATAGTCAAAGAATGGTATGTTCAGCTTCTGTTTGAGATTTATCTTGTGAAAATCTGAAGATATAGAAATAAGAATCTCACTACATTCTTGTGAAAAAGTCAGAATAATTTTTAGTTTTATTATTTTTAGTTTTTTCAGGATGCTTTTTAATATTGAACTTTCTTGTGTGGCAATAGGGTTTCTGCATTTATTATGTAATGTAGAAAGATTTTACGGTGTAAGATACTTTTTGTATATTATTGGTCTCTCTTTACAATGAAAAATGTAAAGCGATATCTTTTTGACCAGTGTTAAGAATGAACTTCACCCGGGGTGCCTGGGTGGCTCAGTGGCTTAAAGTCTCTGCCTTTAGCTCGGGTCATGATCTCGGAGTCCTGGGATCGAGCCCCGTATCGGGCTCTCGGCTCAGCGGGGAGCCTGCTTCTCCCTCTCTCTCTGCCTGTCTCTCTGCCTACTTGTGTTCTCTCTCTCTGTCAAATGAATAAATAAAATTAAAAAAAAAAAAAAGAATGAACTTCACCCTTACACGTTGCAGACAGTAAGTATTAAATAATAAGAAATTAACTTGCTTATAAAAAAAGAATGCAAAATATCTGGTCTTGAAATGTATAGATTAGAAGACATGAATAGAAGAGACGGAAAACATTGATTTATTCTGCCATACTTTCAGGATTCATTTGTCTTCTGTCTTCATTATTGTCTAACTATAAACAATAGTAGTTCTGCTTTTCTACGCTAGGTGGCAGTAGAATATTGGCTTGTTAACTGTTGGAAGCAACGTGATACTTGAAATGTTCTTTCTCTTGAATGTTCTAGTTCAGAAAACAAAGTTGGCTACTCAACAATAAGAATTTCTTATCCAAAAAGATGTCTAAATACTTGGCTTGATATTTCGAATTTAGAAATGCCATTTTCTGGAAAAATTTAAAGCTCTATAAACAGATTCCTTTTGCTGTAGTTCTCCGGTTTTTGTATAACTAAATTTTACTAATTTCATTGAACAGTTTTGAGAATTTAGATGATAACTTGTGAGATACATTTCTACTTCTCTGAAGGATTGGCAAGCAACTGTTTGGTAGGTGTTACTTTTTTTTTTTTTAATGTCACTGGACATCCCATGATAAAGTAGCAACTGCAGATTATCAGCTGGAATTTATTTTAATGGGCTCAGATGACCTGTATGAAAGGCGCCTGGCTGGCTCAGTCAGTAGAGCATGCGGCTATTGGCTCTTGATCTCGGGGTTTTGAGTTCAAGCCCCACCTTGGGTGTGGAGCCTACTTTAAAAAAAAAAAGAAAGAAATCAAATGACCAGTATGAAGTGTTCTAAAAGTTTGACTGACTCAGTTGGAGGAGCATGCAACTCTTGATCTTGGGGTTGTGAGTTTGAGTCCCACACTGAGTGTAGAGATTACTTAGATAAAGAAAAACCCCACACCTAAACCCGCCCCCCCATATTAATTGAAGATCCATTTTGGTTCTCTTCTCAAAGTTTTTTGGGTCTGCAGACTTGACTTGGGTTGAAAGAGTTCCTGGGTAGGGAGATTTTAAAGAGAAAAAAAATTTTTTAGAAGACTTTATTTGAGAGTGAGTAAGACAGAAAGCATAAGTGGGGAGGGGGAGGGCTCAGCGGGAGAGGGATAAGCAGACTCCCCATTGAGCAGGGAGCCTAACGCAGGTCTTGATACCAGGACTCTGGGATCATAATTTGAGGCAAAGACAGATGCTTAACCAACTGAGCCACCCAGGCACCCCTAAAGAAAATTTCTGTCTTTGATTTATCTATCCAATATTTACTGAGCCCATAATTGTGCTATACCTGGCTCTGTACACAAAGGTGAATATCACAAAGAATCCTATATTATATGGTAAATGCCATAAGAAAGATATCAATGGAAGTGGATCCTTATAATAAATTACAGAAACAGGAAAAATTATTTTTTTGTCCTAATAAAATACCTTCATTTTTGGCTTTTTGTTAACTTAAAATGTAATTTTTTTTTAGAATGCAATTTTTGTAAATTTTGACTTCATTATTTGTTTCAACAATCCTTTAAAAAAGCCATATTGTACTAAATTGAAGATATTTTGGTATGGGTTGTGTTATGTGTACTTTATAGATTTTTTTTTTTTTTTTATTAGAGACAGAGAATGAGAGGGGAGAAGGTCAGAGGGAGAAGCAGATTTCCCGCAGAGCCGGGAGTCCGATATGGGACTCGATCCTGGGACTCCAGGATCATGACCTGAGCCAAAGGCAGTCGCGCAACCAACTGAGCCACCCAGGCGCCCTTATGTGTACTTTATATATGATAAACTTTTAATGTTTTTGTATGCCAGTATGCAATTATCTCTGAAAGGTATTCTGTATTATTATTCTCTGTCATGACATCTGATCATGGTATAGCTTTCTGTCACAGTTTTCTACAGAACTATTTCTTTTTTTTTTTTTTTTTAAGATTTTATTTATTTATTTGAGAGACAGAGAAAGTGAGAGAGAGCATGAGAGGAGAGAAGGTCAGAGGAAGAAGCGGACTCCCTGTGGAGCTGGGAGCCCGATGCGGGACTCGATCCTGGAACCCAAGGATCATGACCTGAGCCAAAGGCTGTCGCTCAACCAACTGAGCCACCCAGGCGCCCCTACAGAACTATTTCTAAACAAAGCTACCATTTATGAAATCTTTAAATTTCCATTATGTTTGTCCCGAGAGTATGTTACTTGAGAAGTAATGAAATCATTTATCATATGTTTAAAATATGTTCATTTTTTCAAATGAACATTTGAGCACCTACCTACCAGATCTTGTGCCAGACACTGGAAATATCAGTGAACCAAACAGAAAATTTTCCTATCTCCTCGATGTATCATTCAAGGAAGGCAGGGGTATCCTTTTTTTTTTCTTTTTAAGATTTTATTTATTTGTTTTAAATAGAGAGAGATAGAGCGAGAGAGAGCACAAGCAGGGAGAAGGGGCAGAAGGAGAAGCAGACTCCTCACTGAGCAGGGAGCCCAATGCGGGACTCAGTCCTAGGACCCTGAGATCATGACCTGAGCCCAAAACAAGAGTTGAAGGCTCAAGTAACTGTACTACCCAGGTGCCTCGTTCCACTTTACTTCTAATACTACAGTTTAGTTCTGCCTGTTTGTGAACTTTATATAAATGTAGTCTTATTGTATAGATTCTTTTGTGTCTGTCTTCTTTCACTCAAGACACATATGCTTGTGAGATTCAGCATTGTATATAGCTGTAGATCATATTGCTGTGGAACAGGGATAAGGAAACCGTGACCCACATACTAAATCTGGCCCCTGCCTATTTGTTTGTGTGTTTGTTTTGACAGGGGGAGAGAGAGGGAAGTGGGGGGTGGGGCAGAGGGCATAAGAGAGAGAGAATCTTTTTTTTTTTTTTAAAGATTTTATTTATTTATTTGACAGAGAGAAAGAGAGCACAAGTAGGCAGAGAGGCAGGCAGAGAGAGAAGGGGAAGCAGGCTCTCCGCTGAGCAGAGAGCCCGATGCGGGGCTTGATCCCAGGACCCTGAGATCATGACCTGAGCCGAAGGCAGAGGCTTTAACCCACTGAGCCACCCAGGTGCCCCGAGAGAGAGAGAATCTTAAGCAGGTTCCACATCCAGGATAGCATGAAGCCTGAAGTGGGGTTCAATCGCACAGTCCTAAAATCATGACCTGAATGGAAATCAAGTCAGATCCTTAACCGAGTGAGCCACCCAGGTGCCCCATGGCTCCTGCCTATTTGTGTATAGCCAGTGAACTGTTTTTTTTACATTTTTAAATAGTTAAAAGAATTTTTTGTGACCTATGAAACTTACGTGAAATTCAAATTTCAATGTCTATAATAAATTATATGGTTACTTCCGTTCTACAAGGGCAGAGTTAAGTAGTTGCATCAGAGACTAGGTGGCTGGCAAAACCTAAAATACTGTTTGGCCTTTTACAGAAAAATTTTGCCGATCTCTGTTGAGTATATCAGTGTTTGAGTATATTACAATATGCTTATCCATCCTATTATTGATGGGGAATTGAAAAGTTTACAGTTTTTGCTTTATTATGAATGGAGGATACTATTTTTTCTCCTCAAAATTTAGCCACCATTATTTTCTCATTAGGTATCTTGTATTGAATAGAGAACTATATTTAAAAAAAAAACCCTATTTTTAGAGAGAGGGAAGTCTGAGCTGGGTGAGGGGCAGAGGGAGCAGATCTCAAGAGCCATCCAGGCACTCCAAAGTAGAGAACTATTTTAATTCATTTTTAAATTTTACCTTATGTGATAAAACTTAACAAAATCTTAAGTACAGTATTGCTGACTCGAGGTGCAATGTTGTATAGCAGATCTCAGGAGCTTATTCATTGTGTGTAATTGAAACTTTATGTGTGCCGATCAGTGATTCCCCATTTTCCCCTCTCCCTAGCCTCTGATACCATCAGTCCATACTGGGATTCCATGAATTTGACTATTTTAGGTGCCTTATATACGGGTAATCATGCAGTGTTAGTGTTTCTGAGACCAGCTTATTTCACTTAGCCTATTGTCCTCAAGGTTCATTCATGATGTTGCATATTTGCAAAATTTTCTTCTCTTTTAAAAAATATTTTTTTTGTGGGGTGCCTGGATGGCTCAGTGGGTTAAGCCTCTGCCTTTGGCTTAGGTCATGATCTCAAGGTCCTGGGATCAAGCCCCACATCGGACTCTCTGCTCAGCAGGGAGCCTGCTTCCCCCTCTCTCTCTACCTGCCTCTCTGCCTACTTGTGATCTCTCTTTCTGTCAAATAAGTAAATAATCTTTAAAAAATTTTTTTATTTGTAAGTATCTCTGCATCCATTGTGGGGCTTGAATTTAAAACCCTGAGGTTAAGAGTCACATGGTCTACCAATTGAGTCAGCCAGGTGCCCCAACACTTTATTCTTTTTTATTTTTAATTTTTTTCTAGATTTCATTTTTGAGTAATCTCTACACCCAGTGTGGGGCCCAAACTTAGAACGATGAGATCAAGAGTTGCCTGTTCCACTGATTGAGCCAGCCAGCTGCTCCAAACTTTCCTTCTTTTTAAGGTTTGAATAAGGGGTGTGTGGGTGGCTCAGTTGGTTAAGTGTCTGACTTGTGATTTTGGCTCAGGTCATGTGTTCAGGTGTCATAGGATTGAGCCCTGTGTTGTCGGGCTCCCTGCTCAGTGGGGAGTGTACTTGAGATTATCTCTCCCTCTCTCTGTGCCTCCCCCAATTTGTATTTTCTCTCTCTCTCAATTGAATAAATAAGTCTTAAAAAACAAAACAAAACAAGGCTGAATAATATTCCATTGTATGAGAACCATTTCTGATCTACTCACAGGTTTATTTGACAAGTTTTTGTACAGTTTCTTTGGGGTCTGTTTTGTCCTTACAAATAGATTGGAGGTAAGGACCGCGCCCTGAGTTTTATTTCTTTTGAACTCCTGTATACGTGAGACACATTCTGCTTTGAGGCTACAAATAATGAAGTAATTATTCTTCTCCTTAAGTTTTATACCTCTACTCTCGCTTGTCAACGTTTTGTGGCCAGCCCAATAATTCTCTTATGGTCTTTATTAAGTAGTACAGGTAGTGTGGCATTTTTTGTTGTATTTTCTCTCATTCTTATTTTTCTTTATTTTGAAGTTATTTAAATTTCTGTAGGCTCAGGACTTCCTCTCCTATTGCAGACTTTTGAATTTAAGCTGGTAGTAGGGCTCTGGTTACAATGAGATGACCTCTGAACAATTCTGTTTCTCAAACAGTAATTTTTTTTTTTACATAACTGTTAATTTATGCACTTGAGTTGGATACTACACTAATCATGTGCTCTTTCCCAAGAGAAAGGTTTCTGTGAGGTAAAGACTTGTAATTTAAAATGTGTTTAAAAAAAGTGTTAAATTCTTGAGTTTCGTTGTTTACAAAAGTATTGAAGTGTCATGTAAATACATCCTGTTGGTCATTGTTTCTAGAGAATTACTCTAACCAACAGGTATTATTTTGGCGGCAGGAAGGGTGATTGATTAATTTGCTTTACCTTTCTTAACCTACTTGTTTTGCAAGATTTTTTTTCATCTTGGTCTCTAAGAAGCAGTCCAAAGTTGGCAGTGCTACTGTTTCTTTTATTTCCTTTGTTTTCTTAATTACATAGGTACAGACTGGCAATTTAGTTTTTGAACCCTTATTTATTATTTTAAAGATTTTATTTAGGTAGAGATAGAGAACATGAGCAGGGGGAGAGAGAAAGAGAATCCCAAGCAGACTCTGCACTGAGCATGGAGCCTGATGTGGGGCTTGAGTCCAGGAACCTGAGATCATTTCCTGAGCTGAAATCAGGACTCAGGCACTTAATTGACTGAGCCATCCAGGCACCCCTTGAGCCCTTATTTATATAATTTTTTTCTTGTGATGGGTTCTACAGAGCATTTTTGACTTGAAGATTATATTTGTTATCTTTTTACTATAATAGGCTGTACAAGAAGAAATATAGAAGATAATAATTATGTTTATAGCTCTTCTAATACAGAAAATGACCAGGTCTTGGTTTATAATGTTTCGTATTATGACACTAGAAAACTTGGTGAGTTTTGGCATTTAAAATTGACATGGGATTATTTTTTTTTGGAGGAATTTGGCCCAGTGCAAGAACCATTCTAAAGATTTTCACTGAAGACAGAATCTTAAATTCTCAGTCTGTGATTTGTTTTTGTTTTTTTAAGATTTTATTTTTGGGGTGCCTGGGTGGCTCAGTTGGTTGAGTATCTGATTCTTCATTTTAGCACAGTTCACGATCTCATGGGTGGTGGGATCAAGTCCTACCTTGGGCTCTGTGCCAGCAGAGAGTCTATGTGAAGATTCTCTCCCTCTGCCCCTCCCCCTACTTGTGTGCTTGCACACACATGCCCTCTCTCTCAGATAAATAAATTTTCGAAAAAAAGATTTTATTTTGGGGCACCTGGGTGGCTCAGTGGGTTAAAGCCTCTGCCTTCGGCTCAGGTTATGATCTTAGGGTCCCTGGGATCGAGCCCTGCATCAGGCTCTCTGCTCAGCGGGAGCCTGCTACCCCCTCCCTCTCTCGGCCTGCTTCTCTGCCTACTTGTGATCTCTCTTCTCTGTCAAATAAATAAATAAAATCTTTAAAAAAAAAAAGATTTTATTTTTAAGTAATCTCTGCACCCATTGTGGGACTTAAACTCCAAGATTAAGAGTTATGTGCTATACAGAATGAGCCAGCCAGGCTCCCCATTAAATTCTTAGTCTGGTTTTTAAGGTTCTGTTTCCACCTTATTTTTTATAGCTTTGTAATTATCTTATAAAAGTCTGTGAGGTTTAGTGTTTTTTTTTCCTTCCTTCCTTCCTTCCTTCCTTCCTTCCTTCCTTCACTCCTCTCTTCCTTTCTTTCTTTCTTTTATTCATTTGTTGACAGATAGAGAGCACAAGCAGGGGGAGTGGCAGAGGGAGAGGGAGAAGCAGACTCCTTGCTCAGCAGTAATGTAGGGCTTGATCCCAGAACCCCAGGATCATGACCTGAGCCAAAGGCAGACATTCAACTGACTGAGCCACCCAGGTGCTCCTAGTTATTTTTTCCTTTTAGGATTTTAGGAAACTTGAATTTAATTAAAATAAACAAATGAGGACTGTTTCAGAGATACTGTTAATTATAACTACTTTAAAAGACCCTTTATAGGCAGCTAGCCAAAGATTGTGTATTACCTATGTAGGAGAAGGTTAACATGGGGATAGATATTGAGTTGGAAGAAAATGATTAAGAATCACATTCATAGAAAAAAAAAAAGAATCAATCACATTCATAGATCGGGCGCCTGGGTGGCTCAGTGGGTTAAGCTTCTGCCTTTGGCTCAGGTCGTGATCTCAGGGTCCTGGGATTGAGCCTTGCATCAGGTTCCCTGCTCAGCGGGGAGCCTGCTTCCTCCCTCCACCTCCGCCCCCCGACTCTCTGCCTACTTGTGATCTCTCTCTCTCTCTCTGTTAAATAAATAAATAAAATCTTTAAAAAGCAAAAAAATCACATTCATAGAATCACCATTGACTTTGCTTTTATGATTTCTGGGATAGCATGTAAATTTGTTTCAGAGTGACTAAAACTGTAGCTCTTTTCGTTGAATAACAATGTAATTTAATATAATCCTAATGTTGATGTTATATAATTAGACTTTAGTAATATGGAAGGCAGCAGATTGCTTTCAGGATACATAGCCTCAAGAGATTTTGCTGAAGCAGATACTAGGTTGCTCTTTCAGGCATTCAGAATATTAAGATTTGAAAGCTGGTTTGACTAGTGGACTTGAAAACAGAAAACATCACTTTTTATAGAATATATATCAAAACTTTGTTATTATTAAATCGTAAACCCTTTTAGTACTCGGTGAGGTTAGGCCTAATCATTATTTTTCTTCTGTCTAGGTGGGTAAGCTGAATGATAGATGATACAGAGTTATTCATTTTTTTATTTTTAAAAAGATTTTATTTATTTACTTGAGAGAGAGAGCACAAGCCAGAAGTGGACTCCCTCTCCTTGCTGAGCAGGGAACCTGACACGACACAGGGCTTGATCCCAGAACCCTGGGATCATGACCTGAGCTAAAGGCAGATGCTTATCCACTGAGTCACCCAGGTGCCCCCAGAGTTATTCATTTTAATCAGGTAATGAAATAAGTGCATTCTTTCATTCATTCCTATATTCATTAAACTGTGTGCAAAGTATTGTGCTCAGTATTAAGATGAATATAAAATGAGTAAGATGGTTTGTGTTTCATAAGGAGCCTTTAGTGTACTGGGTAGGTGAATATGTATGTAAATGATAATATTGAAAAGCAAACTTAAAAAAAAAAAAACACAAAACACCAAAAACAGCCAGCAAAATATAAAACCTAATCAACGAGTTAATAATTTCACGTATAAGGATGTAACAGTATTTAAGTTTGATCTAGAAGGTGATATTTCCACAAGCAGAATAATGGATTCTATGTAGAGAACAACATGAAGACATCCATGTAAATATGGAAATTTGTGTTGAGTTCAAGGACTGGCAAGGTCTCCCTCAGACATGTGAGATAACAGTATGATAAAGGGGACCTGATGTCAAGAATGCTTTGCTAATGCATTTGGACTTTATTCTGTAGGTAGCAAGGAGCCATTGAAAGGTCTCTTTTGGGTAAGCAACATAAAATCTGATTTATATTTAGAAAGAAAACTATTTACATTTATATATTTACTTATTTAGAGTACGTGTGTACACACACAGTAGGAAGGGGCAGAGGGAAAGGGAGAAAGAGAATCTTAAGAAGGCTCCATGCCCAGTGCAGAGCCCAATGAGGGGCTTGATTTCATGACCCTGAGATCATGACCTGAGCCAAAATTGAGTCAGATGCTTAACTGACTGAGCCACCCAGGTACCTTATGGTGTCTCTTCTTATAAAGGCATTAATACCATAATAGGGTCCCACTCTTGTGGCCTCAGGTAACCCTAATTACCTCACAGAAGCCCCATCTTCAAATACCATCACATTGGAGCTTAGGGCTTCACTGTGTGAATTTTGGGAGGATATACACATTGAGTTCATAGCACACTGAAGACATTTTGCCTCTATAATAATAAGTTGTTTTGATACCATAGATTTGAGGAAGAAATTAATCTCTATGCTTACTTTTTAGTTTGTATATAAATTTCTCCCGGGGAAGTTAATAGCTATCAGAATCTTTTAGCTAATGAGTTTGACATTTTTCAGATTCACATAGTCAAAACCTGTGGGATGCTTTCATTCTGAAGTCTACTAAGTTTGAATTGTTTGCACAGAAAGAACAAGCAATAAACAGATTAAGAACTAGATAAGTATTTAAGCTGTAGCGCCGGCTTGTTCTTATCTTTTGACTTCGCTAGAGGTAGGTAGTAATGTCAGTTCCTGGGAAACAACTCCATTTCCTGCTCCCTTTAAAAAATAAAACCATGGAAATTTTTCTTTTGACCATGTAGGTCTCCTGATATGAAAACATGCATTTAATTTTTTTGTGGTAACTGAGATCATTGAAACAAATTACTGTTACTTAAAAAAAATGTAACTAGACAATTTTTAGAGTAGTTTTAAGTTCACAGCAAAATCAAGCAGAAAGTACAGCGTTCTCATATATTCCCTGTTCCCACACATGCACAGCTTTGCCCATTCTCAATATCCCATTTCTGAGTGGTACATTTTTTCCAGTAGATGAACCTACATTGACACATCATAGTCACCCAGATACCATAGTTTATATTAAAGTTCATTCTTGGTGTTGCATATTCCATTATTTTATTTATTTTCTTTAAGCTCTACACCCAGTGTGGGGCTTGAACTCACAACCCCAAGATCCAGAGTCTCATGCTGTACCAACTGAGCCAGCCAGGTGCCCCCCCCCTCCACCTTGGTATGAGTCTTGACAAATGTATAATGATGTGTATCTAGCATTATAGTACAGAATCCATACAGAATGGATTCACTGCACTAAAAATCCTGTGTTTCATCTATTCATTGCTCCCTCCTCTTTTTCCCTTGGCAACCACTCATCTTTTTATTGTCTCCACAGTTTTGCCTTTTCCAGATTCTATATAATTCTATAGAATTGAAATCTTACAGTATGGAGCCTTTTCTGATTATCTTCTTTCACTTAGTGATATGCATTTAAGGGTTCCTCCATGTCTTATTGTGGCTTGATAGCTCCTTTTTGGGATGGATGGATTGATTGATTGTGTGTGAGCAGGGGGAGGGGGAGCAGCAGAAGGATAGAGATAGAGAGAGGGAGAGAGAGAGAGAAAAACTCAAGTGCTGATGCAGGGTTCGATCTCAGGACCCTGAGATTATGACTTGAGACGAAATCAAGATTGAGTGCTTAACTAACTAAGCTATCCCAGCACCTTTTTTTTTTTTTAAGAGGAAAAGGATTCATTTGTTTTTAATGCTAAATAATATTTCATTATCTGGATATGCTAGTTTGTTTATTCATTTACCTGCTGAAGGATTTCTTGGCTGCTTCCAAGTTTTGGTAGTTACGAATAAAGCTGCTCTAAATGTTGTGTGCAGGTTTTTGTATGGATATAAGTTCTCAACTCATTTGAGTATATACCAAGGAGCGTAATTGCTGGATCATATGGCAAGAGTATGTTTAGTTTTGTAAGAAACCGCCAAATTGTCTTCCAAAGAGGCTGCTCCATTTTTATATTCTACCAGCAATGAGTGAGATGTTGTGTTGTTTCGCCAGCATTTGGATTTTGTCCATGTAGTAGGTGCGTTGCAGTTAACTTTTTGATTGGCAGTTTGTTTCTGAAAGTCCTGGGGACTGCTTGATTGTGTGAAAGTTTTATTAATATCTTTCATGATATAGATAAGTATATTTACCCAGAGTAGAATCTAAGTAGAAGTGCCTAATAGTCTGGAGTTGTGTCTAAATGTTTATATTGCTTTAAAGTAGATCTATGCTATGATTGTATGTAATATATACATATAGACAAGCTAGAAGGGAACTTTTTTAAAAAGTGATTTGTAGGCCTACCTTGTTTTCATTAGAGTTCTTTTTTTGTTTTTTTTTTAAGGTTTTATTTATTCATTTAACAGAGAGAGAACACAAGCAGGTAGAGAGGCAGGCAGAGGCAGAGAGAGGAGCAGGCTCCCTGCCGAGCAAGGAGCCCGATGCGGGACTCGATCCCAGGACGCCGGGATCATGACCTGAGCCGAAGGCAGCTGCTTAACCAACTGAGCCACCCAGGTGTCCCTTGTTTTTTTTTTTTTTTTTTAAGATTTTATTTATTTATTTGACAGAGAGAGAGAGAGATCACAAGCAGGCGGAAAGGCAGGCAGAGAGAGAGGGGGACGCAGGCTCCCTGCCGAGCAGAGAGCCTGATGTGGGGCTCGATCCCAGGACCCTGAGATCATGACCTGAGCTGAAGGCAGAGGATTTAACCCACTGAGCCACCTAGGCACCCTTCATTAGAATTCTAATGTTTGTAAAGTATGGGAAAGCTTGAATAGTTTACCTTTTAGGATGTGTTTTAAATATTTGATGTTCGAGTTGATTTTAGTTACAATCCAGGCCATTTATGAAGTCTTTGTGACATTCATCTTTGTTAGATACACATTTACAAACTTTTTTAAAAATTTGATTATTTTTTATTATATGTTTGATTATAGTCCAGAAATATGACAACTTGAGAGAAAATAGGATATGGGCTACTGTGGATTTTAATGACTTTGTACATTTAAAATATTAATGATGCCTAAAATATCTAAAATACCATACCCATGGCTCTGTAATTCAGGTTGTTAATGACGGCTCATCTTAAAATTCTTAATCCACTCTTACATGTATTTTTAGGTTCCTTTGAGATTTGACAGATGTTCTACTGGATTGTGTTTTTCTTCAAACAAAGCAAGAATAAGACTTGAAAATGATTTATGTCAGCAGTGTATTAAGTCTTGTTGAAAGAGAGGAAGACCACAGATTCACAATTTAAAAATAAAGATTTTGCTATTATAAGAATTGCATTGCAGGAAAGAAGGAGGGGAGTGCTCACCAGTTGCAGGTTGAAGATTACCACCCCATTTCTTTAGTATATCAAGTTATGTATATACTTATAAACATAAGAATATACATACATACTTATATACATAAGTATATACATAATATAATATAAAGATTATATATAATCTTTTTAAAGATTTTAGTTTATTTATTTGTCAGAGAGAGCACAAGCAGAGGGAGCGGCAGGTAGAGGGAGAAGTAGGCTCCCCACTGAGCATGGAGCCTGATGTGGGACTTCACCCTAGGACCCTGGGATCATGACCTGAGCCCAAGGCAGATACTTAACTGATGGAGCTACCCAGGCATCCCAAATTTTATTTTATTTTATTTTATTTTATTTAAATAAAATTTTATTTATTATATTTATTGCTGATTCATCAGTCTTACACTATTCACAGCAGTCACCATAGCACATACCCTCCCCAGTGTCCCTCACCCAACCACCCCATTCCTCCCACCCCCCTTGCCTCAAGCAACCCTCAGTTTTTTCTTATGATTAAGAGTCTCTTATGGTTTGTCTCCCTCTGGTTTTGTCTAGTTTCATTTTCCCTCCCTTCCCCTGTGATCCTCTGTCTTGTTTCTCAAATTCCTCATATCAGTGAGATCATATGATACTTGTCTTTTTCTGATTGACTTATTTCACTTAGCATAATACCCTCTAGATCTATCCACATCATTGCAAATAGCAAGATTTCATTTTGGGGTTTTTTTTTGATGACTGCGTAATATTCCTCTGTGTGTGTGTGTATCACATTTTCTTTATTCATTCATCTGCTGATGGACATCTAGGCTCTTTCCATAGGTTGGCCATTGTGGACATTGCCGCTATAAACATTGGGGTGCACATGCCCCTTCAGATCACTACATCTGTATCTTTGGGGTAAATAACCAGTAGTGCAATTGCTGGGTCATAGGGTAGCTTTATTTTCAAATTTTTGAGGAACCTCCGTACTGTGTTCCAGAGTGGCTGCACCAGCTTGTGTTCCTACCAACAGTGTAGGAAGGGTCCCCTTTCTCCTTATCCTTTCCAACACCTGTCGTTTCCTGACTTGTTATCAAATTATGTCTTTTTAATAGGAGACCTTTTCTTCATGTGTTTAAGGGGGCATGGAGAGTGAATTGATTTCCTACCTGACCCTCAGGTCAGGAGGAAAGAGGAGACTTGAATCTCTGGTAGGGGAAATGAGATCTCATGATACTCAGCCTTGGAAAAGGGGCAGAGATGGAGCCAGGAGTCTTATCACAGCAAACTTGAAAAAGACTGGTTTTTTTTGTTTTTTGTTTTTTAAAGATTTTATTTATTTATTTATTAGGAAAGAGAGAGAGCATGAGAGGGGAGAAGGTCAGAGTGAGAAGCAGACTCCCCATGGAGCTGGGAGCCCGATGTGGGACTTGATCCCGGGACTCCGGGATCATGACCTGAGCCGAAGGCAGTTGCCCAACCAACTGAGCCACCCAGGCGCCCTGTTTTTTGTTTTGTTTTGTTTTAAAGACTTTATTTATTTGACAGAGATCACAAGTAGGCAGAGAGGCAGGCAGAGAGAGGGGGGGGAAGCAGGCTCCCTGCTGAGCAGAGAGCCCTATGCGGGCCTCTATCCCAGAGACCTGAGCCGAAGGCAAAGGCTTTAACCCACTGAGCCACCCAGGCACCCTGAAAAAGACTATTTGTTAAGCAGATTGATAACAAACATTTGGAAAAAAAAATTGTGTTTGGTAAAACGTTACAGATTTATCTGCTATTTAATTCCTTTTCTTTCTTTAACCATTGAAATTTTGCTGTATTATTATTGAGGACCTTAGTTTTTCATGTAATTCAGGCGATATCAAAGTTTTCATAGACTACAGACCCTCCAAGTTCTTCCCCCCACCCCTGCCCCAGTTATTTTTTTGAAAAACAAAAAACATTCAGTGATTAATTATTATTAGAATATGCTACATACTGTATTCCTTTCTCAGAGATAGGCATTACCATATTAAAGACACCAAGACATTCTGCATATAAAAGCATATTTAACTTTCTTTGACTTAGGGTTTCTCAAACTTATTTTAATCCATGGAACCTCTCTTCCTCTCCCCCCCACCCCTCCCAGAGCAATCATAGTTTTCTGTGGAACAATTTGTCTTTAATTGTTAATACTTGTATAGTTGCTACTATATGCTGAGTGTTGTTTTAAGTGCTTTACATATAACTAGCTTGTTAATCTTTGCTGTGCCTAGTCCTATCTTCTTTTTTTCCCTACCCCAGGTACTAGTGCCTCACAAACTGTGATCCATGAAGCCAGAGGCAGTGTAGTATAAAAGCCAAGAACCCAGATTTGGAGCTAGGCCCAGATTTGGATTAGAATCCTAGCTATGCCATTTGCAGTTTTTGATCTAGAGCAAGTCACTTAATCTGTGCTTCAGTTTTTTAAAGATAGAAACAAAAAATTTTGAGTTATAAAAATCTGTTAAACAAAATTCAACTGAATAAATTTGAAGATATAATTAGCTTTATTCAACAATTCATAAGTTGAGCAGCATTTCATCAAGCAAATAGAAAGGAACTCTGGGGAGCTGTGCAAAAATGGAAGGTTTTTATAGGCAGAACGGGGCAGTAAAAGGAAGTTTCTAGCAAAGAGATTGTTTCAGATGAGGTTACCTTACTGGTGTTATCCAGGTAATACCAGATTGACTGGTTAAAAATTACATTTCTGGGAGAGGCTGAAACTGTAGTTAGGTTATATATTAAATCTTGATGTAGGGCTTAGCCCAAGTGACTCCATTTTGTGCCTGTTTCTTTTTTTTTTTAGCAGTTCAGACATAAGAAAAATAGAGAATAGTATACCTTTCATGTAATTTAACAATTGTTAACATTTTCTTATGTTTTCCTTTTTTTTACTGGAGTATTAGTGTATATCTCTAAACTACATAATATGCTTATATAACTTAACACAACTAACAATAATTCCTTAATATTCAGAGTTCCCCTAATTGCCCCTAGAGATGTCTTTTATTGATTTATTCAAACCATTACCCCCCAAAAACCAAAAACCCAAACCCAAACCAAAAACCCCAGTATCTGAGCACAGACCACACATTGCATTTGGTTGTTATGTCTGGAAGGAAATTTAGAAGTAGAAATCAGGTTGAGGGAGCCATTTTTGGATTTGATATGATTTGATTTTTAAAATTTTATTTAGTGAGTGCATAGGTGCACAAAAGTTGGGGAGCGCAGAGTGGGAGGGAGAGGAAGAGAGAAAATTTCGAGCAGACTCCAGGCTGGGGGTGGAGCCCAATGTAGGACTCCATATCACGACCCTGAGATCATGACCTAAGCCAAAACCAAGAGTTGGACGCCCAACCACCTGAGCCACCCAGGCACCCTAGCCATTTTTGGATTTTAGTGATGAAGTAGCACTTGGATTCCCTGCAGAGACTGAGGAGTAGGAAGGAGAATTTGGAGGCTGGAGAAACTGGAAAAGATTTAGAATAAATATAATTAGAGAGGGAGTAATAGATACCAGATACTTTGGTGTATAAGAAAGCCAAGCAACAGAAGCTCTGAGAGTCAGTAATCAGATGATCAAACTCAGCATCTCAAGAGACAAAGTGACATCTCTGCTTCCTACACAATATTTCTGCTCAAAAAATGTATAAGTTGATCCTAATGAGGAATCATTCTTGCAAAGCAGCAAACCTGGACTCTTCAGAAAGATAGGAAAAGACAGGATATTTGGGAGTAATCTTGGAGACTGGCTACTGTAAGGAGGAACACATTTTCTAAGTAAAGAAAACCACTTATTTTGGGATCGTCAAGTGAAGATTCTATTGGGCTTAAATATAAGGAATACAGAGTTTAGGAAAGATCAAGATTGGAAGTCATCATGATAACAATGATGATAATGATGTTGGAAGCAAAGGCAAAAGAAAAAAATTCTTTACTGCCTACAGCCCTTTGATAAGTCTTTGAACAGGCAGAGTGACATTCCTCTAAGAACTCAGTTGCCTTGATGTTAATACTTTGCTAAGGGCAAAAGGCAATCTTAGCCCATCCCCCCAGGATCCTGAGTCTACTTTAACTTACAGAAATTCCTTTGGAAACCTCCCTTATCTCTACCCCCCTCCCAAGACAGATGTTAGCAATCATCTTCCAAGCATTTGGCCCCCTGATACACATCTGAAGGGTCTCATGATTAAGGTTTTACTAGACAGTAATAAATGACCTTTTCCTAACAATAGCTAGCCCCCTCAAGGTCCTGGAAACCTTGCTTCCAAAATTCCTTAGAGACTTATACTATCCCTAACCCCCTCCTAATTTGAAAGTATATAGTTGGACACTCCTCACCACCCTAGTGCAGCTCTTTCTGCCCAAGTGTCCTGTCCCTGTGCTTTAATAAAACCACCTTTCTACACCAAAGGCATTTTAAGAATCCTTTTTTTTTTTTTTTTAAGATTTTATTTATTTATTTTTATTAGAGAAAGAGAGAGAGTGAGAGAGAGCTTGAGAAGGGAGAGGGTCAGAGTGAGAAGCGGACTCCCTGTGAAGTTTGGAGCCCGATGTGGGACTCGATCTCGGGTCTCCGGGATCATGACCTGAGCCAAAGGCAGTTGCTCAACCAACTGAGCCACCCAGGCGCCCCTAAGAATTCTTTATTGGCCATCAGCTCTGAACCTTAACATTTCCTACATCATTAATATTGTTAAAATGTAATTTTCCGAAAAAGGTCAAAATCGTGACTCCAGGATACAAAAGTAAACACATGTTAAAGAATTTATTTTATTCATATTAAATGAAGCAACCAGGCAGATATTCAAAGGAAAAAAATCCAAACAGCCCACATTTTTTAAAAATAGTTTTTTTTAAAGATTTTATTTATTTCAATTGACAGAGAGAGAGAGATCATAAGTAGGCAGAGTGACCGGCAAAAGGAGAGGGAGAAGCAGGCTCCTCTCTGAGCAGAGAGCCTGATGCAGAGCTTGATTCCAGGGCTCTGGGACGATGACCCCAGCTGAAGGCAGATGCCCAACCAACCGACTGAGCCACCTAAGCACCCCAGAACAGCCCACATTTATATAAAGGAATGGAGAGGAATTGCTAATTGAGACCAGACAAAGCTGATGTTTTCCTGCTCCCTTAGGGAGGAGTGGAGATGTCAATTAAATTAGTGTTTGGCAGGACATAATTTATATATCTATCAGTAATCTACCACATGGAAAGAGTTGCTAGAGAGCTCAAAGGCGTTGAACTGGACTAGAATCTGATTGCTCGGAAGAGTGTGTTTAAAGGATACATAGGGTACATAGGATTTGTTCTGTGTTCCTCAGTTAATTCTTACTACAATCCAATGAGGGAGATGTTCTTATCTCCATATAAGAAATGACAAAATTGAGGGAGTGTTTTGTTTTTGTTTTTTTTTTTATTTTTATTTTATTTTTTTTAAATTGAAGTTTAGAGTAGATAAATAACTTGCCCAAGATCTTATTTAGGGAAGTGGAGTTAGTACTGAACACAGATTATTTTGACTCTTAATCTGTAGTTTTAATCACTCAAAACAGATATGGAAATGGTACTGTGTAGATAAAGAGGAGGAAACTACTGGTTTCCTGAGCTGTGTTCTAAATGAGTTGGAGACAAGATGGGGGTGGTAGAGGGTATCACAGCCAGAAGAAGCAGCATGCAGCACGGCATTTTTTTTTTTTAAAGATTTTATTTATTTATTTGACAGAGAGATCACAAGTAGGCAGAGAGGCAGGCAGAGTGAGAGAGGGGGAAGCAGGCTCCCCGCTGAGCAGAGAGCCTGATGCAGGGCTCCATCCCAGGACCCTGAGATCATGGCCTGAGTGGAAGGCAGAGGCTTTAACCCACTGAGCCACCCAGGTGCCCCGAGGCACAGCATTGAGATGTAAAAAATCATGGGATATTTTGGGAAACAATAAGTAAAAAAAAATGTCAGAAACTAAAGAATATATTCCATTGGTGACTGGAGAAGAGGTTTGGAAGCCACCTAACTCCTTTTAATGAATTTGTAAATTTTAGGAAGCAGTTATTATGGAAATAATAGGATCTAGGAACCAGAAATACCTTAGTTAAGGATCTCAATACTATAGTTTATTAATTGGGTAAAGTTGGGTGAGTTGCTTATTCTTTTTTTTTTTTTTAAAGATTTTGTTTGTTTATTTGACAGACAGAGCACAAGTAGTCAAAGCAGCAGGCAGAGGGAGAGGAGAAGCAGGTTCTCTGCTGAGCAGAGAGCCCGATGCAGGGCTCAATCCCAGGACCCCGGGACCATGACCTGAGCCAAAGGCAAACACTTAACCAACTGAGCCACCCCAGGTGCCCCTTCCTTAATCTTTCTGAGCCTCAGTTTCTTCATGTGAAGAATAAGAAAAACAATTTATGATTCAGCTGCAATTAGTAATATATCTAATATATGTATAACATATATTTGCTTCCTAAATAGCATTTGGCATATGGTTTATATTTAACAATTGCATCTGTTATTGTATTAAAATTCTGTGTGGAAAAAAAAATTCTGTGTGGTAAAGTGTTAATTTTCTTTACTCCTATAGGAAAATCATTTACTTCAGAGATCTGTATTTAGATCCACTGGATCCATAATGTATTACAGGGGTCTTTGATAACTAAAAGAAGAGGTCGGTTGTAAAGTTAGTGTTTTTAAAATTAAACATAAGCTTTGCGTAAATGTACAAGTAAGACTTTCCTCATTATATAGTTAGAGTTAGTTATTTGTCTTTGAGAGCCATGTCTGTCTTCAGTGGAATACACTTTTAGACACAATGGTAACAGTCCTCTTAGTGGTTAATACTCAAAGGCTTTTAAATATCTTTTTTCAATATCCTAAAGAGCTAACTAAAATTTTCAGTTTTGGAGAAGGAATTTGTCATGTATTACTGGTTTTTTTGGGGGAGTACTGCCTTATCTATGTAATCATGACCACATGTTATTAAAATTCCAAGTAACTGCTCTTGAAGTTCAAGAAAAGTGGGACCCCCAACAGATAGAAGCGAGCCTTGATGCTCTACTGATTTTTCTCTTTTGTCCTGGCATCCAGAACTGGTCAATTTCTTAGAGAATGATTTTTTAAAAGATATTATTTATTAGAGAGCAAGAGAGAGTGTGAGAGCATGAGCAGGGGGAGGGTCAGAGGGAGAAGCCGACTCCCTACTGAGCAAGGAATCCCATGCCAGGCTCGATCTCAGGACCCTGGGATCGTGACCTGAAGTGAAGGCAGATGCTTTTTTTTTTTAAAGATTTTATTTATTTATTTGAGATAGAGACAGTGAGAGAGAGCATGAGAGGAGAGAAGGTCAGAGGGAGAAGCAGACTCCCCATGGAGCTGGGAGCCCGATGTGGGACTCGATCCGAGGACTCCGGGATCATGACCTGAGCCGAAGGCAGTTGCCCAACCAACTGAGCCACCCAGGTGCCCCTGAAGGCAGATGCGTAACCCACTGAGCCACCCAGGCACCCCAATCCGTGGTCTTTATCAAGCTCAGTGACTTGAACAACAGGTGTACTCAAGCATTTGATAAATTAATAAATATTTTATTTTTTTAAAGATTTATTTATTTATTGGGGTGCCTGGGTGGCTCAGTCAGTAAAGTGTCTGCCTTTGGTTCAGGTTGTGATCTCAGGGTTCTGGGCTGGGCTCCCTGCTCAGTGGGGAGCCTGCTTCCCCCTCTCCCTCTGCTCCTCTCTGCCACTTGTGCTCTCTCTCTCGCTCAAATAAATAAATAAACCTTTTTAAAAATTTGAGAGGGAGAACAAGAGAGAGAGGGTAAACGGGGAGGAGCAGATGGAGAGAGAATCCTGAAGCAGACTCTCTGCCAAGCAGGGAGCCCTTCTTGGGGCTCATTTGATCCCAGGACCCTGAGATCATGACCTGAGCCTTTATCAAGAGTTGTCTGCTTAACCGCCTGAGCCAACCAGGTGCTCCTAAACATTTTAATTTGTAGTAGATAGTAAAATACTCATAGCTTCAGGGTCTTCGTTGGTTCAGATAACCCTATCTTTGTCTTCCATTTTTTCTGTTCCATGTCAGTATTTGGGGTCTAGTGGTAGAGGTTCTAGAGGTAGGCTATAGGTCTCTAGGTCCCCAAAACCAGGTTCTCCATTTTCCTGAAATAAGGACCTAAATTTCAGTCTGGACAGTCCCAATTGACTGTGTAGTTATTCTCAAGTTAAAGTTTAATAGATTATAAATAAGACAGTATATAATGTAAATATATATATTATACATATAATATAAATAAGTATATAATAACATTATATATTACATATAATATAAATAAGTATATACTATAAATAAGACAGTATATTCCTTTATCAGAAAGCACTCTCTTTCCCCATTTGTTTATTATGATTTAAAATTTCCTTCTTTTATCCATTATATACATAGAAACTCCAGGTAGCATTGCAGAGACTGTACTTGTGTCTTTCTCGTACTATTTAACTTTTGAAATTTGACATTGCTGATAATGAAAACCACTTTCTCTGCAAACCCTGACAGTTTTAAGAGAGCTTGTCTCCTTTGTCAAAATAAATGGCTGTGAATCTTTTTTTCCTTTTCTGCTGACATCCTTAATTCTTATCTGACAGTAATGTCTAAGTCTGCAAAGTTCTTTGGATAAATGTACATGAAAGCCACAAGTGCATTTCTGTAAAATAGTATACTCATTCCTGGCATATTCTTGTTATTTCAGTTTGTTTGAATTGCTAAGAGATTAAAATAACCACCCATATTTTAAAGGCCCTTCAATAGTAAAACATGCAGTTGTATTCCATGCGCAGACCTCAGATGAGACAGGTGAAGTAAAAACCTATTGGCATTATGGTCTCTGCTCCCTCTTTTCAGTTCTTGCTTCACCCAGTCATTGCTGAGGCTGGCTCTAAGTCTGAGTGACGTGGAAATGTTGGGGTTTGGAGCAAATGGTCAAGAAAGAATTCTTGAGATGCCTTTGGTACAGAAAGGTAGTTTTATTAAAGCACAGGGACAGGACACTTGGGCAGAAAGAGCTGCACTGGGATTATGAGGAGCAATTGATTATATACTTTCAAGTTGGGAGGGGGTTAGGGATAGTGTAAGTCTCTAAGGAATTTTGGAAGCAAGGTTTCCAGGACCTTGAGGGGGCTAGCTATCGTTAGGAAAAGGTCATTTATTACTGTCTAGTAAAACCTTAATCATGAGACCCTTCAGATGTGTATCATGGTGCCAAATGCTTGGAGGATGATTGCTAACATCTGTCTTGGGGGAGTGGTGGAGATGAAGGAAGTTTCCAAAGGAATTTTTATATGTTAAAAGAGACTCACTCATAGGATCCTGGGGGTAGGGCTAAGCAAAGTATTAACATCAAGGGAGCTGAGTTCCTAGAGGAATGTCACTCTGCCTGTTTCAAGGACTTGTCAATGGGCTATAAGTGACAAGGAAATTAACAGTTTTCTTTTGCCTTTGTTTCCCACATCTTAAGGAGCAAAGAAAAACAAGGGAACATTGTAACTTTTGTTTTTCTTTTTTGGTATATAATGCTAAAATACCTAAGTCCAGTTTAAGCATCAGCAACTATACATTTAAGAGCAAAATGAATTGGAGGGGTTTGTGTGTGTGTATACATGTGTATATGTGAGTGTGATGCATGTGATGTGAGTGGAAATAGAGTGAAAAATAAGTTTTCATTATTAGTAGGCCTGTCTATCCCTTAGATGAAACAGTTGGGAAACCTGCCCTGGTGGAGCCATGGGCATGATGCTTTGTAAAGAGAACTGGGGTATATTCATCCTATTCACATTAAACGAGTTTTCGCTCAGGCTTGTGCTCTTCTAGGCTAGAAATGAAGTAATAAGCTCATAAATAAGACTTATTTTTATTTTTTGAAAGGCTTAACAAGTTATAGATTGAAATTTTCAATTAAGGGAGAAGGTCAGGGATATGAAATTGAGAAGTAAATAAGATAGACAAATGACTAGGGTAGTGTAGCATTTACTGGTTTGTCAGTTAGGTTTTATGAATTTGTGAAGGATCAGCCAGAGCCAAATATTATTCTCCAGAGTGTTCATAGCCTTCAGAGTGTGTAGGTTATTTGTATCTACTAGACTGTATTGAGAAGAATTTCCTGTTTCATTGCTTTGTTGGGTGTAGAACTTAAACTTGGGTCCATTGGTTGGGACTTGCAATCTGACAGTAGACATATGAACAGGACAGAAGACTAGGTTTATGGACCATCTATCTCCATGGCAGCTGTATTTGCAGTAAACTTGGGGGGAGGTTAGTGGTGAGAGCAGGATTAATAGCAGCTATGTTTGCGGGAGGCTCTGCTTTAAGTCAGATAAGGACAGTTCAGATAAAAATTCTTTCTGCATCTTCTTTTTTTTTTTTTAAAGATTTTATTTATTTATTTATTAGGAAAGAGAGAGACTGAGAGAGAGTATGAGAAGGGAGAAGGTCAGAGTGAGAAGCAGACTCCCCATGGAGCTGAGAGCCTGATGTGGGACTCAATCTCGGGACTCCGGGATCATGACCTGAGCCGAAGGCAGTTGCTTAACCAGCTGAGCCACCCAGGTGCCCTCTTTCTGCATCTTCTTTAGCACAAATGCTTTCACTTTAATATAATCTTTATATCAATCCTAAGAGTCTGAGAGAGTCCCTACATTTCCTCCATCTGAAACTTACCTAGAAGTTTCACCAAAAAAAAAGAAGCTAGGTTGATTGCTGTGGAGAGAAGATTTGAGTTAGAAATTGAGATGTAAGAGATGGGCAAAGAGAAAGAAAAACATAGAATGAGGAGACAAAAAGAAAAACAACAATTCATGGTTGGAATAGACTATAATCCACTTTTTGAGTCCGGAGTGCCGCCACTTAAGATTTCTAGATGTTGGCGTCAAAGCATCTTTAGATGATAGAGAAGACATCAGCATCTGGTCATTTCCCAGAGCAGAGCGTGGAAGGTATGGGTGTTTGAAATTCCTGAGTGGCCCAAACTGTTGTAGTAACAAGCTGTTTGAAGTTAATACCAAGTGGTCCAATATTGGTGTGCAGGGACTTGAGCCAAGACAACTTAGAGTCTGAATAAGAATCTGGGAAGTCAGGTTTTAGTTCTTAGTGATGTCAAGTCAGACAGTGAGAGGAAAATTGTAAACATTAATTACTGACAAAATGTCGAAAATGGCAGGACCATTTTACTAGGGGATGAAAAATAGCTCAAAGTCAATGAACAGAACCAGTATCTGATATAACCCAGTGGGTTATATTTTCCTATTGAAAATCTTTCTCTCTATAGTCATAAAATTTCCCTCTATAGTCACTTCCATTTTGATCAGTGATAATCAAACTAAGAGAATCCTTGTTTATAAAATAAGTCTAGTCTCATTAAATTTGGACTAATATATAGAAGTGTAGCAAGAATGGTAACTGATCACAAAGGCCTTTTAAAATTTGCTTTTCTGGGACTTTTATAAGGAATCTCAGATTATATGTAAAACTCTCTCAAGGCTAGCAAGTCAAGCCAAGAATTCTCCATCAGACCTTACTTGCAGTAATCTATAGATTTGGATGAATTCTTCTTTTCTTGAGGTTCCCATAATATCCTAAAGTTCCTGAGCTTGCCACATGACCTTCCCTTAGTTATCTATAAGGCTAGAATGTACTAGGCTGCTTTTTTTTTTTTTAAGATTTATTTATTTGGGAGGGAAGGAGCGAGAGGTGAGAGAGAGAGGGAGAGAGAAAATGTGTGCAAGGAGGAGGGGCAGAGGGAGAAGGAGAGAGTGCCTTTGAGCTCACTGCTCACTGGGGAGCCTCCTTCTTCCTCTCCTCCCTGCTCATGATCTCTTTTGCTATCTCTGTTTCTCTTTCTCTTAAATAAATAAAATCTTTAAAAAAAAGTTTTTAAAATCTTTTAAAAAATCTTTAAAAAAATTAAAAAATATATATTTTAAAGATTTTATTTTTTTAAGAGAGAGAGAAAACATGAGCTAGGGGAAGGACAGAGGGAGAGGATGAGAGAATCCTCAAGCAGACTCCCCTTGAGCGTGGAGCCCAACACAGGCTCAATCCCAAGACCCTGAGACCATGACTTGAGCAGAAATCAAGAGTCAGACACTTAACCAACTGAATGATGCAGGTGCCCCCAAACTATTAGTTTTATAATCTTAAACATCTAGCTTATTTGACTACTAAAGCCAAGTAGAATAAAGTGTACGTTTGTACCCATTCTACTCAATGCTGATAACTCTGAGGACATTCCTGTTTTACTAAACCAACAATATTAAACTAGTGCTATTTATCGAAGCTTTATCCAAATCACATAAACTTGAGACACATTTGGGTTAGTGCCCATATGTCTGAGAATTTTAGAATACTTTGTATCAGCACTTTTTCTCTAAGCCAATTAGAGTAATCTTTTATTAACTTAGTAATACTATCTGGAGGTGGGGAAAAATATATCTTATATATATTTATATATATAAACATTGTATATGTATATATTGTATATCTACATATATATACACACAGAGAGACACAAGTAGAGATTCTAAAATTTTAGCTATGAGTCAGGCATAAATATGGTAATATGGAAATCACTAGTTTATATATAAGAGTTGGTTCTCATCTTTGTCCTGCTTTATATTTTTATCTGAATTGTATTTGTAGTGGATGGAATAAGTTGTTACTTACTCAGTATAAAGGCTAAGCTTTTTATCAATATTTGTGAAAGAGATTTTAAGATTTTCTTTTTTCCTAGTGTATAATCTTATGGAGGCTGTGGACTAAGGTTTGTTCCAGTTAACCTTTTTACCTAGGCTATTGCCTTTGGGGGGTCCCCGAGTCCCTACAGGGAGGGGCCGGGGCCTAAGGTTTCAGTGATTCTACAGGTTTGAGGGGCTGGAGCAGGGAGGGAGAGGTCTTGGAGGAGCCAGCTTAAATTTTTTCAAAGAAGCTATTTAAATTCTAAATTATTCTTAGTAAAGTCATGCCAACAAGATAAGAAGCAGACAGAGTTAGTTCTGTGGTGACAGAGAATGGATCAAGAAGGGAGAACAGAGAGGCCTTAAAAATCCTGGAACTTGCAGCCTGAGAGAAGAGAAAAGAGACACCTTAAAACCAAAGCCAAGGAAGAACTTTGAGCCCAAGAGTTAATTCCAAGTGAAGAAGCCTCAGACTATAACCTAGCTTCAGAGAGTATACTCATTTAAAATGTGACTGAAACCATAAGCTTTTTTATTTTTGTGGCTGAACTGTGGATCCAAGAGGCATCCTCAAAAAAGGGACAGCCACCACGATCTAGTCATTCTCAAAGATAGCCAGAGAGAGAGAAAACAGAGACCCTGGTGCCAAAGGCAGTAAGAATGGTATTTGTGAAAACTTGTCTCTGTTTTCCCACAAAAGGGAGACACGTCTGACCACTGATCTTTTAATCTGTGGCACTGGGCAAGTGACACTGAGATGGGACTTCTCAACAAGGAGTGAGGGATGTAGGTCCTTAGGGGCTGAGACCCTTTACTTAGAAAAACCCCTCAGAGCTAGCGCAGTGTTTTGGGCCTCCAGCTGGTGGCTGGCTGCTCGTAGACACATGCCCAACAATCTGCACCCTGCAGAAGGTGGAACATCACTTTGCCACTGGATCCAAGCTGTGCTCTCAGGACATAAAATAAAACAGATGGGACACAGTGGTTACCTTTGGGAGGTAATGGATCTGTAATAAGATTACTCAGACCAGAAGTCAAAATACCAAAGAATTAGTTTCTACCAGTGTTTCTTAAGGCTTTTGCCACCCTTGCTCACTAGACCCTGACCTGTTTGGTCAGAGGGTTTGAGATCTCAGCTGCAGCCTACAGAGTGAGCAAGGAGTTCCAGTAAACTCATCCTCATTGTCAAAACTGTTGGGAGGAAAACTTTCCCTCTTCCAAGGTTCCAGGTTGGTCCACTACTAGGAGGCCTGCAAATTAACTGACAATTCACGGATTAACAGAAAAGACAAGTTTTGTTTGCCATTGATGAGGTAGTGCTCAGTTGTAACTTACTCAGTAGCCACAGATAAAAAGTTTATATACTAAACAAAGTTGGGGGGGTGGGGAGTTTAGGCTTCAGTGGGAAGATACAGAAGGTTCTGTTGGGCTTTTTTTTTTTTAAGTTTTTATTTAAATTCCAGTTAGTTAACATGCAGTATAATACTATTTTCAGGCATACAATATTGTGATCCAACACTTCGGTATAACTCATGGTACTCAGTCATCATAAGTGCATTCCTTAGTCCCCATAATCTCCCCTCTCTGGTTACCATCATTTTTTTCTCTATAGAGTTAAGAGTCTCTCTTGGTTTGCCTCTCTTTTTCCCTTTACTCATTTGTTTTGTTTCTTAAATTCCACATATGAGTGAAATCATATGGTATTTATTTTTCTCTGACTGACTTATTTAGCAATAATACTCTTTAGCTCCATCCACATTGTTGTAAATGGCATGATTTCATTCTTGTTTATGGCTGAATAGTATTCCTGTGTGTGTGTGTGTGTGTGTGTGTGTGTGTGTGTGTATCTATACCTATATTTCCATTATCCATTCATCACCATTCATCAGTTGATGGATGCATGGGCTGTTTCCCTAATTGGGCTATTGTAGACAATGCTGCTATGAACATTGGGGTGCACGTATACCTTTGAATTCATATTTTTGGGGAGATTAGTGTGGGGCATGGTTAATGGCAGCTATAAATTTTAGAGCCTCTAGTTTATTCAGATAAGGAAAATTCAAATAAAGGTTTCTTTTTGAGAAAGAACAAGAACCATATGATACTCTCAGTTGATGCTGAAGAAGCATTTGATAAAGTACAGCATCCTTTCCTGATCAAACTCTTCACAGTGTAGGTATAGAGGGTACATTCCTAAATATCATGAAAGCCATCTATGAAAAACCCACAGCAAATATCATTCTCAGTGGGGAAAAACAGAGCTTTTTCCCTAAGATCAGGAACACGGCAGGGATGTCCACTATCTCCACTGCTATTCAGCATCATACTAGAAGTCCTAGCCTCAGCAATCAGACAACAAAAAGAAATAAAAGGCATCTAAATAGGCATAGAAGAAGTCAAATTCTCACTCTTTGCAGATGATATGATACTTTATGTGGAAAACTCAAAAGACTCCACTCTAAGACTGCTAGAACTCATACAGGAATTCAGTAAAGTGTCTGGATATAAAATCAATGCACAGATATCAGTTGCATTTCTATACACCAACAGTAAGACAGAAGAAAGAGAAATTAAGAAGTCGAACCCACTTACAATTGCACCCAAAACCATAAGATACCTAGGAATAAACCTAACCAAAGAGGCAAAGAATCTGTACTCAGAAAACTATTAAGTGCTCATGAAAGAAATTGAGGAAGACACAAATGGAAAAACATTCCATGCTCATGGATTGAAGAACAAATATTGTGAAAATGTCTATGCTACCTAAAGCAATCTATACATTTAATGAAATCCCTATCAAAGTACCATCAATTTAGGTGCCTGGGTGGCTCAGTGGGTTAAAGCCTCTGCCTTCGGCTTAGGTCATGATCTCAGGGCCCTGGGATCGAGGCCCACATTGGGCTCTCTGCTCAGCGGGAGCCTGCTTCCCCCTCTCTCTGCCTGCCTCTCTGCCTACTTGTGATCTCTCTCTCTGTCAAATAAATAAATAAGGTCTTAAAAAAAATACCATCAATTTATTTCAAAGAAATGGAACAAATAATCCTAAAATTTATATGGAACCAGAAAAGACCACGAATTGCCAGAGGAATGTTGAAAAAGGAAACCAAAGTTAGGGACATCACAATTCCAGACTTCAAGCTCTATTACAAAGCTATAATCATCAAGACAGTGTGGTACTGGCACAAAAACAGACACATAGATCAATGGAACAGAATAGAGAGCCCAGAAATGAACCCCTAACTCTATG
>CM052811.1:66950151-66977180 GCA_028533885.1 Nasua narica
TGCCTCGTATTTTGGTCAGAATTTTTGCATCCATGTTCATCAGGGTTATTGGTCTGTAATTCTCCTTTTTCGTGGGGTCTTTGTCTGGTTTTGGGATCAAGGTAATGCTGGCCTCATAAAATGAATTTGGAAGTTTTCTTTCCATTTCTATTTTTTGGAACAGTTTAAGAATAGGTATTAATTCTTCTTTAAATGTTTGGTAGAGGGGCGCCTGGGTGGCTCAGTGGGTTAAACCTCTGCCTTAGGCTCAGGTCATGATCTCAGGGTCCCGGGATAGAGCCCCGCATCGGGCTTTCTGCTCAGCGGGGAGCCTGCTTCCTCCTCTCTCTCTCTCTCTGCCTGTCTCTCTGTGTATTTGTGATCTCTCTCTCTCTGTATCAAATGAATAAATAAAATCTTAAAAAAAAAATGGTTGAATTCCCCTGGGAAGCCGTCTCGTCCTGGGGTCTTGTTTGTTGGGAGATTTTTTTTTTTTTTTTTTTGACAGAGAGAGATCACAAATAGGGCAGAGAGGCAGGCAGAAAGAGGAGGAAGCGGGCTCCCCACCCAGCAGGGAGCCCGATGTGGGGCTCGATCCCAGGACCCTGAGATCATGACCTGAGCCGAAGGCAGAGGCTTAACCCACTGAGCCACCCAGGCGCCCCTGTTGGGAGATTTTTGATTACTGCTTCAATTTCCTTGCTGGTTATGTGTCTGTTTAGGTTTTCTACATCTTCCTGGCTCAGTTTTGGTAGTTTATACCTCTCTGTGAATGCATCCATTTCTCCCAGATTGTCTAATTTGCTGGCATATAGTTTCTCATAATATATTCTTGTAATTGTTTGTATTTCTTTGGTGTTGGTTGTGATCTTTCCTTTTTCATTCATGATTTTATTTATTTGGGTTCTTTCTCTTTCCTTTTTGCTAAATCTGGCCAGGGGTTTATCAATCTTACTAATTCTTTCAAAGAATGAGTTCCTAGTTTCCTTTGAACTGTTCTTGAAAAAGTACAATATATTTTTTTTTAAGATTTTATTTGTTTATTTGAGACAGAAAGAGAGAGAGAGAGAGAGTGAGCATGAGAGGGAGGAGGGCTAGAGGGAGAAACAGACTCCCCACCAAGCAGGGAGCGCCATGTGGGACTGGATCCTGGGACTCTAGGATCATGACCTGAGCTGAAGGCACTTGCCTAACCAACTGAGCCATTGAGGCATCCTGCAATATACTTCCTACCAATAGTGTATGAGAGTTTCAGTTCTTTAACATTTTTCCAACACTTGGTATGGTGGTCTTTTTAATTTTTGACATTTGAAAAAGTGTATAGTATTTCCTTATTTTGGTTTTAGTTTATATGTCTCAAGTGACTGTTGTTGAGCCTGTTTCTGTGCTTATTAGCCACTCCCGTATTTTCTTTTGTGAAATGTCTTTTTAAGTCTTATACCCATTTTTAATTGGGTCATTTTGTTACTGAAGTATAAGAACTTAAAAAAAGATAGACTCTAGGGCACCTGGGTGGCGCAGTTGGTTGAGCGACTGCCTTCGGCTCAGGTCATGATCCCAGAGTCCCGGGATTGAGTCCCACATCGGGCTCCCAGCCCCATGGGGAGTCCACTTCTCACTCTGACCTTCTCCCTTCTCATGCTCTCTCTCACTCTCTCTCTTTCCTAATAAATAAATAAATAAATAAATAAATAAAATCTTTTTAAAAAAATAGACTCTGGATACAGAGGCCTTTTTTCAGGAATATGACTTGCAAATATTTTCTCCTAGTCTGTGGCTTGTCATTTAATTTTCATAATGGTATTTTTTGACCTGCTGAATGAAGTATTTGATTTTTTTTGAAGTATTTGATTTTGATGAAGACTGATATATAAATTTGTTTCATTATGGGTTGTGCTTTTGGCATTGTATTTAACTCTTTTTGTAACCAAAAGTTCTCAAAGTTCTTTTCTGGTTTTTTTTTCCGTGTTTTATAGTTTTAGGTTTTACATTTTTATTTATTATCCATTGAATTAATTTGTATGAATTAATGTTTTCATGCATTCTTAGTGGCGGCAAGGATTGGTTCTTTTTTTTTAAATTTAATTAATTAATTTATTTTAGAGAGACAGGGGGAGGGGCAGAGGCAGTGTGAGAGCGAGGTTCCACAAACAGACTCCCTGATGAGCATGGAGCCCAACACAGCACTCAGTCTCAGGACCCTGAGATCATGACCTGAGCAAAAACCAAAAGTCGGATGCTTAGCTGACTTAG
Source organism: Nasua narica (assembly GCA_028533885.1). Classification (NCBI taxonomy): domain Eukaryota; kingdom Metazoa; phylum Chordata; class Mammalia; order Carnivora; family Procyonidae; genus Nasua; species Nasua narica. The sequence continues at coordinate 66,952,384 of CM052811.1, forward strand.
CCATTCAGTTGCCCCAAGAATTGGGTCTTGAAGAATGAAAAAAAAATCACTGTTTCTGTGTGTAAAACAGAAATGTATGTATAGTACATAAGCAGATACATGGAATCTGTGTTGTTAAAATTTATGGGTAAAGGGCACAATTAGGTTTCAAGTATCTAGAGAGACTCTTTAGGGATGTGATAATACAAAGTGGGAAGATACAGTCTAAATTAAACTTTATGCATGTGGATGTATGATTACCACAGTAATCTTTTGTTGAAAAGACTCTTTTATCTATTGGATTGCCTTTTCACCTGTCAAAAATCAATTGACCATAAATATAAGGGTTTATTTCTGAACTTGAAGTTCTCTTCCACTGATCTCTATCAGATAGTCTGATTTTAAGATCATATATAGTAGATAGGATAATTTTTCAGGTGCTTAAAAAGTATAAAAAATTAATGCCTTGTAATTTTTATTTGAAAGAAAGTGGTAATGTTTAATTGAAGGAAGATAAATGTTTTTGTTTTTTTCCCAAGTAAAAATTTCCATGAGAAATTTTTATGTCATTACAAAATGGATGGGAGAAAGATGGCTTTTAAAAATTTTAGTTCAAATCTGTTTTACAAGGTCAGAAAATAATTTTTACTTCAGGAATGAAATTATTTAGATTCTTCCAAATATTTATTCATCTAATATTAATTCAGATCCATAAAAGAACATTAGGGGAGGGACACCTGGGTGATTCAGTTGTTGTAAGCGTATGACTTAGGCTTGATTTTGGCTCAGGTCATGTTCTCAGGGTCATAAGATCAAGCCTGCTGTTGGGCTCTATGCTGGGCATGGAGCCTGCTTATGATTCTCTCTCCCTCCTCCTCTCCCTCTGCCCAGCACCACCACCTCTTCCCAGCTTGGGCATGTGCCTTCCTGCATGAGTGGCATACTCTCTCAAAAAAAAAAAAAAAAAGGATCATCAGGGGAAGGGACACTAGGGAAAAGATTTGAATAGTCCCCTTAAGCTTTGTTATTTTAAAAATTAAAACAAACCCCCCTCAAAAAACCATTCCTAATATTCACTTTAAGATTATTAGTGAAGAAAATTAAAAATGAAGGTAGAAGCACATGTTGAAGCCCCCTTCACCCATTAAAACAAAACACATAGCTTTCTAGATTCATTCCTGTGATAATTTTTCTTGTTTTTATTATAGCATGGTTTTGTGAGTTTTACTTCTGTGTACCTCTTTGAACTACCATACTGAAATAGTTTAAGTTGCCTTCTAGGTTTGAGTAAAATTGTCTTTTTTCTGTATAAGGACAGGATTTGCAGTCTTTTTTGGAGACTCGTTTTCTACTTTTGCCAAAGATTTTTACCTCAGCTTTTTTGGTTTGCTTGCTTAGCTAGCTGAGTTGAAATCTCCATAAACTTATGTCATCTTTAAAATCTTGATCTTAAAATAAAGGCAGACCAATAAAAGATTTGAAATTTAAAGGGCATTCTACTTGTCAACATTTTACTGTTTCTTTGACATTAAAAAACCCAAATTGCCTTATCATTTCTATTTTAGAATTTTGACTTTATTGTTGAACCGCTTAACAAACCCAAATGACTGTAGTCTTTTCTTCAGTTGCCATTAAGAGTTGTAAGTAAAGATGTTTGTTTTTTTTTTTAAGATTTTATTTATTAGTTTGAGAGAGAGCAGAGCAAGGGGAGGGGCAGAGGGAAAGGGAGAAGCAGACTCCCCACCAAGCAGGGATCCTGACATGGGGCTCGATCCCAGGAGCATGACCCAAGCTGAAGGCAGATGCTTAACTGACTGAGCCACCCAGCACCCTGTAAGTAAATATTTCTAAAGAATTATCTGCCCTAAAAAAAAAAAAAAAAAAAAGAATTATCTGCCCTTATGAAACAGGAAACTGCTCATGGAGTAACTGTAAATGAGGGAAGGAAACAAAAAAGAAAAATGTTTCTTGAGTGCCTGCCTTGTGCTGGATACGATCTCGTGCTTTTTTATATATTATCTCATTTAAATCTTGCCGCTGTCATTTGAGATTAGTATTACTAGTTCCATTTGAAATTGGAAGAAATGGAGGCTCAAATAAATTTGTTAACTTGTTTACGATTTTGCATTTGGTAAGGAGGAGACTTTTTTAATCCTGAAGCCTGTATCCTCATTCTGGGGTGTTCTTAGGCTGAGTCTTTTTTTTTTTTTTAAAGATTTTATTTATTTATTTATTTATTTATTTATTTATTTATTTATTTATTTATTTATTTATTAGGAAAGAGAGAGAGTGAGAGAGAGCATGAGAAGGGAGGTCAGAGTGAGAAGCGGACTCCCCATGGAGCTGGGAGCCCGATGTGGGACTCGATCTTGGGACTCCGGGATCATGACCTGAGCCGAAGGCAGTTGCTTAACCAACTGCGCCACCCAGGGGCCCTTAGGCTGAGTCTTTTAAACAGAGATAAAATATTTCACAAAAATTGAAGTTGGGGGAAAGAACAAATTACATATTCAATCCTGTTTTCCGTATTGTGTTTCATGTGCTTTATTTGAAAAATTTGAACAAACAAATGCAGGCCAGTAGTTTGCTGTTGAGGGCACTGTCAGGTAATTTCGTTAGTAGTTGCAGTGTTTCTGCCTACTTTGCAAGTTACTGTTGATACTATAATAAAACTAAGAGGAAATCTAAAACCTGAACCTTTTGTTCCCTTATGGCTCATGCCTGTACAGAATACTTACTTCTATTCTGATCATTTTAGAAGTAATAAAGCAAAGGAATAATGAAGGTATCTTGCTTTCTTTTTCACAGAAAGGACACACAAATATGTGAATGTGTGTGCGCATGGGTACACACAGAGAAACGTACACACACAAAGACAGAGTAACTGCTGTTAAAAGATAAACTGAGGCATGTTAAAAATTTTAAGAGTTCAGTTGAATGAAAACATTCTCGTTTGGCAATGCCCAGCTTCAAGTAGTTAAGAGTACTCTACTGACAGGAACTAAGGGGAAGATTTTTATAGAGAAGAGATGGAAACACAGCAGGGAAATTATTTGATTGACTATGGCTTAAGCCATTGCCTTATTTGGGAAAGCCTAGTGGGCTGTTTGTGATTTTTTGTATTAGGTTTTGATTTCTTAGACTTGAGGCATTTCAAACCTCGATTTTGGTTTACTTATGTAGGCTGCTAAGGCATTAAAGCCACCTCAATCTTATGGCCTCCTTATTTCATTAAACAGTTCCTCCTTTTTGGTCATCTTCTCATACCTGAGAGATTGAACAGTAATTTGGTATTAGAGTCATTCTTAGTCATGATCATGGTTAAGTTGTTCTTGTCATGAAAGTTATAGGTTATGATGTCAAGTCTGTGGAAGAATTTTTTAAATTGTATTTTATTTCCATTGTAGTTAACATATAATGTTTAGTTTCTTGTGTATAATATAGTGATTCACCGTTTCTTTCTTTTTTTTTTAAGATTTTATTTATTTATTTGACGGAGAGAGAGAGAACACAAGTAGGTAGAGAGGCAGGCAGAGAGAGGGGGAAACAGGCGCCCTGCTAAGCAGAGAGCCTGATGCGGTGCTCGATCCCAGGACCCTGAGATCATGACCTGAGCTGAAGGCAGAGGCTTTAACACACTGAGCCACCCAGGTGCCCCTAGTGATTCACCATTTCTATACATTATTCAGTACTCATCACCATAAGTGTACTATTAATCCATTCACCTATTTAACCCATATCTCCACATACCTCCCTTGTGGTAACTATCAGTTCTCCGTAGTTAAGAATCTATTTTTTGGTTTGTCTCTTTTGTTCTTTGTTCATTTATTTCTTAAATTCCACAGATGAGTGAAATCATAAAGTATTTATCTTTCTTTGACTAATTGCACGAAGCATTATGCCCTCTATATCCATCCATGGTGTTGCAAATGGCAAGATTTCATTCTTTTGGTTTTAAAGATTTATATATTTGAGAGAGAGAGAGTAAACATGAGTAGGGGTGAGGGGTAGAGGGATAGGAAGAAGCTGACTCCCCACTGAACAGGGAGCATGATATGGGGCTCGATCCCAAGACCCTGAGATCATGGCCTGAGCCAAAGGCAAACACTTAACCGAATGAGCCACCCAGGTGCCCCTACATTCTTTTTTATGGCAGAGTAATATTCCTCTGCGTGTATATGGGTGTGTGTGTTTGTGTATTACATCTTCTTTATCCATTCATCTACTGATGGACATGTGGGTTATTTCCATAATTTGACTGTTGTGAATAATGCTGTAGTAAACATTGTGAGGGATAGATCTTTTTGAATTAGTGTTTTCAAATCTTTGGGTAAACACCCAGTAATAGAATTACTGGATCATGTGGTAATTCTTTTCTTAATTTTTTGAGGAAACTTTATGCAGTTTTCCACAATGGTAGTACCAGCTTATATTCCCACCAACAAAGCACGAGAGTTCCTTTTTCTTCATATCCTTGCCAACACTTGTTGCTTCTTGTGTTTTTGATTTTAGCCATTCTGACACATGGGAGGTGTTGTCTCCTTGTGGTTTTGATTTGCATTTCCTTCGTAATGAGTGGTGCGAAGCATCTTTTCATGTGTCTGGTGACCATCTGTATGTCTTCTTGGAGAAATGTCTGTTTATGTCTTTTGCCCATTTTATAATTGGATTATTTGTCTTTTTGATATTAAGTTGTATAAGTTCTTTATATACTTTAGATACTAGCTCTTTATCAAATATGTTATTTGCAAATATCTTCTGTTCAGTAGGTTCTTTTAGTTTTATTGATTGTTTTGCTGTGCAGAAACTTTTTATTTTGATGTATGTAGTCACAGTAGTTTATTTTTGTTTTTGTTTTCCTTGCCTCAGGAGACATCTAGAAAAATGTTGCTATGGCCAATGTCAGAGTAATTATTGCCTGGGCTCTCTTCAAGGGTTTTTATGGTTTCAGGTCTCACATTTCAGTCCTTAATCTATTTTGAGTTTATTTTTGTGTATTGTATAAGAAAGTGGTCTAGTTTCATTCTTTGTCATGTAGCTGCCCAGTCTCCCAACACCATTTGTTGAAGACAGTCTTTTCACCATTGCATATTCTTGTTTCCTTTGCTGTAGATTAATTGATCATATAATGGTGGAATTATTTTTGGGCTCTCTATTCTCTTCCATTGATCTATGCATCTGTTTTTGTGTCAGTACTGTAACTGCTTTGATTACTACAATTTTATCATATATCTTGAAATCTAGGATTGTGTTACCTCTAGTATCTTTCTCAAGATCGTTTTTGCTACTTGGGAGCCTTTTGTGGTTCCATACAAATTTTAGGATTATTTGTTCTAGTTCTGGGAAAAATGAGGTTGGTATTGGGTAGAGATTGCATTAAATTTGTAGATTGTTTTGGATATTTTGGGCATTTTAACAATGTTTCTTCTTCTGAGCCATGAGCATGCAATATCTTTCCATTTGTATGTATTATCTTTAATTTCTTTTATCAGGGTTTTATGGTTTTCATAGTGCAGGCTTTTTACCTCTGTGATTAAGTTTATTCCTAGGTATTTTGTTATTTTTGGTGAGATTTTAAATGGGATTGTTTTCTTAATATCTCCTTCTACTACGTTAATAGTGTATAGACATGCAACAAATTTCTGTATATTGATTTTGTATCCTGCGATCTTACTGAATTAATTTATCCGTTCTAGTAGTTTTTTTGGTGAAGTCTTTAGGATTTTTAATGCAAAGTATCATGTTATCTGCAAATAATGAAGGTTTACTTCTTCCTTACCAATATGGATACCTTTTATTTCTTTTTCTTATCTGATTGCTGTGGCTAGGATTTCCATTACTATGGTGAATAAAACTGGTGAGAGTGGACGTCCTTGTTTTGTTCCTGATCTTAGGGGAAAAGCTCTTAGTTTTTCACCATTGAGTATGATGTTTGCTGTGGGATTTTTATACATGGCCTATATTATGTTGAAATATGTTCCCTCTAAACCTACTTTGTTATAATGAATGTATATTGTACTTTGTCAAGTGCTTTTCTTCGTCTTTTGAGATGATTCCATGGGTTTTATCCTTTATCTTGTTGATCTAATGTATGACATTGATTGGTTTGTGAATATTGAACCACCCTTGCATCTCAGGAATAAATCCTGTATGATTGTGGTGAGTAATTTTTTAAAATATATTGTTGGATTCAGTATGCTACTATTTTGTTGAGGATTTTTGTATCTGTGTTCATCAGAGATATTGTTCTGTAGTTCTCCTTTTTTGTAGTGTCTTTATGTAGTTTTGGTAGGAGGGTAATGCTGGCCTCATAGAATGCATGTGAAAGCTTTCCTTCCTCTTCTGTTTTTTTGGATTAGTTTGGGAAGAATAGGTATTAACTCTTTTTCAAATGTTTGGTAGAATTCACTTGGGAAGCCTTCTGGTCCTGGACTTTTGTATGTAGAGAGGTTTTTTTTTTTTTTTTAATTGATTTGATTTCCTTGCTGGTAATTGGTCTGTTCAAATTTTCTATTTAAAAAAAAAAGAAAAAGAAAAGAAAAACTTTTTCTTTCCTATTTATTCCTGACTTAGTTTGGACAGTTATATGTTTCTAGTAATTTATCCATTCCTACCCATGTTGTCCAATTTGTTAGCATGTAATTTTTCATGATATTTTCTTATAATCCTTTATATTTTTGTATTTGTTGTTATGTGTCCTCTTTCATTTCTGATTTTGTTTGAGTTCTCTCTCTTTCAATGAGTCTAGCTAAAGGTTTATTAATTTTGTTGATTTTTTCGAAGAACTAACTCCTGGTATTTTTTTTTTTTTTTTTTTAGTTTCTATTTTGTTTTTTTCTACTCTCTTATTATTTCCTTCTTCCTACTGGTTTGGGGTTTCATTTGTTCTTTTTCTAGCTCTGTTAGGTGTAAGGTTAAATTGTTTATTTGAGATTTTTCTTGCTTGTTGAGGTAAGCCTGTATTGTTATAAACTTCCCTCTTAGAACTGCTTTTGCTGCATCCCAAAGAGTTTGGACCATTGTGTTTTCTTTTTTTCTTTTTCTTCTCCGTTGTGTTTTCTTATTTTATTTATTTGAGAGAGAGAGGCAGAGATAGTGACAGAGATAGCGAGAGAGAGCACAAGTGGGGTGGAGAGGGAGAAGCTGGTTCCCAATTGAGCAGGGATCCCGACACTGCACTTGATCCCAGGACCTCAGAATGATGACCTGAGCCAAAGGCAGATAGATGGCTTAATCCATTGAGCCACCCAGGTACCCTGACCATTGTGTTTTTATTTTCAATTGTCTCCGTGTATTTTTTGATTGCCTCTTTGTTTTCTTGTTTTACCCATTCATTGTTTAGTAGCATATTATTTAACCTCCATGTATTTGTACTTTTTCCAGATTTTTTTTCATGCGGTTGATTTCTAGTTTCACAGTGTTGCGATCAGAAAAGATGCGAAATATGACTTCGATCTTTTTGAATTTGTTGAGATTTGTTTTGTGGGCTAATGTGTGATCTCTTCTGGAGAATGTTCCACATGTACTTGAATGTGTAGTCTGTTGTTTTAGGATGGAATGTTCTGAATATATTTGTTAAATCCATTTGATCTAGTGTGTCATTTAAAACCACTATTTCCTTGATTTTCTGTTTGGATGATCTGTCTGTTGATATAAATGGGGTATTAGAATCCCCTACTATTTTTGTATTATCATTGATTACTTTTTTCCTTTTCTTTAAGGATTTCGTTTTATTATTTTATTTATTTATTAAAAAAAGATTTTATTTGAGAGAGAGCAAGAGAGCGAGCACAAGTGGGTGAAGGGGCACAGGGAGAGAAGAATATCTAAGCAGACACCTCCTGAGTGATGAGCCCCATGTGGAGCTTGATCTTATGACCCATGAGATCAGGGTCGGATGCTTAACTGACTGAGCCACCCAGGCACCCCTAAAGATTTGATTGATTGATTAAAAGATTTTATTTATTTATTTGAGAGAAAGTGAGAGAGAGCATGAGAGGAGAGAAGGTTAGAGGAAGAAGCAGACTCCCCATGGAGCTGGGAGCCCCATGTGGGACTCGATTCCGGAACTCAAGGATCATGACCTGAGCTGAAGGCAGTTGCTCAACCAACTGAGCCACCCAGGTGCCCCTCATTTATTTATTTTTAAGATTTGATTTATTTATTTGACAGTGAGAAAGAGATCACAAGTAGGCAGAGAGGCAGGCAGAGGGAGAGGGGGAAGCAGGCTTCCTGCTGAGCAGAGAGCCTGATTTGGAGCTCAGTCCCAGGGCCCTGAGATCATGACCTGAGCCGAAGGCAGAGGCTTAACCCACTGAGCTACCCAGGCACCCCTAAAGATTTTATTTTTAATTTACCTCTATACCAGCTTGGGGCTCAAACTCATGACCCTGGGATCAAGAGTTTTTCACTGTACTGAGTCAGCCAGGCGCCCCTTGATTACTTTTTTTTAATTTGTCCTCCTAGAGTTTTTTTTTTTTTTTTTTAAGATTTTATTTATTTAATTGTCACAGACAAAGAACACAAGCAGAGGGAGTGGCAGGCAGAGGGAGATGCCGGCTCCCTGCTGAGCAAGGAGCCCATTGTGGGACTCAATGCCCGGACCCTTGGATCATGACCTGAACTGAAGGCAGACAGTTAACTGACTGAGCCACCCAGGCATCACCCCTTGATTTCTTTCTTTATGTTTGTTATTAGCTGTTCTTATGTATTTGGGTGCTCCCATGTTGGGTGTATAAATATTTACAATTGTTATAACTTCTTGTTGGGATGTTTTCTTTATGATTTAATGTCCTCCTTTTCTTTTGTTCCAGTCTTTGTTTCAAAGTCTGTTTTGTACTCTACAAATATTGCTACCCTGGCCTTCTTTTCCCTTCCATTTGCATGAAAAATGCTTTTCCATCCCTTCACTTTCAATCTGCATATGTCTTTACGTTTAGTTTTCTGGTTTTCTTTAGTGATATACTTGGATTCCTTTCTCTTCATTTTTAGCCTATGTGTTACTGGTTTTTAATTTGTGGTTACCATACCATTTATATATAACATCTTATGCATATAAAAGTCTGTATTAAGTTGATGGTTAAGTTTTAACCCATTCTTTGCTCCTCTCCCCCACGTTTTAGGTTTATAGTATCACACTTTACATCCTTTTATTTTGTGAATCCCTGGGCTGATTTTTCTAGATATAATTTTACTGCTTTTGTGGTTACTCCTGCTTATGGTCTTTCCTTTCTACTCAAAGAGTCCCTTTAATCTTTTTTTAAAAAGATTTTTATTTTTAAGTAACCTTTATACCCAGTTTGGGGCTCAAACTCACAACCCTGAGATCAAGAGTTGCATACTCCACCAACTGAGCCAGCCAGGTACCCCCCCCCCCCCCCAATATTTATTATAGGGCTTGTTCATTGGCGATGAATTCCTTTAACTTTTGTTTGTCTTGGAAACTCTATCTCTTCTACTCTGAATGATAGCCTTGCTGGATAGAGTATTGTTCATTTCAGGTTTTTTTCTTTCAGTACTTTGAATATGTCTTGCCACTCTTTACTGGGCTGCAAAGTTTTTTTTTGAAAAATCAGCTGATAAGTTTGAGTCTCTCTCTCTCTTTTAAGATTTTATTTATTTATTTGACAGTGAAAGAGAGAGAGAGAGAGAGCGCACAAGTAGGGGGAGTAGGCAGAGAGAGAAACAGGCTCCCCACTGAGCAGGGAGCCTAATGATAGGGGACTTGATCCCAGGACCCTGGGATTGTGACCTCAGCCGAAGGCAGCCGCTTAACAACTGAGCCACCCAGGCGCCCAAGGGTGTCTCTTTTATGTAACTGTTTTCTCTTGCTGCTTTAAAAATTTCCTCTTTTGTCACTTTTTGCCATTTTAGTGACTGTGTGTCTTGGTGTGGACCTCTTTGATTTGAATTTATTGGAGACTCTTTGTGCCTACTAGATCTAGATTTCTAGATTTGTATTTCCTTCTCCAGATTAGGGATATTTTCAGACTTCAAATAAATCTTGTCTCCTTTTTTCTCTTTTCTCCTTCTGGGATCCCTATCATGAGAATGTTACCATGCTTGATGTTGTTGCTGAGTTCCCTTAGACTGTTTTCATTTTTTATTACTCCTGTTCAGCTTGAGTGTTTTCCATTACTCTGTCCTTTAGATCACTGATCTGTTCTTCTGCTTCCTCTAATTTACTATTCATTCCATTTAGTATATTTTTAACTTCATTTACTGAGTTCTTTATATCTGATTGGTTCCTTTTTATGTTTTCCATCCTTTTGTTGAGGGTTTAACTGAGGTCCTCCACTCTTCTCCAGTCCAGTGAGTATCTTTATGACCATTGCTTTACATTCTCTATCAGGCACATTATTCATCTGTGTTTCGTTTAGCTCTTTTGCTGCAGTTTTGTTCTGTTTTTTCATTTGGGACATATTCCTCTGTCTCCTTAATTTGTCTATATTTTTGTGTCTGTTTCTGTGTGTTAGGAAACTCAGCTATGTCTACTGCTGTTGAAAATTTGGCCTTATGAAGAGTAGGTCCTGTAGTAATCTGCAGTGCACTGTCTCCTGTTTAGCACAACCTGGCACTTTAGGGGTGTCTCTTATGTGTATTGCATGCTCCCTGTTTTGCATGTTGCTGAGCCGCATTTACGTTCAGTCCAGTCTATGCAGTGACACTTTTTACCTGTGGTGGGCAGGGTTTGGTCCCTGTATTGTTAGTGGCCTAGTCTGGGGCTGCCTTGGGCTTGAGTTCAGTCATGGTAGGCATTTGCCAGAGACATAGTAGCACTGAACTGCAGGGTAGTTTCCCTGTGTTGTTTCTTGAGAAGCTTCCATTGGTGGGCCGGGACTGCAGATGTCTGCCCCGGTCTGCTGCCAGCACTGCAAGTCAGACTAATGTGTGTGGCTCTTTCCTTCTTCCCAGGGCACGATTTACTTTGGAGTGGTGCTGGCCCCAGTCTGGGCTGCTTGCACACTGCCCAGCTTGTCGTACCACTTTGGATGGGCTCTGACCAAGAGTGTATTGGAGGCAGGTCTGCAGGAGAATGCAGGGTAGTAGGTGGTTTGTTTCCAGGAAGGTCCCTGCGGGTCTGCTATGGGAGGGGGCCCTCAGCTGTCAGGGAAATACCTGCAGCCAGCTATGTTAGAGGGGCAGATGCACAGAAGTGGGGGTGGTATGCACTGTTTATTAGTAAGCTAGGTGGAGATTGTTGTTGCTGTGCTGTTTCCTGCAGGTGTTTGTGTATCTAGCCTTGAGGGTGGGTCAGGGAAATGACACCTGCCAGCCCTTTTGTTCTTGGAGAATTCTCTCAAGGATCCCTGCCCCCACAGCACACATTCTGAGATTAGTAAACAAATCTCCTCTTGTGTAACCCAGGTGTTTTTCACACTACTGCTTTAAGCTGTGTCTCAGCAGGGCTGTTTGTTGTGCTGTGTCTTTAATCGTAGAAACTTAGTTTCCTTTTGCCTTCCTGGCTCTCCTAGAGCACGGATTTTAAAGCTCCAGGTGCTAAGTCCCACTGATTTTAAGAACTTTCGAAGTAGCCATCTGTGGTTTTTGAAGCCACATGTTATGGGTATTCATTTTCCCAGTGCTGATTCCCCATTCCTTGGGTGCTTGGGGTGTGTTTCTGCCCCTTTTTCCTATGTGCCTGTCATGTCCCTCCTTCCTGCAGACAGTCCCATGGGTCTGTTTTGCTCTTGACTATATCTCTGCCCTTCCTGTTCTCTTCAGTGTGGCCTCTTCTCTACATTCAGCTGTGGAGAGTCTTCTTCCAGTCTTTTGGTCATTTCTGGGTTATTTATATTGTTGTGGGTATAATCTAGTTGTATCTGTGGGATGAGGTAAATTTAAGATTCTTCTACTTGGCTCTCTTGCAGAGAATTAATTGTTTTTGTTCTTCACCTTGCTGCCATCCCGTGTCTGTTTCTCCAAGTGTAGTGAGACCATGTCGTGGCTGTGAACGTGTATTTAGGACCATTATTTAAAAAAATTTTTTAAAGATTTTATTTAAGAGAGAGAGAGAGAAAACGAGCAGGAGGGAGGGCAGAAGGTGAGAGAAGCAGACTCCCTGTTGAGCAGGGAGCCCAATGTGTGTTTTGATCCCAAGACCCTAGGATCATGACCTGATTTGAAGGCAGATGCTTAATCAACTGAACCAGCCAGGTGCCCCAGGATTTAAGACCTTTGAGAGAACACAACACACCACAGAGAATATACAATGATGACTGTCAGGCGGATAATACCAAGAGACTGAAGTATACTTTTTAGTCATGACCCTCATGAACCAGACTAGTTAATACGAAATAAATCAATGTGACAAGTGAATTTTTTGTCGCTGTCTTATATATTGTATGACATCACAGGTGCTAGTCCTATATAGCAAGAGGTATCTGTTATATAGTACAGACTCCTCTTTGTTCAACCAAAAGGCAATCTGAAACAATTCTATTATCTAAAACCACCTCAGCCAGAGAGGCTAGGGATTTTTATTGGATATCTGTGGCTTTAAGGGTGTATTTAGTGATGGTTGTCAGAGTTAAGTAGCATCATCTTCTTGTGCATTAACAGAATAGAGAAGCAAGTAGTGGAACAGCAGATGAAATATAGTTTCATATTGGTAATGAAGATCTTCATCTGTTTTGTTGGGAGAACTTACCTCAAGCTGTTGTTTGCTTCTGGAGAGGAACCTATCCAGTCAGTTTTAATTTTAGATCTTCAGTTAGTGTACAGTTCTTATACTTTGGACGAATCCTTTGTGATTAGGAGATGTGGACCCAGTGTTCAAGCTCCTGTAGTTAGGGCTGCTGTCTGGGTAGTGACCGGGTATGGTCCCTTCTAATGACGTTTGAGGGCAGTCTTTGTTTTTAGTGATTTAAATGTAGAGGGTGGAAGAAAATTGGAAGCATTAGCTTAGAGAGCTATAGCCAGATATTCTAGGAAACTAGAAGAATTCAGGGTCTAGTAGTTTACAGGTAGATAGCAGAGCCTTAAAGACAATGAATGGGACCAGAACTTAATACCACAAGGGTACAGTATGTTTTTCCATTGAAACATTTTCTTCTCTGTATTGTTAACTCCATATCTATCAGAGGTAATTAAAAATTAAGACTTGTTTGTTTGCAAAATAAGCCCAAGCTTCTTACGTGTCCTAATTGTTTTCATAAATGTAGTAAGAATGAGAATTGACCACAAAGGTTCTTTTTTTTTTTTTTAAGATTTTATTTATTTTACAGAGAGAGAGATCACAAGTAGGCAGAGAGGCAGGCAGAGGGAAAGGGGGAAGCAGGCTCCCTGCTGAGCAGAGAACCAGATGTGGGGCTTGATCCCAGGACCCTGAGATCAAGACCTGAGCTGAAGGTGGAGGCTTTAACACACTAAGCCACCAGGTGCCCCTAAAAACACCTTTCTTTCTCCATGATTTCTTTGCTGCCTTTGTAGAAAATAAACTGACCATATGTATATATTTATGTATGTATTTCTTTACTCCCTGCTCAATTCGAATGATATATTGGTGCATCCGTATATCAATACTATACTGCCTTGGTTACTACAGCATTATAGTATGTCTTTATGAAAATAGCATTAATCTTTGAGCTATGTTCTCTTTGCTCTAACTTTTCTTTTTTTTTTTTTTAAAGATTTTATTTATTTGACAGAGAGGAGAGAGATCACAAGTAGGCAGCGAGGCAGGCAGAGGGAGAGGGGGACGCAGGCTCCCTGCTGAGCAGAGAGCCTGATGCGGGTCTTGATCCCAGGACCCCGAGATCATGACCTGAGCCGAAGGCAGAGGCCTAACCACTGAGCCACCCAGGCGCCCGTCTTTGCTCTAACTTTTCATAAAGAATTCTAGATTGGACTTTTAAGGAGCCTCGTGAGGCTAGGAAGACAAGGCAAAGACTCACCATCTGGCATTGTCTAGGATACCTATAGATTGGAGTGAATTCCTCTTTTCTTGGGGTCTGCAAAATATCCTGATGTTACTGGGGATGCCAGGAAGTGACATTTCTTGCTTTAGCTTAGGTCATGATCCCTGGGTCCTGGGATCATTCCTGGGATCAAGCATCACGTCAAGCTCCCTGCTCAGCAGGAAGCCTGCTTCTCCCTTTCCCCCTTTCCCACTCCCCCTGGTTGCAATTCCTCTCTCACTGTGTCTCTCTCTGTCAAATAGGTGAAATCTTAAAAAAAAAGAAAAGAAAAGAAAACGTAACGCAACAAAACTAATGTTGACTTTATGGAACCAATAAAGCCCCTTGGAAAAAACTGTGTGGTACCTTGCTTAGACTACTTTGTTTCGAACCCTTACCAAAGGCAGAGGCTTTAACCCACTGAGCCACCCAGGCGCCCCTCATGTTCTTTTTTTAATTGAACCCACTTTTTTCCTTAGAATTATAGAAATTATTACCCAGTTTAGTGGTATGATCTTTAAATTATCAGAAACCTATATTCTAGGATACTTGTCAGTCCTTTCCATAAATTTTTCTGAAGATGAAGTACTTTTGCAAATGCATTAAAATAAAAACAGTAACTGTAAATGATAAAAAGACTTAGAAAATGGCCATCGTTAAAGATCTGATGAGAATGTATTTGATAAGGATATTTATTTCTGTGACATACTGAGAGTATTGACAATGTCTCTGATCTTAAAACAATTTCTGAAATACCTATGCATATATCCGTATATATATATATAAAAGTACTTCCCAACTAATTTAACATGGCAAATAAACCTAATTAACATCTTTTTTTTCAAAGGTGAGAGAGAAATTTTTTGAGATTTTCTTTGGATCTTCTGGGAAACCTTAGAGTTAGTTTGAAGTCAGACTCTATTTAGAATTTGATTTGGGAAGTTGTCAACAGTGTTAAAGATTTGAACATTTAATTAAATATGATCATAGATCATTATGAAATAATAATTACCTGTGTAGGGATACCTAGGTGGCTCAGCTGGTTAAGCATCTGCCCTCAGCTTAGGTCATGATCATAGGGTTCTGGAATGGAGCCCTGCATCAGTCTCCTTGCTCAGCAGGCAGTCTGCTTCTTTCTCTGCCTGCTGTTCCCCCTGCTTGTGCTCTCTCTCTCTCTGACAAACAAACAAATAAATAAATAAAATTGATTAAAAAATAATTATCTGTTCAACTAAAATGATAATAGATTTTAAAGGCAAAGATAGACTGTTACAAAGCTTTGCTTTTTTAATATTGAGAACACTTCATTTTTCCAAGTGATCAAAGATTTGATAGACAGTTGAAACAGAAAATTAACTTGGTAAGACACAAATCTTGCTTTCCCGGCAGATTACCCAAAAGGTAAAGAAATACGCCTCATGATTTCTTACCAGGAGCAGACCAATAGCCCAAGAAAACTTTGTTCTTTTACAGAGAGAAAACCACATTCTAATTTTACACTAATGTACATTAAAACTCATTCTTTAGGGCGCCTGGGTGGCTCATTTGTTAAGTATCTGCCTTTGGCTCATGTCATGATCCCAGGGTCCTGGGATAGAGCCCCGCATGGGGTTCCCTGCTCAGCCATAAGCCTGCTTCTCCCTCTCGCACTCCCTGCTTGTGTTCTTTCTCTGGCTGTGTCTCTCTGTCAAATAAATAAACAAAATTAAAAAAAAAAAAAAAAGAAGAAAAGAAAAAAACCCTCCTTCTTTAAAAATGCAGAGAATTTCTTGTCAGTCTTGGCCTTCTTGACCACACATAAATTTCTTTCCCAAGATTCCTTCTCCGCCAACTTTCTAGAGCTTTCTTTTATATGCATTTGGGTTTTGGCCTATATTGTTCCTCTTTTTCATTCTGTAACATGCAGTCATTCTACTTTAGGACAAAATTACTCTCTTTTTCGTTCACAAAAACATATTCTTTATAACTTTCTTTATCTCAAATACGTATTCTACTTTCTTTACCAACTTTTTGTTCATAGTTGTTTCCTTTCACCCTTATTATTTCCAGTAGTTTTAATTACTTATATTAATTAGAATCTTAACTCTAAGAAACCTTAATTTCTAGTGAAAACTAAGAAGCAAGCAATTGTGGAGTATGTTATATAAAGCAGTCTGCGGATTCACAGATTTTTAAATACATTTCATTGTTTCTAGAAGTATATCTTCCTCATAGTAAGTTTTTCAATGTAGCATATGACATATTTACTAATGACCCAAGTATTTTTAATTCCTCAATAATGAATCAAAAGTAGGTAAGCCTATGTTTAGTAGTTAATGTGTAAGTATTTTATCTTAGTTGAAAATGATCTAGATAGTCATATTTATCACTTAACTTGATTTGATATAACTTTAAGGTTTCAAGTTACTAAAGAGATTTTGGAAACTTTTTAAGTGGACATACTATAAAAGTTTTTTTTTAAGTTTATTCAATTTTTTAGGTGGTTTCTTTGCTTGTAGACTAGCAATTTTTTTTAAAGATCATTATTTTATTGATTTTTAAAATTTTTTTAAAGATTTTATTTATTTCTTTGAGAGAGAGAGAATGAGAGAGTTTGAGAAGGGAGAGGGTCAGAGGGAGAAGCAGACCACCCCCACCCCCGCTGCCACCGAGCAGGGAGCCCGATGTGGGACTCAATCCTGGGACTCCAGGATCATGACCTGAGCCGAAGGCAGTTGCTTAACCAACTGAGCCACCCTGGCGCCCCAATATATTTGTTCTTATGTTTAACTTAATCACGAAAGTTTTATTAGACATTAAACAGTCATCTTAAGTTGTGTTTCTTGCTTACAAATTCTGTAACAGAGATAGCATGGACTTATTCAATTTTTAGTAAACCCAGGTAGAATAAAAATTGTATGTCTATATTATATTTAGTATTGATAAGCCTAAAGATATGCCTGTTTTAATTAAGCCAACAAACAAACTAGCCTTTATTTACTGAAGATAATTCTAGATCAAATGAACTTGAAAAATGTTTGGGTTAGTTTCTATATTTCTGAGACAATAATTTATAAAAGTACTTATTTTTCTTTAAGCCAATTAAATAGAGCTCTTATAAATTAATTTTAGCAATAACATTTGGAGGTAGAAAAATGCACATATCTGAAGCATATGTATATAGACATTCAGACATATGCAGGTATTTTATAGCTTTTGTTTTAAAATTTTAGCTAGGGGACAGGTGCAATAATACAAAACTCAATAGTTTATAAAAGAACAGTCGGATCCAAATTGTGTTTCTGGGAGATGATATAAGATTACCTGCTCAGATGGCTTAAGCTTTTTACTATCATTTGTAGAGAAGACTTTAAACATTTTTCATTTGCCTGGTTTTAAATAGCTTCCTTTTTGTTCTGATAAGAATCATCTCCCTGAAGTTTGCATTTCAGGGAGATGGCTTTTGGTTTGTACAGAAGCAGGTAGAACACTTAACATCTCAAAGGCACAGGGAAAGATTGTAAGTTTTCTCCAAAAAGGAATTTTGTTTGCAGTGGCCAGATTTTTTACAATATCTGCAAGTATTTTGAGATGAGTAGGGGACGTTTGGGATTGAGGAAAAGGATAGGTGAGTTTGAATTAGTTCTAGAGTTGGATTTCTGTTCTTGTAAGGATATGATTTGTAGGACAAGGGCAGTTGTTTTTAATTCTTCAAAGAATTGTGTTGCAACCTGAGTGGTATCATGGGGCTCATTCATGGGGCTCACCCACTCCTCAACTACATTATCTTCAATTTACTTCTTTAAATTTGGGAGATTTCCAAAACAGGGAATTCAAAATATTCCACTGTGCATTTTATCTTAGGGGAGAAGACCTAAAACAAAAGTTTCTCTCAGTATCTGAATATCAATTCCCAGTTTGGCCACTTCTGTCCCATAGAGCTCATTGAAAATCTTTTCAAATATCTTACTATCAAATTTTGGCCAGACAAATAAAATATTTCTTGTAGTACTGAACTCTTTTTAAAAAATTATTATTTTTCCCTTTTTCTTTTAGACCACAGGCATATCTGTCCTGTGACTTGAAACTAAAACTAATAAGCCTTTTATGGCCTAACTGTGGACACAAGAGGTGTTCCCAAAGAGGGTATGAAAGATATAGCCCTCCCAAGATCCAGAACCATTCCCAAAGATAACCAAAATAAAGAAAAACTTAGATAGTTCTCATGAGAGCTGGCAGCAGTTGATGGGTTACTTGCTGCAGTTATGTTGCTTCCGTCTGGTCAAATTCTTGGGGGCCCCCAACTTTGTGGTAAAGCTGCCTACATATACAAGAATTGCTGGCCATGGGGCACCTGGGTGGTTCACTGGATTAAAGCCTCTGCCTTCAGCTCAGGTCATGATCTCGGGGTCTTGGGATCGAGTCCCTGCATCGGGCTCTCTGCTTAGCGGGAAGCCTGCTTCCTCCTTTCTCTGCCTGCCTCTCTGCCTGCTCGTGATCTCTCTCTGTCAAATAAATAAATAAATAAAAAATCTTAAAAAAAAAAGAATTGCCAGCGTACAAGCCCAGACACGTAGAAAGTTAAACCAAGTTCACAGGACACAAAACAAGACAAACAAGAAAACCACTGCTGTTACTGAATAGGAAAGGATCAATAAATAATGAATATTCACAAATAATGGAATTCACAAAGTATGAATTTGGAAAGGAAGGGACAGTGTGAAATTTTACCTTTCTCTCTTGATTGATCACAGTAGACAGAGATGGCGAGAGCTTCTTTGGTAAGAGTTCATACCCTTTTCTGGCTTCTGCCAGTGTTCCCAGGATCTCATTTGCAGGCTCCGGAGTGACTTGGGTGTCTTAATGGGTTCCATCCTGGTCATCAGAAAATATAAAGGAAGAAAAATAATCTCTCTACCCTGGATGAGACCCTTTTATCTCTAAGGTATCTCATAAATGAATAAATTTATCTAGGTGTGGGCAGTCGTGGACTAGCTGGAGTGAGTTGACCAAACCGGGCTCGGACTTGCGTCTCCTGGACACTGACAAAGGGTTGAAAGCCCTGCGGGGGTGGACAGGCTGAGTAACGCTTGAGAAAGAGCTTGAGCAATGGGTCCTGAAACTCGCTGGTACGTGACTGCTCATGTAAACATAATTGGTACAATACAACCGGGCCTGGTCATAAAATTATTTTGGATCTGTGCTGTCCTTGCTGGTCTATAAACCATATCTAAAGTTCCTTTGAAGTATATGCATCTGGTATAAGAAGTCTATCTATTTACCAGAACCCTCTGGCGTTAGAGGGTTGGCCTTGAATGCTTGGGAGAGAGATAATGGGGAAGCTTGCAAGGCTTCTCAGACATGCTAAGAATAGCTACTGCCTGATAATTGTTTTGCTCACGAATTGTTTTTTTTTTTTTTTTTTTAAGATTTTATTTATTTATTTATTAGGAAAGAGAGAGAGTGAGAGCAGGTCAGAGTAAGAAGCGGACTCCCCATGGAGCTGGGAGCCCGATGTGGGACTCGATCCCGGGACTCCGGGATCATGACCTGAGCCGAAGGCAGTCGCTCAACCAACTGCGCCACCCAGGGGCCCTGCTCACGAATTGTTTTGCTCATGCTATATAACACTATAGAACTCTGAATAAAGTTGGCACTGCTTGGACATGATCCACTGTGTCCCTCCTGTCCCCATCTCTTTACCTCTCTACTATTTTCCTCATCCCCTTTCCCTGGGGACCCCTGGATGTGTTGCTGCGGAGCGCGCAACATCTAGGTTAGAAGTTTTCCACTCTCTCCATTGTAATTCAAGATTATCTTTGGTAAAGTTAGCCCACTTGTTCAGAAAAACACAGGTCTAGGCCTATAATTTTTATTTATTTATTTTTTTAAAAGATTTTATTTATTTATTTGACAGAGTAAAAGAGTACAAGCAGGGGGAACAGCAGAGGGAGAGGGAGAAGCAGGCTCCCTGCCAAGCAGCAAGCCTGATGTGGGGCTCAATCCCAGGACCCTGGGAACACAACCTGAGCCGAAGGCAGATGCTTAACCATCTGAGCCACCCAGGCGCCTCTAAGCCTGTAATTTTTATACATACAGTTAGCTGGAGTCCCAGGTAGAAGAGACCTTAGACTCTTTGGACTCAGAATAACTTGTTTTCTCTCTTTTTCTCGTCTTTTCCTTAAAATAAAATTTGGTTTTTCTGAGGCCTCATATTGGACCCAGTCTCGTTTATTAGGCACAGTGTGACTCTGGACCCAGTCTGGACAAAGAAATGCTCGAATAGAGTCTGAGAGGTCATAACGCAAAAGCTATGGAACCCAAATATCCCAGAGGGACTTAATTATGACTTCCAGATTCAGGGAGAAAGCAGTGAGCATATGGGCTCAGTGGATACTTAATACGATTTTATTGCTCATTGCTCACTGGGACTGTCAGTGATATCTCTTAGATTCCTCTTCTGACATCCAAACTGTTAAAAGATAAACTGAGGCCTATTAAAATTTTTAAGAGTCTGAGCAAAAATTGCTTAGAAGTAGGCAGCAATTTATAAAATTTGTTTTATTAAAATTATGAAGACTGGTTCATATTATACTCCAGTTGGAAAACTATAGCCTTTTAAAACCATTTATGACAATTTTGGTAAAGATTAACTATTCACAATTTCTTTTTTTATTATTTTTTATTTTTTTAAGGTTGATTATTTAAGAGAGAAAGAGAGCGTATAAGTGGGGAAGTGGGTAGGGGCAGAGAAAAGCAGACTCTCTACTGAGCAGGGATCCTGACTTGGGGCTCAGTCCTTGGACTCTGGGATCATGACCTGAGCCAAAGGCAGATACTTAACTGAGCCACCCAGGCACCCCTAACTATCACAATTTCATCATTCTACCAAAGCAATTTTTTAAAAGGTTTTATTTATTTTTAAAATTAATTTATTTCTTTATTATAGAGAGCTAGAGAGAGTGGGGGGAGGAGCAGAGGGAGGAGGACAAGTAGACTCCTTACTGAGGACAGAGCCCAACGCAGGACTTGATCCCACGACTCTGAGTTCATGATGTGAGTTGGACACTTAATCAACTGAGCCACCCAAGGACCCCTCTACCAAAGAAGTTTTCATTTTAATAATTCTTTCTAGTCTTTGTTTACATGTTAACATTAATTTTTATGTAGTAGCAATCATAATATATAAATTGTAATCAGATTTTTAAAAAAGATTTATTTTAGAGAGTGTGCATGCGAGAGAGCACATGTGGGGCTTAGGGGTCAAGGGAGAGGGAGAGAGAAACTTAAGTTGATTCCATGCTGAGCACAGAGCCCAACTCGGGGCCTCCATCTCATGACCTGAGCTGAAACCAAGAGTTGGATGCTTGACCAATTGTGTCACCAGGCATCTCCTAATCTGATTTTATGCTAAAATGCAGAGTTCCATCTTAGATTTTCCTGGGGAAAGACCTTATTTTTGTTATCCTGCTGTCAGAATATTAAATTAGAGGGGCGCCTGGGTGGCTCAGTGTGTTAAAGCCTCTGCCTTCGGCTTGAGTCATGATCTCGGGGTCCTGGGATCGAGCCCTGCATGTGGCTCTCTGCTCTGCGGGGAGCCTGCTTCCCCTCTCTCTCTGCCTGCCTCTCTGCTGGCTTGTGATCTCTCTCTCTCTCTGTCAAATAAATAAATAAATAAATAAAATCTTTAAAAAATATATTAAATTAGAAATTAGATAATTTTTTGGTTCAGAAATACTTTTTATCATGTTTCTGTTAGTAATTATTTTATTGACCAGTTAACATTTTATCATGTTTTACTTGTTTAGTACGTTGGATTATGTCTCGAATTTCTTATGGCTAACCTTTCAATTTGTGTTCTTATACATAGTTTCTGTAGAATTAAGTATTTGGTTTATTTCTTAGGAGTAGGTTATTAGATGAAAGAAAGCTCATGAACATATTGTGTTTTGTTATGTTACTTTCCATGAGGTTTTTCTACTTTATAAATAACTTACTGTACTGGCTTTATTGTTTTTGGTCAATATTGTCTAAAATTATTTATTTATTTACCTATCTATCTATCTATCTATCTATTTATTTATTTATTTATACATATGACTTTATTTATTTGACAGAAAGAGAAAGCCAGTGAGAGAGGGAACACAAGCAGGGGGAGTGGGAGAGGGAGAAGCAGGCTTCCAGTGGAGCAGGGAGCCCAATGTGGGGCTCGATCCCAGGACTCTGGGATCATGACCTAAGCAGACGGCAGATGCTTAATGACTGAGCCACCCAGGCACCCCTAAAATTAATTTTTTTGTGTAGTTTTTGTTCATTTAGTTGTTAGTTTTTTTTTTTTTTTAAGATTCTGTTTATCTGTCAGAGAGAGAACATAAACAAGAAGAGCAGCAGGCAGAGGGAGAAGCAGACTCCGCACTGAACAGGGAGCCCCTATATGGGGCTCGATCCCAGGACGCTGGGATCACGACCCAAGCTGAAGGCAGACTCCCAACTGACTGAGCCACCTGGCGCCCCTGTTCATTTAGTGTTACAGGGTATTTTAAGATTTTGTAAATCTATGTTGGGGTTCAGGACACACTACCCCAAAATATGGCATGTTGGCATATTGATTATTTTAAGCTAAAGGAGTCTGAGACAAGACAGAGCAGGAAGGGTACTCTGACATCTCTCTTGGCCTTTCTTCAAACAGGCCATTAACCTTCATGTGACAGGTGCCCTCTTTAAACCCAGAGGAAAGGAGAATTCTTGTATCCAAAGACAAAGGGGTGCCAAAAAGAATCCTGACAAACAGGCCTTGCTAAGTTTCCAACAGTTTATTGCAATTACTTCTTATTCCATAACATATCATGTTCCTCCACGAATGTCCACTCTTCATCAAACCTAATATAAAAGTACACAGGTCTAACTGTGCTCTTTTCTTTGGGCCTTCATTTTCTTTTCTTCTTTTTGCAGGGGGAAAGGGCCTTCATTTTCTTACAAAGCCTCCAGTGTCATGTAAAACTTATGTTAAATAAATTTGTGCTTATTTCTTCTGAATCTGGATTTTTTAGTTTAATTTTCAAATCTAGCCGGTGGGGTGGAAATCCAGCGAGGGAACCTAAGAGTGTTGAGAAAAACATTTTCCTCCCATATTAATGCTTTTATCTTAATACTGTTGATATTATTTCCTCAAGTGTTTATTATTTGTATATTCTCTCATGTGAATTGTCTTTTCATATTCTTCCCTTCTTTATGTATTGAAATCTTAAAGTCTTACTTGAAAATGGTGATATTAACTTTTTTTTAACTTCAAAGGTTCTCAGAAAAGGAAATGATGCTAGGACAAGGAAGAGATGTATGATACATCAGAAATCTTATATATATGCTATACAACATAACTATGAGTATTGGAAAAAGACAATTTTTGTTTGTAGGAAATAACGCATGATTAATAGGAATAAGGTGAGGCAATTAATATTTTTTGAAACCCCAGGTTTTTTTTAAAGATTTTTTATTTATTTATTTGACACAGAAAGAGAGATTATAAGTAGGCAGAGAGGTAGGCAGAGAGAGAGGGGGAAGCAGGCTCCCCGCTGAGCAGAGAGCGTGATGCTGGGCATGATCCCAGGACTCTGGGATAGAGCCCGATGCGGGGCTTAATCCCAGGACCCTGGGCTCATGACTTGAGCTGAAAGCAGAGGCTTAACCCACTGAGCCACCCAGGTGCCCCTGAAACATTTTATATCGAGGCCATAGTTAATAGTTGTAACCTTATGTCAGTATCTAATTTTTTCTCTTTCTTTATTCTATTAATCTATAAGTCCATTTAAAAAATATTTATTTGTTTGAGGGAGGGAGGAAGAGAGAGAGGGAGAGAGGAAGAGAGAGAGGGAGGGAGGGAAAGAGAAAATGAGCAGGATGAAGTGGCAGAGGGAGAAGCAGTCTTCCCCCTGAGCAGGGAGCCCAGTGTGGAACTTGATCCCTGGATCCTGGGATCCTGACCTGAGCTAAAGGCAGATGTTTAACTGACTGAGCCACCCAGGCAACCCTCTTTTTTTTTTTTTAAGATTTTATTTATTTATTTGAAAGCGAGTGAGAGTGAGAGAGCATAAGCACGGGGGGTGGCAGAGGGAAAGGGAGAAGCAGACTCCCCACTGAGCCGGGAGCCCAAAAGAGGGCTCCATCCCAGGAACCTGGGATCATGACCCACGCCCAAAGCAGATGCTTAAACGACTGATATTGCCAGTTTTCTATTGATGAAATGTGTAAGTTGAGAAATTCGAAATGATTATAGCTATTTTTTTCTTCCTATAAAAAGAGCCAGGGATAGAAAACAGTGCTTTATAAATTTACTGTCGACTTCAATATTTTCCTTTTTACTCAGTGAAGAATAGTAGCATTTTCTCTTTTCTTATTTTTAGTTTTTACTTTTAATCTTTCCAACTTGTCCACAGCCAGCACCTTATTTATTTTTTGGTATGGTGGTAACTTTTTTCCTTTGCTCAAACGTAACCACAAGTGTTTTTTTGTTTTGTTTTGTTTTTTGTTTTGTTTTGTTCTGTTTTTGAGAGAATCTTAAGCAGGCTCCATGCTCAATGTAGAGCCTGATGCAGGGCTTGATTTCATGACCCTGAGATCTTGAACCTGAACTGAAATCTAGAATTGGATGCTTGACTGACTGAGCCACCCACCTACCCCCAGGATTTTTATTATAAGTAGAAATAAGTTCAATCAGCTATTAGTTGATGAAGTCTTATATAAAAGTAGTTTTACTTTATTTTTAAATTATTTTTTATTAACATATTATGTATTATTTGCCCCAGGGTACATGTCTGTGAATCATCAGGCTTACACATTTCACAGCATTTGCCATAGCACATACCCTCCCCAATGTCCATAACCTTACCCCCCACCCCACCTCCCAGCAACCCTTAGTTTGTTTCGTGAGTTTAGGAGTCTCTT
>CM052811.1:66977680-67029648 GCA_028533885.1 Nasua narica
GAAAATATGGAATCACTTTGCTCTTTGAAGTTTACATTGTATGAAAGTATATATCTCACTAAGTACCATTTATCTGTGTTTGTTTTAAGCACTGAGCCTTTGTTTGAAATATCACTCTAATAAACTAGAAGCTTAATGGAAAAGCTATGTTTTGTCTACCAACGAATAATAGGACTCTGTGGTTTATCTTTAGCGCCAACTGTAAATACTCTTGCTTTCAAGCAGGAAGAAGAGATTAATGATTCTATATAAATATTAAATTACAATAGATTGCTTTAGGACTAATATACTTTGGGATTGATTAATATCGAAGTTTCCCATTTTCAAATATTAGCCTTTTAATTTTAATTACTTAAATAAGTAATATACTTCATACTTAATGAGCAGTTTACTAAAAAAGGCATCATTTTTCAGTTCAGTTGATTACTCATTATTTGCTTATTATTTTATTTTTAATTTTATTTTATTTAAATATTTACTTATTTATTTTAGAGAGAGAACATGAGCAGGAGGAGCAGAGAGGGAGGGATAAAGAATCTCAAGCAGACTCTGCACTGAACACGGAGCTTACTCAGGGCTCAGTCTCCTAACCCTAAGATCGTGACCTGAGTTGAAACCAAGAGTCATATGCTTAACTGACTGAGCCACCCAGGTGCCCCTTTTATTTATTTATTAAAACAATAGCATCATTTATTTAGCTAATGAATCTGAACTTTAGGCAGAACTCAGAGGGGAAGGCTCTCTCCATAAGGTGCCTACTCAATTGGAGCTGTATGATCCACTCCCAAGATGCATCATTAACTGGCTGTTTGGTTCTGGCTTTTGGCTGGAAGCTTAGTGGTAGGCTGGAGGCCAGAATCCTTATGAGGTAGCCTCTATGAGCTCCTTACAGCATAGTGCCTGGGTTTTATGAGTAAGTGTCTTACAAGGGACAAAATGGAAGTTGTCAGTTTCTTACAATCCGAGCCAGAAAATTGACACAGCATCATTCTACCATGATCTTTTTTGAACTTGCCTCTTTGTTTTTAAAAGGACTTTGATTTTTATAGTAGTTTCATGTTCACAGCAAAATTGAACAGAAAGTATAGACTTTCTATATGCCCCCTGTCCCCACATATGCACAGCCTCCCCAACAATCAATATCCTGCACCAAAGTGGTGTATTTGTTACAGTGGATGAACCAACATCACTCAAAGTCCATAGTTTACATTAAAGTTCACTCTTGATGTTGTATATTTAATGGATTTTGGCAAATGTATAATGTATAATGATGTGTATCTACCATTATATTATCATATATAGAATAGTTTCACTACCCTAAAAATCCTCTGTGTTCTGTTTATCCCTTCCTTTCCCCTCAACCCCTGGCAACCATGATCTTTTTACTGTCTTTATAGTTTTGCCTTTTCCAGAATGTCATATACAGTTGATCCTTGAATGACAAGGGTTTAAACTGTGTGGGTCTACTTACTGTGGGTAATGCAGATTTTGTACAGTACTTTAAGTGTTTTCCTTCTTCCTTAGAGTTTTCTTAATAATATTTTGTTTTCTCTACCTTACTTTATTATAAAAATATAGTATATAGTACCTATAACATACAAAATATGTGTTGTTTATGTTATTGGGAAGGTAAGGCTTCCAGTGAGCTTAAGGCTATTAGTAAAGTTTTTAGGGAATCAAAAGTTTTATGTGGATTTTTGATTGTGCTGGGGGTGTCAGTGCTCCTAACCCTGTGATTTTGAGGGGTCAACTTTAGTTGGCATTGCCATGACCTTTGGACAAGCAGTCACACAGTCCAAATTCTAGGAGTTAGAATATAGACTCTTAACTTTTAGTGGGAGAGGGATCAAAGAATTTTGTTAGCCAAGTTTTAAAATTGTCATATTCTATACTAATATATTGTAAATAAGGAAACTAAGGTGCATCAAGACTAAAAGATTTTCCGGAGGTCAAATGAGTAGTCTAGACTAGGTTTTTGGAGTTCAGATTCACTCATTCATCATATATTTACTTATCACCTACTAGGTGGCAGTCACTATGCTAGGATCCAGAGATTAAATATGAACAAGGGGGGCAAGGTTTCTGCCCTCTAGAAGCACTTATATGTTAGAGCGAGGTATGAAACTGGCATTGCCCCTACATTGTGATAAATATCACTAGTTTACTATGCAGCCTAAAAAGTAACATCTGTGTTAAAGCCTGAAAAAAAAGGTAGCGTCAACAAAAGTTGTTGAAGGAACAACAACTAAGATGTTCTAGGCAAAAGGAACAACATAGGCAAAGATCAGCTGTTTTATGAGCTAAAATGAGTTCAGTATTGATGGAAGGAAATCAAATGGGTGGAAGATTTTAAGAGGCAGGGGAAGATGAAGAGACTCAAAGCTAGACAGGTAGAGGAGGTACCTGTTTATGATTCACCTTGTAAACCATACTGAAGAATTTGAACTGAAATCTGGAAGCTAGAGAAGGCTTTACAGGTTTTTTTTTTTTTAATTAAGCTTTTTATTTAGAGATAATTATAGATTGATGTGCAGCTGTAAGAAATAGTAGAAAGAGATATCCTTGTACACTTGAGCACTTCTCCCAATGGTAACCTCTTGCAAAACTATAGTACTTTTTGGGGCACCTGGTTAAGCATCTGTCTTCTGCTCAGCATGATCCCAGGTCCTGGGATCCAGCCCCACATTAGGCTCTCTGCTCAGCAGAGAGTCTGCTTCTCCCTCTCTGTCTGACCCTCCCCCTGCTTGTGCTCTTGCTCAGTCTCTCTCAAATGAATAAATAAAAAATCTAAAAGAAAACCCACTGTAGTACTATATTGCTATTGATTCAGTCAGGATGTAGAACCTTCCATTACCAGTAGGATCCCTTAAGTTGAAGTTTTATAGCCACATTCATTTTCCTCCCACCCATCCTCACCCCTTCCTTTATTTTCAAACAACTGATAATCAATTTATTGAAATAGTTGATAATTATCTGCAGTGGTCACTTCAATCTTGACTTCTGGTTAAATACTGATGGAAGTAATCTGTTTAACAATTTCAGAAGGACTGTGTGAGTCAGTGAGTCCCTATGGATCCTTATCTTAAAAAAAATCATCTTAGACTCTTCAGCCCAAAGAGTTTTTCTTGTACTGATTCTTAGAGTTCTGGTAGGCATCTGAACTGGTCCCTTTTTTCTTTGAGCATATACCTTATCCAGAGATTTTACATTGTGATTGGTTAGGGTAATTCTAATTTGAATTAGAATTCGAATAATAGATTCTAAGTAATAGAATTCTAAATAATTAGAATTCTAATTCTAGGGGCCCCTGGGTGGCACAGTTGGTTGAGCGACTGCCTTCGGCTCGGGTCATGATCCCGGAGTCCCGGGATCGAGTCCCACATCGGGCTCCCAGCTCCGTGGGGAGTCCGCTTCTCACTCTGACCTTCTCTCTCTCACTCTCTCTTTCCTAATAAATAAATAAAATCTTTAAAAAAAAAAAAAGAATTCTAATTCTAATTCCAGTTCCACAGGTGTCCTTTTAATATCTTTTCAAAACTGTGGCTGTTGTGGCTTCCTGACCAACTTATTCCTGGACAAGCGTAAACAGTGGTGAGTCACAAACAGGAGCCCTTGGGCCTGAGCTCTGTTGTAGCTGTGACCATGTCTTCCTCAAAGAGCCCTCACTCCTTTTCTAACCTCAGACAACCACTAATCTGTTTTCCATTTCGGTAATTTTGTCCTTTCAAAAATATTATATAAAAAAAATATAATATACATGGAATAATACAGTGTGTAGCCTTTTCTGAATGGCCTTTTTCATTCAGCATAATGCTCTGGGAATTCATTCAGGTTGAAATATCAATGGTCTAGTTCCTTTTTATTGCAGAGAAGTATTCTATAGTGTATCATAGTTTATCTAACCCTTTACCTGTTGAAGGACATCTGATCTACTTCTAATTTTGGGGTATTACAAATAAAGCTGCTAAAAACATTTGTGTATTATAGCTTTTTCTTTGGACCCAAGTTCTCCTTTCTATAGGATAAATTCCCAGAAATGTTATTGCTAGATCACATGGTAATTGCATGTTTCGTTTCTTTAGTAAATTGACAAACTTTTTCACTGTATTTGTGCCATTTTACATTCCCACCAGCAGTGTACGAGTGATGGAATTTTTCTGTATTCCTGGTAGCATTTGGTCTTGTCACTGCTTTTAAATTGTAACTATTCTAATTCGTTGTGGTTTTATTTATTTTATTTAATTATTATTTTTTTAATATTTTATTTATTTATTTGACAGAAAGATAGAAAGCACAAGTAGACAGAGCGGCAGGCAGAGGGAGAAGGAGAAGCAGGCTCTCTGCTGAGCAGGGAGCCCGATGCAGGACTCAATTCCAGGACCCTGGGATCATGACCTGAGCAGAAGGCAGCATGCTTAACTGACTGAGCCACCCAGGCACCCTAAATATTATTATTATTATTTTTTAAAGATTTTTATTTATTTATTTGAGAAAGAGAGAGAGAGAGAGCAACAAGAGAGAGCATGAGAGGGGAGAAGGTCAGAGTAAGAAGCAGACTCCCCGTGGAGCTGGGAGCCCGATGTGGGACTCGATTCCAGGACTCCAAGACCATGACCTGAGCCGAAGGCAGTCGCCTAACCAAGTGAGCTACCCCGGTGCCCCTCAATATTATTATTATTTTTTCTAAATATTATTTTTAAAAAATAATTTCTACACCCAATATGGGGCTTGAATTCACGAGATCAAGTCAAATGCTCTACTAACTGAGCAACCAGGTGTCCCTCATTGTGGTATTAATTCATATTTTTCTGGGCTAATGTCATTTGACATTTTTCATGTACTTCTTTGCCATTTATATATCCACTCTGGTGAAATGTCTATCATCTTTTGTCCAGTTTCTAATGGGCTTGTTTTGTTTTTTTAATGTTAAAATTTAAAAGTTCTTCATATATCTAGATATTAGTCCTTTGTCAAATATTTGTTTTGAATTTTTTTTCTCCCAGTTTGCAGGCTGTCTTTTCCTATTCTTTATTTTTTTATTTTTTTTTATTTTTTAAAGATTTTTATTTATTTATTAGGAAAGAGAGAGAGTGAGAGAGAGCATGAGAAGGGAGAAGGTCAGAGTGAGAAGCGGACTCCCCATGGAGCTGGGAGCCCGATGTGGGACTCGATCCTGGGACTCCAGGGTCCTGACCTGAGCCGAAGGCAGTTGCTCAACCAACTGAGCCACCCAGGCGCCCCTTTTCCTATTCTTCACAGTGTTTTTTTGCACAGGACAAACTTAATTTTGATAAGGTCGAATGTAAGTTTTTCCTTTTATGGATCATGCTTTGATGTCAAATCCAGAACTTCTTTGCCTAGTTCTAAGTAGACACCAAAGATTGTCTTCTATTTAAAAAAAAAAAGATTTATGGTTTTATATTATATCTAAGCCCATGATTTTTTTAAGTTAATTTTTATATAAGTTAAGAAATTTATGTTGAGGTTCTTTTTTTTTTTTTAACTTAACTATATCTACTTACTTAACTACCTTTTGTCGAAAAGGCTGCCTTTCTTTCCTTCACTGAATTGCTCTTGTACCTTTGTCAAAATTCAGTGTTCATGTTTGTGTGGGTCTATTTTTGTGTTATTTATTCTATTCCATTAGCTTATGTCTCCTCTCATGTGCAAATATTACAGTCTTGATTATTGTAGCTACATCTTAAGTCTTGAAATGGGGAAGACTGATTGCTCCCACTTTGTTTTTGTTTTCAAAAATTGTTTTTATCTATTCTGTTTTCTTTGGCTTTCTATATACATATTAGAATAATTTTGTGTATATATACAAAAATTCTTGCCAGGATTTTGATAGGAATTTTATCTCTCTCTCTCTCTCTCTCAGTTTCTTTTCTGTGAAGTCACCATGGATAACGTGGCATGGGTTTACTTCTCTTCTTCTCTTTCCTACTACCTTTTTATGTTCATTTGAAATTTCAGTTTCAGATTTATGATTACTGATTTTTAACATTTAAAAATTGTTTTTGGATCATCATATTCCAATCAAATATATCTTTAGCATAATGCTGATCTGTATTGACTAGGAGACCAGCAGTTTCTCTAAGCTCCCTACCATCAGTGACATAATGTGGCATCATCACTCAGTGATTATATTCTAGCAGAAGCAGTTTTGCCAGTAATATTAATATGATGGTTTATGTTTTTATTTTTTACTCAAATTCTCCCTTGCCTCTGATTTTATAGCCTAAACTACCTGTGGCTCAGAGCTCCTTGCTTATTAGCAAGGCTAGATTAGGCAAACAAATCAACACTTTGGGATTATTTTTTACCTTTACCTAGGAGTTTATGGTTTGTGATATACATGAGAGGACTTTGTAAAGAAGTTGGCAACTTTAAATAATTCTAGACTTTATGTTTATCTGTAGCATTTTTTATTTTTAGTTTAAAAAGTTGTTTTTTTTAAAGATTTTATTTATTTATTTGGCAGAGAGAGATCACAAATAGGCAGAGAGAGAGGAGGAAGCAGGCTCCCTGCTGAGCAGAGAGCCTGATGTGGGGCTCCATCCCAGGACCCCAAGATCATGACCTGAGCTGAAGGCAGAGGCTTAACCCACTGAGCCACCCAGGCACCCCTAAGAAGTTTTTGATATGGTGGTGACTGCTTTTTAGAACATGAATTCTAGGGGTTGTGTTAGATACTGTAATTGCAGAGATAATGTAGACCCTGCCCTCACAGTAGGCTTATAAACAGATCATTTCATTATATTGAGGTAAGTGTGATGACAAAGATATTAGGTCATTTCTGGAACAGAAAGGGGCCCTTACCTTTCTAAGGGAGGAGGAGTATTGGAGAAGCCTTTTGAATGGTAAATAGAAATTAATCTGGTGAAGGACATTTAATCTGATGGAAGTTAATGTGCTGGAAGGACATTTCAAGCAGTTAGAATAACAGACAAAGGCACATACAAAAAAGTAGAGTGTTAGGATTTCTAGTAGGGGAATTTCAAACAGGTTAGTGCTGTGTGAATGGCAAGTGGGGGAAGCAGGAAGCTGTAAGATAAGAGGTAGTGGTTCTCAAACCTGTTATGTCCAGTGTTTCCTTTCTATAATAAATGTTTTCTTAAGATTTTATTTGTTTACTTATTTGAGAGAGAGAAGGAGAGAGGGAGAAGCAGACTCCCCACTGAGCAGAGAGCCCAATGCAGGATTCAATCCCGAGACCCTGGGATCATGACCTGAGCCGAAGGCAAATGCTTGACTGAATGAACCACTCAGGCGCTCTATTGTAAATATTTTCTAATGCCCCTTTATTTATTCTTAAATAGAATTTATATATAATTATAATTCATATATAATAAAACTAACATACATAATTTCTAACAAATCAACATGATGACATAAATAAAAAGTCAATTTATAAGAAAATAAAGTAATTTGAAATAATGTGTTTTAAAATATAAATGTTTAAGCGTTACTGCATTAGAACATATAGTGAGTCAAACAGGTACTTGTACCTATATATAGAATCCCTGTGAATGCACAACAATAGACTTATATAGATGTATTGATAATTCAGATATTTTAACTGCCATTGGCAATGAGATTTTCCAAAATGTTCAACAACCTGTTTTTAAAGTTCTGACCAAACTAAAGTACAAGTTATATTACTTTCATTCCTATAAAATTTGGTGTTTATTAAAACTGAAAAATATTTTTTATGAAAAAAGAAGAAAGCTTAATTTCTAGGTTCAGGTAATCACAAACGGGTTTTTCTACATAATGTTAGATGGGACGTTACCGAGTCATGTGGGACATGAGTCAGTTCATTTTGTGGGATGTTCTTGAAGAGATTTTTTTTTTAAGATTTTATTTATTTATTTGAGAGAGAAAGTGAGAGAGAGCATGAGAGGAGAGAAGGTTAGAGGAAGAAGCAGACTCCCCGCGGAGCTGGGAGCCTGATGTGGGACTCGATCCCAGAACTCAAGGATCATGACCTGAGCCGAAGGCAGTTGCTCAACCAACTGAGCCACCCAGGCGCCCTGTGGGATGTTCTTGAGCAGGGATTAGTAAACTGCATCCCAGAGTCACACTGCCTATTTTTGTATAACTCATGAGCTTAGAATCTTAGGTTTCTATATTTTTAGAGTTGGACCAAAAAAAAAAGAAGAATATATAATAACACCTTTACAGAAAGTTTGCCAACTTATTTTCTTGCGCATTGTCGGATGCCTAGCATTCCTGTGTCCTGCTCACTAGATGCCAGTGGCACTCCAGTCACTGTGAAACCAAATACAACTCCAGCATTTTTCAAGTGCCAGTACTACTTTGTTGAAGACCACTGCCCTAGATGATCAGTTTTCAATATTTTATTCCTCTGTGACACACTTAACAGATAGTAATATGCATGATTTATTCTGATGTAGGTTTCTTGTATTTGTGATTCTTTTTCTTCTATTCAAGGAAACAATTAAAATGAGGCAAGAATTGTAAATATAAAATTAACCTTGAAAACCCTCCAATTTATATTTATAAAAATAAATTTACAAACTTTAATTCTTTTAATACTAATAATAACATTATTTGTAACTTATAACTTACACGGGAATTTTTACAATTGGTAACCACTATAGCAGGTAATAGCCAACTCTTAGAATCCTTAACACAGGGAAGTGATAGTATCCTATTGACATTTAATCCTTTTTAATTTTTAAAAGATTTTATTTATTTGTTTATTTATTTATTTTGGAGAGAGAGAAAGAGTGCAAGGAAGAACAGAGGGAAGGGACAAGCGGGCTGTATGCTGAGTGCCTAGCTCGAAGTGGGGCTCGATCTCACAACCCTGAGACGATGACCTGAGCCAAAATCAAGAGTCGGAGGCTTAACTGACTGAATCATCCAGGTGCCCTGACATTTTTAGATAGATCACTTTGGTGGGGTATAGAAGATAGAGTTGAGGAGGTACAGGTAGCAGCCTACTTTAGGTATGAGAGAGTGATTGCTCTCAAGTACATAGAACTGGGGAGTAGGGACAGAGCAGAAGGGACACATTATTAGAGAATTATTTCAGCTATAAGAATCAGTAGAAGTTGAACAAAATGTTATAGGCTTAGTTCTTAGCCTTTGTTGCTCATCAGAATTATTTGGGAAGCTTTTAAACAATGCCAATGCCTAGGCCTTGTTTTAGAATTTTTAGAAATCGTAACTTCTGGAATAGAGTCTGGGCATTGATATTTTAAAAATGTACCTCCTGGGGCACCTGGGTGTACAGTTGGTTAAGCATTGGAGTCTTGGTTTCAGCTCAGGTTATGAACTCAGGGTCATGGGATTAAGCCCCACATGGGGCTCCGTGCTCAGCATGGAATGTGCTTAAGACTCTTCTTCCCTCTTTTCTGCCCCTCCCCCTACTCACTCGAGTTCTCTCTCTCTCTCTCGCAAATAAATAAGTAAATCTTTTAAAAAAAAATGTACCTCATGATTCTAATGTGCAGCCATTGTTGTGAACCACTAATTCAAGTTGTGGAGAAGGGGAAAGAATCAGGAATGAGTACTAGGCTGCCAACTGAGGCTTCTGGTGGATAGAGGTGGCATGCCTTGAATATTGTCTGTTTCATGGTAGCTATTCAGATATTTCTTGAATAAATGAAAATTGATGACTTTGAACTTGAACCACAATCAATTTTTTTTTAAAGATTTTATTTGTTTATTTGAGAGAGAGAGTGAGAGAGAGCATGAGAGGGGAGAAGGTCAGAGGGAGAAGCAGACTCCCCATGGAGCTGGGAGCCTGATGTGGGACTCGATCCCGGGACTCCAGGATCATGACCTGAGCCGAAGGCAGTTGCCCAATCAACTGAGGCACCCAGGTGCCCCACAATCAGTTCTTTATTTAATTTTTGATTATTGTAAATTTGGATGAATTGATCCCAGTTCAGTATATTATTGACCGGGACCTAACCAAAATAAATTCTGTCACAGGTTAGGTTATATCAAAATAGGCATCTTCATATGATTTGAGGAAAAGAGTGGTATGAATCTTCTACGTTGTGATGTAAT
The DNA here is from genome assembly GCA_028533885.1 of Nasua narica. NCBI lineage: Eukaryota > Metazoa > Chordata > Mammalia > Carnivora > Procyonidae > Nasua > Nasua narica. The sequence continues at coordinate 66,987,728 of CM052811.1, forward strand.
ATTGTGAAGCAAAGTGCTAGTAGAAATAATTTGACTTAATTATAGTATATTATACAATTTGATGTTTCTATTCAGTGGCTTAGATATAGAATTTGGGTTCCCCATACCTGGTAAATAAGCAGGTATTCAGTAAATGCTTATTGAATTATACTGTGAAATATCTTTATCAGAAAGTCATTATATTTATCATATAGTTTTTTTTAACAGTAATTGAAGAATGAAAGGCAGTATGTTTGTCTGTCAACCCCTGTCTTACTTCCTCTACCTATACTCTGCCTGTATACTGTCTTCCTTTACACTCCTTTGTTCTCACTGCTACTGCCCAAATTTAGTCAGAACTGTTGGTTCTAAATGATAGGAGTATAGCTTAAACTATCTTGAATAGTAAATCAAATTTTTTGATACCTGAAGGTTGAAAGGATGCTGAGATAGCATACAGAATGGAAGGAAGGCTTACAGGAACCAAGGCCTTGGGAATTATAGAGCAAGGATATCACTACTTTATTATTTATTTATTTATTTTAAAAAAGATTTTATTTACTTATTTGAGATACAGAGAGATAGTGAGAGAGCAGGGGCAGGGAGGAGAGGGGGAACCAGACTACCCGCTGAGCAGGGAGCCCGATGTGGGGCCCGATCCCAGGACCCTGGGATCATGACCTGAGCCGAAGGCAGATGCTTAACCAACTAAGCCACCCAGGAGCCCCAGGATATCACTCCTTTAGAACACACTCTCAACTCTGCTTGGCTTCATTCTTTTTATTGCAATCAGGCCTTTGTGAAAAGATCAAAGAGAGCAGTCTGCATCCTAGCCTCATATTCTTCTGATACCATTACCTCAAGAGGTCAGACCATTTCTTCTCCTGCTCTAAATTAGGAGATTGATTTGGATCAGCTGTTGTGTCCAGAGAAAGGAGGATACTATGATTTGTCTGGTTTGGAGCTCATGCCAACCCCAGTGGCCAGGGGAGGATAAGGATGTACCAAAGAAGAGGCAAAGAAAATTTTGTCTTGAGACCCAATCATTAACAGTCACTGTTCTCTCGAAGTCTCCATTGCCACAGACCTTTGATGATTTTCCACTTCACTTTATGTAACAGCTTACTGTTCAAAACAGCAATGGCGGGGTGCCTGGGTGGCTCAGTCGCTTAAGCTTTTGCCTTGGACTCAGGTCATGATCCCAGAGTTCCAGGATGGAGCCCCATGTCAGGCTCCCTGCTCAGCGGGGAGTCTGCTTCTGCCTTTCTCTCTGCTCCTTCTCTACTCAAGCTCACTCTCTCTTGCTCACTCTTTCTGTCAAATAAATAAAATGATTTTAGAAAAAGCAGTGGCAATTAAATTTTGAAAATTTAGGGAGAAACATAAAATAGTATACGATTTCATAGTAGTATTGCGAGTGAGCTATTTGACTAAAGATGGACTTAACACAGCTAACGTAATGCATTTGTTAAACAAAATTTACTTTCTGCTTTTATGGACAAGACATTGTACAATTATAGTATATCAAACCAAGTCTGGCTTATAAGGCATTGTGAAATTATGTAAGATTTCATCAGAGGATCAATTAATTTATTTTCTTGTTTCATTACTTAGTTTAAATTTATTTTTTAATTATTTCCCACTATGGAATTCAATATTTAAGAATTAGATTCTAGTTATTGATATAGAATTTAAGTGACATGGAATTTTTAGCAAGTAGATTTTGCTGATACTTAATATTTGAAAAAAGAATATTTTTGTTCTTTTAAAGAGCTTATTCTCATTCCTGTCATTGATGACCCTTTTTGAAAGCTTATTCAGTGATTAATAATCATTCAAAATATGATTTGTAGTTAAGAAGCTGTCTTTTTCTATTTATTTACCAAATTCAAATTTATTATTTTTTTTTGTCATTATAGTCTATTGCATCTGCAGACATGGATTTCAACCAGCTGGAGGCATTCTTGACTGCTCAAACCAAAAAGCAAGGTGGGATCACATCTGACCAAGCTGCTGTCATTTCCAAATTCTGGAAGAGCCACAAGACAAAAATTCGAGAGAGCCTCATGAACCAGAGCCGTTGGGACAGTGGGCTTCGGGGTCTGAGTTGGAGAGTTGACGGCAAATCGCAGTCGAGGCATTCAGCTCAAATACACACCCCTGTTGCCATAATGGAGCTGGAAATAGGGAAAAGTGGACAGGTAAATCAAACTTAATTTCCTTTTCTAAACTATATTTCTCATTACATGTTAGCTATATATTCAGATTGATTTTATGTAACAGTCTTTGCAGAGATAATAAGGATAATAGGAACAGACCCTGTTTCCTAGAATCTCTTTTCAGAGATGGGATCACCTGAAAATTTGGATGGAATCTTCCCAGTTTTGGACAGAATCTGGAAACCAGCCTCATGGTCCTAGTAGCTATCTCAGAAGTATGAAATGGGTCATTGAGGTGATTGCACACAAGTTGGCTGCTACTCCATTTTGGTTAGATCTCAGAATTCTTGGCATTTGGTCAGAATCTCTAAAGCAATGATAGAGATGCTGAATAAACAGCAGATTAAACAACACAGAACAAAACGGTCTCACCCAGTCATCTTTATTGGCAGTGTATCTTAATTACAGTAATGTATTTGTTCCTAAAGACTCCAAGTGTGCAATCTCTGTCCTTGAGCCCACAAATAATTTTTAATTTGATCTTGATTATTTACAAAACAGTCCTCTTTTTCTTGCATTTTCCATAGTCATTATAGCAGATAATTTTGGGATCTACATTGTTTTTCTTGAAGTCATTCAGTTTGTGCTTCAGATGACTGCCAGAACAGACTTTTAATGACCTGGTATATGCCTTTTGGGAAAAAAAACAAAAAGGAAAAAGCAGCAACCCATAATTAGGAAGAGAAAACCCAGATCACTGAATTAGCTAACCAGATTTATTTTCAGATAAATAATCAAATAAGTGCTTCTGTTACATCCTTTAATAAAAATTTATTTTTCATCTACAGATGAGAGTATTTTTTTAGCTGTCAATTTCCCTCACATATTACTTTCTTAAGTTTCTTAGGATTTTTCAGTGTTTGTAGTTCCATGATGACACTAATTTAAAAGGTAATTCCTTTAAGAAAATCATTTGGAGAATCTTTTATACAGTTATTGTGAAATAATGCTGTTGCCTTTATTGACTTTGGTTTGTCTGACCCTGGTCTTTTCTCTTAACCATTGCCATATATGGCTTTCCTCCAACTGTTCCTAGACCAAAAATGTGACAGATTAGAAAGGTGTGATAGTTATACTTGAATATCTAAGTTTCACTAGCCATTGGTATATGGTGTTCAGTTTTTATCTGGCAGTAGTAATTATTTCATTTTGTCTTTAAGTATTTATCATTTGGGCAGGAATATCAAAACATGCATATCTATTTTAAGATGTTCCTAGAAAGCTATTATAGTATTTCTTTAACTTGATATTTTCCTATTATTTCTTGAACTTGGTTTATAATGTGCCTTTTGATTTTAGTAACTTACATGTCATCTTGATTTATTGGGTATCACCACAGGGATTTTTAAATCTACTTTAAAATCTTTAAAATGTTTTCTTTGATCTGGTTACCCAAAATGGCATTCAGCTGTTTGTTGTTGTTTTTTTTAAGTGTAGAATGATTTTGCCAACAGTAAATCTAAACATCACTACAAATAATTTGTTGGCTAGCTTCAGGGACATTTTGTGATCAATCAGAACAAGTTGGTAAATTTTTTTAAGTGGCCAGATAGTTCGTGCTTGGCAACCATATAGTTTCTGTCATAAGTACTCAACTTTGTTGTTGTAGCTCAAAAGCAGCAACAGACAATACGTAAATAAATGGACATTGATGTTTCTAGAGAGTTTACCTATCACAATATAATCAACAGGTCTTAGAAGTCAGAGAGTCCTTAAGCACTTACCTGATGAATTACATAGGTGAGGCAGTCTATTACCATTTTCTAGAGAAGGTGTCTGAGATGGATATGACTTCCTTTCGACAGAGGTACTATGTGGTAAAATGAAAACTAAAATGGAAATTACTAAATTGATTTTTTTCCAAAAACCATTGACACCAACTTTTAGGAGCCAAAAAAACATGTTCATGATACAATATAGTAGTTAACAGCATTGATACTGAAATTGCTTTTTAATAACCCACAAGTCCTTTGAATGCAAATATATAAAATCAAGGAAAGTTTTAATGAAAGAAGTAAACAATAATACAACCTAGGCTGGCAATAAAATATACAGCCCAAATCCCACAGGAAATGTTTTTGTGAAAACTGGATCTTTGGTTAGTACTTCGGTCAGCCTCTAAATGAATATTGTTTCTGAAGTACTCCATTATATCAAATTCCCAGTGTTTAGAACATCTATAGACAACAAAGTCAAAGTTATTTTCATACTTAGACATTGAATGAATTTGTGAGAGAATTAATGATTCTAAGATACTGAGAGGTTGCTTCCAAGAAGAATGACCAACTTTTTTGAACTCTGTGTGTATGTGCATAAGTGTGTATTAATATACTCCAAAGTAAATTAATGTCTTCATTTTATGTCATTTTAAATCATTTGTTCTCAATGATGGCTGCACATAAGAATCACTTGTGGGGCTTTAAAATTTCTCATGCTTAGGATGGTGTTGAGACCAATTAAAGAAGAATCTATGGGGATGGGACCTGGGTATCAGTATTCATTAAAGTTAGTGATTCCAATATTCATCCAGAGTTGAGAACCACTGTATTAAAGCCAAACAATGTGATTTGATGTGTAAATAGAGCTTGGTATCAAATTTTTACAGTGAGAATTCAATATATGTTGGCATAGTACTTCTAGTTACCATAATGTATGGAGTGCTTGGGGACTGTCTTCAGGAACTAGATGTGATAATGGTGGTTTTTTTTGTCTTCCCTTCTCTATTTAAATTGCTTTCTCCTGCTAGTTTGTCTGTATTACTTATTTCTTTGGTCCAAAAGGTACATTTGGTGATCAGTGGCCAAGTACATGCATTGAGTTTTTTCTGTTAACACAATATAGTACACTTTAGGAAGATGAAGAAGCCAATGTAATAGAGAAGTAGTAACTAAAGCAGTATACATTTATGGAAATCTGCAGAGCTAAAGAAAATGAGTATGAACTCGTTACCTAATTACTTTTCTGAGAATGTTGTGCTCGCTTCAGCAGCACTTATTCTTAGGATGAATATTTTTCTTCAACAGAAGTATAAAATTTTGCAAGAATAAAACATGAATTCAATGTTGAAAGGGCACAAAACTTTGAAGTGAACATTTTATGTACAAAGGAAAGAATAAGTACTTTACTTGTACAATTGAGATCTTACCATATTTGGTCATAAATCACTGAGGGTCCCTAAGCCTTGAGGACTGTTGGAATCTGGCAGATGTCTTTACGAAAGATTGTTTAACGTACTTCATTAACTCCACGTTGTGTTTTTCTTTTCTGGAACTTAATTATCATTGAATCTTTTCTTTTTAAAATAGTAACTTCTGGGGGGATAATTTAAATGTTTAGTGGAGTCTCATTTATGGTTATTTTTTAAAGACTGAATTTTGGTATTTTCTAAAGATGTGTTGGTTTTTCTTTTGTGACTTTTTTTTTTAGAGTTTAGGTATTTTTGTTAGTAATCTCTACACCCAATATGGGGCTCGAACTCACAACCCTGAGATCAAGAGTTGCATGCTCTTCTGACTGAGCCAGCTAGGCACCCCTCTTTCGTGACTTCTTGTTTTACAAGACAAATAAGACATTTTGTGAGAAAATATCTAGCCACCACCTCAGTGCTGAACCATTTAGTAACAAATTGTTCCTCTTATCTTCCACCAAATTGTTCTTTCGTGTACATTTTGAGGTGCCCTGCCTGTAGAGATCAGAAATACAAAGTTCTGTTTCTTTTTTGTGTTTTTAAAAAATGGCTAATGTTACTGCCTTTTCTAGATTAGGTTTTAGTGTACCAAGCACTCCTCTAGGTTGGAGTGTGTTTTTGGCAGACATAGGGAAGAAAATAGTCTGCCTTTATTGATCTGATTTTTTTTTTCTGACCAATTCATCATATGTGCAGTTCTGTCATTTATATGCTGTTAGATAACAGGAATATGCAATGATCTACTCACTCTAATTTACAGAATCAAGACAGGTTTAGACTCTGGATTAAAAAGCCAACATTTTGTCTGAAGGATAGGTAAGCATCTAATCTCAAAGGAAGGGAAAGTATGCACTAATATTTAATTTCCATAATTCCTTCTAAAACTAAACGTACTGGGTGGTTCAGTTGATTGGGCATCTGCCTTAGGCTCAGGTCATGATCTCAGAGTCCTGGGATCGTGCCCTGCATCAGGCTCCCTACTCAGTGGAGTCTGCTTCTCCTTCATCCTTTGCCACTGCCCCCCTTGCTTGTGCTCTCTCTCTCTCTCTCTCTCAAATAAATAAAGTCTTTAAAAAAATAAAATAAAACTAAATGTACTGATCTCCTTGTGTAATTCTGGCTAATGAGGAGTAAGTACTTGCTAAAACCTATGATTAATAATTTAATTTTTTGGAGGATTCACATTTATTGAATAATTATGATATAACATGGAATTTCTGAATTCCAAATAAATTTCACTTTACAAACATTTGTTGCTTTTTGTACCAACAGGCTTTGTAACAGCCTCCAGTTGACCTGACAAGGAATGACAACCTCCCCTCCCCGGCCCTTCAGTCTGCTTAATAATAAGTCCTTTGCCTCTTCTGTCACTCTCCCAGGGGATGGCCTACTAGTCTCCTTTCTGTACAGTTTGGGCAAACTGGTGATAGCAGTAGTAGTGTCAGTGAAGTGGTCCACACAGCTAGAGAGACAATTTTCAGTGGGAGAGTCTAGGCGATTCCCTGGCTTCTCCACACATTTATCCCAGCATAGTTCCAAGATGTGATACATCTGTGCGGTGAAATGCAGGCGCCTTCTGTTTGGCTGCCCCCAGGTGCTGCAACTCTGCTTCATCTGCCTCACTCAGGTCTGCCATTATCCTCCTTGAGCTTGGGTGATTAACAAGCAATTTATTATTACTATTTAACAGCTGAGCTCTGTTATGCACCACTATAGCTTCACCAGCTCGAGCACTGCCACCACAATTCCCTGCTTAGTGTCTGAAAAGAAGCAAAGATTAAAACATATACACATTCTCTGACACACTCTTTCTCACTTACATAGACACATATGTACGTACATACATTTTATGTGTGTATGTATAAATATATGGAGAAATATAAGGATGGGGCACCTGGGCATACAACTCTTGATTTTGGTCCGGGTCATGATCTCAGGGTCTTGGGATCAAGCCCCATTTGGGTCTCCGCACTTGGTACGGAATCTGCTTGAGAGTCTCTCCTGCTCCTCCTGCCGCTTCCCCTGTTCGCTCTCAGTAGATACATATATACATACATAAAATCTTTTTAAAAAATGAAATATAAAGATAGAATATAGAGAGTAAATAAAATGCCATTATTTTTATCAATGCTCAGTCACCATTTTAAGATCATATTGCCTTACTCCAAAAAGCTACCAAGGGGAGGTTAGATATCTCATTTGGTTATATAAGCTGTAATGGTTGGCCTATTTTTGATAATTCTTGTATTTAAGCTTGTTTTCACTCTTAGCAATATAATAAAGAATAACTTCTGCAGAAATTAGTGAAGGTAATAAACAAACCACCTTTTATCACAAGGGATTGATGAAATTTAACAGTTTGGGGGTTACTAAGTCCATTTAGAATGCATTTTTTCAAATAAATTTTTCATTTTATATTTTATATCAGGTTTAGAACATGGAGTTTATTTAAACTTTAGTTCTGAATGGGCCAACCCTTTTTTGTAGCTCTAAGATGTGTTTCATAATAGTTCGTGTTCTAAAGTTGATGTCCTGAATTTATAGTTCCAAGGTATCATTTATAGAAGACAATGTCTAAAGTCTGTAACCACACAGAAAAGAAAAAGAATAAGAAATTTTGTCTCCCTTGAAAGCCTTTGTGATTTTTACTGAGTTCATGTTTGCTGAAAACAAACATGGAGATCTAAAACTTAATATTTAAATTCTGACTACCTCTGAATCAGCTATTTACAAAAAATACCTTGTATGGAAGGAAATGTTTACCAAAACAGAAAAAAAAAAAGCTTTTAACATTATAAATTAAAATGGATAGTTACATAACAGAGAACAGATTATATTTAATGGGGAAAATGTAAGTTTAAAGTGGTCATCTAGTTATGAAAGATTAAAATCAGAATTATTCAGTAGTTGATAATTTACCAGTTGAAAAGTAGACATTTTGAGTATGTTTTATATATTGTACTTCTTACCATGTAATAAGTGATATTTTATATTTTTGATGTGTTAAATATTTGCTCTGCTATTAATGTAGTACTTGGTTTTCTTAGCCAAGTCGCTATTTAAAATTTTATATAATGTTTTGCATTTATTTTGATCTTAAGTAACACCCTTTTAAGATTGCATTGAGGTTGAGATTGACTCATGAACAATATTTGACATACCTGAGTTCTCTTTCCTTTGAAACATTTGTCCTTCCAGGATACTATATTTGCCTGATTTTCCTCTTAGCCATCTAGTCTGCTCTTTTCTTTCCCCTTTTTAGATCTCTTTTGCTGGCTCCTTCTCATTTCCCCAAAATCTAAAAGTTGGGGTATCCTGGCCTCATGTCCTCTTTTCTTCTTATGTACAACATACTTCCTAGGTTATCTTATCCATTTTCATGGATTTAAATACCATCCATATGCTGACAGCTCCTGAATTGTATCTTCAAACTAGATTTCTCCTCTAAATTCCAGATAGATATTTATGACATATTTGAGAATTCTACTTAAATATGAAAAGGATATTAAAAAATTGAATATGCCCCAAACTAAGTTCCTAATATGCCTCCTAAACCTGTTCCTCCTTCATTTTTTCATCTCAGTTAGTGACACCTCCATTTTTCCAATTCATATCCTTTTTTTTTCTCACACCCACATCCAGTCCATCATCAATTCCTGCTAGCTTTAATTTTAAAATATGGCTTAAATTTTACTGCTTCTCACTAACAACCCCAACTCCACTATTCTGTTTAGATTACCAGTCTTCTCTCTTAGATTGTAACAACATCCTTCCAACTGGTCTATTTGCACCTGCTCTTTAACTTATTCTCAAAACACAGTAGTGTATCAACAGAGTATCTCTCTTAAATTGAAGTCAAATCTGTATTCATGGCTCTTATGTCACTAGTGGCTTTCTATTTCAATCAGATTAATAGCTAGCTCTTTCCCTTATTCACTCTTCTCTAACTAGACCCAATGGCCTTCTTGCCGATTTGTGGAACATATCAAGCACGCTCCTTTTTTAGGGTCTGTGTATTTGCTCTTCCTTCTCTCTGGATTGATCTTCCAGATTGATTGACGATCTGATTGACCTTCCCTCAGATATCTGCAATAATAGCTTTTCCACTTTTCTGACATCTTTTTTTTTCTAATTCACTCCATAATGCTTTCACTGACCATCTTTCTAAAAGTTCAGTCCTCTACTTGCTGCTTTATTTTTTAAAACTTCATTGAGCCATAATATCCATATATAATTTGTGTCCATTTAAGTGTCCAATTTGATTAATTTTGGCTGGTGTATACACTTGTGAAATTACCATTTAGTCAAGAGGCAGAATATGTCCATCAGGCTCCAGAAGTTTCCTTGTGCCCCTTTATAGTCCATCTCTCCCTATATCCCAATTCCTAGGCTACCAGTAATGTACCTTTTGTTATCATCGATTAGTTTTTTTTTCTGTATTTTTTCTTCCTGCCACTTATTGTAACTACCATACTATATATTTTGTTTTATTTATTAATCTTGCCTGTGCTCCACATCAGCATATAAGGGGCAAGGATTTTTGCTGTTTTGTTCACTGACATATCCTCAAGGTCTAGGATGCTGTCTGGGACATGATGTTCAGTAAATATTAGTTGAATGAATAAATGAATCACTGAATTCATTTTTTACTAAGCATCTACCATATGTCAGACTCTGTAGAGGTGTTGGGGTATGTCAGTGAACAACACAGACAAATCCTTTATCTTACGGATCTGACAGAAAAAGAAAAATAGTAGTAATGAATCTAAGGAAGTGTATCAGAAACTGAAGAACCTTCCCAAGGCTCAGAGTTAGGGAAGGCAGTTGTGAGCAGGTAACATTTGCATTTGATTTGTCTGACAACTTTAGCTCTCCTATTCAGAGCTGAGAGTCATGAACTAAGAAAAGTTGGTACAGGCAGTACAGATTCTTTAGAGTTTATGAACATACCCCTTGCATTTAACAGGTAGGTACGACCTTTGGTAGAGTTTAGTATAGGTTCCTGATGATTGTCATTTCTTTTTTCATCACGTCCTACATGCTGGTTTTCCAGTTTCTCAACCCACAGGCAGTAAGAAGTAGCAAGAAGTAACTTGGCAGAAAAAATATTGCAAGCAAAAGCAAGACTCTTAGTGCATGGTCTTAGCATCACTAAATGTCAGACTCACTCAGGGATCTTTAAAAAATTATGACTGTCCAGATCCCACCTCAAAGTAAGGGGCTACTCCTTTAGCTTGGGTGAGGAAAGACTTTCTAAGGAGGCAGGCTGATCTAGAAGAGCAAAATGTGGAGGAAACAGAAAAGGCAAGAAGTTGGTTTTGGTAAGAAATTTGGATTTTTATTCTAAGTGTAATAGGAAACGATTAGAAGATTTCAAACAAAGGAATGATGCAATGTGATCTGTGTTCTTGTAGGATCACTTTGACTCATGTGTGAAGGATGGATTATGGTATAGTCCAGAGCGAAAGCTGTGATACTAAGGACCACTCCCCCCAAAATCACTGAGGTTGGAATTTTTTTTTTGCATATTAAAAGCAGTTCTCTTTTTTGTTTCCAAATCTCTGTGTGATAATATGTAGGTAAAATGGGATCTCAGGGTGAAAACAAAGCAAAAACCAAAACATTCCATCCTTCATTATGTTAGCAAGGCTAAGTGTCCAGAATGAACAGAGCCAAAATTAATACGCTGCTTCCAAATGGGGTTATGTAGACCTCTGATAATCTTCATTCCACATTTCCACCTCTGTTCCACAATTTTGACAGTTTTTTTCCTTTTTAAAGTTCTTTGTAACATGTTTCAAAATTTGTCAAGCCCAGGGATAACTAATAAAAGTCAGTATTGTTCCCCCCTTCCCCCAAAAAATCGAAGCCAGGAGAACACTTGGAGCTATTGTAGTGGTTCAGGTGAGATGATATTAGCAGAGCAGATAGAGATAATTTTAGCAGTCAAGGTGGAAAGAAGTGAGCAGACAGAAGAAATGTTTTGACTGTAGATGAGTTGCTTTGAGGTGAGTTGGAAGGCATGTGGAAAAGGAAAGAAAATGAGGAAGTAGAGATAATTCTGGTTTTTTTGCATGAATATGTTAGTATAAATAGATGATCCTAGTCTTTAATAGTTTTATTGCTAAGTTGACCATCCAGTACACAACTTGAGTTTTTCTTTTTTTTTAAAGATTTTATTTATTTATTTGACACACAGAGAGAGATCACAAGTCTGCAGAGAGGCAGGGAGAGAGAGAGAGAGAGGAGGGGAAGCAGGCTCCCTGCTGAGCGGAGAGCCTGCCCCAGGGCTCCATCCCAGGACCCTGAGATCATGACCTAAGCTGAAGGCAGAGGCTTTAACCTACTGAGCCACCCAGGCGCCCCTCAACTTGAGTTTTTTGATAGCTATGATTAGCCCTTCAATTTAGAAAAAAATAAATTAAAAGTAATGATTTAATATTTGGCAGTTAAGAAAATGCTGTTTGGGCTGAAGTAATTTTATTTTTAAACTCCAGATTTATAGAGAGATACATTTGAGATTACTGAATTTACATTTTTCCTAATAGGCTTTGAAAGAAATCATTGTTTCTTATGATGTGCCCTTTTCTCTATGTATATTATACTTTAATAAAACGATTTAAAGAGAGAGAGAGAGAGAGAGATTTGAGTATTTGTCTTTGTAAGCTCATTGACCCTGTGAAAATGGGGCTTTGGCACTGCTGAAATCCTCAGCTTCTGACTAGTAGCCTGCCAACAGACAGCCTCTGGTGTTGGACTTCTTTCAGCTTGTTGCTGTTCAGACTCTGGTTCTATTCTCGTGGACAGATGGGGTGCTTGAAAGAAAGCCAGGAAACCAAGCCTTAAGAGGACTTGGAAATAATTTTTAGATGTAAGTTCCTTGTGCTGAATTCAGGGTGGCAGTATATCCTTCTCAGCAATGTTGAAACTGCTTGTGTTTGGCTAGTATTTATATATTAGCTGGTTGGATGTAGGCTTCATTCCATCTGTGCCACTGCTCTGCTGCCAAGATGAATGTAGAGGACCTCTGGCCCAAACTCATTCTTGGCTCTTGTTTTTTATTGTGTAAAATATACATAACATAGAATCTGTCATTTAACCATTTTTAAGTGTAGAGTTCAATGATATTAAGCACATTCATAGTGTTGTGTGTTGTGTGACCATCACTACTCTCTGTTTCCAGAACTTTTTCATCATCCCAAACATAATTCACATCCATTAAATAATAATTCCCCATTCCTACTTCTCTCTGGCCCTTAGTAACTTCTATTTACTTTCTATATCTATGAATTTCCCTATTCTAGGTACGTTGTGTAAGTGGAATCATGCAGTATTTGCCCTTTTGTGTCTGGCTTATTGTGCTTAGAATAATATCTTAAGATTTATCCATGTTATAGCATGTGTCAAAATTTCATTCCTTTTTAAGGCTGAATTATATTCCATTGTATGTATTGCCAGATTTTATTTATCCATTAATATATTGATAGACATTTGAGTTGTTTCCACCTTTTGGCTATTGTGCATAATGTTACTATGGACATGGATGTACAAAACCTGTTTGAATCCCTGCTTGTAATTCTTTTGGGTGTATACCTAGGAGCGGAATTGTTGGATCATATAATAATTTTGTGTTTACATTTTTGAGGAACTACCAAACTGTTTTCCACAGTGTCTGTACCCATTTTACATTCTTTCTAGTAATGCATGAGTATTCCAAATTTTGCACATCCTTGTCAACACTCCCTTCTTTCCTTCCTTCTTCCCTCCCTCCTTTCCTTCCTCTTACTTTCTTCTTTCTTTCTTCCGTTTTACTTCTTTCTTTTTATAAAAAAGATTATTTATTTGACAGAGAGAGAGAGAGAGACAGCAAGAGAGGGAACACAAATGGGGGGGAGTGGTGGAAGAGGGAAAAGCAGGCTTCCCCCTGAGTAGGGAGTCCCGATGCGGGGCTCTATCCCAGGACCCTGGGATCATGACCTGAGCTGAAGGCAGATGCTTAACAACTGAGCCCCCCAGGCACTCCACTTTCCTTCTTTCTTTTAATAAATTGCCATCTGTGCCTGGATGACTCAGTCAGTTAAGCATCTGACTCTTGATTATGACTCAGGTCATGATCTCAGGGTCATGAGGCCAGGCTCTGTGCTGGGCATGGAGCCTACATAAGATTCTCTCTTACCTTCTTCCGCCCTCCCCCCCACCTGCTTACATGCTTTCTCTCTCTTTCTCTCTCAAAACTATAAACAAGTAAGTAAATAAATAAATAGCCATCCAAATGAATGAAGGGGGTGAAGTGGTATTGGGATTTTGATTCCCCAATGATTAGTAATGCTGACTATCTTTATATAAGCTTATGGACCATTTGTAGATCTTCTTTGGAGAAATAGCTATTCGAGACCTATGCCCATTTTTTAACCTGTTTTTTGTTGTTGCTTTTGGTGTTGTTACTAAATCGTAGGAGTTCTGTATGTATTCTGGGTATGAATCCCTTAAAGATACATGATTTGCAAATATTCTCTCACATTCAGTGGTTTCCTTTTACTTTTTAGATGCACAAAATTTTTAATTTTAATGTAGTCCAATTTATCTTTTTTGTTTGTTTGTTTGTTTTCTGTGATTTTGGTGTCATATCTAAGAAATCATTGCCAAATCCAATGTCGTTGAGCTTTTTCCTCTGTGTTTTCTTCTAAGAGTTTTATAGTTTTAGCTCTTATATTTAGGTCTTTGATCCATTTTGAGTTAATTTTTATAAATGGTATAAGGCCATTCTTAGCACTTTTATATAAATTTTAAAAAATTATTTCTTAATTGGGGAAGGAGAAAGTGAGACTTTTGAACTTGGAAGCTCAGTTTTGGGTTTCTCATTTTTCTGAACTTTCTTGATTTCTCTGTGTGTAATTAATTAAAGAGAGCTTAGTAGTATCACCCAAAATGCAAGTAGCAGTAAATGATGAGTGGCAGTCACTAGGAACCAGCTCAGAATAACTGCTGAATAAGTTCGACTTCCTGTTTATTGCCAGGTATATTAATGTAAGTGGATTAGAGGAATTCAAAAACAAAGGAGGTATATCTGAATTTTAATAAGTCATTTAATAGTATTTTGGATACAGTAGAGACGCATGAACTATATTACGATAAAGCTAGTGAGTACATAGCTAAATGAGTGGTTACATGCAAGCAGTATTGATCACAAAATAAATTTGATCTGTCATCCTGTGATACCACCCCCTCTCATACACTCTCATAGTTTAAAGAAAACAGCCTAGTTGTCTAAGGATATAATTTAAGGCTTCCATGCCCAATCACCTGTTTTATTTTACAGTCTGACTAAGCAGGACTATATTTTCCATACATGCATATCCTTTCCTGTTGCTGCTTGAAATGTTCTTTATCCACTCCCTGTTTTCATTTAGTAAAATCTCTCTTCCTCACAGTCTGTAATACTGAATACCTCTGTTTTGAATTTCTTTCCAGGTATGTCACCTGGCTCTGGATATCCAATTCTCAGGATATTTTGAACTTTTCTTTAGTATTTGATACAACTTAGATTTAAAAGACAAAACAAAGTACCTATATTAGTGTCTAACTTAATTAAGCAAAAAAGGAGGTTAGTGGGTTATGTACTTAAGAAGCCCAAACATGGTTCCTGACTTTAGATATCTCTTGGCTTTGTTCATGTCATTCTGTAAACGAGCTTACTCCCCATAAAGATAAGATAATGGTTATCAGGCCCGGATTCGTCTTTTCAGCTTAGAAATACCAGGGGAAAGAGATGTTTCTTTCTTCCCAATATATGTGTATTGTTTAAAGACTGATCCTTATTTTTCCTGCTTAGGTCACATGGCTACCCATGGAAAAGCCACTATTTATAGGAAGTAGGTATTTCAGGCTTGTAGTATTTGTCCAGCTCTTTGACCAAAGGCAAGGTAAGGTGTAGGTTGATAGCTCTTAGTACATGGAATAGGTGAATAATAGTTTCCCAAAGGAATTAGGCAAACTGAACAAGCAAAATCAATATATGTCCACTACAGTGTCTTGTTAGTTTATACCGTCCATAAATTTTTGAGTGAGTTGGGGGAGAGGATCCACATATTAGTTATCTACTGCTATTTAACAAATTACACCTAAAGTTAGGGTCATAAAGTAACAGGCATTTATTATCTCACGTAAGAGTTGAGATAAGAATTTGAAAGGAACTTAGTTAAGTGATTCTAGCTCAGGGTTCCTGTTGAGTTGCCCTGGATATTGGCCAGAGCTATAGCTACCCCAAGGATCGAGGCTGGAGGATCTGCCTCCACGTCCACTCATCTGGCTATGGAAAGAGGCCTCAGATCCCTTCTGGTTGTTGGCCATAGAGTGACATAAAAACTGGTTTCTTCCGTAGTGAGTGATCCAAGAAAGAAAAAGCAAGCAGGAAGCCACAGTGCCTTAGTCACTGACGTGTACACCATTACTTCTGCTTTAAAAAAAAAAAAAAGTAAGTATATGTCATAGTTTATTTTTGCTGGGAAATGAGAAATAGAGCACTATAACAAGTATGAAATTAATGAACTTAGCTCTTGTTGGTTTGTTGTCATGTTTTAATATTCATCCATTTAGTAAACATCTACTAATGTTTAATATAAGAATAATAATTGCTATTATTTATTATATTCTCATCATGCTCAAAGCACTGTTGTGTGCGTCAATTCGTTCAGCCCTCTTACCAACCTCTGAAATAGGTATGATTTAGGGGGCAAGGGATGGGAAGGTTATAGATTAACTTTATTTTTTAATAATTTTAGATTTACACAGAAGTTGCAGAGATAGTACAGTAAATTCCCTTATTCTCTTCTCTTTATCCAGTTTTCCCTGTTAACATTTTGTATTACCATGGTACATTTGTAAAAATGACAAACTAATACTGGTACATTGTTACTAATTAAACTACAGATTTTATTTGTATTTCACCAGTTTTTCCATTAATGTCCTTTTCTGTTCCAGGATCCAATTCACGGTACCACTAAATTGCTGACTAAACTACCTAAAATGCATTTAGTTGTTATATCTCCCTAGTTTCCTCTGATCTGTGTCAGTTTCTCATCTTTCCTTATTTTTCATGACCATAGAGTCCTGAAGCATACCGGCTAGATACCCTGTAGAACGTCCCCCAATCTGGGCTTGTCTGTTGTTTTTCTTATGGTTAGACTGGACTTACAGGTTTTGGGAGAGATTGCAACAGAGGTGAAGGGCCTTTCTCGTCACACCATATTAGAGGATACATGCAATCCACTTGACCTGACTGTTGATGTTAACTGTCATCACATCTTAATGTAGTGTTTACCAAGTTTTTCCGTTGTAAAGTTAACCATTTCTCCCTTTCCCCACTCTGTTCTTTGGAGGTAACTTTTTTATTATTGTTGGCACTGAGTCACTAAGTCCAGCCCACACTCAAGGGAAAGGGAACTAGGCTCTCCTTTTTGAAGGTAGTGTCAAAGAATTTGTGAACATACTTTAAATCACTACAGTACATTCCTGGCCAAAATTATTGATGTTCCTCTGACATGTAATATATATTTGCCCCTCCCAATATCCTGCAAGTCTCTCCTATTATAATATCAGTGTATGGTCCAAGATGTCATTATCCAAATCAAGTCTAGGTTTGGATAACGCATAGATGTAGGCCTCATTAGGTGTGGTTCCTTAATTTCAGCTCCTTGAGTACATTACCACTCTGATGATCTGTGAAACCAAAGAGGCAAATTATCTGTTCCCTACACAGCCAGAATACAGTGGTCAGGCCAGACAAAGATAACCACTATAGGCTGTCTAGTTCAAAAAGAGGGAAAATGTCATCACAGAGGTGCCATTACTTCATACCACTTCTGAAATTCAACTAGATACAGATTGGTAGTTCTTTGATTAGAATTCAGAGTCTGGGAATTTCTCCATGGCCGTTAGCTTTGTCTTCTGGGCTTTTGGTTCTACACTTTGAGTTGTCTTTCCTTTTCTGCGAAAGGTAGCCTATATTTGCAGTTGTGTAGTTTCCTCTACCCATTTCTTGCCTGCAGATGTTTGGCAGTCTAAAGGACTCTTCATTTTGTACTGTTTGTGTTTCTTTCAGTCCAAATGAGCAGTGTTTCTGCCCATATAATTCTCTTAAAAACTTTATGGATCTTCTATAAATTCTTACTTGAGCTCACTTCATTAGTTAGAAGCCACACTTAGAAATCTCATTAAGATAAGCCATTTTCTATCTTGGGACTCTGCTAAGGGACATTGGCTTTCAGCTTGTTGGAAGCTCTATTGTTTAAAAGAATTTGTGAGTTGTACTTTAAAAGTCTTAAAAAGGCCTTTTGTCTAACTGAATAGTACTCAGCAGCACCACCTCAGAGCTTTCTGAAGTATGACAAAGAATTTTATAGCTACATTCCCAACCTTATCTTTCAGACTGTGTTTTCTTGGCAGTGCCTTGGATTTGAATTTTGCTTGGAAGCCATTTCTTATTTTAATATTGTTTGCGTCTAGAGAGACTGAGAATCTTCAAAACCAACAGGTTCTTGCTACTTTTTTGCTGAACTGTTCTTGCTGATTTTTATTAGGAATTTGGAAATCTGTGGTCTGGGTTTCAGCTTGGCAAAAGGAGAGGTCTGGGAATTATGAGTATTTGTTTAGTGGTCATTGAATTCAAGAGAGTATTGAGGAATAGCAGTTAGGCCAAGAGCAGAACTTTGAGAAATGTGGACCTTTAATGGGCAAGTGAATAAAGACTATGAGAGAGGTAAAGTTGGAGGGGGTCAGTGATGGATTAGAGAAATGAAGAGTATAGGATTGAGAAATATTGACAGTGGCATAGCCTCAGTTATTTTGCATGCTGGATTTGGTGGAAAAATTTTGTTTCCTCTTTACATAAACTCTTTTATTATTATTATTATTATTATTATTATTATTATTATTATTATTATATCTTAGTCATCATACGGTACATCGTCAGTTCTTGATGTAGTGTTCCATGATTGATTGATTGTTCATAATACCCAGTGCTCCATGCAATATGTGCCCTCCTTAATACCTATCACTAGGCTAACCCATCCACCCCCCCACTAAAACCCTCAGTTTGTTTATTGGAGTCTATAGTCTCTCATGGTTCATCTCCCCCTCCAATTCCCCCCCTTCATTTTTCCCTTCCTTCTCCTAATGTCCTCCATGCTATTCCTTATGTTCCACAAATAAGTGAAACCATATGACAATTGACTTTCTCTGCTTGACTTATTTCACTTAGCATGATTTCCTTCAGTCCCATCCATGTTGATGCACAAGCTGGGTATTCACCTTTTCTGATGGCTGAGTAATATTCCATTGTATATATGGACCACATCTTTATCCATTCATCTGTTGAAGGGCATCTCGGCTCTTCCCACAGTTTGGCTATTGTGGACATTGCTGCTATGAACATTCATATTAACTCTTTGAGTCAAGGAGATTAATGCCTTTTATATCATAAAATGTATAACATTAGCCTTTCTATTAAGGTGAAAGATAAAAACACTGACACAACTTTGGTTCTTTCCAGTTTACCTAGTTTTTCTTTTGTTTTTTTTTTTAAAGATTTTTTATTTATTTATTAGAGAGCGAGAGACTGAGAATGAGAGGGGAGAAGGTCAGAGGGAGAAGCAGACTTCCCGCAGAGCCAGGAGTCCGATATGGGACTCGATCCCGGGACTCCGGGATCATGACCTGAGCTGAAGGCAGTTGCTTAACCAACTGAGCCACCCAGGCGCCCTAGTTTTTCTTTTGTTATTCATGTTTTGATGTTACACCTAAGAATCCATTGCCAAATCTGTGTCACAAAGATAAACTTCTATGTAACTCTTACAGTTAGGTATTTGATCCATATGAGTTAATTTAGTATATGGAATGAAGTAGGAGTTGAGTGAATTTTTCTTTTTGACATATATTTTAGGTAAAGGAACCCTAACCTGTGAATGTGTAAGTTTGCTTTTATACATGAAGTACAGACAGTGTCTAATTCAGGGTGTAGGTTATTTATTAATTTTTTTCTATATGTAGTTTTTAATTCTTCTGAGGGTCCCTAAGAAAGTTGTTTATAAATAATAGTTCTTGAAATTTGTTTTTGCCTTTTTTTTTTTAACCTTTTGAATTTTGGTTGTGAAGGAGGATGGTTCTAGAAAGTATAAGTCAGATATTCTAGGATTAGTTTTCTTCTATTATTTACTAGTGCTTCCTTTCCCTTCACATGAAATGGGGACCAGTGTACATGGTGAACAAATCATGAGGGTAAAGTATTTCTAGCAGTATATTTAGCCCTTGTCTTTCAAATGTTTTGATTCAAGTCTCCAGTTTTTATTTGCTTTTAACACCTGAGTGGGGGATACTTAACATAATTCTTGTAAATTCATACTTTGCACCCCCCTGCTCCAATAGAAGTGACAAATAAAATAAAAAGTAGAGGGGCGCCTGGGTGGCTCAGTGGGTTAAAGCCTCTGCCTTCGGCTCAGGTCATGATCTCAGGGTCCTGGGATCGAGCCCTGCATCAGGCTCTCTGCTCAGCAGAGAGCTTTCTCTCTACCTACTTGTGATCTCTCTCACTCTCTCTGTCAAATAAATAAATAAAATCTTAAAAAAAATAAAGAAAGAAATAAAAAGTAGAAACTCAAAAGACATAGTTGCATTAAAAAAAGGTAAACTTGTCTGTGAACCTGAAATGGAATCAGAGCAAAGTGATGAGTGGGGCTAAAGCCGTGGGTTTGGGTCTTTTGATCTCCATTGTAAATGCTGGTAGCTGATGGTTTGTTTTCTGTGTAGTCAAGGGAAATAGATGTACTTCATGAACATCATTTATGTAAAGTTTTAAAAAATATCCAGATCACTTAAAAATATGCATAGGAATGTTAAACAAAATTCAAAATAGAAGGTACCTGAAGAATAGAGAGAGGAAAATGGGACAAGGGAGGGAAAAAAAAATGTGGTGGCTTTAACAGTGTAAACTTTTATTACTTAAAAACATGAGTTGTGCGTGTGTTGTGGGGGTAAAGCGGTACTCGTAGGAATTAGCCTAAGGAAAGAATCTGAGATTCAACAAATATTTATTTATACAAATATTTATTATGAAATTTATGTGGTAGAAAATTAGAAACAGCTGAATGCTCATTAATAGAGGCGTGAATGGGCCAGGGAGGGAAAATAAAGGAATAACCATATAAATGGTTATACCCACTCTACGAATAAATACTCTAGGCACTAAAAAAATTAATGTTTTTACAAATTATTTAATGAACAATTTTAATTTTTTATTGGAAAATATTCATGAAATAATGTTCAATATGGGGAAAACAAGATACATACTGTATACATAGTATAATCAAAGTTTAAAAATTTTTTGTTCTGGTAAAATGCACATAACAAAATTTACTATTAATGACATTTTAATACATTCACAGTGTTATGCAACCATCATAATACGAATTTTATAAATACACTTATACTTGCACAGGGAAAATTTACCAGAAGAATACACAAAAATGTTCTAGAATATTTTTGGGTGAGGAGATACCTGTGTTTTTTATTCTATATCCTAATTTTCCGTATTTTTGTGGTGAAATGCTTTGTTTTCTTATTCCTAAAAAGTTATTCTAAGCTTAAATAAGAATGCTTATTTCTCTTAATTTTTTTATTTTTAAGAGAATTTATTTATTTATTTATTTGTTTGAGAGAGAGAGAGAACACAAGAAGAGAAAACATGAGTGGGGAGAGGGGCAAAAGCAGAGGGAAAAGCGGACTCTCCCTGAGCACGGAGTCCAATGCAGAACTCAGTCCCACAACCCCGGGATCATGACCTGAGCTGAAGGCAGATACTCAACTGACTGAGCCACCCAGGTGCTCCTTATTTCTCTTATTTTTAATCACTTTAATAAAGTGTTTCTTTTCATTTTGTTTACTTAAAATGTTGCAGAAAAGGCTAGAGGGCTTGCATAGTTTATTTTTGGCTTTTGTCTAAGAAAATACTTTACTGCATTAGGTTGATAATAAACAGAAAGGAGGTTCATTGAAAAGTTCAGTGAGGTTTGGGATTAGACTTTGATGGACCATCTCAGATTTTTTTCTTGGATGTTGGACAACATTCTAAGAAGTTAAGATTACTATTTCATTGAGGTTTTCAAATTTATTAATATTTGTGACATTTATGTATAAAATATTAATAAATATTTTAATAATTTTTGGTCATAAAATGCTTCCCTATATGTTTTGTACTATAATTAGCAGTATTTAGGTGATGAGCTTGTGGAAGAAATCTTTGCACTGTTTTTGGATTTAAATCTGCTGGAGACAGTATTTTAATTGCACTCTGCACGAAGAAAAGCCAGACCTACAGTCTTTTTCAACTAAAGAGAATGCTTACAAATTTTAAATTATAAGCCTAGTAAATTTCCTTATAGTGTATGTGATTGTACTGTATACATAAGTAAATTATACATAGAGCCTCTGCTGTTGATGGTTACATTATAGAGAACTTAAATAGGAATTTTGTATTGAATCTTTTGGGAAGAACTCTGAAGTTTTTTTTCTCTGTATATGTCAGAGTATCTTCTTTAGGACCTGTCAGCTCTATATCAGCACAGTATTTTGAAAATTTAGAATATTCATTATATTTACTATGATATTCTTTTCTACCCAAACTTATATGATACCACTCTGACCTGGTATTTCTTTTCCTGTCAACTAAGTTTTTTTCTCCCAGTTTTACTGAGATATTGACTTGATTTAAGGTGTCAGTGTGATGATTGATATGTGTATGTATCGTAAAATGATTATTGTAATAAGGATAGTGAATACCTCTGTTCCCCATAATTACCTTTTGGGGTGTATGTGGTGATAATACTCAAGATATACTCTCTTTGCAACTTTTGAGTCTATAATACATTATTGTGTATTTACTTTATTCACCATGCTGTACTTTAGATCCCTAGAATTTACTTATCTTGTAGCTGGAAGTTTACCCTTTGACAAACATCTCTCCATTTCCCCTACCTTCCAGCCAACATTCCACTATTCTACTGCTCTCTGTTTTTATGGGTTTGGCTTTTTTAGATTCCTCATGTAAGTGAGAACGTACAGTATTTGTTTTTCTGACTTATTTTACTTAGCATAATGCCCTCAAAGCCCATCCATGTTGCAAAAGGCAGGATTTCCTTCTTTTTTGTGACTGAAACACTGTGTGTTTGTATATGTATGTACCATATTTTCCTCATCTATTCATCCATTAATGGCACTTAGGTTGTTTCCATGTCTTCGCTGTTGTACATGATGTGGCAATGAACATGGGGGAGTAGGTATCTCTTTAAGACAGTGGTTTCAGGGGCGCCTGGGTGGCTCAGTGGGTTAAAGCCTCTGCCTTCGGCTCAGGTCATGATCTCAGGGTCCTGGGATCGAGCCCCGCATCAGGCTCTCTGCTTAGCGGGGAGCCTGCTTTCCTCTCTCTCTGCCTGCCTCTCTGCCTACTTGTGATCTCTCTCTCTCTCTCAAATAAATAAATAAAGTTTAAAAAAAAAAGACAGTGGTTTCATTTTCTTCAGATATATACCCACTTCTGTGAGATTGTTAGATCATGTGGTAGTCCTATTTTAATTTTTTTTAGGAACCACTACTGTTTTCCAGTAGTGGCTGTATCAATTTATATTTCTACCAACATTACCCAAGGGTTCCCTTTTCTCTACAGCCTCTCCAACATTTGTCTCTTGTTTTTTTGTTGTTGTTGTTGTTGTTGTTTTGTTTTGTTAATAATAGCCATTCTAACAGGTGATACCTCATTGTGGCTTAATTTGCAATTCCCTGATGATTGGTGATTTTGAGCATTTTTTGATGCGCCTATTGGCCATCTGTAGAAAAAATATCTATTTAGGTTTTCTACCTATTTTTAAATTGGATTGTTTGGGTTTTTTATTTTTGTTTTGTTTTGTTTTGCTGTTGACTTGTATGAATTCCGTATATATTTTGGATACTAACCTCCTATCATAGAGATGGCTTGTAAATATTTTCTCCCATTCTGTAGATTGCCATTTCACTTTGCTGATTGTTTCTTTTGCTGTGTAGAAGCTTTTTAGTTTGATATAGTCCCACTTGTTCGTTTATTCAGTCAAGGTTTAAAAATCCAAAATAATTGGCACACATGGGCATTTAACAAGAAGCAGTCATTAATGCTGTCATAAAGTCTCTTAGTTCTGTTTTTTCTCTCTCTCTGAGCAACCTAGAATTTTCCTGTTTCCTGTGTAATCTTGATGCCTTTTTTTTTAATTCAACCCCAGGGAAGAAAATAGAGGAGGATACTAAGCCAATAATAAGTCTTAGAATATTATTTGCTGTTTGGCAGATTAGCAAGAGCCCAGTAGGGATGTTTTGTTCTTATCCCTACTTGGCACATGGGGAAACTCAGGCATGAAGAAGTGAGATAACTTGCCCAGGATCATACAGCTAGTCAAAGAGAGAACCAGAATTCAGACAGGCCTGTTTGAGTCCAATCAGACCGTATGTTGTAACTCAACAACCCATTTAACTGCCTGTTCCTTTGTGATCAGTGATCTTTCTCACTTTTAGTCACCCAGGACTGTCTTCTTTTGGAGGTAAACCTCACTCTTTGAGACCAAGGGCATTGGGTTCTCTAGGGAGATGATATTGTGAAAGATATAGGGGAATGTCGCAGATCCTGACATTCCTGGATTTAAATTCTACTTCTGATCAGCCACCTGGGTGGCTCCGTTGGTTAAGTATCTGACTCTTGATTACGGCTTTGGTCATGATCCCGGATTGTGAGCTCGAGCCCTGTGTCTGGCTCCACAGTGGGAATGGAGCCTGCTTAAAATTCTTTCTCTCTCTCTTTCTCTTTCTCTCTTTCTCTTTCTTTTTTTCTCTTTCTCTTTCTCTCTCTCTCTCTCTCTCTCTCTCTCTCTCTCTCTCACACACACACACACACACACACAATCAATTCCACCTCTGATAGTTACTGGCCAAGTCACTAAACCATTATGGTACATCTCTACAGTAATTTGATTTAATGAATTGACTGTGTTATTACTGATCTTTAGAAAAACATAGGTAATTATTCCACTAAGAATGATTATTTTGGGGAGCACCTGGCTGGCTCAGTCAGTAGAGAATGCAACTCTTGATCTTGTGAGATCAAGCCCCATGTTGGGCATAGAGCTTACTTAAAAATATTTAGGGACACCTGGGTGGCTCAGTCAGTTAAGTGTCCAGCTCTTGATTTCAGCTCAAATTCTGTAAAAATTCTGATATGTAATTCTCATTCTGTAAAAATCATGATCTCATGGTTGTGAGATTGAGCCCCATCAAGCTCTGTGCTGTGTGGAGTCTGCTTGAGATTCTCCCTCTGCCCCTCCACCCATTCATGCTTTCTCTTTCTCATATAAATAAATAAAATCTTAAAAAAGAATTATTATTTTTTAAGTAACATACCCTATATGAGGTTGTCTTCACTCATGATTTTTGTCACATATGTCAGGTAAAAGTTACTGGCGACATGTAGAACATGGGCATTGCTTTGCCTATTTTGGAAACACTTAAATCGGTAGCATAATTTGGGACAGAAAAGAACATCAGTGTTTTCAAGTTCTCTGCCTTAATCTAAAATTGAGTAGTAATAGCAACTAAGTTAATTTCCTAATTTTGGTAGTCTATGTTAGCCTCTTTTGGGCATTAAAGAAGACAGCAGAGTGGAAAATCCTCTTCACTTTAGACTAGTTTATCTTAGAGACCTAATGCCCATACCAGAGTACTCAGGAAGAACAGAATATGAACTAAAAGTCACTAGGGACAGTTCTCCTGCTCAGATGACTTCATTGATTATGGCTTTCTGGAAGAATCTTTGCAGAGGGAGATTTCCAGCATCATCACTTTGTTTTTAAGTTTCTGCACAGATGTGCAGTAAGGTCTTATTTTTTCAGTGGGAAGGGAAGGGAAGTCATTTTCTGTTTTTTAAAAAAAGGTTTTATTTATTTGAGAGCGAAAAGAGCATGAACGGGGGAGCGGCAGAGGGAGATGGAGAAGCAGGCTCGCCACTGAGCAGGGAGCACAATACAGGGCCCCATTCCAGGATCCTGAGATCATGACCTGAGCCCAAGGCAGCCATTTAACTGACTGAGCCACCCAGGTGTCCTGGAAGTAATTTCCTGAAGGAAGAGAGATGATCTCTTTCTCTGAACTTTTATAGAGGCTTGATATCCAGTTTTGACACACTTTAAGGTATGATAATAATTTAGCAAAACATAACTTTAAAAAAAACAGCTTTTAATACCTAATCTAAATTGTAAAGTATGTATCTTTTATAATTCAAGAATCCAGTAGTTCCTTTAGCACCATTATTTTGATAGATTTTTTTTTTCAATTGACTGATAAAGCTATTTGGTTTTCATCAAAATCTTCAGGTGGGTTATTTTGAAGCAAATTCCAGAAATCATTTATTCTGTAAAAATTTTATGTCTGTCCCTTTCTCTCTCTCTGTATATATATACAACCACAATACCGTTACAACATCTAAAATAAAAATTAACAATAGTATTTTATCAGGTGTCTGGCCATTGTTAAGATTTTCCCAATTGAGGGGCTCCTGGGTGGCTCAGTGGGTTAAGCCTCTGCCTTTGGCTCAGGTCACGATCTCAGGGTCCTGGGATCGAGCCCCAAATCGGGCTTTCTGCACAGCAGGGAGCCTGCTTCCCCCTCTCTCTCTCTGCCTCCCTCTCTGCCTACTTGTGATCTTTCCCTGTCAAATAAATAAATAAAATGTTAAAAAAAAAAGATTTTCCCAATTGTATAACTTTTTTTTTTTTTTAAGTTGTTTTGTTCTAGTCTACTAATTACCTTTGGTTGATACGATTTTTTGTAAAGATTTAATTATTTATTTGAGAAACGCCTAGGTGGCTCAGTCGGTTAAGTGTCTGCTTTCGGCTCAGGTCATGATCCTAGGATCCTGAGGTCTAGCCCCTCATCGTACTCCTTGCTCAGCAAAGAGCCTGCTTCTACCTCTGCCTGCCGCTCCTTCTCCTTTTTTTTTTCCTCCTAAAGATTTCATTTATTTATTTGACAGAGAGAAAGGGAGAGTACACAAGTAGGCAGAGCTGCAAGCAGACAGAGAGGGAGAAGCAAGCTCCCCACTGAGCAGGAAGCATGATACGGGGCTGGATCCTAGGACCCCGGGATCATGACCTGAGCCAAAGGCAGCCACCTAACTGACTGAGCCATCCAGGTGCCCCTCCCCCTGCTTTAAAAAAAAAAAAGATTTATTTATTTATTTGAAAGAGAGAGAGTGAGAGTGGGCAGAGGGAGAGTGTCCCAAGCAGACTCTGCACTAAGCACGGAGCCCAACATGGGGCTTGATCTTACTACCCTGAGATCACAGCCTAAGCTAAAACCAGGAGTCAGTCGCTTAACTGACTGAGCCACCCAGGCCCCCAATTGATTTGATTTTTAAGTCTCTTTTACTCTGTAGATCCCTCTGTCCTGTTCTTTTCCCTTTTAATTTATTTTTGAAGAAATTGGGTCATTTGTCCTGTGAGGTTCCCAAGTTCCAGATTTTGCTGATGACATTCCCATGAAGTTCTTAATTTGCATGTTTCTCCGACCCCTGTATTTCCTGTTAGACTTAGGGAAGGGTTTCTCAGTCTCCATCCTTGCTATCGATTGATTGCTGGATAATTTTTTGTTGTGGGAAACTGTCCCTGGGCATTGTAGGATGATGTTTAGCAGCATTGCTTGTCTCTAGCCACTAGATACCAATAGCACCTTCCCCACCTCCCTGGTTGTGACAGCCAAAAATGTCTATTGACATTGTCAGATGTCCCCCAGGGGCAAAAATTGCCCCACTGGAGAACCACTAATCTAAGAGGCTTGATCAGGTATAGGTTCAGTGTCTTTGGAGGAATTCTTCATCTGTGGTCGTGGCGTTTCCTCTCTTTTCTGAACACCATTTTTTATCTTTTTTTTTGTCATATACATAGTCTTTTAACCGAACATATACTGAAAATATTCCCTGATGCTTTGGAATCCTTAAGTTTAACATTTGGCATTTATTTGAGCATATTATTTACTAATATCCAAAATATATTGTTTTGCCACTTATTTTGACCTTTAGAAAGAATCAACGTATTTTACAAGCCTCCAGGATTTCAGTGTAGGTTTATAGTTTATATATGCAGGTGATTCTTTTTTTCTGTATTACCTTAACAAAGGACTGTTATTCAAAAAGTGTTCATACCTAGTATCATTAGTTAGAATTCCAAATGATTAATAAAGGAGAGTATACGGGCTAAGTTTATCTTTGAGATGTCGTGAAGTTTTCTAGGCATTTCATCTCCTGACCATGTTGATCATTGCCTCACTACTCTTTCAGCTTCCTTAGTAATTGATCTTGGTTTCTTGACCTCTTAACTGACTATCCTTTTCATCTTTTATAGGACTGAGAATTTGCTTGTCCCAGTAAAAAAATAAAAATAAAAGGCATCACATTTATCTCATTATCTGCCTCTGTTTGCCTTTATCTTTTCTCTAAGGAACTGTACGCAGTCTGGCCCCACACCTGCCAGCCCCAGCTCTGGTTGGATTGCCTTTGCTTTTAGACTTCTTTTTTTTTACTTCCCTTTATAAATCCTTAGAGTAGTTTGACACAGCCAACCCCGATTCTAGTGAACAAGTCCTCTTAAGATAAAATATGATTAAGTTCTAAATGAATGCTGCTGTGTTAATGAGTACTTTTTCTTTTTTAATCAAGTTTACCTGGAAACTCAAATGTATTCAGTAGATACTGTTTCATATTTAATCCTTTAAGAACCAGATTCTATTATTAAAGATCATAGATATTTTTTAATCTCAATTATTGACTTGACTGAAACATTTTATGAAGCATAATCCTCATTGGTAGGAGAAAAACAAAAAAATACTACTTGTCCCTAAATGTGCTTCACCAATGAAAGTTGTTGGTAATTAAAAATTTATTAATTCATATCTGGTTTTTCATTTTTACATTAAATTGAAGAGCCAGGGTATCATCTTTCATTGTGTTTATCTTTTCTCTAGTGGCCTATTGCCATTTATATTAAACTAAATTTTATTTGGTTACTTATTTTAATGATGCCACAATTGCGCTAATTTTGTTTTTGAAGACTTTTATGATTTTTGGTGGGTTTTAAAATAAAAATAGTTTGTGTTCTAAGAAACAGAATTTAATCTCTAATGAATTATAAAGAAAAGGCTTAGATGGTGGGACTCCATCCTTCCTTAGTGATCATTTGACATAGATAGAAATTGCATTGCTTTAGCTTCCTTTAAATTTGCTTTTAAGAACATCTGCTATCACACTGACAACAGTTGGTTATTGCTGCTGTTGAATGACCTTTTTTACTATGTGTTTCATTTTCTCTTCAGTCTCCAGTGCCTGTACAGACGCTTTGATTTGTATTGACACCATCTAACACTTAGTTACATGTTCCTTTATAGTTTGTAAGTTCTTCTACCATATGATTTCTTATTTCTTCAGTTAAATTTAAAATTTTTTAATTAAAAAAATTTTTTTAAAGATTTTATTTACTTATTTGACAAAGAGAAAGAGTGCACATAAGCAGAGAGAGTGGCAGAAGCAAGCAGGGAGCAGGAAGCCCAATGCAAGGCTTGATCCCAGGACTCTGGGATCATGACTTGAGCTGAAGGCAGATACTTAACCAACTGAGCCAGTTAGGCACCCTAAATTTAAAATTTTTGAGTACAGGAATTGTCTGATGCATATCTTACACTGAACAGATATAAAATACTCAGAATATGCTTTTGATTGATTGGCAGATCATTTAAAACTGTCCATAATACGCGGATTTTGTGAAATTGGTTTTAGGAAGAATTACTTTAAATTTCATTCCTCTAAAAACCATTGACTCATATTAGTAAAAGTGCTATATCTGCTTTTCAAAGCCAAAGTACATTCTTTGAAATTGAAAATTGTTTACTTTAGTGGAACCTAACAGGTTCATATAGACTTCTACTTTTTGCTCTTTTTATATTGGTTTAGCAGGGCAGAAATAAAAGTATATTACCTTAAATCTTTTTTTTTTTTTTTTTAAGATTCTTGGGTCACTTGTGACTTACCTGTATTTAGTTTTTGCTGTTTTGTTTGTTTTACTGACTTAGAAAAGAAGACATAAATATAGCAGGACCTGATTTTTACTTCCCTACTTCTTTGGAAACTAGAATATATGGTATAAGGACTAATTTACCAGAGGTTATGAGGAAACCATAGTTCTTAAATGATTTCTGCCGAGAGGATATGCTTTAGTTACACTTCTCACTTTTCTCCTTGATTAATAAAGGCATATCGCATATTTGGGGCGGAGTAAAAATGCTGAATTAGGAGAGGGAAGAACAGAAATTTTTTTTTTCTTTCTTTGAAGATTTTATTTGAGAGAGAATGAAAGTGAGAGAGATCACTTAGGGAGAGAGAGAAGCCGACTTGCTGCTGAGCGGAGAGCTCAATGCGCGGCTTGATCCCAGTACCCTGGGATCAAGGCTTGAGCTGAAGGCAGTTGCTTAACCAATTGAGCCACCCAGGCACCCCTAAAAATTACTTCTTAAAAAGAAGTGCCTTGCATAGTAAGGATTCAAATATTTGATTGTTTAGATTGCCCTGCTCTCAAGTTGCTACATTTAGTTGTTAAATTTGAATCTTAGAAGGTCAGCTTGTGATTCTAAGTAGAGATCACGTTATAGGAGGGACACCCATAAAAGGGAATGGCCACCCATCTCTAAGTTTTGATAAAAACTGAAGTTAGAGGGGTGTTTGGGTGTCCGACCACCCATCTCTAAGTTTTGATAAAAACTGAAGTTAGAGGGGTGCCTGGGTGTCCGACTTGATTTCAGCTCAGGTCATGATTTCAGGATAGTGGGAATGGGGCTGCATCAGGCTCCACACTCAGCAGGGAGTCTCCTTGAGATTCTCTCCCTCAGCCTCTTGCTCCCTCTCCCTCTCCCTCTCCCTCTCCCTCTCTCTCTCTCTCAAATAAATAAATCTTAAAAAACAAAAAACAAAAAATTGAAGTTAGAAAATGTACCAAAAGAAATTATGAATTTAGAAATTCAGCCTGTTGTAGTGGAAATGTTAGGTAGGAGACTATGATTTAACTTTGGTTCTTTTGGTTTCCATTAACAGTCACACTCAAATTATGTCAAAGTATAGAGGAATTATTATAAGGGTACATGTGGACTGGAACTGAGCCTAGTTAGCCCCAGGATTGTTCCAGGATTCAAATGTCTTTTTGACCCTCTATTTTTTCTTCTCTCTGTTTCTCTTTTCTTCTCCTTTCTTTATGGACCCTTTCTCTCCACACACTCAATCCATTCTCTTCTCCCTTTGGACTGGCTTCTTTTGCTTGTTCCATCATAGGATATATAATGTATGTATAATTCTCTTGTACGTATGTATGCGTATGTATGTATAATTCTCCTGCCTTTTGTATATATATTTATAATATACATACTGTATGTATGTATAATTTGCTGTATGTATAATTCTCTTGTCTTATCCAGCCCATCTCTCCTTCACAACCTTTTAGTTTAACCTTCCACTAGTAACTAATATGCTCTCCTTCAATATTTGCCACATGTTTCCAGATGTTCCAGGCTCAGCTCATCATTTTATAATTGGGCCATATAACCTTGACCGGGAAGTTGTTAAGAGTATAAAATACATAGTAGTTGCAATATAATGATCAGTCCCCAAAGATATGTTTCATGGATCACTGGTAAAGTTTTCTCAATGTACACAGCACTGGAAGTGTCTTTGCCCTTTGATTTATAAAGAGAAATTGTTAAAAAATCTCATCCTATGATTTTGAATGCTAGACTGTTAGAGCTCCAGTTTAGCCATATACTAAGTAAGAAGTCATACTTTAGGCAGTTAGCACATGAAACCCAGTTCACATGCTTTATCGTCATCCTTTTTATTCTCAAAACAGCCAGAAACTGTTCTGTTAAGACATTTCACATGTCTAATTCTTTCAGTTCTTCTAACAAGCAGGAAGCTTGGAACAAGATTTCAGTATGTAGTTTTGGTAACAATTTGTGTCAGGGGTGCCTGGCTGGCTGAGTTGGTGGAGCATATGACTCTTGACCTCATCAGGGTTGTAAATTCAAGCCCTATATTGGATGTGGAGCCTACTTTAAAAATTTTATGTGTGTGTGTTAAACTGCTTGCAGGCCAAGTCAGTGCAGCACAGACCTCTACAGCACAGGGCTTTGGACAGAGTGGAGTAGGAATTCACTGCCATGCTTGAATGAATTGTATCATTTTGTATACGGATAGGCATTCTTTCAACAAGATAACACCTCTCATTTAATGCTTTCTCTGTAAGTTTTCATTATATATCTCCCTACTCTTATTTTAATACATAATTTGTTATGTATTAAATTGAAATTGAAAGCTCAACTGAAAAATTGCTCAGGCAATTGAAATAAGTTTTTATTGACATTGACCTCTGATCGGTGAAGATTTTCAGTTCTGTACCTGTGATGCTGAGAGCTGAAGCTTGTTACACACAAGCTATCTTGGCTATTAGTATAGGATGGTTTCTCAGCATAAAGGTATAGGGATTTTTCTTCTTTAGTTAATGGTAAGTTAATATGGAATCTTTTCAAGTTCAGTTAACAAAGATAAATTAAACCTATTTGCAATGACTGGTTGGTAAAATGGGTATCTTTCACAATGTACAGGTTACATGATATTTAGGATTTTAAATCATGCTTTGATGTATATTATCAGATAATTATAATAATATTATGAGGTAAGTGGTATCCTATTAGAATCCCTTATTAACAAATGAAAAGGCTGAGAGACAAAAAAGTATTTGCTTCAGCTCCCATGGGTAATTTGTAGCACAGGCAAGAAGAAAACGCTACTTTCCAGTTTGCTATGCTTTTTGGAAGACCACAGTCTTTTAAAGCATAGGTTGTTACAACCGTAAGAATATTAAATATTACAGGGCGCCTGGGTGGCTCAGTTGGTTGAGCGACTGCCTTCGGCTCGGGTCATGATCCCGGAGTCCTGGGATTGAGTCCCACGTCGGGCTCCCAGCTCCATGGGGAGTCTGCTTCTCACTCTGACCTTCTCCCTTCTCGTGCTCTCTCTCACTCTCTTTCCTAATAAATAAATAAATAAAATCTTAAAAAAAGAATAGTAAATATTACAATTTTGGTGACTATTTTTGGGTAAACAGCTACTTTTTTGGACATAATGTATTTGGTAGTAAGAAGGGAGTGGAGCTGATGTCTTCTCTGGAGCTGACACAAGGGCCGTAGGGATTTTTCTGACTTTGTATGATTTAAACTTTGACATTTTCATCTCTTCTCTGATGCTTTTTGTATATGTTGTTCTCATTGCTTGGTGGTTTTGTGTATACACTATTAATCATCCCCATCCTGGTTCTTTTCTTAATTTAAGATTTATTTTCAAAGGTAAATTAAGTTTGAGGTTTGCTTTTTATCTGGCACTTGAGATTAATAAACTTGACTTGCTGGTTTATTACTGCTTGAATCCTGGATAGCTTGTGCTAACATTTTAAAAAATAATATTTCTATATTTTATGAGCCTTGTTTGTGCCTCTGGCAAGTAGTCCTTTTGCAGAAGCTTACAAA
Source organism: Nasua narica (assembly GCA_028533885.1). NCBI lineage: Eukaryota > Metazoa > Chordata > Mammalia > Carnivora > Procyonidae > Nasua > Nasua narica. Next base: position 67,020,788 of record CM052811.1, read on the forward strand.
GAAGTGGTATTATAATGGTTTACTCAGGTGGGTGTGGACAAGAAGTTTATACTCAGAGCTTTACTTTGCTCTCAATTATGTTTATTTATGCCTATTGTTGAGAAAGAAAAATTTTCCTTTACTCTTGAAGGTTCTTTTGGGTGGTCTAAGAATTAAATTGACATGAGATAGGTTAACAGGAAAAAAATCAAATTTAATTACTTCCATAAGGGAGCTTCATAAGAAAATGAGTCCCACAAGCAGTCAAGCAAACGAGGCTTATATGGCACCCATAGCTAAAGAGAAAGGGGTAGGAGTCTTGGACTTCAAGGGAAGGAGACAATTCACAGCAAGATGAAAACGATTAAATGTTTGGTAAACAAATGTTTGCTGGGCCATACAGAAACAGGAATTTTAACAGACTGCTAAATTCTTCCCTGTCTACCACACCTGGTCCATATTATGCTGTAGTCAAGCGGTAGTGATAGCGCCCTTCTTGGAGGAGGTCCTTTATCTGAATTGTTTTAGACAGTTTAGGGAGGAAGGTCAAAGTTTGGTTCTTCCTCAGACTTAAAAATAATCAGCCTAAATTAATCCACATGCCAAAGAGACACATTTTGGAGTGGGAAATTTTGCTCCCCTACAGTATGTGTTGTTGCCTCTGCTTCACATGTCAATCCATCAACAGCATATGCTGTTCACCATTTATATTTCAGGAACTGCTCAAAAACCTTGAAATGATCCTTTAGTTTTTGTTAGCTCTTCCTCCATTTTAGTGTTCCTACAGCCTTTAGCTGCTTTAGAAAGGCTTATCAGCTGTCTCTTCTTGGCATGACCCACACTTTGCCTCATTTAACTACAATAGCTTATAAAATGCCTTCATTATAAGATTTTATCTAAATTTTATTTGAAGAAAGGTATCTGCATTTCACTTTGAAAATAGCTTAGTTAGTGTTTTCATGTCATAATTGTAAATGAGGTGATAGTTATGCTAAAGCAATGAAACATTCCTTCCTTCCTTTCGGGTCACAACAATGCCCAAGAGTAGTTCAGTAATTAGTAAACCCTATGTGCCCATTATCTTTGGCTAGTACAAATAGGATGTAACTTTTACTTTGACTTCCATCAATATATATTTGTGATTTTAAAAATCTTCGATGGTAGCTGTGACAGGTGTTACTTTATTAGTGATTAGTCTTGTTCATGTTTGAATTTGATTTTAACTTTATGGATTTCCCATAGGGAATGAGTCAGAAGAGATGACCTTTGATGGTGGTATTTTTACAGTGTGTTCTTTGGAGTTATGATGATCGCCAGAAATGCCTCAAAGTCTATTGTGGATGAGGAAAAGAAGCACTTAGCTGTACAGGGCTCTAGCCCCAATATCCATTTCATTTGGAGCAGCTGCAATTGTATCTGTTGAATTAGTGGGATTCCACAAAAGATTTAGTTTGAAAGAGGATTCTGAGGCTAAAATTTGAAACCATCAGATTTATAGTAAGACCGAGGAGTTAGGAAACGTAGGGTCCATTTCTGACTATCCCATTAATTAGTTTTGTAGTGTAAGCAAATCATTTGATATATTTTTCTCAGTTTTTCATAAATAGAATAAAAATAATTTTGTCTCCCTCTTAGAGCTGTTTTCAGATAGTAGTTTTAATTTAAAAAAATAATAAAAATACTATTAATAATATCAGCAATTCCCAAGAACTGAGAAATCTGAAGTGGTTTTGAATTTTGTTATAGAATTTATAATAACTACTATGGGTTTTCTTTTTCTAATTTTCTATAATCTAGGGCATTGTTATTCTTTAAAAAAACAAGATTTGTTGTCAGCTTTCCTTACAACTTGATTTCTAATGGAAGATAATGACTAAAAACATACTCATACACACAGATGTGTGTGTGTGTGTGTGTGTGTATGTATTTTGAAAATTTTATATTGATTTTCTTCCAGTTTCTAAGAACTTAAGTAGATAAATAAAGCTTAGTTTGGAGAAAACTTTTACCTTTCCCTACATTTCCAAGAGAAATCAAGTCCAGGGTGCCTGCGTTCACTTCCAGTCCTTGAAAGGCTAGAAAATAGCACCTCCAATTGGATTGACACATTTCTGCATCTGATGTTAAGTTACTCTGCATAGTTGCGTTGGATACCATTTCTTTTCTTTCTTCTTTCCTTTAAGCAGAGAATTTCAGCTTCTTCAGGAAACCATCCCTAGCCTGTATATTTATTTAAATCCCACAGCTTTTGAAATCTCAGGGACAAGCATAAAGGTAGATCCTATTCAGAAAGGGCTCAGTAATTGTGTCCTAGCCTTGAGGAGAACAAGCCTTTGTTCTTCTCTTTCATTTAATGGAGTGTTAGAATGGCCTCTCCTTACGGAGTTAATTAGCCAACTTGATTCAGAGAGGAAGTAAGAATAACACTGTAGGGTTACTTTTTAGGTGACTTTTTAGCTCTTAAGTATATAAATAATGAGCAAATAAGCTGCTCATTGTTTTGTATCATCTGAGTTGGACACCCCAAGTCACAATTTTAAGCATAGCTGACCAGTTGCTGGTAGGTAATTATGGACATATAGGAAAGCACAGTCCTGTGTTTTCTGACAGAGGAATATATCTATCTGCCTATAGACTATTAAATGTGAGATATGTCAGAAGAGTAGTATTTCCTATCTTCTGGAAGTTACTAACAAAATTAAATATCTGAAATGAAATATTATTTTTCTGTATTTAAAACCCTACAACTGAACCAAAGAAATTCTAGAACCAGGAATTCCATAGGAGTAGAAACTTTTAACTGGTCACTTATTTTCTGGCACAGTAATGTGTAGTTTTATTAACCAAAAGTTCTCCTGGGAGAAATTTAGCAGTTCCATAAATTTTTCATCTCCTTCCTTTTTCTTTCTTTCTCTCTTTCTTTCTTTCATTTATTTAAGAGACGGAGAGAGCACAAGCACGGGGAGCAGCAGGCAGAGGGAGAAGCAGGGAGCCCAATGAGGGGCTGGGATCATGCCCCAGGACCCTGGGACATGACCTGAGCCAAAGGCATATGCTTAACTGACTGAACCACCCAGGCACCGCCATAATAATTTCAACAGTAGCCATTTGTTGAGTACCTCCTATGGGCCACTTTTTTAAAAAATAATTTTTTAAAATTAACATATAATGTATTATTTGCCCCAGGGTACATGTCTGTGAATCATCAGGCTTACACATTTCACAGCACTTACCTTAGTACATACCTTCTGCAATGTCCATAACCCAGCCACCCTATCCCGACCCCCTCTACTCCCCAGCCACCCTCAGTTTGTTTCATGAGTTTAGGAGTCTCTTATGGTTTGTCTCCTTCCTGATCCCATCATGTTTCATTTCCCTCCCCCACCCTCCCACGACCCCCCTCCCTGCCTCTCAAATTTTTCATATCAGAGAGATCATATGATAATTGTCTTTCTCTGACTGACTTATTTCGCTTAGCATAATACCCTCTAGTTCCATCCACGTCGTTGCAAATGGCAAGATTTCATTTCTCTTGATGGCTGCATAGTATTCCATCGTATATATATATACCACTTCTTATTTATCCATTCATCTGTTGATGGACATCTAGGTTCTTCCCATAGTTTGGCTATTGTGGACATTGCTGCTATAAACATTCGGGTGCACGTGCCGCTTCAGATCACTACATTTGTATCTTTAGGGTAAATACCCAGTAGTGTGATTGCTGGGCCATAGGGTAGTTCTAGTTTCAACTTTTTGAGGAACCTCCATACTGTCTTCCAGAGTGGCTGTACCAGCTTGCATTCCCACCAACAGTTTAGGAGGGTTCCCCTTTCTCTGCATCCTCGCCAACCTCTGTCGTTTCCTGACTTGCTAATTTTAGTCATTCTGACTGGTGTGAGGTGGTATCTCACTGTGGTTTTGATTTGTGTTGAGTTTGAGAAGTTCTTTATAGATTTTGGACACTAGCCTTTTATCTGATATGTCATTTGTGAATATCTTCTCCCATTCTGTCCGTTGTCTTTTTGGTTTTGTTGACTGTTTCCTTTGCTGTGCCAAAGCTTTTGATCTTGATGAAGTCCCAATAGTTCATTTTTGCCCCTGCTTCCCTTGCCTTTGGCAATGTGTCTAGGAAGAAGTTGCTGTGGCTGAGGTCAAAGAGGTTGCTGCCTGTGTTCTCCTCAAGGATTTTGATGGAGTCCTGTCTCACATTGAGGTCTTTCATCCATTTGGAGTGTATTTTTGTGTGTGGTGTAAGGAAATGGTCCAATTTCATTCTTCTGCATGCAGCTGTCCAATTTTCCCAGCACCATTTGTTGAAGAGACTGTCTTTTTTTCCAGTAGATATTCTTTCCTGCCTTGTCAAAGATTCGTTGATCATAGAGTTGGTGGTCCATTTCTGGGCTCTCTCTTCTGTTCCATTGATCTATGCGTCTGTTTTTGTGTCAGTACCACACTGTTTTGATGATTACGGCTTTGTAAGAGAGCTTGAGGTCTGGAATTGTGATGCCGCCAACTTTGGTTTTCTTTTTCAACATTCCTCTGGCAATTCGTGGTCTTTTCTGGTTCCATATAAATTTTAGGATTATTTGTTCCATTTCTTTGAAATAAATTGATGGTATTTTGATAGGGATTGCATTAAATGTATTGATTGTTTTAGGTAGCATAGACATTTTCACAATATTTGTTCTTCCAATCCATGAGCATGGAACGTTTTTCCATTTCTTTGTGTCTTCCTTGATTTCTTTTGTGAGCACTTTGTAGTTTTGTGAGTACAGAGTCTTTGCCTCTTTGGTTAGGTTTATTCCTAGGTATCTTATGGTTTTGGGTGCAATTGTAAATGGGATCGACTCCTTAATTTCTCTTTCTTCTGTCTTGCTGTTGGTGTATAGAGATGCAACTAATTTCTGTGCATTCATTTTATATCCTGACACTTGATTGAATTCCTGTTTGAGTTCTAGCATTCTTGGAGTGGAGTCTTTTGGGCTTTCCACATAATGTATCATATCACCTGCAAAGAGTGAGAGTTTGACTTCTTCTTTGCCAATGTGGATGCCTTTATTTCTTTTTGTTGTCTGATTGCTGAGTCTTGGACTTTTAGTATGATGTTGAATAGCAGTGGAGATAGTGGGCATCTCTGCCATTTTCCTGATTTCAGGGGAGAAGCTCTCAGTTTTTCCCCATTGAGAATATTTGCTGTGGGTTTTTCATAGATGGCTTTGATGATGTTGATGTAAATGGACTTTTGAAATAAACAAAAACTCAGGGCACCTGGATGATTCAGTGACTTAAATGTCTGCCTTTGGCTCAGGTCATGATCCCAGTGTCCTGTGATGGACCCAGCATCAAGTTGGGCTTCCTGCTCAGTGGAGAGTCTGCTTCTCCCTCTGCCCATCCTCCCCCTTCCCCCACTGTGCTCAGTCTCTCTCAAACTCTCTCCCTCTCTCAAAAAATAAAATCTTAAATGAAAATAAAATAATCAGAAACTCCAAAGTATAAGCTAATTGTTTGTCAGTCTAGAAGCCTGTCAGATATACTGAGCCTACCTAAGGTAAGCAGATAATTAGATAAATAAGCTGCATCAAAAGCATAGAGCAAGGGTATTTTCTCTAGTAAGCTGTAAATTTCTTTTTTTTTTATAAAGATTTTATTTATTTATTTGACAGAGAGAGATCACAAGTAGGCAGAGAGGCAGGCAGAGAGAGAGAGGGGCAAGCAAACTCCCTGCTGAGCAGAGAGTCAGATGTGGGGCTCAATCCCAGGACCCTGAGATCATGTCCTGAGCTGAAGGCAGAGGCTTTAACCCACTGAGCTACCCGGGCGCTCCTGTAAATTTCTTCATAATATTTTCATTAGAGTGTTTCTGAAGCAGTAACATAAGTAAATGGAAAATAAGAATCAATCACAAATATTCAACTCACAGATTTTCAGTAACTGCATATTTCAAGGTCCACTCTAATTTCGTATTTGTTACTGATCTTCCAATTACAAGGAAGAAAAGTTAATTCCTTAAGGAAAAAAAATATGTCCAATTTCAAATAGAAATGGCATGTTCCTTGACTAGGTCATGTTCCAGAGTATCAGTTATACATTTCCAAGGAGAAAGAAAATTAAATGTAAAAAAAGAGGCAGACTTTCCTCAACTTTGTTTTCTCTAATGCTAAGAAATATATTTTTAACTACCACATGACATAAGTCATCTTACAAAATGAAGTCTTTACAGCAAAGCATGTGATCCTTTTTCCCTCTCAGCAGGCCTCTTTCTAAGTGATAAATTCTTTTCTAAACTGAATTATTTAAAGCTAAACAATAAAATGCATTAGGAGAGAGGATAAGGAAAATAAGAAAAAAATAAAGGGGAATGTCTTCTCCTTCCTTTTTTTCCATAAAAGCAGATACAAAATTGTATAATGCATATATTCTGTTTAAATATATTTTTATTTTTGTAATTTTTAAAAAAATTTTTTTAAAGATTTTATTTATTTATTTGAGAGAGAAAAAGCACAAGCAGTAGAGAAGGGCAAAGGGAGAGGGACACAAGCAGACTCCTCAGTGAGCAGGGAGCCTGACACGAGCTCAATCCCAGGACCCTGGGGTCATGACCTGAGGGGAAGGCAGATGCTTAACTAACTGAGCCACCCAGGCACCCCTAAGTATATTTTGTGAAGCTCTTAGAATAAAATAACTGAAAGAAAACATACAAAACACTAGCAACTTTATTGGGGTGGTAGAAATCAGTACTAGAGATTTCCCTTTTTCCTGTATTTCAGACTTTCTCCAACATTAGTTTTATCACTTTTATAACTGAACAGTGAAATTACAAATAACTTAAAAGCAGGAAAAGTCTTTTAAAAATTATTCATCTTCTCTGTTAGGAGAATAGTGACACTTCAAGGTTACTTATTTTGTGGTACGAACTGATGCTTCATCTAGGCTTGTTTATATAGCAAACCAAAATCTTGATAGAAATAGAGGATCTCAGGGGTGCCTGGGTGGCTCAGTTGGTTGGACAACTGCCGTCAGCTCAGGTCATGATTCTGGAGTCCCAGGATCAAGTCCCGAATCCCTGCGGGGCGGGGAATCGGCTTCTTTCTCTGACCTCTCCCCTCTCATGTTCTCTCTCTCTCTCAAATAAATAAATAAAATCTCAAAAAAAAAAAAAATTAGTCACCTAGAATATACATACTTCAGGCCTTAAAAAAAAAAGAAATAGAGAATCTCAGGGGTGCCTGGGAGGTTGATTTGGTTAAGTGTCTGTCTTCAGCTCAGGTCATGATCCCACAGTTCCAGGATAGAGTCCCACATTGGGTTCTTTGCTCGGTGCGGAGTCTACTTCTCCCTCTGCCTCTCCACCCACTTGTGCTTGCTCTCTCTCTCTCAAATAAATAAAATCTGTAAAAAGAAAGAAAGAGAGAATTTCAGGCCTCACCTCGGATGTACTCAACCTACTTTTTTTTCCAAGATTTTATTTATTTATTTGATACAGAGAGAGAGAGAGAGAGGAAACACAAGCAGGGGGAGTGGGAGAGGGAAGCAGACTGCCCACCAAGCAGAGAGCCCAATGCGAGGTTCGACACCAGGACCCTGGGATCATGACCTGAGCAGAAGGCAGACGCTTAATGACTGAGCCACCCACGTGCCCCCTAAACCTACATTTCAATATGATTTCTAGGTGTTTATATGCACATTAAGCTAGTGAAGCACTGTTACAGAGTATTCATCTAAGAATAAACATCGATGTTGATTCCTAAGTTCTTTCTATATGTTAGTCTACAATGATGATTTTTGGACTTACCTGTTAGGTTCATTCATGCAATTCAATAAATATTGACAATAAGAGATAACAAAAATAGAAATACATTAATCATGCTACTACATCTGGGTAACATTTTAAAGGAAAGCATAGTTCTAAATTTCAAATCCAAGCCATCATTCCCCTATTACATTAACCATATCCACTGAGATGAACCAAAAGCAGAATATAAGTTTAGCAGACAATAAAGGCTGAAACCCACTAATGAGGAAACAGTAGAGAGTAGTTAGAGTGGCATGATATTGCAGTAGTAGAATGCCTGAGTAAGCCCTGCCTCTATCTAAGACCTTTCAGCAACTTTGTTCATTTACTTTGAAATGTCCATTTAGGGCAGGGTTTCCCATTCTCAGCATTATTGTCAGTTTAGGCTGGTTAATTCTTTGTTGTGGAGGCTGCCCTGTGTATTGTAGGAGTTTTGGCATCATTCCTGGCCTCTTTGTGCTAGATGTCAGTAGTATCTCCCCAGCTGGAGATACAAACCAAAATTCCCAGATATCCTCTGGGGGCAACCCCCCTGCTGCAAGCCCCAATGAGAATCACCGATCTAGGGAAAGAACAATTACCAGAAAGGTCCTGTTAATAGAGGTCAGTGATCTTACTTGAGATTTTCCCAAAAAGACACACTGAAGAGTATAACTGAGTTTATAAATTATGGACAAATTTGTGAGCTTTGTTTTAAAAGCTCCATGAGAGGAAGGGCTAAGTCTTTTTTCTGGCTGTTGTATTCACAGCAGTTTCTGGCCCATGATAGTGTTTGACAATGTTTGTTAAATGAAGTGAACATGTAGATACTATACTCTCAGTATTGGGCAATCAATTACTACTAAATTTTCAGATTAAACTCTCATGATTTCTACTATGTGTATTGCCATTTCTTATTTCTCTCACTCACTTTAACGACAAAAAAAAATTATACTCGTCAAGTCATATCTAAAAACTAATTATTAAGAACTATGATGTAACCACTATATCCAAACCAACTATGGCTCTTGGAGCACGGGCAACAGCAAAGGGAAGCAGGAACACCATTGAAAATTAGCATAAGAAAGAAAGTAAGCCCCACCAAGAA
>CM052811.1:67029748-67056622 GCA_028533885.1 Nasua narica
CAAGATAAGGTGGCTGGGTTATGGACATTGGGGAGGGTATGTGCTATGTTAAGTGCTGTGAAATGTGTAAGCCTGATGACTCAGACATGTACCCTGGAGCAAATAATACATTGTATGTTAATTAAAAAAATTAATTTAACTTCTAAGCCTTTTGAGTCCTCTAAAGTTTCAGTGAATCATATAGACTTCTCTAATCCCAATTCATAATTTGTAGAAAGCATCAGTTTTTTAAAAATTGTAGAGTTATAGATTTGTAAGAAATTTTATTGCTGTGCTGGAAAGTTCACCATTTTTTCATATTGCATCTCGTTAGCCTAAGTTAATGATTTATTTAAAAAAAAACTTTCTTCCACTTATCTTCAGTCTTTGTTTTCTATGACATTTAAATCTTTCAAACCTCTTGATACTTTCTTTAAATTGACAAATTTCTGAAAGTGATTGTATAATGTATCCCATTGGTTATTTAGCCCTGTTATGCTGAGAGTGATTCTTTTACAGATTTTCTTAGTTGTGACTCTTTCAGAAATTGATTATTTATGTCTCCTATGGTTATATCATAATTGGTTCCATTTGGGCCTCCTGGAATTGATTGAAAGCACCACCATAAATAGTCCAGAGGTTTTTAAAGCCATATATTCGGTAAAGCCTGTTGATAGTTTGGTAAGCTCATGTACTCTCTCAAGTATTCAACATGATTAAACTTCATAGCAGCTATCAGCATTCTGTGAATATGCCAAAGACTTAGCTCATTCACTTAGGTGAGTTCCCTCTTTAAAGGTCTCTAATATATGCTATACAAACAGCTCTTCAGATCTGCCTCATTGTATTGAAGGAATAGTAATTCAAATTTCCTCATCTCTTTTCTTAGAGAATATATCATCTCATTCTGCTTTAGTGGGATGACTCCACAACTCAATGAAAAGGACTCTTTTGTGGCCCCGTTGATTAAATATCCAGCTCTTGATTTCAGTCATTATCTCAGTGTTTGGAGATTGAGCCCCATGTCAGGCTCCTGGACGTGGAGGCTTTCCTTCTCCCTCTGCCCTTACCCCACAAAAAAAGAAAGAAAAAAAAAAGGAATCTCTTTACTATTCTACTTATTGTATACTATTTACTTATTGTATTAGTTGGTATTAAGTTCAGCAGTCTTTCACAGAAATCCAAATTAACAAAAGCTTTAAATAGAGAAAAGTTTATTTCTCTTTTATGTGAGAGTCCCAAGATAGGTCCTGTTCTTCACAGACCTCAGAGCCCCAGACTTTTCTGGTGGATCATTCCATTGTCCCTTGGGTGTGATCCTTGTCCTCATAACCTAAGAAACCATTACGTTCACATCTCAGGCAATAGGATGCAGGAAGGGGTCAAAGAAGAAAGGGGCAAAAGGTATGTATTTTCTGTCCTTTAAGGAAGCTGCCACAATTGTTCTTCTACTTACATCCTTGTGGATAGAACTTAGTCACATGGCCATAGGAAGGGAAAGACAGCTTTTTTTTTTTCTGGGTAGCTGCATGTCCATTTATTACTATGGAAGGGACAATGGATATTGAGGAACAGTTAGCAGTTTGTCATACTGTCCATGATTTCTGTTTCATCCACTGTCATCGAGTAGAAGAATTTTAAGACAAATACCCCAATTTTAGCATAACATCTTTGGGATATTATTAATAAGATTGGTTATGGTGGACTAAGATAAGGGAGAAGGAACAGAACTGACAGGAGCTATGTAAGTATATTCACACAGCTCTTCTCTTTTCTGATTTTCATATATCAGTGCAATTTGTTTTCTCACTAATCACTAAAATTTCTTAATCAGTTGGTCCAAAGAGACAGCTAGCCAGAAGTCATGTTGATGGAAGATCCTTCTAGTCTTCAGACTCCTGGGCATGAAACCTAGACTGATTTAAAAGTATCATTCTCAATGCCTTTTTAAATTTTGATGCCCACCTCACCTCCTTAGAAAATTGTGTGGTCCTGAATGCATCAGAGTATTAAAATATGAGTCATAAAATAATGAGAGGAAGATGAGTATGGGAGCAGTTACAGGGGAAAAAATGACACAAATGGTTTTAATAGAAAAGTTTTCCTAATAATGCAGGGCATATAAGGCAGGATAATATCCAGAGAAACAAAATATGGAATCAGGAGAAATTAAGATCCCTGGAAAAGAAATGAAGACCAAGAGCAGCTAATGGGAAATAATTCGTCCTGGTATTTTTAAAGAAATATTTTAGTTTTTCATTTGAGAGAGAGAGATAGCTCATGAGCTGGGGGGAGAGGCAGAGGGAGAAGTAGACTCCCCACTGAGCTGGGAGCCCAATGTGGGGCTCGATCCCAGGGCCTGGAAGTCATGACATGATGCTGAAGATAGAGGCTTAGCCATCTGAGCCAGCCAGGCTCCCCTGCTCCTGTATTTTGAGAAGTACTTATCATTCTTTTTAAGCGTCAAATTTTTATTAATAGGTTTTGTACAAAGAAAAGAAATGGGCTTATGCTTCCATTTTGCTTTTCTAGTGGATGAGAGAAACAATATTCTCGACTTCTGATGATCTTGTTAGTCTCTTTGAGACTAACAAGCTGACTCTAAGATTGGAACTCTGAGAAAAAAGAATAGAGAGGCCAGTCCTGTCTTTTCAGTTGTCTGAAATAGCTCAGTGAGATCATAGGGAATTGTTTCAGCAATTAAATTTCAGGGATGAACGAAATGGTTGATTTGGCCATAATATAGTCCAGCAAGATATCGGGAAACACATTTAATCAAATTTCAAGCAGCAATGGGCATGTCTATGGATATCACTTTGATATACCCTTGACAACAGAGAACAGAGCTCAATGTGAATGAGGTATTACAGTTGTCATATTTTTATGTACATAGAGTAGTTACATATTGCAGAATGTTTCATTTAAATTTTTGTTCATTTAAAATGAGACCTGGATGGCTGTCAGTTAAGTGACTGCCTTTGGCTCAGATCATGATCTCAGGGTACTTAGATCGAGCCCTGCATTGGGTTCCCTGCTCAGTGGGGAGCCTGCTTCTTCCTCTCCCTCTGCTGTTACCCCTGCTTGTGCTTTCTTACTCTCTGTCAAATAAATAAATAAAATCTTAAAATAAAATGAAGCTGGAGGAATGCTTGGGTGGCTCAGTCTGTGGAGCATGAGGCTCTTGATCTCAGGGTTGTGAGTTTGATCCCCACATTGGGTGTAGAGATTATTTAAAAATAAAATCCTTTTTTTTTTAAGATTTTATTTATTTATTTGACAGAGAGAGACATCACAAATAGAGAGGCAGGCAGAAAGAGGGGGGGAAGCAGGCTCCCCCCTACTGAGCTGAGAGCCCGATGCAGGGCTCTGAGACCCTAACCCAGGGTCCTGAGGACCTGGGACCCAATCCCAGGACCCTGAGACCATGACCTGAGCCGAAGGCAGAGGCCACCCAGGCCACCACTGAGCCACCCAGGTGCCCCCAAAATAAAATCTTTAAAAATAAATAAATAAAATGAGGCCAAGAATTTTAATGTCCTTTATTAAATTGCAAATCTTTTAGAAAAAATTCTGAGGCAAGCTGAAAGGCCCATTTCCTACTCATGGAGCACTTTCCAGATATCTCTAAGAGTTTTAAAAGTAATTTTTGTATACAGAAATTTAAATGAATTTAAGTAACTTTCCCAAGACAATGTAGAGTTATTATACTTAAGAAAAAATGAAAGAAAACACATGATAAATCTAAAATAAATCTGAGGAACTAGTGGACATGTTAACCAAATTTTAAGAAACGTAATTCTGTGTATCATGAATGGGGTTGAAGAATGCAAACCTGTTAGGTCTACCTACGTATGACACAGGTCTGCATACCACAGATGGCTGCCCATCTGCCTTGTCATTTTTTTTAAGTAATTTCCTCATGATTTTTGTTATAAAAATTTTTTAATCATACAGAAAATTTGAAAGTATGTATGCTTGGCAACACCTGTATACCCACTAGGGAAAACATTTTGCCATTTTTGCTTTATCACTTTCTCTCTACCCATCCACCCTTTTTTAAATTTTTAAAATGTTTTAAAATATTTTATCTATTTATTTATTTGAGAGAGAGAGAGAGAGAGAGAGAGAGAGAGCAGGAGAGAGAATCCTAAGCAGACTCCATGCTAAGCATAGGGCGTGACGCAGGGCTCAGTCCCATGACTGCGAGATCTTGAACTGGACTGAAACCAAGAGATGGAGTCTAAACTGACTGAACCACCTAGACACCCTTCCACCTATTTTTTTTTTAATATTTTATTTATTAATTTATTTTTGAGAGAGGGACAGAAAGAGAGAGTGTGCATGAGCAAGGATGAGCAAGGGTAGGGGCAGAGGGAGAGGGAGAGGGAGAGAGAGAATCTCAAGTAGACTCCTCACTGAGTACAGTGCCCAATGCCAAGCTGGATCTCAACAACCCTGAGATATGACCTGAGCCAAAGTCAAGAATCGGATGATTAACTGAACCATCCAGGCGGCCCCCCCACCTATTTTTTAAATATTTTTCAAAAGTAAGTTGTAGGTACCGCGTGTGCTTCCCTAAATTCTTCTGTATATGTCCCATTAACTAGATTTGTTTATGTTTTTTTAGGTAGAGTTTGCATGCACGAAAGTGCTTAAATCTTAAATATAGCTTACACTTGATATTTCCTATCAAAATACAGATTTCCATCATCTTAGAAAGTTACTTCTTGCCTTTTCCAAGTTAATTCCAGCCCCAAGAAACAATTACTATTCTGATTTTTTTAAAAAATCAAAGAATAGTTTGCCTAACATAGAACTTCATTTAAATGGAATCACAGGGGCACCTGGGTGGCTCAGCGGGTTAAGCCTCTGCCTTCAGCTCAGGTCATGATCTCAGGATTCTGGGACTGAGTCCCACATTGGGCTCTCTGCTCAGTAGGGAGCCTGCTTCCCCCTCTTCTCTCTGCCTGTCTCTCTGCCTACTTGTGATCTCTTTCTCTCTGTCAAATAAATAAACTCTTCAAAATAAAAAATAAATGGAATCACAGTATTTATTTTTTTGTGAAAGGCTTCTCTCAATGTTTTTGAGATTCATCATATATTGTTGCATGTGTCAGTTCATTCCTTTTCATTGCAGAGTAGTAGTATATTGTATGAATATACCATTGCTTATTCATCTGTACTATTGATGGCCATCTAGGCTACTTGCAGTTTTTGGCTATGAGATATATAAGAGCTAAAAATTAAAATATCATAAACAGATATCTGTATATGTATGTGTGTATGATCTTATAATGTTAAACTGCCTTGTATTCCTAGCTCAAGATATATTATCTTTTTAATATATTGTTGGATTTGCTTTGCTAATGTTCCATTAAGGTTTTTTGCATTTACGTTTATGAAGACTTCTATTTAAAGCTTTTATTTTTTCTTTGAGCTTTGTATTAAACTTTAATGTAAATTTTCTTATGTTGTATTTTCATTATTCAGTTCAAAATACTATTTTTTTAAAATACTGTGATTTCTTCTTGATTTATGGTTTATTTAAAAATATGCTTAGGGTTGCCTGGGTGGCTCAGACGAGTAAGCATCTGCCTTGGGCTCAGGTCATAATCCCAGGGTCCTGGGATAGAGTCCTGCATCAGGCTCCCTGCTCAGTGGGGACACTGCTTCTTCTTTTGCCTGCCACTCCCTCTTCTTGTGCTCTTGATCTTTCTTTCTCTGACAAATAAATAAATAATATCTTAAAAAACATTATGCTTGACTTCCAAATACTTGATGTTCTTTTAGGCATGTTATTAAATACTTAATGATGTAATTCAGTTTATTCAGAGAACATAGTCTATGTAAGTTTTCAATAAATCTTCTGATATTTAGTGAAACTCAACTTCTGACTTAGGTTTTGATCTATACTGTTGAATTAGACTGTGCACACTTGAAAAGATATGTTGTCTGGAGTATTTTGCAAATGTTAATTAGATTAAGGTGGTTAATAGTCCTGTTCACATTTGTGTCCATAACTGATTTTTTTTCTCTAGCTATTATTTCAGTTACCATGAGATTGGTGTTAAGTTCACAATCACAGTTGGGAGTTTTTAAAAAAATCTATTTTTTCCTATAATTCTTTTAGATTTTCTTCTTATAGATTGAACCTCTGTTTCAGACATACACACACTTAATGATTATATCCTTCTGATGAATTGGCCATTTTTTCATTATGAAATGTTACTCTGTAGTACTCTTAGAGTCTGTTTTACCTGACGATAATAATATAGCTACCCCAACCTTGTTATGCTTACTTTTTGCATCATATATCTAAATATTGCTTTTGACCTATCTTCATCTTTGAAGATACATCTGTTGTAAACCATGTATAGGTTAGTCCTGCTTTTGAAGTTCTTTATCCATTTATGTTTATTGTTTTGCTTTTTTCTCCTGGTTTCCTCCATCTGCTTTTTTTTTTTCTCCATCTATTTTTTAAAATTCCTGTTTATCCTTTCTGACTTCCTTTGACTCGAAAACTTTTTTTTAAGTTCTAATTTCTCTATTGTCTTTTTAGCTACACTTCTTTAAAGGGTTACAATAGAGATTGCATTATATATCCTTAACTTTTCGTGGTATATTTAAAATAAAACTGTACCATTTTGTGTACAAGATGACTTACAACTATAGAATTCTGTTTATGTCTCATCTTTTATGCAGCAGTTGGTACAGCTTTTTATCTTCATATGTGATAAGACCCATATTTCAATATTTGTAACTTTTGCTTTAAGTAGTCAGTCACACATATTCCTAAGAAGAGAGACTAAAACTTAGCCTTATATTTAACCATATTTTTACTACTTTACTTCTTTTTGAAAATTGATTTCTCCATCTGGTTTACTTTCTCATTAGTTTGAAGAATTTCCTGTAGCATTTCTTATTGTGCAGATATATGGGCAGTGAGTTTGTTTAGGTTTTGTTTGTCTGAAAATATCCTTATTCATATTTACTTTTGATAGATATTTTTGCTGAATATGGAATTCTGTGTTTTTCTTTCAGGATTTTACATCTATTGTTGCACTGTTTTTGATTTCCATTCTTTCCAGTATAATGTCAGTTGTCATGTGTCATGTCATGTGCCATTTTTCATTGACTATTTTCACAATTTTTCTCTTTATGTTTATCTTTCCACATTTTGAATATGATATGTGTAGGCATGGGCTTCTTTGCATTTATCCTTGTGATTTATTGTTCTTCTTGAATTTGTTTATATCTTCAAAAAATTTGGGAAACTTTTAATTATTTTTTTCAAGTACTTTTTCTGCCTCATTTTTCTTATGGAAGTCCTTTTACACATATGTTAAGAGTTTTAACATTGTCCTATCTGTTCCTCCCCTTTTTTCCAGTTTTTTTTTCCTCCTCTGTTCTTCAAAGTGGGTAATCTCTGTTAATCTGCCTTCAAGTTAACTCTTCTTTTATCTCCAATCTGCTGTTTTGACCATTTATTGAATTTTTTACTTTAGATACTAAATTTTTTAGTTTTACAATTTCAGTTTGTTTATTTTTTTAGTTTCTGTTTCTCTGCTGATTTCCTATCTCTGTGTTAATTTCAATCATCTTTTTCTGTATATTTTTATTCTTATTTTTTTATTTTTTATTTTTAAAGATTTTATTTATTTATTTGACAGACAGGAGAGAGATCACCAGTACGCAGAGAGGCAGGCAGAGAGAGAGGGGGAAGCAGGCTCCCCGCTGAGCAGAGAGCCCGATGCGGGGTTCGATCCCAGGATGCTGAGATCATGACCCGAGCTGAAGGCAGAGGCTTTAACCCACTGAGCCACCCAGGTGCCCCTTCTGTACATTTTTAAATGTAGGTATCATTGTAGATGTATCTTCTAATTCCAGCAGCTGGCTATTCCAAGTTTAGTCTCTATCCATTGTCCTTTCTTTTGAGTGTGTTACATTTTCTGTTTCTGAAGAAACCTCTTGTTTCTTCATATGTCTAATAATTTTATTGTATAATGGATATTATGAATAGTGCATTGTAAATACTATGGATTCTATTAGGAGTCTCTGAGGAATGTTGATTGTGTGTGTGTGTTCTCAGACAATTAACTTGGCTATGTCCAACACCAAATTCTTCCTAGCAATGGGTAGCAGCTAAAACTTCTGTTCAGATCTTTTAGCCTTTTTCTGAGCTGCCTAGAATCTGTCCCATGCATGCAGTTTACTTGTCAGTCAATTCAGTAGAGTTTATATGCACAATGTAGGGCTCTTCTCTGTAGCTGTCTTTTTAAATCTTATTTTATTATTTTTTTAAAGATTTTATTCATTTACCTGATGAGAGAGAGAACACAAGCAGGGGTAGTGGGAGAGGGAGAAGCAGGCTCCCCAGCAGGGAGCCCAATGTGGAACTTGATCCCAGGACTCTGGCATCATGACCTGACCTCAAGGCAGATGCCCAACCAACTGACCCAATCAGGCACCCCTGTAGCTGTCTTCTTTAGAAAAGGATTTTCCCTTCATTTCTGGGTGTTATGGTAACCTCAAACTCTGTTCTCTTGGTTCCTGAAGCCAGAAAGACTGAAGATTTCTGAACTTTAGTTTCTAACTCAGCATTTACTGAAGCCTACCCTCAGGGAAAAGCTGTTTAAAATTTAAAAAGAGGGTTGGGACACAACAAACTCTCTCAGCCATTCTTAGATGTTGACACTCCAGCAATTTCTCTCTGCTGTTGTTTTTCATTGCCTTCAGAAAGTTAGATCTTGTTGTTTTGTTTCGGCCAGTTTTTATAATTCTCATCTATGAGATGGTAGGTTAAATAAAGGAACTCCACCATTAGTGGAGGTAGAACATTTTTGTTTGGTTTGAAGAAAAACAGGGGGCAGGCCACCTAAAGCTATTTTTTAAGAAGACCATGGGAAAGAGACCTCCAAGCAATAGCTTAGGCTTCTTCTCCTTGACCATTCTAAGCACCAGGACATAGTTTTATTGATATTCTATACTCATTACTAAAAGTTAGAAATGAGAAGGCAATATGATATAGGGGAAAAAACTGTGTGTGAGTGGGATGGCAAGAGACCTAAACTATAGACCAGCTCTTACACTGACCAGGTGTTATTTTTTTTTTTTATGATTCCAAGATGAATTTAATTTTTCATTTCCTACTTCACAAACAAGTGTCCCTGTTCATTTATATTTTAAGTTTTATCAGTATCCTTGTATGGCTTTGTCTAGCCCTTCTAATATTACCAGATGTGTTTTTAAAATGTTTGATGCAAGTAATGTTAGTATTTGAAACATCCGTTTGAGTCCATAGAATTTGAGTTGTGAGAATAGAAAAAGTAACATAGCTCGATGAAAAACAAAAAGTAGTACTTAATTGAAAATCGAGACTACTCCTTGAACAAGGAAGAAAGTAGAACAGTGTGCTAGATACTTATAGTCTCACTTTTCCAAACACACATTCTGACACTATTAATGTCAGTAAAATTAATCTCTATAATTAACTCAATTTTTAGACTTAAATTATTTGAATCTCATCAGAGGTCAACAGAAAAAATATTGCAGTTTAGATTTTTACATTTTTCTCATCCTGTGGAGCCTATGAATTTATGAGACTTCTTAAAGTGTTCAAACATTATCCCGGTGCTGCTAAGAACACATCTGCTACTTATGCTCTTTGTGTCATCATGACCTGGTAGTAAAGTAATACATTGCCAACCAACTCTACTCTTGTTTACAATACAAAGCAACAAGCAAAAGAGGCACACCTGTGTAACCAGCTGCTGTTGAGTAAAGGTGAATCTCTTACACCTGAACCATCCCTGGATAGTCAACTCACTCTTATTGAGACCTGCACTTTGACTTGTTTTTCCAATAGCAAGCATGTACTTGTATACATCTCCTCTATAGTTTTTTTTTTTTTGAAGTAGGCTCCACATCCATTGTGGGGCTTAAACTCATAATCCTGAGTTCAGGAGTCACATGCTCTACTGACTGAGCCAGCGAGGTGCCCCTCTTCTACATTTTATTGCATCTGGTGGCATGTGTTTATAAGAAAAGAATCTCTAGCTAATAAGGTTTTAGAACCTAATAGCTTCACATTTATATGGTTCTTTACACTTTGCTTTTCATTGTGCCGTTTTTTTTTTTTTTTTTCTATTCTAACAACTCAAATTCTCTGGACTTAAGGATTATTTAAAATACTAACATTGGGGCACCTGGGTGGCTCAGTGAGGTTAAAGCCTCTGCTTTCAGCTCAGGTCATGATCTCAGGGTCCTGGGATCAAGCCCTGCATTGGGCTCTCAGCTCAGCGGGGAGCTTACTCCCCCCCACCCCGCTTGCCTCTCTGCCCACTTGTGATCTCTCTCTCTCTCTCCCTGTGTGTCAAATAAATTAAAAAAAAATCTTTAAAAAAAACCACTGTGAAAGAAAATAAGAGAAAAAGAGAGAAGTAAGAATGAGAAACAGCTAGTCATCAGGAAAGGAGCGTATGTGACAAACCTGGTGGGTTGATGCAGTATTTACCACTCTAGAAGTACAGCAGAATTAATAGCGTTATTTCCTGGTCAGTTTGACTGATTATTGGCAGTTAAACTGACATCACTCAGACTTAATTTGAATTGATTTTTTTTTTCAAAGATAAAGTTGGTAAAAGGAAATTGGATTCTTTAATTATTTATCATTTCTAATGTCACAGTTATTTTCTAAAATTACTAATGGAAAAGAAACTCCCCACTCCACCTTTTTTCCCCCTTTTTTTACTAGTGTTCCTAACTCTTAAGATGATCTTTGTTTAGCATTTCGATACTTATACTGTAGGTTTAGGGAGAAGAGGGCAAAATCTGCATGGAAGTAATTATGAAAATGCCTAAATTCCCAGGGAACAATAAGGGGAAGTTTTGACTACGTATGCTTCGCTCCTATAATGACTTTTTGGGGATGCAAATCAAGACCAGATTTATGCATATTTTATAGTCTATTTGTTTTGATTAAAGTCTAAGGTTCAAGTTTCAATATTCAAATGTGGAGAAAATGATAGAAACTGATATTTACAAGTACTTAAAATTAGACTTCTAAATGAAAAATTAGAAAAAGTATTTTGTGTAGCCCATTCAGGGAATTTTTCTGTTTTTTTCACTTGACCTTCAACAATTGCATGTAGTAGGTATCATTATCCCCAAGACACATAGAAATATGTGATTTTAGTTCATTGATGATGGGACTTGTACTAGAATTAATTTTTATTGATTCTTAGTCCCATGTTCTATTTATAGGATGCTGATTACTGTCTCTAATCCCAGTTAATGAAGAAACACATTGATCACAACACAGCCACCAAATCAAAATCATTTGGTTTATAGTCCCAGTTAATTGAAAAAGAATAAACAGAGGTCAATGCAGGAAAACAGAGTCCAGAAATAGACTCATGTGTACATAGTCAATTGATTGCAACAAAGATGCAAGGAGGAGTCAACAGAGAAATATGAGTCTTTGAAAAGAGGAAAGGAACGTTTGATATTAGAAGTGACTCCCAGATGAGAGGAGTCTAAGATGGTGGAGAAGTAGGACACCTTAATTTCATCTGGTTCCAGGAATTCAGCTAGATCAAATCATTCTGAACACCTGTGAATTCAACTGGGGATCAAAGGGAAGAATAGATGCAATTCTATGAATAGAAAAGTGACCACTTTCTGCAAGAATGACAAGATGGAAAAACTCACTTCAAAAAAGAGAATAAGAGGCAGTACTGACTGCTGGGGACCTAATTAATATGGACATTAGTAAGATGTCGGAGTTAGAGTGCAGAATAACGATTATAAAGATGCTAGCTGGGCTTGGGGTGCCTGGGTGGCTCAGTGGGTTAAGGCCTCTGCCTTTGGCTCAGGTCACAATCTCAGGGTCCTGGGATGGAGTCTCGCATCAGGCTCTCTGCTCAGCGGGGAGCCTACTTCCCCTTCTCTCTCTGCCTGCCTCTCTGCCTACTTGTGATCTCTCTCACTGTGTCAAATAAATAAATAAAATCTAAAAAAAAAAAAAGATAGTAGCTGGGCTTGAAAAAAGCATATAGGACACTAGAGAATCCCTTTCTGGAGAAATAAAAGAACTAAAGTCTAACCAGGTTGAAATCGTAAAAGACTTTTAGTGAGGTGCAATAAAAAGTGGAAGCTCTAACTGCTAGGATCAATAAGACAGAAGAAAGAATTAGTGATATAGAAGACCAAATGATGGAGAATAAAGAAGCTGAGAAAAAGAGAGCCAACAACTACTGGATCATGAGGGGAGAATTCGAGAGATAAGTAATACCATAAAGAGAAACAATATTATAACAATTGGGATCCCAGAAGAAGAAAGAGAGGAACAGAATATATATTGGAACAAATTATAGCAGAGAACTTCCCCTGGGGAAAGAAACAGGCATCAAAATCCAGGGGACACAGAGAGCCCCCCAGAATCAGTAAAAATAGGTCAACACCCTGACATCTAATGTAAAACTTACAAATCTCAGAGGCAAAGAGAAAATCCTGAAAGCGGCTTGGGACAAGAGGTCTGTAACCTACAAGGGTAGAAACATTAGATTGGCTGCAGACCTCTGTACAGAGACCTGGCAGACCAGAAAGGACTGGTTTGATACATTCAGGGTGCTAAACAAGAAAAATATGTATCCAAGAATACTTTATCCAGCTACGATGTCATTCAAAATTCAAGGAGTGATAAAAAGCTTCCAGGACAAATAGAAACTAAAAAAATTTGTGATCACCAAGCCATCCCTAGAAGAAATATTAAAAAGGGGTCCTCTAAGCAAAGACAGAGCCCAAAAGTAACACAAACCAGAAAGGAACAGAGACAGTATACAACAATAGTCACTTTACAGGCAACATAATGACACTAAATTCATATCTATCATTAGAACTCTGAATGTAAATGTGCTAAATATCCCCAATCAAAAGACACAGAGTATTAAATTGGATAAAAAAGCAAGACCCATTGATGTGCTGTCTGCAAGAGACTAATTTTAGACACAAAGACGTTTCCAGATTTAAAGTGAGGGGGTGGAAAGCAATTTATCCTGTTAATGAACATTAAAAGAAAGGTGGAGTGGCAATTCTTATAGACAAATTAAATTTTAAACCAAAAACTGTAATAAGAGATAAGGAAGGACACCTATTTCATACTTAAAGGGTCCGTCCAACAAGAAGATCTAACAATTGTAAATATTTATATCCCTAACATAGGAGCAGGCAATTATGTAAGCCAATTTTTTTTTTAAGATTTTATTTATTTATGACAGAGAGAGATAGCAAGAGAGGGAATACAAGCACAGGGGAGCTGGTGAGGGAGAAACAGGCTCCCTGCTGAGCAGGGAGTGCGATAAAGGGCTCAATCCCAGGATGCTAGGATCATGACCTGAGCCGAAGGCAGACGCTTAATGACTAAGCCACCCAGGTGCCTCTATATAAGCTAATTAATAACAAAATCAAACATATCGATAATACAATAACAGTAGGGAACTTTTACACCTCCCTCACTGCAGTGGACAGATCATCTAAGCAAAAGATCAACAAGGAAATAAGGGGTTTGAATGACACACTGGGCCAGATGGACCTCACAGATATATTCAGAACATTCCATTCTAAAGCAACAGAATATACATTCTTCTTGAATGCAAATGTAACATTCTCCAGGATAGATCACATACTGGATCACAAATAGATCACATACTGGATCACATACCAAAAGGTTGGGATCATTCCCTACATATCTTCAGACCACAATGCTTTGAAACTGGAACTCAAATCACAAAACAAAAGTTGGAAAGAACTCAAACATGGAGGCTGGAGAGCATCCTACTAAAGAATGAATGGATCAACCAAGAAATTAAAGAATACAAAAAATTCATGGAAACAAATGGAAATGAAAACACAACAGTTAAAATTTTGGGGATGCAGCAAAGGCTGTCCTAAGAGGGAAGTGTATAGCACTACAGGTCTTTCTCAAGAACAAGAAAGGTCTCAAATACAGAACCTAATTCACACCTAAAGGAGCTGGAGAAAGAACAGCAAATAAAGCCTAAACTAAGCAGGAGAAGAGAATTAATAAAGATTAGAGCAGAAGTTAATGAAATAGAAACCAAAAGAACAGTAGAACAGATCAACAAAAGTAGGAGCTGGTTCTTTGAAAGAATTAGTAAGATCGATAAAGCTCTAGCCAGACTTATCAAAAAGAAAAGAGAAAGGACCCAAATAAATGAAATCATGAGTGATCAACCAACACTGAAGAAATACAAACAATTATAAGAACATATTATGAGTTGGGATGCCTGGGTGGCACAGTTGGTTAAACGTCTGCCTTCATTTTGAGTCATGATCCCAGGGTCCTGGGATCAAGCCCCGCATCGGGCTCTCTACTAGGTGGGGAGCCTGTTTCTTCCTCTCCTTCTGCCTGCTGCTCTGCCTACTTGTGCTCTCTATCTCTCTGTCAAATAAATAAATAAAATCTAAAAAAAAAGAACATATTATGAGCAACTATATGCCAACATATTAGGCAATCTGGAAGAAATGGATGCATTCCTAGAGATGTATAAACTACCAGAACTGAACCAGAAAGAAACAGAAAACCTGAACAGACCCATAACCAGCAAGGAAATTGAAGCAGTAATCTAAAATCTCCCGACAAACAAGAGCCCAGTGCCAGACAGCTTCCCAGGAGAATTCTACCAAACATTTAAAGAAAATTTAATACCTATTCTTCTGAAGTTGCTCCAAAAAAATAGAAATGGAAGGAAAACTTCCAACTCATTTTATGAGGCCAGCATTACCTTGATCCCCAAACCAGACAAAGATCCCATCAAAAAGGAGAATTACGGACCAATATCCCTGATGAACATGGATGTAAAAATTCTCAACAAAATACTAGCCAGTAGGATCCAACGGTGCATTAAAAGTATTATTCACCATGACCAAGTTGGATTTATTCCTGGGCTGCAAGGTTGCTTCAACATCTGCAAATCAATCAATGTGATATACTACAGAAATAAAAGAAAGGACAAGAACCATATATATTTGATCCCCTCGATAGATGCAGAAAAAAGCGTTTGACAAAGTATAGCATCCTTTCTTGATTAAAACTCTCCAGAGTGTATGGATAGAGGAAATATACCTCAATATCATAAAAGCCATCTACAGAAAGCCTATATATGCAATATATATGCCATTCTCAGTGGGGAGAGCATTTCCCTCAAGATTAGGAACACAACCAGGATGTCTACTCTTACCACTGCTGTTCAGCATAGTACTAGAAGTCCTAGCCTCAGCAATCAGACAACAAAAAGAAATAAAAGTCATCCAAACTGGCACTCTTTGCAGATGACATGATACTCTATGTGGAAAATCCAAAAGACTCCACCCCAAAATTGCTGGAACTCATACAGGAATTCAGTAAAGTGGCAGGATATAAAATCACTGCACGGAAATCAGTTGCATTTCTATACACCAACAATGAGACAGAAGAAAGAAAAATCAAGGAGTCGATCCCATTCACAGTAACCCACAACACTGTAAGATACCTCGGAATAAACCTAACCAAAGAGACAAAGGAGCTGTACTCAGAAAACTATAGAATACTCATGAAAGAAATTGAGGAAGACACAAAGAAATGGAAATAATTTCCATGCTCATGGATTGGAAGAACAAATATTGTGAAAATGTCTATGCTACCTAGAGCAACCTACACATTTAATGCAATCCTTATCAAAATACCATCAATTTTTTTTCACAGAACTGGAACAAATAATCCTAAAATTTGTATGGAACCAGAAGAGACCCTCAATAGGCAAAGGATTGTTGAAAAAGAAAACCAAAACTGGTGGCATTGCAATTCTGGACTTCAAGCCGTATTACAAAGCTGTCATCATTAAGACAGTATGGTACTGGCACAAAAACAGACACACAGATCAATGGAACAGAATAGAGGACGCAGAGATGGACCCTCAACTCTATGGTCAGCTAATTTTCGACAGAGCCAGGGGACAGGACCCATGGGCAGAAAGAGCTGATGAACAAGGGTTGTGAGGGATGGCTGATTATATACTTGGGAGTTGGGGGAGGTAGGGATAAAGGGAGATGTCCAAAAGGACTTTCATATGCTAAAGAAGACCCTCAGGAAAGTGGAGGCCTGGCTATTATCAAATTAAGGTTGTTTTTCCTTCTAGTAAAGCATTAACATTAAGACGGTTGGGAGCTTTCTGGGGGAATGTTATGCTGTGTTTCAAGTCCTTGCCAATGGGCTGCAGATCATGAAGAAATGTAATTTTGTTTACTTTACCTTCTGCCTCGGTTTCCTACATTACTCATGGAAGGGAGGGTGATGTTAGGGCTCCATGAAATTGAGTTATAGGTCTCTAGAAGTTAGGCTGTTGATAAGGATACTTTTTCCTTGTTAATCACTAAGACGTTGATTGGTACACTGATGGAGACTCATGTCTTACAGGACTGTGTTCTCTATTAGTTAACCATTTGTTTTGCCCTTCCCTTAATTTTAGGACAGTCAGGAGTCTCTGAGGAATGTCACACATTTTCCACCTGGGAGTGTGTGTGTTGTGGGTGTCAGCTTGTGCTTTGTCCTCAGCTTGCCTTCTGTTCCCTCATCAGAAGGGGGATGCAAGAGCTTCAAAGATGTTGGTATTGTATTAACTCTTCAACTAGGTGATAGGATGCTATGCTTTATTACTCCTTAAGTCCTACCTGTATGTTATATGTATTTCCAGAATATATGACTAAATTTCATTAAGAAATACAAGTAAAAGTGAATTAATTTTATAAGAATACTAAAGACTTATGGAAAATGAGAATACCACTGTCAAAGTCAGTCCAACTTTATTAAATAGTTTTTGTCTAGAGTTGTAATGTTTGGGATTCAAAAAAACTTGGCTTTGCAATAACAGAGGGCAGATATTTTATTTTCTGGCTTTCCTTTTAATTTTTCTGGTGTTGACATCAAGTTTTAACATGATATTAACTACGTGTTTTAGGCATCTGCAGCACAAGGACAGAGGCAGATATTGTTGAGTTGGAGGTTTTCAGTAGGATAGCTAAAATAATTTAATAATCTGATAATGAATGATATGAGAGGAAAGCCCTCATTGATTAAGGCCAGGCAGTATGACTTGAGCTCAGGTGGTGTAGAAACTCAGACAAGAGGCCTACCATATGAAGGAGTAGGATGCTAATGGTAGTGGGAGAAGGGCAAAGACTAAAGTGGAATGAAAATAAGTAGTAATACATACTGCTGGGGTATGAAGGACAAACCCTTTTTGTTGTATTTCTTTCTGTGACAAGTTTTCAGTGGGGAATAAATGTTGGTTTTCCATTTTGCTTTAAAAAAGTGATAATTTCCAATTTGACTTTGTCATTTCATTGTAACATATGACATCTGCTTTACTGACATGATCATTTATGGTTAAAATACAAGCTGTTTAGAATATAAGTAAATGGTTGGTTCCTGATTACTCCAGAGATTAGAATTTTCTCCAGTACCAAGAATTAAGAATTAATTCTTTTTTAATTCTTTTTTTTTTTTAAAGATTTTATTTATTTATTAGAGAGAGAGAGAGACTGAGAATGAGAGGGTAGAAGGTCAAAGGGAGAAGCAGACCTCCCGCAGAGCCGGGAGTCCGATATGGGACTCGATCCCAGGACTCCGGGATCATGACCTGAGCCGAAGGCAGTCGCTTAACCAACTGAGCCACCCAGGCGCCCAAGAATTAATTCTTAATTAGTAAAATAATTTTATATAATAATAATAATAATAAATTATATAATTTTATATAATAATATTAATTAATTAACTAATTAATTAATGTATCAGCACCAAGAATTAAGAACTGTCAAAATATATTTGTAGTGCTAAATCTTATACCTAAGGAATATTCTTTTGCAATACCACAATCTTCAATTCTGATACTAGTGCTTTGTCCTTTGGAATATTATGCTGTATCTCAAGTCCTTGTCATTGGGCTGCAGATAATGAAGAAATGTAATTTTGTTTACATTCCCTTCTCCCTCGGTTTCCCACATCACTCATGGAAGGGAGGGTAATGTTAGGGCTCCAGAGTTAACCACCCAGAGTTAACACAGACCTTACAGATTAAAGGCACAGTCCCCAGTAGACTGCCCTCACTTTAGTCTCTGATTGCAAGTTTTGGGGTCCCAGAGCACCCACACTTCTAACCAACTGGATACAAATATGGGGGGTTTCCACAAGACCCCCTCAGGTTCAATAAATAGCTGGAAGCTAGAACAATTCACAGAATTCAGGAGAGCACTGTACTAACGATTATTATAGTTTAATTATACAGGATGCAAATCAGGACCAGCCAAATGAAAAGATACATAAGGTGAGGTGTATGAGGGTTCCACACATAGTGGTTTCATTCCCTCTGTCCGTAGAATCAAGGCATGTCACCGTCTTGCACAAGCTCCTCACAGCTTCTGTGTCCAGAATTTTTATTGGGGTGTATTATCTAGCCATATTAATTATATCATTGGCCACATGATTGAACTCAGTCTCTAGCTCTCCTGCATTGCTCAGAGGTTGGGCTGATATTGAATAGCTCAAAGCCAGCCCCATGGTTGGTCTTTCTTGCTTGGCCTGTTCCCACCCTGAGCCATCTCTTTAGCATAAGCTACCTAGAGGCCCACAGTGAGTGACATTATTAGTGCAAACTGTGATAGCCCGCTCATGAATAACAAGACATTCTTATCACTGGGGAAAACCCAAGGGTATAGATGTTCTGTCCAAGGAACCAGGTACAAAGACCAGACAAATTCTGTGTTAGGCAGCACTCTGGATCCAGAAGTTTAAACAGTATTCAGGGATTTTGCTTTCTATGTCTGGCATTGTCCCTGGAGAGCAGTATCTAATTTGTCCTCTCTATTATCAGTTTCTCAGCACAGGTAAAACTAAGAACCAAGTGATGAAACCAAAAGCATTACCTTCTACTCTCTTGCTTGAAGCTTCTAGCAAGAGAACTATATTTGCAATTTCTGCTTCCCTCTGAGCCACTAAGGCATAGATTGCAAATTGGTGACTTGTAGGTTTTAGCAGATGTTTTATTTGGTGCACACTTAAAAAAATTTTTTTTAATTACATGCCAATGTTTCAAGAAACTGGAGAGTTCACATTAAAGTGAACTTTATGATTTGTCTTAAACTCAAAAACATTGCAGGCCCTGTGTTCCTATGTAGCAGTACTTGGCTGAAGTGGAATAGTGGCCATCCCCTTTAAAAGGCCATTTAGAAATCTCTACAGCTTATTACAGTTCTTATTTGCCTGCATTACACTAAACTTATCCCATAACTTGATCTTTAAAGACTCTGAGCTAAAAAGAAAATTTTTTAAAAGTCCATGTATAATGTATCAGCCTCTGGCTGGAGCCCTTTGTTTACATCATCTCTGTTAATTCTGGATTAACTAATTCAGGTAAGCATTTTAACTCCCATTTTATAGTTGAACAAAATGAAGCTGGCTAAATGAATTTCTGAAATAAATTTCCCCAAACTTCATAATACGTGGAAGAACTAGAATTCATATCCCATTGTTCACTGGTTATAGTTCTGCTAACCTGGCCCGATATCTCTGGCTCTCAGCCCATTCCTTTTTTTTTTTTTTTTTCTCAGCCCATTCTTAAAGGCAGGTTCTAAGCCTTACTCTTCATTATATCCCCATACACATTAGCACAATGCCTACAAATATAGTGGGTTTTCCATAGGTGAGTATTGATTTCAGTTGGATTTGTTTGGGCAGAATTGAAGTATTTGGCAACTAATTGGATGTTAGCCATAAGGAAAAGGAAGATGTCAAAGAGGGCCAATGGGAATTCGAGGTTGATTACTGGAAAGATAGTGATGCTCTTTGGAGAAATAGGAAACAGTAAAGAGCAAATTTGAGAGACAAAATGGCTAATGTATTTTGAATGATTTCTGTGTGTTAGTCCCTGTACTCATATATCTTTACATATATCACCTTATTTAGACATAATAAGCCTTTGTTAAAGGAACTATTCTTTTCTGCATTTTACAGAGAAGAAAATTGGCTCAGAGGTTTTAAGTAATTCATCCATTGTCTCATAGCTAGTAAAGTGGTGGAACTAGGATTTCGACCTAGGATTATATGGCATGAGAGTTTATTTGGGGGGGGGTACATATTTATTACGTTTAAAGCACTAACAGGATGGCTTTATAGCAATATCTAGCATATAGCTGGAAATACAGGAACTGTGCTTTGGAGATCTGTTGGGCTAGATATTATTCCTCTGAACATAATCTGCAGATCGTTGATTGTCACAGTGATTGGTTTGTTCACGTTTATCCAGGGAAGGAGTAAGGAAGCTAAAAGATACAAAGCCAAAAAATTGAACATCTGTTTACTGAGTAAGGAGTGAAGATCCTTTTTACCTTTTGGAGAATAAAAGTAATTTTACATGTATTATTAAGAATAATTCTTATGAAGCAAGATCATTTTCACTGGCTAGCAGTACATATTTAATTTGGTTTAAGATAGAGGAAGATATTTTCATTGTTACAATTTTGTAATAAAGTTACAAAGTTAATTTTATTTTGCTGAGTATACTTGTTAGAGTTAATACTATAAAAGACATAGTGAACTTTTAAAATTGAAATATTTTTAACATATAACATGTAAATTTAAGGTATACAGCATGTTGATTTGATTTATATGTTGTTTGTATGTTTATATATTGATTTATATATTGTGCTTTCCAATACTCTGTTCTTTAGGTCTCTGATCTGTTCTTCTGCTTCCTCTGGTCTGCTGTTCATTATATGTAGTGTTTTTGTTTTTGTTTTTTTAAGTAGGCCTCATGCTTCATCTAGTGTATTTTTAATTTCATTTATTGAGTTCTTCATCTTGGATTGGTTCTTTTTTATGTCTTCTGTCCTTTTGTTGAGGGTCTCACCGAGGTCCTCTACTGTTTTCTCCAGTCCAGTGAGTATGTTTATGATCATTACTTTAATTCTCTTATCAGGGATATTACTTGTCTCTGTTTCCTTTAGTTCTCTTGCTGTGATTTTGTTCTTTTGTTTGGGACATATTCCTTTGTCTCCTCAATTTGTCCACCTCTATATTTGTTTCTCTGTTAGAAAAGTCTGCTATGTCTCCTGCTCTTGAAAGTAGTGGCCTTATGAAGACTAGTTCCTTAGTGCCCTGTGGTGCACTATCCCCTGTTCACCAGAACCTGTTGCTATTGCCTCAGGGGTGTCCCCTATGTGTGTTGTGTGCCCTTTTATCGTGGCTGTCCAGTCATCTGCAGTGGGTTGTTTTGCCTATTGTGGGCAAGGTTTAGTCCCTATATTGATAATGGGCTAGTCTGGAGCTGCCTTGGGCTTGAGTTGAATCATGCTAGGCAACTGCCAGAGCTCTGGTAGCACTGAACTGTAGGGCACTTTACCTGTATTGTCCCCTCAGAAGCTTTCATTGGTGGGCAGGGCCTGAAGTAAGACCAGTGTCTGCCTGCAGCCTACTGCTAGCGCTGCAGTTGCACTGGTGTGTATGGTTATCTTCCCTTCTCCCCAGGGCAGGAGTCACTTTGGGGTGGTACTGCTCCCTGTCAGGACTGCCTGCCCACTTCCAGCCTTATGGCCCCACTTTGGATGGACTCCTGCAACACTCATGTTGGAGAACAGCAGTCTACAGGAAAATGTGGAGGGCACTGTGCCAGCAAGTTTCCTGCTGGTCTTCTGTGACAGGGGACCTGCAGCCACCTGGGAAAACTCCTGCTGAGGCCAGGTGGCTTGGAGGGTCAGATCTGCAGAAGCCTGAGAGGACAGGATGCACTGTTGGGAAGCTAGATAGAAAATGTTGGCTCTATGCTGCTTCCCTTAGGTGTCCGTGTATTTAATGTATTTAGCTGAAGGGTGAGGAAGGGAATTGATGCCCCCCCCCAACTCCTTTGTTCTTGGATAAGTCTTCCAAATATCCCACCCCTCCAGCACACACTCTGAGATTCATAAATAAGTCTTCCTGTATACCCCTTGAATTTTTCAAACTGTCACTTCTGTGCTTTATCTCAGTAGGGCTGTTTGTTTGCTGCCTCTTTAAGTGTGGGGACACAGTTTCCTGTTGCCCTCTGCCTCTCCTAGAGCAGAATCCTCTGATTTTTGAAGTTCCAGATGCTAAGCCCCACTGATTATAGGCACTTACAAAGGCAGGCCCCTCTGGTTTTCATAGGCAAATGTTATGGGGATTCATTTTCCCAGGCGGGTCCCCTGTGCCTGGGATGCTTGGCTTGGGGTGTGCTCTTCTCCCCTCTCTGCATCCCTGGCATCCCTTCCTCCCCTGGACAGTCCTGGGTCTGTTTGGCTCCCTACAGCATCTCCAGTTTCCCTGTCCTCCTCTGTGTGGCCTCTTGTCCACATTCAGCTATGGAGAGTTTGTTCTGCTAGTCTTCAGGTCGTTTTCTGAGTTATTTACATAGATGTGGGTGTTACCTAGTTATTTCCATCAGACAAGGTGAACCCAGGATCTTTCTACTCTGCCATCTTCCGTGGAAGTCCTGTATTTTAACTTTAACTCTTAACAGTTATTGCTTAATTACTTTTCAGAAGGTTATAAGAATTCACACCTCTCCCCGCAATACGTAAAATTGCTCTATTCCTACATGTTTATCATCCCTGAATGTTATCACTCTTTAATTTTTCTTTGTTCTGCATTTCCTGGCTCACAAGTGAGGTTGAATGTGTTGTTCCAAATGTCTATTAGGCATTTGGATTTCCTCTTATTAACTGCCTGTGTGCATTCTGTGCCTGGTTTTTCTTTTTTTTTCCTTAAATTTTATTTTTATGTAATCTTTACACCCACTCTGGGGTTGAACTCATGACCTCGAGATCAAGAGTCTCATGCTCTTCAGACTGAGCCAGCCACGTGCCCCTGTGCCTGTTTTTTTCTGTTGGATTGCTTATGATTTCTTTATCAATATAGAGAATTTTTTGTATTAGAAATTTTAAATCAGTTAACTGGTATGGTTACTGTTCTTTTTTATTTTGTTAATGTGATTTTTTTCATTAGAAATATTTTATAGATCTATATATTCAGATATGTCAATCTTTTTTCTTTTTGCTTTTAGGTTTTCTGATTTTTGTTAGATCTCCTCTAAAAATTCTCCTATTTTTGTTTTTATTTTTGTTTATTTTTTTTATATTAACATTAAATTTGTAACCTCTTATAGTATAAGTCAAGAGTCTAATTTTCTTTTTCTGGTAGCTTGAAAAGTGTCATTTAAACCTATACACTTGGGGTGCCTGGGTGGCTCAGTGGGTTAAAGCCTCTGCCTCTGGCTCAGGTCATGATCTCAGGGTCCTGGGATCTAGCCCTGCGTCTGGCTCCCTGCTGAGCAGAGAGCTTACTTCTCCCTCTTTCTCTGCCTGCCTCTCTGCCTACTTGTGATCACTCTCTGTCAAATAAATAAATAAAATCTTTTTTAAAAATTAAAAAATAAAATAAACCTATATACTTATTGGACCTCAAAATTAACCTGTACCCATTAATTTTATATAATTTATCACTAGATTAGAGGTTCAAAATTGGATGTACAACCCTTTAAAAAAAGACAGAATTCCAAAAGTTTGTATGAATTTGTGATTTGTGATGCTGAAGAACAGAACAAAAACCTTTTTTTTTCCAGTTTTGAACGTGTATATATCTTACTACTACTTGAATCGGGATCAAATAAATTTTCTCATATTGTATTGTTTTGTGTCTCTTCCATCTCTGTTCATCTAGAGCAGGGGTTGAAATTTTTTTTTTTCTGTGAAGACCTGGATAATAAATATTTTAGGCTTTGGTGGGCCATTTTGTCTCTGTCACAACTAGTCAACTGTGCCATTATAGTAGAAATGCAGCCATAAACAACATGAAAAGAAATCAACCTGTCTTCCAATAACACTTTAATAAAAAGGAGAGAAAAAACAGGGGCAAGCCACATTTGGCCCATGGGATGAGGTTTGCCAATTTTTGATCTAATGCATTACTACTACCTTTCCTTTCCTTCTCCTTTCCTTTTCCTTTCTTCTCCTTTTTCTTTTCTTTCTCCTTTTTTCTTTTTTTTTTTTTTTTTAAGATTTTATTTATTCATTTAACAGGAGAGAACACAAGCAGGCAGAGAGGCAGGCAGAGGCAGAGAGAGGAGCAGGCTCCCCGCGGAGCAAGGAGCCCGATGCGGGACTCGATCCCAAGATGCTGGGACCATGACCCGAGCCAAAGGCATTTGCTTAACCAACTGAGCCACCCAGGCATCCCTCTTTCTCCTTTTTTCTTTTGTCTTTTTTATCACCCCCCTCCCCAAGAGTCTAAGCCAGTGTTTTTGTAGAACGGCTCACTTTCTGGATATCTTTTATTCCTTGTACATCATTTAACTTGTCTTTTTCTTCCTATGTTCCCTGTAAAATAAAAATTAAGTTTAGAGATTTGATTTGTTTCAGATTAAACATTTTTTTTTTCAATTCTTATATGAAGTTCTTAGCAGAAGTTTTGCTCAAGGGGAGAAAGGAAAAATTTTTTTAGGTCATAGAGTTTTGTGGATTGATACCCAAACACTTAAGTGGTCCAGTATCTGTGAAAGGTTGGCCAGAACACTAGGAATAATAGAAAATATCCCTGGGTATTGGAGACAAAGAGGTTTTTAGTTTTTATGAAGCCATTTTTATCTATTGATCATTCATGAATGGACACATTGCACTCAAAGTATTCATTCTGATTGGCTACTGAAATTTGGGCGTTTAAAAACTTAAATATCTCTTTATTCTATCCTAAGTGAAGCACATTTTAAAACGTAGAATGGTTTCCAGATTTGTCTTGTTTTGTTTTTCTTTATAGAATCAGCTTTAAAAACAACTTCTGTTGTCATAAGTCAGGAAAACAGATGACTTCAGCAGTGACTTCCTAATTCATTATTAAAATGTTCTGTTTTATGACCTCTCAAAAAGGTTCATTTGATCTTTTTTGTAATTAGGTAAAATATGTCACTATCAGTTTTTTTTCTAAATGATTTTCTCTTCCTCAGGTGGCAACCATAATTTCTATACATATCTTGTCTAAGTAGTATTCTTTTAAATGCTGTGCATAGGCTCTATAATAATTTTAACTGGTCTACACCTAGATTAGACAAGTAAAGAGTTTTGTTTTGTTTTTTGTTTTTGTTTTTTTAAATTTTGTAGCCTCTTCCAATCACAGACTTTAGGTAAACCTGAGGTAGGAAAAATGACATCAGAATAATTCCACTGATCATTGATAATTAAGGCCTTTTATCTGTGCTGTTCAGAGAGCTACAAGAACATTGTCTCATAATTCTCAAATGACTCTCTGAAGTGGACAGGGAAATACTATTACCCTAACTTAAAGATTTTGGTTGTGGTCTTTAAAAGGTTAGAGAGGTGTTTCACATAGAATTAAAAGCAAAATTAGGGATGAATTTTAAAAACTCTTTCTTCATCTTTTCTAGATGACTCTTAAGTCCACAGTTGCTCTTTTCAGAATTATAAGGATTATTGTAATGTGTTTGAAATTTTTCTAGTCAAAAGATAAAAACATGAAATGAAAATTTCAGTCTGTTCTGGTTAGTGCATTTCATGCTCAACTAAACATTTCTAGTGGGTGCTTACTAAATAGTTAATGATGATGTCTCTTATCAAAAATACTTAACACTTTACAGAGAACAGTAGACACACTGTCATTTATTATCACCTTAATGTTTTCATTGTTAGTAACATTTTGTTCTTAAATGTTCCTTAGGACTAGAAAATGTGCCAAGTATCCAAAACCAATTTGGGATTATTAATATTATTAACTTTTTAAAAAAGATTTTATTTATTTGAGAGAGAGAGAATGAGCAGGGAGGAGGGGCAGAGGGAGAGGCAGAAGCAGGCTCCCTACGGAGCAGGGAGCCTCATGTCAGGCTTGGTCCCAGGACCCTGTGATCATGACCTGAGCCAAAGGCAGATGGTTAGCCAATATTATTAACTTTTGAATAGAGACATTTTTATATAGGAATGTGTTACTAGTATTTCAGACATATTTCTTTCTCTTATTTCCCATTCAATAACATCGCTGTCATACTTTTAACCCAGGCTGAAAATATCGCTGATCTTCATTACTTTTCTCTTCCTCACCTCCAGTCTATTTGGTTACCTTGTCCTATATGTCTGTATTACTTTGCATACCCATCTATCATTCGTTCCCATGGCCACTGCCCTAGATCGGGTCTTCTTCTCCTGGCCTCTAATCTTTTGCTTTTCTAGTCTTTCATACTGCTTCCTGAAATATGCACCTGACCATTTAACTCTTCTTCAATGGCTTCTATCACCTGAAATCCCAATGCTTTATTATGAAATCTTATCTTGATTATATCCCATCTGACACTCCTTCCATCAGACTAGACTTCTGAACTTCATATAAACATACTTCTTCATACTACTTCTGTACTTGTACTGTTCCTCTACTCAGAAATACCCCTTCCTCCATTTCTTATTATAAAAATCCTAGTTGAGATGCCATTTCCTTCACGAATCTCTTTAATTCTTCCAGTGAACCTTAATATCCCTTTTGTATATACATTTATAATACTTTGCCTAAATCTTTTTTTTTCTTTTTTTTAAATTTTTTATTAACATATAATGTATTATTTGCCCCAGGGTACATGTCTGTGAATCTTCGGGCTTACACATTTCACAGCATTTGCCTTAGCACATACCCTCCCCAATGTCCATATCCCTACCCCCCGCCCACCTCCCAGCAACCCTTAGTTTGTTTCGTGAATTTAGGAGTCTCTTATCGTTTGTCTCCTTCCCCATCCCATCTTGTTTCATTTCTCTTCCCCACCCCCCCAACCCCCTGCCCTG